>BTPG01000006.1:179784613-179879613 GCA_036245525.1 Semisulcospira habei | reverse complement strand
TTCAACAGTTCGCCGTGGCAACATGCGCTTGTTTTCGCGATGATTTCCTGCCGGAATCATGTCGACAAGGACCGTTAGCGGCAGCTGAAGGGTGCAATAACCTCCTGACACGCGCACCCACCTATACTGTACACAGTACCAGAGGCTACAGGCACAAAGGGGTTAACTTGTACCAACGTAACAACACGCCATTTGTAGGGCACATTTAAAGGGTCATGGCAACACAGTGTTGAGAAATCGCATATTGAACGTATAAAGACAAATTGTCTGATATTTGTAACGACAAATGTAGTTGCAATGAATGACTGGCGTCTAATAGCGACACGATTTCAGTGGTGGAACAAATAATTGTCAGTAAATGCATTATAGCTGGGATCGTCGACGGCTTACAGCATCGTCTCGCATCCCTGAAAACATGAATTAATCCATTTAGTCTCGAGTCTCTACAGCTAGAGACTGACCATGAAAATTCAAGGGGAGTGCCAGATTAGCTTGGCGCCGACAGGCGCCAAGCTAATCTGGTACTACCCTTGAATTATCATGGTCGATCCATCTCCTGCTGTGGTGCGTCAGGGTTAAATGGGTTGATAGAACCAAATTGAGACTCCAAGCTCATGAACCAAAAACAACAATAAGACTAACAGATTCAGACATGCGCCGTTGTTACGTGGTGGAATTTTGGTCGTAGAAATGAAAACTACACCAAGCGCACACACGTAGAGTTCTTTAAAATAAACCTCGTTCAGCTGCAATCCGTCACACGTGGCTTAAGGATGTAGACAATACTGGAGTAACAGTTCCAACAATATTTAATTCAGTGATGCGATATCCACACAGTAATGCACTTTCAAATGCACAAACTACTGATACAAAGTCTCTTCTGCAATGTCCACACCGCGACACAAAGTTTCTCATACACAGCGTCTCTCCCAATAAACTACGTGTCTCTACAACTGACAAAGCAAGACAATGTACGCACGGGCTTTCCCAGCGCCCTCCTTATATATACTATCAAATTCCAGAATCTTCTACGGAAATCATACAACGCAACCAATCAGAACGAAACACGCAGCCGAAGCTCATTAACATAAACTTTCCCAAAAAATATATAACAGGCTACAAAAACTCGGCTGCTCACTTCAGCTCTAAATTCTAGCGTATAATTAAGACACATAAAAGTGTGGTATCCCTATCACCTGGTAGCTCTAGAAAGTACGAGAACATTCCCAAAACAAAATAAAGGCTGCTCAATACACGCGCATAGGAAAACAAAAAGTAGCGAAAATGTTGCGATGCCAACTAACCGACGTGACACTTACGATGTCACTAGACAGTGCGACCTTTCTAGAACGTACCGGACTAAACTTAACAAAACGAAATCGGTTCTACTCACGAACAAAAGAAAATCTTACTAAAAAAAACACGTGAAACGTAACCGTGATAGCTCAAATAAACAACGGATCGTTACCTACGATCAACACACGCACGATCTCACAGGATAACACAACCACAATCGTAACAGCCGTGTTATACCTCACCCAGCGTACTGCCAATGTCTTCACGCAGAGATACCCAATGTCTCCACACAGAGATACCCAATGTCTCCACACAGAGATACCCAATGTCTCCACACAGAGATACCCAATGTCTCCACATAGAGATACCCAATGTCTTCACACAGAGATACCCAATGCACAAAAGGCCATCGGGCCGACTTCGGCCGCCGTTAGCCCGAGTCAAATGAAGTATCCACAACGGGGACGTCCAACACAACCCAGTACAACCTACGTCGGCCCGGTGGCCTTTGCGCGTCGGGTAACACGTCTGTAGCACTCGAATAACAAACGTCATTCAGTGCCAAAAGATTTCTCTCATTTGAGATATGACGTATGCGGGTACGCGGCTATTTGCCGCGTGTTTGTATGCGGCACGTTTCAAATGAGTTACTATAGCCGATGTATACAGGCAACACCGTGTTTGTCCCATGATTTGCCGATTTCATGTACAATCGTTAAACCAAACAGTCAAAGAACAGGAACACGCCAATTTTCATATCCTGACAGAGCCTCGGCGAGACATGACTAGAAATGTCCGTGTCAGGCATGTCGACCTCATGGGTGGCCGTGATGTTGCAGTCGTATTGATCATCTTCGCCCTTTACCCCATTGCGCGAAGGCCACGGGCCGATGTCTGCCCGATGGCCTTTTGCGCATTGGGACGTCATGGCTAAATTATTACAGCTGAAGTACTTCGGGACGCAAAGTTCGCCAGTTTATTAAAATTGTCCATCTGCAGGTCTCGTGGCATGTAAACATATATTCGATACACCTGCTGCAGAAAAGTGATTTTTTTTTTTCCTGGAATATTTGGGAAGCAATATTCGGCAAGATGTCAATCGGCCTCTAAACCAAATGCATGTTACAAAACACTCAGCATATATACAACACAGTTTGCAATGGTATCATTGTCAGCAAAATGCTGGTGTGGAAGTGAAATTAAAATGAACTGATTAAAAAGTAGGCATGAAACAAACAAGCGTATTGTTTTCCCTCATAAAACTATGACGGAACATAGATATAAACTATGACGGAACATAGGTATAAACTATGACAGAACATAGATATAAACTATGACGGAACATAGATATAAAACTATGACGGAACATAGATATAAACTTTGACGGAACATAGATATAAAACTATGACGGAACATAGATATAAACTATGACGGAACATAGGTTCGTTTTCGATAAACAGGTCAAGACATTACAATTTTTGTACTGAAACAAATGACAATAAGATGATAACAAACAAAAGAAAGAAAGACACACCTATGCCTTATTTGTACAAACCATAAACATAATAATATACGCAATATCCTTTTGAGACAGTAAAACTATTTTTGCCTGCACAGCACCTTTAGTAAAACCATCATAGAACAACATCCAAATTATGGCATGTTTTTCTTCTAGATTTTCAGATTGTCACGATGACCTGGTTTTATTCCAAAAGGCACCTTTTGGCGATGTGTACACGGAGATTTCCAACAGAAAAAAACGTTACACGTTTAGGAATTACGTCTTTTGTCCACCACGAGGGTGATTTCAAAGACGGGGCACCGAAACAGGATTTGAACAAATTTGGACCCCAGCTGGATTCGAACCCGGGACCTTTCGGACGAGAGTCGAACACTCTACCACCGAGCCACCGAGCTCCCCAATTTTCAACAGAATTTCTTTAAAACATTGTATTACATTAGGCCACATTGTGCTTGATATTGTATTACATTGGGCCACATTGTGCTTGATATTGTATTACATTGGGCCACATTGTGCTTGATATTGTATAACATTGGGCCACATTGTGCTTGATATTGTATAACATTGGGCCACATTGTGCTTGATATTGTATAACATTGGGCCACATTGTGCTGGATATAGTATTACATTGGGCTACATTGTGCTTGATATTGTATAACATTGGGCCACATTGTGCTGGATATTGTATTACACTGGGCCACATTTTGCTTGACATTATATTATATTGAGCAACATTTTGCTTGATATAGTGCCGATAATAGGCAGATGTGATTATGAGACCCAAATCAAAGTGTGCGAGTCGTAAGACGAGGACATTTGATTCGAGTCAAGTAATCACGTCTGTCTGTTTATCGGCACTATATCAAACAAAATTGTTGCTCTATATAATTTATGTACCCAGTCCAAAACAAAACTATGCCTCGCGTCATTCATTTTGCGGCAGATTGCGGTGTTCAGACAAAACATATGCATGGTAGACACCTGCATATATCGCTGTCGACTCAGCGCGTAAATTTCGTCTGACTATGAAGACATCAGTGCATTGTATAACCGTGCGTGTTACTGAGTATATTCTACTTGAAACTAGATCACGCAGAATTGCGGAAAATACCAGCAGGTTTGTTTATTTAGTTCTTTTCTCAGGTTGGCGATATCGCCAGATGACATCTCGTCAATTTCACTTGTCAGTCCAGCGACTCGCACGTTTCCTGGCGTCGTTTCTCCTTTCGCGTGTGTATAGGATACAAACTTCGAGCGTTTATATACACTAAGAAGTATTTCATTTACTACACATAAGGAGCGCGTTAATGTTGCAGTGTGGCATATTTCATTACTACTACACATAAGGAGCGCGTTCATGTTGCAGTGTGGGCATATTTCATTTACTACACATAAGGAGCGCGTTCATGTTGCAGTGTGGGCATATTTCATTTACTACACATAAGGAGCGCGTTCATGTTGCAGTGTGGGCATATTTCATTACTACTACACATTAGGAGCGCGTTCATGTTGCAGTGTGGGCATATTTCATTTACTACACATAAGGAGCGCGTTAATGTTGCAGTGTGGGCATATTTCATTTACTACACATAAGGAGCGCGTTCATGTTGCAGTGTGGGCATATTTCATTACTACTACACATAAGGAGCGCGTTAATGTTGCAGTGTGGGCATATTTCATTTACTACACATAAGGAGCGCGTTAATGTTGCAGTGTGGGCATATTTCATTTACTACACATAAGGAGCGCGTTCATGTTGCAGTGTGGGCATATTTCATTACTACTACACATAAGGAGCGCGTTCATGTTGCAGTGTGGGCATATTTCATTACTACTACACATAAGGAGCGCGTTAATGTTGCAGTGTGGGCATATTTCATTACTACTACACATAAGGAGCGCGTTCATGTTGCAGTGTGGGCATATTTCATTTACTACACATAAGGAGCGCGTTCATGTTGCAGTGTAGGCATATTTCATTTACTACACATAAGGAGCGCGTTCATGTTGCAGTGTGGTCATATTTCATTACTACTACACATAAGGAGCGCGTTAATGTTGCAGTGTGGGCATATTTCATTACTACTACGTCAAGGAGCGCGTTCATGTTGCAGTGTGGGCATATTTCATTACTACTACACATAAGGAGCGCGTTAATGTTGCAGTGTGGGCATATTTCATTACTACTACACATAAGGAGCGCGTTCATGTTGCAGTGTGGGCATATTTCATTACTACTACACATAAGGAGCGCGTTCATGTTGCAGTGTGGGCATATTTCATTACTACTACACATAAGGAGCGCGTTCATGTTGCAATGTAGGCATATGTCATTACTACTACACATAAGGAGCGCGTTAATGTTGCAGTGTGGGCATATTTCATTACTACTACACATAAGGAGCGCGTTAATGTTGCAGTGTGGGCATATTTCATTACTACTACACATAAGGAGCGCGTTAATGTTGCAGTGTGGGCATATTTCATTACTACTACACATAAAGACGCGTTCATGTTGCAGTGTGGGCATATTTCATTACTACTACACATAAGGAGCGCGTTCATGTTGCAGTTTGGGCATATTTCATTACTACTACACATAAGGAGCGCGTTAATGTTGCAGTGTGGGCATAGGCTTCGCGTTTCCGTTTTGAAAATCTAATATATATATATATATATATATATATATATATATATATATATATATATATATATATATATATATAATATATATATATATATATATATATATATATATATATATATATATATATATATATATAAAGTATATCGAGTAAGCTCATGAATATTAATTTTCTTGTTATACAATATATCAGTACATGTGTCCAATAAGGGAAAACTGTATGGAGTGAGTACAGTGCCGTTAACAGGCAGATGTGATTACAAGAGCAGAATCAAACTGTCCGAGTCGTCAGACAAACAAACCTTTACCTCGCGTCCTTCATTTTGCGGCTGATGCGGTGTTCCGACAAAACATGTGATTGGCAGACAAGTGCGTTTCGGACTATCAACTGCGCGCGCAGATTTCGTCTGAATATGACAAACTCAGCGGGGTTTTTTTAAAACTCATTCAGTCCCCCACAGCAAGATATGGATCGACCATGATAGTTCAAAGGTGGTGTCAGACTGGCGCCGGTAGGCTGAGAGACAGGACTGCCTGCGGGCGCCAAGATATTCTGGCACCACCCTTGAACTATCGTGGTCGATCTGTCTCCTGAATTGTAGTGCAGTCCTCAGAGGACAAACCCAAAACGGATATTTGGTACTCGGGACACGAGCGGTTAAAGAACAAAGCATAACCGGGGTGTGTGCGTACATCAGGATTCAGCAGGTGTTCTCGTACACATGTTGTGTCTTGTCAATACGTACATCAGGATTCAGCAGGTGTTCTCGTACACATGTTGTGCCTTGTCGATACTTACAGTATACACAGGTGTAATGTCAGCACGACTTTCAAATTCTGCAAAACACAGAGTGCCAAGTTTCAGACACGCCTTGCAGTCAGCTTGGCATTAATACATTAACCGATGGGTAGAGATGTACATGAACTGGACTGATGCCACAAAAACAAGCTACGAGTACATCCTGCCTTAGAAAGGGAGAGGCGTTTTGCTTCCTAGTAGATGAAGCACAACTCAACGGCATGAGAGAGCTTCATGAGCCCATCAGGCCGCAGTAGGGCCCAGTAGAGAAGAAAGAGGACCAGCAAATGGTTTAGATTCTCATAAGCCCCCTGCAGCAAGAGGCATAGATTCTCATGAGTCCATGCGACAGCACGGACTCATAAGGATCTAAGCCTCATTGAAATGAACGGTCTGATTGCATGAGGTTCAGAGAAGAACAAATTACCTCGTGTGTCAGCCTTTGTGTCCCTGGTACCGCTTGCCGACCCTGAGAGCAGATCGTCTCCCTTGGGTTTGCAGCACAGGCGGCACCAGGCGTCGCGTGACTCCTTCTTTAGCCCGTAGTAAAAAAAGATGAACAGGCCCTGTAAGCAGAAGAGAACGAATTTCAGAAATGTACACTCTTACCTACTCTGCCTCGTGGACGTATTTTGTTGTTGTTGTGGTTGTTGTTTTTAAATGCCACATTTTCACTGTATCAAAATGGAAATCGCACCTTTAACGAAAAGGACTGTCTTTTGTCTTCATGGGGCAGAACGATTCCAAAACTAATATCAAAAATTAATTCATTCACATATTATACTTATGACATTCACAATTTTGGTGTGAACGAAAGGTGAGGAGGGGGCTGGAGGGCAAGAGGCATCTATTGGGATTGTACATAAAATGGATCTTGTTATACAATATATCAGTACATGTGTCCAATAAGGGTACAGCCAGATTAACTACTGGAGCCTTCCCAAACGCTTTAAGCAGGCGCGAAGGTAATCTGGCACGACCCTAGAACTGCCATGGCCGGTCCATGTCCCTGTCTGGTGTCATTAAGTGTGAATGTGTTAACCCTCTGGCTGTCGGTGTTTGGTGGAGGTGATTCCTGTAAGGATGGACCAGTCTGCTGCGGCCCAAAAGTCAACTTCACACACCGCCATTGTCCCGTCACTCTCAACGCTGACCAATAACCAAACAAGAAGACAAACTGCCTGGCTTGTTGTGACCTGTCACTCTCAACACCGACCAATAACCAAACAAGAAGTCAAACTGCCTGGCTTGTTTTGGATGTGTTGCTACTACATTTTTGCGATTGATCTGGGCAGAGATGAGAATAGCTGGATAGACGGTGCGGCAGATGGACGGACAACTGGACAGACTCACATAGGTACAGCCAGACATGGACATGCGCACTGACAGTAGCGTGGGTTAAATGGACAGGGGGCGCGTCAAAGGGCTGACTCTCAGGCAAATGGCTGACAATTCTAACGAATAAACAAATGCGCGCACACAACCACGCGCAAAAGAACTGGAAGCTTGGTTTTTCCACAGAGTGCACACATCTTTCCTAGCTTGTCGTGCGCACCTGCAGAGTGTTGAAAATCGTGAACAGATAGCTGAAGATGACGTTAGCTTGTTCAACAGCCAGCACCCCGAAAACCCACGTCAGCCCGAGCAGGATGACCACACCCACAACGCCGCGTAGCCGATGGCTAGTGCTGCTAGCTTTAGATTTGCTCAGCGTTCGGCCTCGAGTGGTAAGGACGCGGAGGATGAGGCCAAAGGAGATGAAGTTGAGGAGCAGGATCAGACAGACGGGAGCCACGAAGGCCGCGTAGAAGGCAACACCCTTCAGCCAGCAGCTGGAACACAACAGGTATGATTATCGTTCTGTGCGGGTCTGTGATCTGCTATGCCAGCAGCTGGAACACAACAGGTATGATTATCGTTCTGTGCGGGTCTGTGATCTGCTATGCCAGCAGCTGGAATACAACAGGCATGATTATCGTTCTGTGCGGGTCTGTGATCTGCTATGCCAGCAGCTGGAACACAACAGGTATGATTATCGTTCGTTGCGGGTCTGTGATCAGCTATGCCAGCAGCTGGAACACAACAGGTATGATTATCGTTCACATTTTTGGAATCATCGGAAACGTTAAAGCCTGTGCAATGATTAAAAAAATATCGCATTTCTTTGTCTCGTCAGTATACCTAGAACTGAGGAATACTGAGGCACCAGTCTGTATCCCAACGACAAGCTGCTAGGTTACATTTTGAGGTATACTGAGGCACCAGTCGTTATCCCAATGACAAGCTGCTAGGTTACATTTTGAGGTATACTGAGGCACCAGTCTGTATCCCAATGACAAGCTGCTAGGTTACATTTTGAGGTATACTGAGGCACCAGTCGTTATCCCAATGACAAGCTGCTAGGTTACATTTTGAGGTATACTGAGGCACCAGTCGTTATCCCAATGACAAGCTGCTAGGTTACATTTTGAGGTATACTGAGGCACCAGTCGTTATCCCAATGACAAGATGCTAGGTTACATTTTGCAGTTGTATGAGGTGGACTCAGTGCTGTAAGTTACACAATCACGTTTGACCTAGCACATACACTTGTAATCATGTTGTTATTATAGGTAGTGTGACATCAATCTAGCACATACACGTGTAATCATGTTGTTATAGGTAGTGTGACATCGACCTAGCACATACACCTGTAATCACGTTGAAATTATAGGTAGTTTGACATCGACCTAGCACATACACGTGTAATCATGTTGTTATTATAGGTAGTTTGACATCGACCTAGTACATACACTTGTAATCATGTTGTTATTATAGGTAGTGTGACATCGACCTAGTACATACACTTGTAATCATGTTGTTATTATAGGTAGTGTGACATCGACCTAGCACATACACGTGTAATCATGTTGTTATTATAGGTAGTGTGACATCGGTGCGCACGTTTTTCGCGAAGAAACGATTTTCTTACACCCCTCCTTCTCTGCCGCCTTTGAGTAGGAAATCTGTACATTCACACACAGCTTGGCTATATCACACACAGCCTGGCTATATCACACACAGCTTAGCTATATCACACACAGCTTGGCTATATCACACACAGCTTGGCTATATCACACACAGCCTGGCTATATCACACACAGCTTGGCTATATCACACACAGCTTGGCTATATCACACACAGCTTGGCTATATCACACACAGCTTGGCTATATCACACACAGCTTGGCTATATCACACACAGCTTGGCTATATCACACACAGCCTGGCTATATCACACACAGCTTGGCTATATCACACACAGCTTGGCTATATCACACACAGCCTGGCTATATCACACACAGCTTAGCTATATCACACACAGCTTGGCTATATCACACACAGCTTGGCTGTATCACACACGTGAGCGGGGCTGTATGTGATACATGTGAGATACAGCCGTGCTGCGTGAACGGCCAAGTGTGCACAACATTGTCCAGTAAAAGGTCTGGTCAACAAAAAAGGTATGGGCACACGCGATATTGAAACTTGACCTACTTTCAGCTCACGCGCAATGACATCATTTCACAGTGACGACTGTCACTCTGGCGTCATGTACTGCGCTATTAGGAACGTTTGTCTGGCATCCAAAATATTGACGTCACATTACAAAGTAATGACGTCAAGACCTTTGCCAAGACACAATGGCGGCTGTGTTGTGACTGGGTGTGTGCCGAAGACCAGCTGACAACGGATTTATGCCAAGAAATAGGTGAGTAAGAAATAGAATCTTACATCGGTGTTTAGGTGATATTGAGAATCTCACTCTCGTGGTCTTGAAACCTTATCGTACTCGCTTTCACTCTCTGCTAGCTTTTGCTCGTAGAATAAGGTTTGAAAACCACTCGAGTGAGATTCTCAGTATCACCTAACCACCGATGTAAGACTCTATATTTCTATGTACCCACTCTATATGTTTCCCTTCTTTGACTCATGTACTGATATATTGTATAACAAGCAAATTAATATTCATGAGCTTGCTCCATATACTTTCCTTCCCGAGAATCCTTGCGGCCCTGGCAAAGTTGTTGATGGATTCACGAGCCAGGGTCTTACGAAATAAAACACAAAATATTGTTCTGCTGCAACACTAATGCATCCCTTTCAACTACGACAACGTTAACACTTTGATTAATTTTAAACTTGCCGTTCTTCACCAATGCCGAAGATACTTTTTCGTCCGTGTACGTGCATTTGCTGCCATCGTGTGCTTCGGCACTCGCATTAAACGTGAAAACCCGTAAAAAGCGATACAAAGAGCACAAAAAGCGAAAGACACTAACCTATAACTTGAAACCTACATTGTTGTAGATATGTAACGCAAACTAGAGTCACGAAATGCAACATTTCAAGCTAAAAAAAAACAACAACACACAACCGAAACTGTATTAGCGTAGGAGATAGACGAAACAGCCAAACGCTCAAATCTCTCAACACAGTTCGCTCCCTTGCGTCATCAAAAATCGCTACTATTTTTTTTTTCTTTTTCAAATTATTATCCACATTGCTAAACTTTGCTTATGAATTAAACTGAATTAAAACCATTTTGTGAATATGCATAATTTTATGTTTTGTTTCGGTGTGCATGATAGTCTCGGTGTGCAAACCTAAAATAGTCACACAGAGTGGAGGGCACTAAGCGCAGGTAAAGTTTGTTTTAGACTGGGTACATCAATTATATTGAGCAGCAATTTGTTTGATATAGCGCCGAAAACAGACAGATGTGACTCGGACATTTTGATTCGGGTCTCGTCATGACATCCGCCTATGCCTGCACTATATCAAGCAAAATGCTGCCTGTTATGCCTGCACTATATCAAGCAAAATACTGCATGTTATGCCTGCACTATATCAAGCAAAATGCTGCCTGTTATGCCTGCACTATATCAAGCAAAATACTGCCTGTTATGCCTGCACTATATCAAGCAAAATACTGCCTGTTATGCCTGCACTATATCAAGCAAATATTGCCTGTTATGCCTGCACTATATCAGGCAAAATGCTGCTCAATAATAAACTACCAATCTTTGAACAAATATCATTCATTGACAGTTCACTTAATACGATTTACATTTAGGAAACTCGAACAATGTGTCAGTTATACTGTACCGTCGTAAAACAAAACCTCGGATTTTTCTCATGAAACGACAGATCTTACATCCCTAAATGTGCCCTGGATAAATTAAGTATAGTGTAAAACAAGATCCTTTTTCACGTGAATTGGCCAAATTTTCAAGTCTGATTAGCGCAGGCATATATTTAAGACTGCATGCTTGACCTAGATACATAAATCTGCCGGGGCTCTGTTTGTGGTCCTGAAAATGGCTTGTTCTCTTGACCTAGATACTGACATCTGCCGGGGCTCTGTTTGGGGTACAGCAAGATCAACACATCATAGGAAATTCAGCAAACAAATATCCCGTATTAGGCCTATTGGCAATACGCGATATATGTTCATAAAAGTGGTACAGAATAGTGTTTTCTTTGCGGGAATGTTTGGGAAAACGTTGTGCTGTCGATGTCAACCGGCCTATAGAGCAACTCACATGCCACTTTCGATGCGTCCATAGTTGTCGGTCTCGTTGGTGATCATCGTGATGGCCACAGTGATCAGAGGCACGCCTGTCGACAAACCAAAAACAAAAGGATAACGTCACCTGGTGAAAAGTCTACACAGGGTGCAATAAAATAAACGCACCAGACCATGCACCAGACAATTATGAGATCTTCATGGACAATGATACCGCCGTAAGACCCACAACAACGGACCAGAACACACAAATTGTTTTTTTTTTGTTTGTTTGTTTGTTTTTTTAATCTGGCCAGAAAACGAAGCATCCACATACCCAACCTTTCTGACGGACACTTGTTCCCTTCCGCGGAGTCTTCTACAAGACCGGACGAACTAAGCAGGAACACTTCAGTCACCTTACCTCCTTCTGCCCGCGACACGCCACAGCAAGATATGGCTCGACCATGATAGTTCAAGGGTGGTGGCAGAATAGCTTGGCGCCTATAGGCGCTAAGCTATTCTGCCACCACCCTTGAACTATCATGGTCGATCTGTCTCCTGAATTGTAATGCAGTCTTCAGAGGGCGACTCCAAAATGTGCGTATTTCGTGCCTCTGGCACAATGCCTTAATGCAGATTGTGCACGAAAAGAATTTTCAATTTTTAAATCTCACTGGAGTATTTTTTTAGGTTCAACTCACAATACTGAAAAAAATACACAAACACAGCGATACTTTGAAACTTCACCCCGAAAACTATCAGCTGTGTTAGAAGTGACAGTTTCTCAAACTGAGGTATACTGACGCGCCCGTCTTCATCCCAATAAACAGCTAGGTTACATTTCGCAGTTGTCTGAGCTGATCACCTTAGGTTCGCGAACATACACAATGACATGCCCCTCACCCCATCCGACTGAGGAGCACTTGAGGATGAAGTGAGAGAATTGAGTTCTGAAGACCAGCACGAGAGCCAGGTACATGTAGAAGGCCTCCACCGCCATCCAGCAAAGTGACGCCAGCAGGCTGAAGTGAAGTAGCGCTGGCACTGCCTGTCAATGGACAAAACAATCGCGGGCTGGTGTGATGCTGAACATTACCAGTAGTTGTAACTGGTAATACTCGCGGGGAACGGGGCAGTTCTTCCGTGCAAATTAACGCAATGACAGAGAAATAACACAATAATGATACTGAAAAAAGAGGAAATAAAACCCACCCCACTGTTCGGTATTTATTTCGTGCCGACCGTTCTCAGTGCATTTTGGATCAGGTGTATAAATGCGGACACTAGCGTCCCAAACCACACACCAGAACATTACTTAGTTTTGTGAGTTTTGTGCGTCTCAGGGTCAAGATTATCTCGCCACTACAAGGTCTCACCAATACTCCCCTCTTTGACCGCCTTTGACTAATTATCTTGCCACTACAAGGTCTCACCAATACTCCCCTCTTTGACTGCCTTTGACTAATTATCTCGCCACTACAAGGTCTCACCAATACTCCCCTCTTTGACTGCCTTTGGCTAATTATCTCACCACTACAAGGTCTCACCAATACTGCCCTCTTTGACTGCCTTTGACTAATTAGAGACGTGCCGCATGCGGGTATGCGGCAAAAGCCTCGCACACGCACGTGGCACGTCTTGAATGTGTTAATTTTATTTTCTCGGTGAAAGAGTAACAGTAAGGCTAATGGGGCTTAACTCATTCTACTCCATCACCGAAATCCCCAAATGTTGCCGTTGTCCTCTGAAGACTGCATTGCAGTGCAGGACACAGATCGACCATGATAGTTCAAGGGTGATGCCAGAATAGCTTGGCGCCCATAGGCGCCAAGCTATTCTGGCATCACCCTTGAACTATCACGGTCGATCCTTATCTTTCTGTGGTGTGTCTGGGGGAGAAGGAGTTAAGCCGGGTTTTGCCACCTCACGATTATTATTACCAATTCCCCCCCCCCCCCTAAACACACACACGCACGCACACGGTGTTTTTAGTGTAATACTGAACTAAACTGTTACATATATAAACGTTTATTCTAATGGAATGAGTGTGTGCGTGGGTTTGTTCTGCTAATCAGTATAAAGGTGGGTGTTCTATCTCTGTTCACTAGACTCTTTCATCCACCACACACGCGCTTACAAACAAGGACAAAGGCCACACAGTTATTTCTCTTTGCCCTCTGTTTAACTTATTCTCATACACTCATAGCATACATTAAACCACACAATCCACATCATATAAACCAATCTACACAAATAACAATTCACATCATATAAACCAATCTACACAAATAACAATTCACATCATATAAACCAATCTGCACAAATAATTAACAAGTGGCATATAAGTTATTCACAACTTCAGCGCTCACACATTCACTCACTACCGTAGAGGTCGTTGTCTCTCTCGAGAGACGTCACTCGACTCCTCTTTATACTAGTGTCGACACAGTCAATATCACATTGACGACTTGACGGAGATTCCCGAACTGAATATTACTATTCAATGACTACTCACAGATTTAGAACATTCCTAGGCGTGAAATTAACGGCGCTAGGCGACAATAGCTACACTGACGGAACACTGCATGTGGTCCTGTAGCACGAATCTGTGGCTTACTTCGCTACCGTTGCTGCTCGTAGCACCAGTGATGGTAGGACGAAGGAGAGATGAAGGCTTGATGTCCGCACCTGGTCACGTACGTGATGCCTTCAGGACAGCTTCATCGGCCCTACACCAGGGGTTTCCGCTCCGTACCGGCCCCGCTGTACACAACATTTATACACTCATAAATGTTCGCTCTTATACCTAAAAGTCTGAATGTGTCTTCGACACATTATTCTTCAGAGCGCTCTAGATCATTTCCTCTGAAAAATGTCTTCTTTATGCCACCATACTACAATCACTATTGTCATAATTCTTATGACAATTCCTATAGCCACTTTAACACAGTGCACACAATTCCTATAGCCACTTTAATACAGTGCACACACATTTTGCGTACCTACACACAATGAATTATGAGCCAAATATTACAATCACAGCTCATCTTCAATTCGTAACATATTACTGCACATTTCATCAATAGGTATACCTAAATATATACTGAATTCTATTCCTATTTCAGTCCCACATCTTCACATATGAATGAATACAACATGACATCCTAGTTATAAACTATATCACATAATTACATGACTAAACAAGTATTGACACGAGCCATCGCATTTCCTTCAAACATGGCTCTTCTGCACTCTAATAATAATTCATAAACAATACTTTCTTTTTCATCTGAATAGCGTTATAGGTCATTATAAATACCGGTAATAAAAGAATAAATACCTGTATTCAATATACAGCTATCGAATTCTCTAGCCAGAATTCTTCCTCAGAGCCCTAGCGAAAACGACCGCTCGACTCGACTGGTATAGCATCTCTAACTGGCAATTATTCCCGATACTACACTGTCACTCCCACACGTGACACGTGAACATCGCTCACCTACATTACCGCACGTGAACATGGGCTTATCTGTACATTACCGCTCGTGAACAATGCTTATCTCTACATTATTCGCATGTGTACATTCGGTCCAACTGCTAATGACGTCACACCATCGTCCGACCGAAACCTGCCCCAAAGGCGTTCGTTACACACACACACACACACACACACACACACACACACACACACACACTAACACTAACACACACACACACACACACACACACACACACACACACACACACACACACACACATCCCCTTACCTTGCAAGCGATATCGTTATTAAAACTGTACTCGTGCATGCCGGCGAGGAAGACTGTGTTGGAGAGAGCCAGCGCCATACACAGGTTGACCAGAATCTTGGACGGGTTGTTTAGAGGGGGACGGCGGGACCTTATACAGCGCAGCCGGCGGGACAAGCAGCCATATCTGAAATGTGCGAATGCGACTCAAACGAACGCGTTTGACTGGCGGAACATTTCTTGATAGTAAGTTCAATCTTCTGCGACGACATGGCATTTTAAATGTTAGAAAATACATTTAGCCGCAGGTCTATTCCAAGAAAAGCTCGTCCATCTGTAATAATGGGCTGTCATTACCATCACCATCAGCATTCGTGACTCAAGATTGAAATAATTTATTTATTCCATAAATGAGAAATTACAGTGCCTTGTCTCAGCGAGAAAATACATTAAAATAAATAAACATATAAATAGCCTATTCCACACACAAAAAAGCAATGAAATCACAGCTTACAAATCACATTTCTGTTATACATATCACAATTAGTATCACTGCCTAGTGCACTCTAAATAAGAAAGACTTGGCTATAAATATTAATCATGGATCAATCATCATCATCGTTTTGTCGTCGTCACTTTCATGATTTATAGCATCATCATATCGCCTTCTTCGGCACCACATTTATCGTTTTAATAGTAGTAGTAGTAATAGTAGTAGTAGTAGTAGTAGGAGTAGTAGTAGTAGGAGTAGTAGTAGTAGTTGCAGTAGTAGTAGTAGTAGTAGCAGTAGTAACAGTAGTAGTAGTGGTTGTAGACGGGGAAGTGGCGCAGTGGTTAAGGCGTCTGCCTCCAATGCCAAAGGTGCGAGGTTCGATACCGGGTTCCGGCGTTGGATTTTTCTCCTCTGGTAAGTGGTCTGGGCAGTGGGCAGATGTTCACATCTGCACGGGACACAGACGACCCCGGCCCCCACGAGTCCCCTGCTGCCTTGCAGGCCTGGCCGCTTGGCTGCGGAAAGGCTAAGGGAGGAAACCCCTGACATCAAAGCCCCCGTGTCTCCGGGGAAGGCTTTTGAGCCAGAGACTAAGACAAGGACAGTCTGATATAAAACCTACGACCCGAGGACCTCGATGCCACCGTCCCAGCTTGCTAGGCCATGGCAAACGAACCAAGGGTTTAAAGGGTGGGGCTAGTACTGCGCACACTGCACTCCACCAAAAAGCTCCACCGCGCAGGCTTTAGGAAACGCCCACGGACTATGACACTGAACTTTTCAAGTCCTGTAGCGATGGGCAAGGGGCAAAACGGCAGGTGAAAGATGTTACTGGAAGCCGCAGTCTCAAACCTGCATGCAGGCGGTTCAGGATATTGGTCGCCTGATGTTGACCTGGGGACGACAACGTCACTCGGCACACCCTGAACGACCAAGCAGCCTTCTCTAGGGACAGCACTGCTTGCTCCACACGAAGAGGGGCATAGAAAAGGTGGCCTAACCAAAAGCTCATCCCCTCGTAACCCCAGTTGGCTAGCCGCGGTCAACGGGCATCTTCTCATGCGGTCAGAAAACAAGAAAAAAACAATGGACCCACTCTCATGACGACCACGACCGGACTCAACGTAGCATGCTGGAACATCCGAACCATGCTCGACACAGCAGACAGCGGACGCCCTGAACGTCGCTCCGCCCTCATTGCCCATGAATTGCGGAGGTTAAACATCGACATCGCCGCGCTCAGCGAAGTACGCCTCCCGGAGGAAGGCAGCCTCAAAGAACTTGGCGCTGGCTACACCCTCTACTGGTCAGGCAGGCCTGCATCAGAAAGACGGCTCTCAGGCGTGGGCTTCATGGTGAAGACCCACATTGCGACTAAGTTGGAAAACCTACCAACGGGTCACTCCGACCGCATCATGTCCATGCGCCTCCCACTGAGACACCAGCAATACGTCACCCTTCTCAGTGTGTACTCCCCAACCCTCCTGGCAGAGCCTGCAGAAAAAGACAAGTTCTACTCTGACCTGCGCAGCCTCCTGCAGAGCACCCCTGCAGACGACAAAGTCATCATCCTTGACGACTTCAACGCCAGAGTGGGCCAAGACTCTGAAGCCTGGAAAGGAGTCCTCGGCACGCATGGCGTTGGGAACTGCAATGACAATGGTCGCCTACTGTTGGAGCTCTGTGCAGAGCAGCAACTTGTCATCACCAACACTACTTTCCTGCAAAAGGACAGTCGAAAGACCACCTGGATGCATCCTCGCTCCAAGCACTGGCACCTTATCGACTATGTCCTAGTGCGTCAGAGGGACCGCAGTGACGTCATCCACACCAGAGTGATTGTGATGAAGCTCTATGCTTGGGCATAGTGCTCACACAGTAGGATTAGTACGGTACGGTTTTTGTTAACGAGTAGGATTAGTACGGTACGGTTTTTGTTAACGGTTTGTTTGCCGAAAGTCCGTGTGGCTTTAGACGCACGTGAAATCTGTAGGACATGGTTAGTACGGGATTTGTAGTGAGTTCTGTTTAGTGAGTTCTAGGCGGAAGCTGTGACTGTCAGAGGTCTAGTTTGGTATTGCGGGCTGTCTTGTCGTATGGAACGGTTGGTTCGAGTTACCTAGCCCGCATTCCAAGACTCTGAAGCCTAGATTTCAGGTATGTTCTATAAATGTAGTATTGATCTCTTGGCTTGACTTCGCGAACGAAGATTTTATAGGAGTTGCCCACGACGTCTGCAGGCTTGTTCGTGGCTGCGGAGGCCAATCCGAGACAGGCAGGTTCGACCGCAGTGGCTGCAGGGGAAGGTCTGGCCAGGGTTCTGAGCTGCGGCATCTCTGTTTTTTTCTCCTGAGCCGCTTGTCCTTAAGGCTAGCTCTGCGAGAGTCCTCAAAGGAGACAGCTGCCTTGTAAATGGTGGAGCGCCAGGTGTCACGGTCCGCAGCAAGCGAAGACCACTGGTGGTGGTCGATTTGGCAGGCACTAAGTGACTTCTTGAGACAGTCTTTGTATCTCTTCTTTGGTGCCCCTCTGTCACGGTGTCCAGTAGCAAGCTCGCCGAACAGGGTGATCTTTGGTAGGCGATGATCCTCCATCCTGGAGACATGCCCCGCCCAGCGGAGCTGTGTCCGCAGCAGCAAAGCCTCGATGCTCACAGTTTCAGCCTGTTCAAGGACCTCGACGTTGGTGACATAGTCACTCCAGTGAATGCCCAGGATGGTACGCAGGCAGCGCTGGTGGAAGCGTTCGAGGAGTCGTAGTTGGCTGCGGTAGAGGGCCCAGGACTCGGAACCATACAGCAGGGTGGTGAGGACCACAGCTCTGTACACGCTGATCTTGGTGCCTGTTTTCAGCTGTTGATTGTGCCACACCCGCTTGAAAAGTCGCCCGAAAGCACTGTTCGCTTTTGCCAGCCTGCTGTCAAGCTCCTTGTCCAGCTTGGCGTCCGACGTGATAATGCAGCCAAGGTAAGTAAACTGGTGCACTGACTTTAGTTCAGACTCGCCAATGGTGATGTGAGGAGGGCGATACACTGTCTTGGGTGCCGGCTGATGGAGGACCTCTGTCTTTTTCAGACTGACCTCGAGTCCAAAGAGCTGGGCAGCATCTGCGAAGCAAGACGTGACGCGCTGCAGGGCTCTCTCTAGATTTCAGGTATGTTCTATAAATGTAGTATTGATAGTTGTTTAGTTAAAGACAGTATGCGTGGTAAGATTAATGTGGTTGTATAGCGGTGTTCCGGTTTGGTTTAGTTATGTATGTTTAGAATTCGGTGAAGTAACCGGTGTTTTGTATACAGTTGTTTACCGAGATAGATGACTAAAGGAATATGAAGTGTGTATGTCTAAGCCGCTATGAAGAAAGTACGTGGTTGGTTAAGCATAGTCTTTTCCAGGGTATAGAGTAATGTATAGCAAGAGTGTCAGTTAGGCTATAGTCTGTTTCAAGATAGTGACAGAGATATGGGGGTGATACGAAAATAGTTTATGAAGCACGTGTGTGTGTGTGAATGAACGTGTGAGTTATTTGTATCAGCCAGGTTACGTGACGTTTCTCATTGATCCAATATGTTGTGTGTTTAGCAAGTGTTACGTTGGGACTTTTATTGTTTGTTCAGAGTTCTTGTAACGAGAGTGGAAGACAGACGCCGAGACGTCGAGTCGCAGGTGGGACCTACGAGAGGTCATCCCTCCAGCTCTTCTGGGAGTGAGTCTGACTGGGAACCGAGATACCCAAGTCCAAGCGAGAACTGAGTGTACCGTACGAGAACGAGGACGTCCGTGCCCAAAGAGACAGGACGGCAATACGCGTACGAGGAAGAACTTTCACGCCTAGACGTGAGAAGGACCAACGTAACCAGGCAACAACATCAAACAGGTTGGAGGCAATGTGAGACTAAGACCTAGCCTGGCAAAGATACTGTGTTACGTGTGTGGTGTGATAGTAGAACGTTGTATATAGTTTGATAGTCATATAAGTCTTTCTTTCATTTATAGTGTATAAAGGTTACTTTAGAAAGGGAGCCCGTGTGTTGTGTTTTACCGCATGAATGCGCCCGTCTGAGTCAATGGCGGTGTATGCGTCTGTTGCGTGAGTCTGTGCGTACGACTGTGGGTGAGTCTGCGTGCGTTACAGTGGTGACCCTGTTTTAGCGGTAGTGTAGAGTAGTGAGGGCGATAGTGGGATAGTGGACTTAAAGTATTTTGTATTGCTAGGTGCGTATTAGGTTGATAATTTTGCCATTTATTTGTATTTTTACGTTTTTGTCATTGTTAGAAGTTGCCAATATGGAGGTAGACCCAGTAGAGGCATACATTAAACAGGGGGAAAGGTTAGGACTTAGGGATGAGAAGCTTTTTGATTACGTAGAGAAATGTAGGGATAGAGAGGATAGAGCGAGAGAAAGAGAAGCTCAGAGAGAAAGAGAAGAGAGAGAAAGAGTCCTAAAGGAGAAAGAGATAGAAGCTCAGAGAGAAATACAGAGAGAGAGAGAAAGAGAAGAGAGAGCGTTTCAGAGAGAGAAGGACGAGAAGTCTCTAGCGTTTCAGAGAGAGAAGGACGAGAAGTCTCTAGCGTTTCAGAGAGAGAAGGACGAGAGGGAACACGCGTTCAGAGAGAAAGAGCTAGAGTACCAGAGAGAGAAAGAGGAGAGGGATAGAAAGGAGAGAGATAGGGAGGTACAGCTTCAGTTAACTCGAGATGCGGGGTCTAGAGCAGCTCCGGATAGTGATTTGGTAAGCCGGGGCATGTGTAATGTTCCCAGACTGCCGATGTTTAAGGAGTCTGTTGACTCAATTGATGCTTTTTTGTTTCGATTCGAGGCTCACGCGCGAATGTTGAGTTGGCCACCTGCCAGCTGGCCGATTTTGCTTTCATCGGTGCTAGAGGGTCAGGCCTTGAGTGTTTTCCATAGCTTGAACGTTTCGGGGAACATAGATTACGAGACTTTAAAGGAGTGTCTCTTACAGCAGTTCCAGTGTAATGCGGAAGGTTTTAGGGAACGCTTGAGAGCTTGTCGGCCAGAGACAGGGGAATCGTTTATGTCGTTTGGCAAACGATTGTCCCATTTGCTCGTACGTTGGGTCGAACTGTCAAAGATCGACCACACGTACGACGCATTGTTCGATCTCATGTTGGCTGAACAGTTCTTTGGAAGCGTTTCCAAGGATCTAGCGGTATTCTTGAGGGAGCGTAGACTCAAGCGTACAGATGAGTTAGTGCAGAACGCGAAGGCTTTTCGGATGGCGCATCCTACGAAAAACCTCGCGCGTAGGACCGAGACACCGCTAGTCGGGTTGGTCGCTGCTAACACGTCTGGGGGTTACCGGGGAGTCAATAGCTTACGTGGAGAGCATCTGGTTAACGGTAAAAGTACTTTGCGTTTTCGACGCGGTAATAGAGGTAACGGCAGTGGCGTTCGCGATCCTTACAAACGAGCAGAGAAATCTGGGCGTGGGTACGGTCGTGGTCGCATGGCTAATTCGGACACGCGGTGTTTCGCGTGTCACGAGTACGGTCATTTCGCTCGTAACTGTCCTAGCGGTCGTTCGGACGTTCAGCATTTCGCGTGTCAGGGGAACGGCCATCTGGCTCATCGATGTCCTAGCGATACTGGTATGGTAGAGGGAGCGGAGCAGCCCACTCACATAGCCAGCTTTGCAGTCCCAGTCGGGGAGGAACCACAGGGGGGCGGAGTGCGTTCAGTTGACGGAGGTCGATGCCTGCCTGTGGGGAACGGTGTTGTAAACGGATGGCTCGCTTCCGTTCTGCGCGACTCGGGTGCCACGACTGCAGGGGTCAGACGTAGCCTTGTTAGAGACGATCAGTACACGGGGGGAACACAGAAAGTGGTTTCGTTTGGAGGAAAGATGGAAGTTTTTCCGTTAGCTAAAATAGAGGTTGACACAGAGTTTTTTTCAGGTAGTCTGGTATCGTGTGTCATCGACGAGCCAGTAGTTGATTTAGTTCTGGGTAACATGAAAGGTGTACGGCCAGTCGTCAGAGTCGAGACGATTAAGCGAGCTCACGTTCCTAGCGGTGCAGTCGCATCAGTCATAACGAGAGCTCAGAGCAAGCGTGCTCGTGGGCAGAGGGAACGTGTTATTTCCGTCCAGAAACAGGTAATCGGTCAGCGGGTGTGGCCCAATAGTCGGGTTGGCTGGAGACGGCATACTTCTGTTGCGGACAGAAATGTGGCTCAGCAACCATTAATATGTAGGTAGATCGGAGATCGAAGTCTCGCGATTGTGTTTTTTTTGTGTGTGGGCAGTCGTTGGATCGTTTTCGTTTCTGGAGGGTTTAGCGCGTTAATTCGGTTTTCAAGTTCGCTGTGCGATCTGACGGTGTGCGTTAAGGCGTAAGGCTGTAATTTTCTTTCTTGTATTTTAGTCAGTTAGTCCTTTCCTGTTTTCGGATAACATTACGTCGAGTAGTCTTAAAAAGAAACTCGGTCGTTTCTTTTTTTTCCCGAGGAAGGGGGAATTGTGATGAAGCTCTATGCTTGGGCATAGTGCTCACACAGTAGGATTAGTACGGTACGGCTTTTGTTAACGAGTAGGATTAGTACGGTACGGTTTTTGTTAACGGTTTGTTGCCGAAAGTCCGTGTGGCTTTAGACGCACGTGAAATCTGTAGGACATGGTTAGTACGGGATTTGTAGTGAGTTCTGTTTAGTGAGTTCTAGGCGGAAGCTGTGACTGTCAGAGGTCTAGTTTGGTATTGCGGGCTGTCTTGTCGTATGGAACGGTTGGTTCGAGTTACCTAGCCCGCATTCCAAGACTCTGAAGCCTAGATTTCAGGTATGTTCTATAAATGTAGTATTGATAGTTGTTTAGTTAAAGACAGTATGCGTGGTAAGATTAATGTGGTTGTATAGCGGTGTTCCGGTTTGGTTTAGTTATGTATGTTTAGAATTCGGTGAAGTAACCGGTGTTTTGTATACAGTTGTTTACCGAGATAGATGACTAAAGGAATATGAAGTGTGTATGTCTAAGCCGCTATGAAGATAGTACGTGGTTGGTTAAGCATAGTCTTTTCCAGGGTATAGAGTAATGTATAGCAAGAGTGTCAGTTAGGCTATAGTCTGTTTCAAGATAGTGACAGAGATATGGGGGTGATACGAAAATAGTTTATGAAGCACGTGTGTGTGTGTGAATGAACGTGTGAGTTATTTGTATCAGCCAGGTTACGTGACGTTTCTCATTGATCCAATATGTTGTGTGTTTAGCAAGTGTTACGTTTGGACTTTTATTGTTTGTTCAGAGTTCTTGTAACGAGAGTGGAAGACAGACGCCGAGACGTCGAGTCGCAGGTGGGACCTACGAGAGGTCATCCCTCCAGCTCTTCTGGGAGTGAGTCTGACTGGGAACCGAGATACCCAAGTCCAAGCGAGAACTGAGTGTACCGTACGAGAACGAGGACGTCCGTGCCCAAAGAGACAGGACGGCAATACGCGTACGAGGAAGGACTTTCACGCCTAGACGTGAGAAGGACCAACGTAACCAGGCAACAACATCAAACAGGTTGGAGGCAATGTGAGACTAAGACCTAGCCTGGCAAAGATACTGTGTTACGTGTGTGGTGTGATAGTAGAACGTTGTATATAGTTTGATAGTCATATAAGTCTTTCTTTCATTTATAGTGTATAAAGGTTACTTTAGAAAGGGAGCCCGTGTGTTGTGTTTTACCGCATGAATGCGCCCGTCTGAGTCAATGGCGGTGTATGCGTCTGTTGCGTGAGTCTGTGCGTACGACTGTGGGCGGGTCTGCGTGCGTTACAGTGATACCCAGCGCAGAGTGCCACACTGACCACCGCCTTGTTCGCTGCAAACTCAGGCTCCGCCTCAAGCTGAAACCCAAGAAAGGCCCCCCCCCCCCCCCCCCCAAGAAAAAGCTTGATGTTTGCCAGCCTTCAGCGTGACGACAAGAAAGCTGCCCTTCAGGCCGATTTACAGCGCATGCTCAAAGACACAGTTGATCCAGCAGACTCCTCCCCTGAAACACTCTGGGAACAACTGAAAACTGCTATTGTAAAATCTTCTGTGGAAGTCTTGGGCTTTGCTAGAAAGAGGAACAAAGACTGGTTTGACGAAAACGACGTAGAGATCCAGGAACTTCTAGCAAAAAAAAGAGCCGCCCACCAGGCCCACCTAGCCCAGCCTTCCTGCCCTGTGAAGAAGTCTGCCTTCCGCCTCATCTGCAGCAGTCTCCAGCTCAAGCTTAGAGAGCTCCAGAACGAGTGGTGGTCCAGACTCTCACAGAGGAACCAGCTCTGCGCTGACAACGGTGACTACAGGGGCTTCTACGAAGCACTGAAAGCAGTGTATGGCCCTAGGCACCTGGTACAAAGTCCCCTGCGAAGCGCTGATGGACAGGCACTCCTCACAGATAATACCTCCATCTTGAACCGCTGGTCGGAATACTTTCAGGACCTCTTCGGCGCTGAGCGCACTGTTCAAGAAAGTCATCCTCCAAATCCCACACCCCACCCGGGTCTGCCCTGGGGGACTTGGGTGGGGTTAGGTACTTTTTAGTTCCCAGGGTCACCCTGGTCAGCCCCACAGGGTGAGTTTTTCTTTCTATTCTGGGGCATGTGTTTCTGTCTACCCGAGGTCCATTCACCTGTATTTGCCTTTTTAAAACTCTCCCTACTGTCTGCACTGCCTGTAGCTCTTGATATTGGATGTGTGTTGCTAAATGGTCTTAGCTTTATTTAGGCCCCATGTGTTAGGTTTATTTAATGTATTTGACCGGCTGGCGACATACATTCAATGTTCTGTTTAGTTTTTTTTTTTTTTTTTTCACAAGCAGTGCAGGCACGTCCTGAGAAAGCCTTGTTGCTGTCGGGACGTTAAGCAATGTACAATCAATCAATCAATCCAAATCCCACACCTTCCACTAAAGGTTGAATTGGACGAACCGCCCACCGCCGAAGAGGACCCTCACAGCCATCCACCAGCTCAAGAGTGGCAAAGCAGCAGGCATTGACGGAATCCCGCCAGAGATCTGGAAACATGGAGGCCCAGCACTGCACAACAAGCTCCACGACCTCTTTCTCTGCTGCTGGGAAAAAGGAACACTACCAAAGGATCTCCGTGATGCAGTCATCATCACCCTGTACAAGAACAAAGGAGAGAAGTCTGCCTGCTCTAATTATCGTGGAATTACCTTGCTGTCCATTGCCGGGAAAATTCTCACAAGGTTGCTCCTGAATCGGCTGGTACCTGCCATCGCTGAAGACCACCTCCCAGAGGGCCAGCGTGGCTTCAGAGCCAACAGGAGTACCACCGACATGGTCTTTGTGCTGAGACAGCTTCAGGAGAAGTGCCGCGAGCAGAACAAAGGGCTGTACGTAACGTTTGTCGACCTAACAAAAGCGTTTGACACTGTGAGCAGGCAAGGTATGTGGCAGATCCTGGAGCGACTAGGCTGTCCCCCAAAGTTCCTCAACATGATCGTCCAGCTCCACGAGGACCAGCAAGGCCAGGTCAGACTAAACAGTGACCTCTCAGAACCATTCCCCATTCGCAACGGCGTGAAGCAAGGCTGCGTGCTGGCACCGACCCTCTTCACCATCTTCTTCAGCATGATGTTGAAGCAGGCCACAGTGGACCTCGACGATGACGACGCAGTTTACATCAGGTATCGTCTCGATGGCAGCCTGTTCAACCTCAGGCGACTGCAGGCCCACACGAAAACCCTAGACCAACTGATTCGTGAGCTGCTCTTTGCAGATGACGCTGCCCTCGTTGCACACACAGAGAAAGCCTTGCAGCGCATTACGTCCTGCTTCGCAGATGCCGCCCAGCTCTTTGGACTTGAGGTCAGTCTGAAAAAGACAGAGGTCCTTCATCAGCCGGCACCCAAGGAAGAGCATCGCCCTCCCCACATCACCATCGGCGAGTCCGAACTGAAGTCTGTACACCAGTTTACCTACCTTGGCTGCATCATCATGTCAGACGCCAAGCTGGACAAGGAGCTGGACAACAGGCTGGCAAAAGCGAACAGTGCTTTCGGGCGACTATTCAAGCGGGCACAATCAACAGCTGAAAAAAGGCACCAAGATCAGCGTGTACAGAGCTGTCGTCCTCACCACCCTGCTGTACGGTTCCGAGTCCTGGGCCCTCTACCGCAGCCAACTACGACTCCTCGAACGCTTTCACCAGCGCTGCCTGCGTACCATCCTCAGCATTCACTGGAGTGACTATGTCACCAACGTCGAGGTCCTTGAACAGGCGGAAACTGTGAGCATCGAGGCTTTGCTGCTGCGGACACAGCTTCGCTGGGCGGGCCACGTCTCCAGGATGGAGGATCATCGCCTACCCAAGATCACTCTGTTCGGCGAGCTCGCCACGGGACACCGAGATAGAGGGGCACCAAAGAAGAGATACAAAGACGGTCTCGAGAAGTCACTTAGTGCCTGCCAAATCGACCACCGCCAGTGGTCTTCGCTTGCTGCGGACCGTGACACCTGGCGCTCCACCATTCACAAGGCAGCCGTCTCCTTTGAGGACTCTCGCAGAGCTAACCTTAAGGACAAGCGGCTCAGAAGAAAAAAAAACAGAGCTGTCGTAACTCAGAACCCTGACCAGACCTTCCCCTGCAGCCACTGCGGTCGAACCTGCCTGTCCCGGATTGGCCTCCGCAGCCACGAAAATGCCTGCAGACGACGTGGGCAAGCCCTATAGAATCTTCGTTCGCGAAGTCAAGCCAAGAGAGAGAGTGGTAGTAGTAGTTGCAGTAGTTGCAGTAGTTGTAGTAGTAGTAGTTGTTGTTGTTGTAGTAGTAACAGCAATAGTAGCAGCATCTCCAAGAGGCATAGATCCTCATGAGCCCTCGTGTTGTCGTCGTCACTTTCATTATCTATATCATCATCACATCGTCTCTGTCGTCATCATTTTTATCGTTTTTATAGTAGTAGTAGTAGTAGCAGTAGCATCTCCAAGAGGCACCGCATGAGCCCTTCGGGCTCATGAGGATCTATGCCTCTTGGAGATGCAGTAGAAGTAGTTGTAGAAGTAGTATTATCATATTATTTTCATGTCCTTACTCTTGGTAGCCTGTAGAAGCCGACGGGCCAGGTCCCGCCCTTGAGGACATTGGACTGAAACACATTCAATACAACATGGAAACCAGTTCTACGATTGAAGTACGCGTATCTGTTTGCTAATTAATTGACGGCCTACACCAGCACACGCCTAGCTGTCTTGCGTGTGTCATACAGCAGAAGACGTTTTTCAGCGACATCCTATTCAGTGGCGGAGAAACCACAGCATCCCCTAAGCCCCCCCCCCCCCCCCCCCCCTCTATACTATTGGAGAAAAAAATAATTTTGGATAAAAAAAAAATAGAGAGAAAAACAAATCATAAGATTTTAAATTTTGTGCTTTGATGTTTTGGAGGTTGGATTGTCGCGCTTGTCATGGGGTCCCCCATCCCACACCCCGCTCCACCCGTTTGACTTTTGGAGGCTGGAAAGTGATATTTCATGCACGTTGCCGCCCCCCCCCCCCATCCCCCCCACCCATGCCCTCCACCACCCCATGAGAAATATTTCTGTACGTCACTTCTCATGAGTGATCACGTGTCATTAACCGGATGTTATTGTATAACCTTAAGATCAACACATAACAACAAGACCTTCCTGACCCACGCAGAGCAGTTGTAACATTATGTCACGCCGTCAAACAAATATGGATGTGAATTCTGTTCATTCTCCTTGTCGTTTGACAGCTCAGTTATTAGTATGAGTGTTGTGATCAGCTTTCACCCGCGCAGTGCCGAGAAAATGTGAACGCCAAACAACTGCAAGAGGTATGGATCCTCATGAGCCCCCGCAGTCGCGGGGGCTCATGAGGATCTATGCTTCTTGCTGACATCATTTGCAATCAATGTTCCTACGACATCTGGGTTTTTGGTGTTGAATTTTGAAAGTTGCTGAAACAGTCTGAGTCAGCTGACACCGAACGGGTTAAGTGATACTGTAGACAGTAAAGTGCAGTTGGAAGAGGATTTGTATGGCTGCGGGGGAGGGGTGGGGGAGGGGGGAGGGGAGGGGGGAGGAGGAGGGGGTTGGTGAGGGGGGGGGGTGAAGAGTGGGGATGAATCTTGCTTGTCTCAGTCTCTTAACCGTAGCACTTTGTGTCGAGGTCACTCCTGATGGAATCGCCTCGACATAACGCGCTACCGACAGCCAAAGGGTTAATAATCCAAGTTTAACACAAAGCTTACAAAATACAGGTATTGTAGCATTTCCCGTTGACCACAATGGTTAAAATTCTAACCGGGCACTACCCTTGAACTATCGTGGTCGTTTTGTTCCTAAAAAACAGCGGCAGAGTGTGTGAATCGACCGATTGATTAACCTCAAATGTGACTCACCTGTAGAGAAGAAAGATGATAATGGTGAGGATAAGAGCCGGCAATGAAACAGCACATCCGGTGTAGGAGATGACACTCAGGGCTTTCTGGTGGGGCTCGCTTATTTCGCGCACGTCCTGGAAGTAAAAGAAAACGTCTAAATGAAAATCAGTCAAGCAGTTAGAATCTGAATCAAAAGAATTGGTCTCCATGTTGCCCTAATGTGCTTCAGTCCAATCCTAAACCTTGCATTAACTCAGATCTATGATCACCGGTCAATCATGCACACTTCTCTCCCCTCACAGTGCTTTTACCTACTTTATTTTGTAATCTTCCTAAAATATTGGCACTGGTAGTCTCCCCTTTTCTTTTCTTGCATTAGCTCATTCAGCCCGACGGCCGTATTTCCCAAATTTTGGAGGCGTCATCAAATAACAAAGCACAAGTTGCAGAGGATGGATCGACCATGATAATTCAAGGGTAGTGCCAGATTAGCTTGGCGCCGACAGGCGCCAAGCTAATCTGGCACTGCCCTTGAATATCATGGTCGACCCAACTCCTGCTGTAGTGCGTCAGGGCAGAATGGGATATTCCAAACAATGCAATGCGATATTTGAATGCCAATTATTCTGCAACCGTGCGGCGAGATTTACTTATGTAAATTTCCGTAACAAGCACCATGAAGATCACCACTGACCATATCATCATATTGATTGATGACAGCAATGACGATAATGGAGATGATAATGATAATAAGCAGCAGCGAATACTGCGGAGGCTAACGCTGATCTATGTGTCGTGTTCTGGGGCTTATGTCGGTCCTGCCTTCCGCCGGAAATGAACGGATTGACCCATTTAGCTCCTACGCGTTACAGCAGGAGATATGTCCATCATGATAATTCAAGGGTAGTGCCAGATTAGCTTGGCGCTATCAGGCGCCAAAGCTAATCTTGCACTACCCTTGAACTGTATTTAGTTGTTGGACAACACTTTTAAACTTTAAGAAATGCGGTCTGGGGTGACATGGATAAAGAAACAACCACCATCACCTCCACACGCGCGCGCGCGCGCGCGCGCACGCACGCACGCACGCACGCACGCACGCACGCACGCACGCACGCACACACACACACACACACACACACACACACACACACACACACACAAAGGACAACTATCAGAAGTCTTACCATAAGGAGAGCAAAGTTAGTGAGGTGATTGCAGTTACATCTTGACTGCTGTTCGTTGCTCGCCTTACTGTCCAGACTGCAGCCTTCCTGCGACCACTCTCGCAAAGTCTCCTTCCAAAACACGCATTTGGGGTTGTCCCAATTCTGGTCAGAGGGAAACATTTAAAAGAAAAAAGAAATGACACGTAAACTGCAAGTCAACACAGTAATGGTGTGTTATAAACCTCTCGCATATCAAAAACAAAAGACCTACTCTTTGTTATTTGTATCTGGTATTTATACAATAAACTTGTATCATGCATTTTCAAATCTTTTTTAATTGCGCTTAACACTTTTTATCATATTTATGTGGATAGATATGCGTCTCTTGTCTAGGAAAGATTTGTATATCTTCTTAACCCTTTGGGATTCCGTCGATGTGATTCCAGAAAGAATGACACCCACCAACCACGTTACCGACAACCAAATGGTTAAAAGCAGAACAAAAAAGTAGATATGGTCAAATGGTTCTTTTAATTGTGCTGATCTGTGACTTTGTACCTTACGAGTCGTGATGTCCAAAATCACAGACCAGCACACAAAATCGTCACCGAGTTTCAGAAACCAAACGTTTTATGCCCAAAATAAGTCATGGTGTCCTAATAGATTTCATACTTTGTTCACGTGACTGAAGGTGATGCTGACCGGCTCCTCGAGATCTGTGACGGGACACCCCACGACGGACGCCGAAATGACGTAACTGTTGATTTTGGTCACGTGACTCGTCACGTTGTCTCTGTTGGTCACATTCGAATGTTTTTCTTGCCGTAACGCCTTGAGAAGAAAAAAAAAAAAAAGAGCAAGATTAATCATGTGTGCTGATCTGTGATTTAGACCTTAAGGCCTCGAACCACAAGGTGCCAAATGACTGACCAACACAGATAACTTTTGATAACAGTTCCGTGCAATATAATTAAGCACTTTTGTTTTAACCCATTCTGCCCCAGACACACCACAGCAAGACAAGGATCGACCATGCTAGTTCAAGGGTGATGCCAGAATAGCTTGGCGCCTATGGGCGCCAAGCTATTCGGGCATCACCCTTGAACTATCATGGTCGATCTGTGTCCTGCACTCAGAGAGTCCAGTCTTCAGAGGACAACGGCAAAACTTGGGGATTTCTGGTGTTGGCGTAGAATGAGTTAAATAAATAAAAGACGCATCAGAAAGTTTTCAAACTGATTCCACCCAAGCAGTTATTGCAACTCTACAACTTGCAAGCGCCTACGTCTCAAAGTGTTTTTGTCCGAGCACTAACCTGATGCGCAGAAACCACAGGGCCGAAGTCTGCCGCCGTTGGCCCGATGGTTTTTGCGCATTGGGAAGTTAACGAGGCAACAAATTAGTCTTAGTCGATCAGACTCCTAAAAATATAAAGTCATTCGATGTGAAAACTTGAGTTGTTAGTTGATTTTGTTTTTTTACAACAACAACAACAACAAAACATGATGGGATGAACCATAAACCCACAAATCCCTTCTATATGCGAGCTGCCCTCGCTGTCAAGGGTCTCTACCTTTCGTCTTTCACCTCATTCCGATGTTGAAATATCTCCTATTGAAAAAGCTTCGCAGATCTGACAATGCGCCAGTGAGTTCTACAAGCGCGCAGTGCATACGTGTCATTGGTTTGTCAAACGGCATTTGTCACTACTTTTTTTTTTTTTTTTTTTTTTTTTGGGGGGGGGGGGGGTGTTCGTAATTTTATATTTTACGTGATACGAGTTTCACTTTCGCTTCACAGGCTTGAGAAAATGGGGACAAAACTAGAATGTCACGGTACGATTTCCGTCTTGCTATAATTTGTGTGAAATTAGGTTGACTTTGCCTAGCTACATGATACACTAGGCCTAAGTACACCTGCATGCTCTTCTGAAAGCGCGTCAATGTGTGTGCGGGCGTGCGCGCGCGCTCCAAACATCTCCAAGAGGCATAGACTGCTCCTCATGCGTTCTCTGGGCGCATGAGGATCTATGCCTCTTAGAGATGCGCGCATGTGTGTGTGTGTGTGAGAGAGAGAGAAAGAGAGAGAGAGAGAGAGAGAGAGAGAGAGAGAGAGAGAGAGAGAGAGAGAGAGAGAATTACGTCATATTTAGTTAGAGTATCGATATCACGTCAATGTCTGCGTGGTGACGGAGTTGCTTCTTTTACGTCACCGCCACTGTCTTACTTTCTTCAGAAGTCAAGGTTTTTTACTGTTTTAATTTTTATTCTGAAAATAAACAATTTTTACTGAAGAATTGAATTGGTATAAAGCTGGCTAACGAACTCTTCCAATGTCTTTATCCAAACTAGCTATATCCAAAATTTCAAGTATATAATCCATGACAAAAATGACGGACTCTAGTCTGGGTCAATCAACTTTCTATAAACTGTCTTTTATGTCTTCAAGGAGACATACCGTTACAATATGCTAGGAGGCTCTCGTAGCCATCCCTTGAAGAAAGTATTTCGCCACGTTTCAAGCTTGTGATTACAGCAATATCGGAGATTCTCGTGTTTACATACACACACGCACACACACACGCACACACACACGCACACACACACACGCACACACGCACACACACAAACGCACACACACACACACACACACACACACACACACACACACACACACACACACACGCACACACGCACACACATTCACACGCACATACGGCGCCTCGCAGCGAGGTTGGCGTGGCTAGACATGCAATTTGTATCTTGTTACTTCAGATGTCAGAGGTTTAGCCTGCCCGCCTTTGACATCATGGACATGCTATTAAATTCGCCCCACCGGGACCTATTGTAAAAAGTCCCTTCTATAAATAGAAGGGACTTAATTAATTACAAAACAAAACAAAACACAAACTAAACTGAGAATATCAATGTAAAGCTATCCACTGCCAAACGTACATTTTACAATGTTTCCGACGCCGTCCGATGTATTTTGGCGGACGGCACTTTGCACCGTGTTCAACAAAATAAGGAGGAAATGGCTGTGAGGTTTCTTTGGAACTGAAGGCTAACACACCTCATGGTCCAAAATCACAGACCAGCACAAGTACACACGAACAATCATAATTATGTTTTAAAAAAATAACAAAATTAATAATAATAATAATCAAAATTCACAGATTAGCACACAAATACAACAAGCGACGATTGTCTTGTTTTTTTTAAATCGCAGACCATTGAGCAAATACAAGCGTAAAATGGACCTACTTTAAACTCATTTTCTGAGCGTCGAATAGCCATGCTTATGCGCTCTGGATTCTCACAACCCACGAGTTTTGAAAACAGGCTTTTCGGCAAAACGATGCTGTTTATATGGCCTGATTTTTCGTCTTGTTTCACTTCCACCTGAAAAAAAGTGAACACGGTACAGGATCGAGTCCGTTTTTATCTGCAAGAGGTATGGATCTTCATCAGCTGCCGCAGGGTGAGGGGGCTGATGTAGATCAATGCCTCTTGCTCGTCCCATTTACATCAATATTGATCTACGGGATGCAGGGGCAACCTCAGTGACATCAATATTGATCCACGGGATGCAGGACAGCTCCATTGACATCAATATTGATCCACGGGATGCAGGGGCAACCTCAGTGACATCAATATTGATCCACGGGATGCAGGACAGCTCCATTGACATCAATATTGATCCACGGGATGCAGAGCTCCATTGACATCAATATTGACCCACGGAATGCAGGGGCAGCTCCATTGACATCAATATTGATCCACGGAATGCAGAGATCCATTGACATCAATATTGACCCACGGGATGCAGGGGCAGCTCCATTGACATCAATATTGACCCACGGAATGCAGGGGCAGCTCCATTGACATCAATGTTGACCCACGGAATGCAGGGGCAGCTCCATTGTGATGAAACTCTATGCTCATGCATAGTGTTCACACATTACATTTAATACGGTACGGATTTTGTTAATGGTTTGTTTTGTGCCGATAGTCCGTGAGTCCCGTGGCCACGTGGAATTTCTAAGGAACGTTTAACGCGGAGTTTTTAGTGAGTTCTAGGCGGCAGTTCAGTCTGTCAGAGGGCTAAATGCATTAGTACGGGCTTTCTTGTCAGAGGAAACAGATGTGTTTGAGATACCTAGCCCGTATTCCAAGATTCTGAAACCTAGGATTCAGGTATGTTTCTATATATGTATTATTGATAGTTGCTTAGTTAAAGATTGTAGGCGTTGGTAAGAGTAATTTGGTTGTATAGTGTTGACCGGTTTGGTTCAGTTATGTTGGTTTGAAATTCAGTGAGGTAACCGGTGTTTTTGGTATACAGTTATTTACCGAGATGGATAACTAAAGGAATGTGAGGTGTTTATGTCTAAGTCGCTACGAAGGTAGTACGTGGTTGGTTAAAGCTGAGAAACAGTCAAAAAACTCCGCCCCGCACGTGTTTTAAAAAAACTTTGCAGGACCCAGCGAGGGCCCTGTCTTCGTGAACGTTCGGCTAACTTCGGCAAACCGGTTTGCAACTGACTCAGTTGACTGAGTTTTCAACTGCGTTTGTCGTGCTGGCAAAACTCCCGTGAAAAAGACAGGCCACTTCCTGTTTGCAGCGAGTGGGCACTGCGATCACTGATCTAAACCAGCGATATTTTTACTGATATCAACAGTAGCAGACGACACTCGACCACTCGACGGACAGAGCAGGCCATTTGTGCCTTGCCTGGACGCACACTGGATATGGACCAGGCCGAACTATCCGTAAGTTACACAGTACAGCCTGAAGCTTATTTGATATCGGAAGGGTGAGGAAGGAGGGGTTATTTGTCGTTTAGTGTTTGTTGTTATATCTTTTCATCTGGAGTGGCCTACAGCAAATGTTTTCTCCATACGAAGGGCAGCTACTAAAAATCAGCTTGACCCATGGCGACCTTGTATCTTTTGGCATCTATGTAAACAGTCGACTCTCTCTCTCTCTCTCTCTCTCTCTCTCTCTCTCTCTCTCTCTCTCTCTCTCTCTCTCTCTCTCTCTCTCTCTCCCCCTCCCTCTCATCCAATTTACTGTATTGGTTGTACATCACAATGCTTCTTTATTTATTTATATTAGCCTATATTGGACTGGGGGTACGTGTTGAAAAAATTCGTTCACAACGACAAAGTGTCAGGAGTCATACTTACAGCATGTACAGCCGTACATTCTGCCATCATAGTCCCCAGCGCGTAAAATCCGTGGCTGTCGGTCAGTTTCAAAGTGTCACAGAATCGTCTGCTGTTGTCCGATCTGCTAATCGCGATGATTTCCGTGCAACAGGAAGTGGTCTGTCGTTTTCCGAGAGTTTTGCAAGCTCGGGATACGCAGTTGCCAACTCCGTCAACTGAGTTACGAACCGATTTGACCCACTTAGGGGCAGGGCCCAAGCTGGGTCCTGTAGTCTTTTTAAAACACGCGCTGGGCGGGTTTTTCTCATTGCACCTCAGCTTTAAGCATAGTCTTTTCCAGGGTAGAAAATAGTGTATGGCGAGAGTGTTAGGTTATAGTCTGTTTCAAGGTAGTGACAGAGTTATGGGGGTGTTACGAAAGTAGTTCGGGTTATGAAACACGTGTGGATGTGAATGAACGTGTGAGTTATTTGTATCAGCCAGGTTACGTAATGTTTCTCATATCATCCAATATGTGTGTGTGTTTATCAAGTGTTACGATTTGGATCCTTGTTGTTGTTTAGTGTGCTTGTCGGAGAGAGAGAGAGAGAGAGAGAGAGAGAGAGAGAGAGAGAGAGAGAGAGAGAGAGAGAGAGAGACGGACGCCGAGACGTCAGTCACCAGGACCTAACGCGAGGTCATATCTTCAATTCTTCACTCGGGGAGTGAGCGGCCAGTGCCCAGACACGAGGGTCACATCGAAGAGACAGTACGAGAAACGAGGACGTCCACGACTCTAGAGACAGGACGACTCGAGGAGCGTACGGGAAAGGACTTGCACGCCTAGACTGAAGAACTGACAGTAACCAGGCGAGAACACCAAGCAGGTTGGATTAGTGAGACACTAATACCTAGCCTGGCAGTAACATTGTGCATGTGTATGCGATGTTTGGATGCTGGTAGTAGGGAAGTGTGATAACCTTTAGAACGTTTTATTGTTTACTTTTGTATAAACGTCGTCGTTAGAAGGAAAGCCCGTGAGTTGTGTTTTACCGCATGAATGCGCCCGTCTGAGTCAGTGGCGGTGTATGCGTCTGTTGTGCGAGAGTCTGTGCGTACGACTGGGGGCAAGTCTGCGTGCGTTACATCCATTGACATCAATATTGACCCACGGGATGCAAGGGCAGCTCCATTGACATCAATATTGACCAACGGGATGCAGGGGCAGCTCCATTGACATCAATATTGACCCACGGGATGCAGGGGCAGCTCCATTGACATCAATATTGACCCACGGGATGCAGGGGCAGCTCCATGTACATCAATATTGACCCACGGAATGCAGGGGCAGCTCCATTGACATCAATATTGACCCACGGGATGCAGGGGCAGCTCCATGTACATCAATAGTGACCCACGGGATGCAGGGGCAGCTCCATGTACATCAATAGTGACCCACGGGATGCAGGGGCAGCTCCATTGACATCAATATTGACCCACGGAATGCAGGGGCAGCTCCATTGACATCAATATTGATCCACGGGATGCAGGGGCAGCTCCATGTACATCAATATTGACCCACGGGATGCAGGGACAGCTCCATGTACATCAATATTGACCCACGGGATGCAGGGGCAGCTCCATTGACATCAATATTGACCCACGGGATGCAGGGGCAGCTCCATTGACATCAATATTGACCCACGGGATGCAGGGGCAGCTCCGTTGACATCAATATTGATCCACGGGATGCAGGGGCAGCTCCATGTACATCAATATTGACCCACGGGATGCAGGGGCAGCTGCGGACTGAATGTAGGACTGTCTTACGTCGTACGTCTTGTGAATTATCTTGCTCTTATTGAAATTGACGCTTGGCGGACTGAGTCTAGGACTGTCTTACGTTTTGTGAATTATCTTGCTTGAAATTGACGTTTGGCGGACTGAGTCTGTCTTACGTCTTGTGAATTATCTTGCTCTTATTGAAATTGACGCTTGGCGGACTGAGGGGTTATTTCAGAGTTTATTCATGGACTGTATTTGAAAAGCTGTGCGCATCCTATAGACTGAAACGGGTTAGTAGTGGCGTCAAATGGAAAGACACATGTGACTAGATTGTTACTGCAGGCTGGCTGGCTGGCTTTTTGGATGGGTGGGTGGGTGGTTGGGTGGATTGATTGATTGATTGATAGATGGATGGATGAATGGATGGATGGATTCACTGACTGTGCCCATCATACTTATAAAGAAATAAAGATTATTAAAATCCTATGGCGAAGTTCTCAAAAAGTAACCGGAAAGAAAAAAAACAGGACAATGTAATGCAAACAATATAGGATTTTAAAGTATACTGACGTCAATATTTGAAAAGTTCGCTTTGCCTCTGGTGATAATGGTAAGCCCGGTAAAGTCTGTCCTGTTCACAGCCTGAGCCCCAAGCCACAGATTCTTAGAAGAGGAGCTCAGTTGACCGTTAGTATCGAGCTTTCCCTTCCTGGTGATATTTTCAGCTAACTTCAGTGTCCTGGATTAGAAAAGGTAAACAACATGGCAAAATCAGTCCAAAAGAGGTAGTTATATGGATCGAACGCAAGGCAGTGGAATATGAATACTGCTACCCACAGAGAAAAAAAATTTGATCGAGGCAAGACTAAACTATCTAAAGGTTCCATCTGTTACATTACCGACTAGTCTTCACTCAAAATGTTCACCATCCCAATCTTACAGACTAAATTGATCGTCACAAATAAACAAGCCACGATCTCAGACCCAGACGCATTTTGTAACGAGCTTTGTGACAATATAAGTTATTGGTAGCAGGGGTTGCTACACGGACAGTTGTAAGCCTGTGGGAGGTCAAAGAAACCATTGTACCCCGAAGGTCGAAGGCCGAATGATTCCTTTGACCACCCGAATATACGTTGTTCGTAAATCAGAAGTAATCCTAAATTTCAACAAAACAGTGGATTAAAAGTCCGGACAAACATGCGATTTTAATCTACTGTTTTCATTTTCACCTGCTTCTGATTGTCTATTGTCACAAGGCGTGTGCACTCCCTGAAATCACCACTTGCTTTGTGACAATGTTTTGGTTGTGATAAGGGTCGGGGTGTGTACACAAAGCTTTGTGACGGTTGTCACAACGTTTGGTCGTAAACCAACACTCTAAACATCCGCATAATAGGCTTAGATGCTCATCAGCCCGGGGGAGGAAAGGGGTGGGTGGCAGGAGAGGGGTCCCGTTAGGATTTATGCCCCTTAGAGATGTTCGGACGATCCCCCAACAACGAACAAGAGGGATAACTATCTGCCATGACTTCTCTCTCCCAACAACGAACAAGAGGGATAACTATCTGCCATGACTTCTCTCTCCCAACAACGTACAAGAGGGATAACTATCTGCCATGACTTCTCTCTCCCAACAACGAACAAGAGGGATAACTATCTGCCATGACTTCTCTCTCCCAACAACGAACAAGAGGGATAACTATCTGCCATGACTTCGCTCTCGTTCGTTGTTGGGAGTGGTTTGTCGTAAACGTAACCTCGCCAATGTCCACATTAGGGACTCTGATTATTGGTCTAAGGTATCTCTCTATGCATGCTGCCACTGGTACTGAAACAGGACACAATCAAGCTGCATTACTCGACCTCTCTATGCATGCTGCCACTGGTACTGAATCTGTACACAATCAAGCTGCATTACTCGACCTCTCTATGCATGCTGCCCCTGGTACTGAAACATTAGCGGTAGCTGCACCCACAAGGTACATCCCCAGTAGAGGTGGCCGCACCCACATGGTACATCCCCAGTAGAGGTGGCCGCACCCACAAGGTACATCCCCAGTAGAGGTGGCCGCACCCACAAGGTACATCCCCAGTAGAGGTGGCCGCACCCACAAGGTACATCCCCAGTAGAGGTGGCCGCACCCACAAGGTACATCCCCAGTAGAGGTGGCCGCACCCACAAGGTACATCCCCAGTAGAGGTGGCCGCACCCACAAGGTACATCCCCAGTAGAGGTGGCCGCACCCACAAGGTACATCCCCAGTAGAGGTGGCCGCACCCACAAGGTACATCCACAGTAGAGGTGGCCACACCCACCAGGTACATCCCCAGTAGAGGTGGCCGCACCCACAAGGTACATCCCCAGTAGAGGTGGCCGCACCCACAAGGTACATCCCCAGTAGAGGTGGCCGCACCCACAAGGTACATCCCCAGTAGAGGTGGCCGCACCCACAAGGTACATCCCCAGTAGAGGTGGCCGCACCCACAAGGTACATCCCCAGTAGAGGTGGCCACACCCACAAGGTACATCCCCAGTAGAGGTGGCCGCACCCACAAGGTACATCCCCAGTAGAGGTGGCCACACCCACAAGGTACATCCCCAGTAAGCAATGGCCCTGGGGCCGTGGTCTGCACGAAGACGTTTTGCTGCTGAATGCATTTAGCACACTCGTATATCCTACCTTTCGGCTCTATCCTTATTCAGTACATCCAGACCAGGGTCCAGGATCTTGCTCAGGTCTATATCCTACCTCTTGGCTCTATCCTTATTCAGTACATCCAGACCAGGGTCCAGTACATCCACACCAGGGTCCAGGATCGTGCTCAGGTCTATATCCTACCTTTGGGCTCTATCCTTATTCAGTACATCCAGACCAGGGTCCAGGATCTTGCTCAGGTCTATATCCTACCTTTCGGCTCTATCCTTTCAGTACATCCACACCAGGCTCCAGGATCGTGCTCAGGTCTATATCCTACCTTTCGGCTCTATCCTTATTCAGTACATCCAGACCAGGGTCCAGGATCTTGCTCAGGTCTATATCCTACCTTTCGGCTCTATCCTTATTCAGTACATCCAGACCAGGGTCCAGTACATCCAGACCAGGGTCCAGGATCTTGCTCAGGTCTATATCCTACCTTTCGGCTCTATCCTTATTCAGTACATCCAGACCAGGGTCCAGGATCTTGCTCAGGTCTATATCCTACCTTTCGGCTCTATCCTTATTCAGTACATCCAGACCAGGGTCCAGTACATCCAGACCAGGGTCCAGGATCTTGCTCAGGTCTATATCCTACCTTTCGGCTCTATCCTTATTCAGTACATCCACACCAGGGTCCAGGATCGTGCTCAGGTCTATATCCTACCTTTGGGCTCTATCCTTATTCAGTACATCCAGGCCAGGGTCCAGGATCTTGCTCAGGTCTATATCCTACCTTTCGGCTCTATCCTTATTCAGTACATCCACACCAGGCTCCAGGATCGTGCTCAGGTCTATATCCTACCTTTCGGCTCTATCCTTATTCAGTACATCCAGACCAGGGTCCAGGATCTTGCTCAGGTCTATATCCTACCTTTCGGCTCTATCCTTATTTAGTACATCCAGACCAGGGTCCAGGATCTTGCTCAGGTGTATATCATACCTTTCGGCTCTATCCTTATTCAGTACATCCAGACCAGGGTCCAGGATCTTGCTCAGGTCTTTCACTACATTTAGCACACTGGTATATCTTACCTTTCGGCTCTATCCTTATTCAGTACATCCAGACCAGGGTCCAGGATCTTGCTCAGGTCTTTCACTACGGCGTCTATGCCCGTCTGATTGCTGAGGATGTTCCTGTCGTTTAGCTTGTGTTCCACGCTGTCCAGGATTTCGGTTGCCTCTGCCACCGTGATGACCGGCACCGCAGGAGTTTGCAAAGTGCTTTTGTCAGGAGTATTCTCTGTACATTCAGCCCAATCAAGTCGCAACGTGGGAAAAAACTTAGATGTTCTAGGCTTAAAGCGCGCCTAACATATATGAATTTTACACTGGGAAAACTGAACTCTAAACAACCTCAACCCTCTTCATCTTTCCGAATGTCCAAAGTATTTAGTTGTCGCGGCGGGAAAGTTAGCGGTGGGTTTATTGAAAACTGAGTTTTCCCAGGTAAAATGCGCATCTTAATGTCTTCTGTCTTCTGTCATGTGATTTCAAAGACGGGGCTTCGAAATGAGTGTGAATACATTTTAATCCAAAACGGTTCCTGGGTTCGAACCTGTGACCATTCGGGCGAGAGCAAAACACTCAGTTTACGCCAGAGTTGCAACCATACATGACTTGTGTATTAATAAGTAGACCAAGATGGGATGAATCATAACCCACATAGTTTCTTCTATATGAGAGCTGTCCTCACTTTGACCTGACTGCGACGTAAGAATAACTCCTACGGAAAAAGCCTCGCTGATGTGCCAATGTCTCTGCAAGCTTTATAACGCGCACAGTGCATTAGGCGTAATTGGTTTGAAAAACGTCATTTGTCATGACATAAATTAGGTTTTACGTAATTTTAGATGTTATGAGTTTGTCTTTGGCTTCTTCATGAAACAAATGCTGACAAAACTAGATTGAGTCTTGCTATAACTGGTGTAAAGTTAGGTTGACTACACCTAAAAACATGATACACTACTTTGCTTAATATACTTTCCTTCCCAAAATCCCTTGCACGCCAAGAAGATTTAATCTTGATGATACTTGCATGTATCAAAATGGAAACGCTAAATACGCCCATACTGCAACGTTCACAAGCTCCGTATTATGTGTAGAAGTAATGAAATACTTCTTAGTGTGCACGAACGTTATGTCCTATACACACACAAACACTGAGAACAGACGCCACCAAACGTAGGAGTTGCATCACTAGTGAAATTGACGAGATGTCAGCTGGCGATATCGACAACCTGAGAAAAGAACTAAATAAACAAACCTGCTGGTATTTTCCGCTATTATGCGTGATCTAGTTACAAGTAGAATTGCTCAGTAACACGCAGTGAGCACTGATGTCTTCACAGTCAGATGAAATCTATGCGATGAGTCAACAGAGATACGCAGTCGTCTGTCATTCATGTAATTTGTTTGAACATCGCAAAATGAATGACGCGAGGCACAGCTTTGCCTTGGACTAGGTACATAAATCATATTGAGCAACATTTTGCTTGATATAGTGCCAATAATCGACAGATGTGATTACTTGACTCAAAATGTCCTCGTCTGGCGACTCGGACATTTTGATTCGGTTCTCGTAATCACATCTGCCTGTTGTCGGTACTATATCAAGCCAAATGTTGCTCAGTATAATATAATAACCCACTCGATTCCCATATTGCTCGAACACCATATTATTATTACAGCGTATTACCTTTTGTGTAAACGACATTTTAAAAAATGCCAATCGGGTTTTCACAGAAAAAAATCTCAATTCTTATTAAACCCTGTAACGTAAAGGACAGGACCAAATCAGTGTGTGAGTGAGTGAATGAATGAGTGAGTGAACCAGTCCAGTTCAGTCAGCCAGCCAGCCAGTCAGTCAGCCAGCCAGCCAGCTGGCCAGTCAGTGAGTCTGCCAGTCAGTCAGCTGGCCAGTCATTCAGTCAGCCAGCCAGTCAGCCAGCCAGCCTGTCAATGAGTCTGCCAGTCAGCCAGCCAGCCATTCAGTCAGCCAGCCAGTCAGTCAGCCAGCCAGTCAGTCATCCAGCCAGCCAGCCGGCCAGTCAGTGAGTCTGCCAGTCATCCAGCCAGTCATTCAGTCAGCCAGCCAGTCAGCCAGCCAGCCAGTCAATGAGTATGCCAGTCAGCCGGCCAGCCATTCAGTCAGCCAGCCAGTCAGTCAGCCAGCCAGCCGGCCAGTCAGTGAGTCTGCCAGTCATCCAGCCAGCCATTCAGTCAGCCAGCCAGTCAGTCAGCCAACCAGCCAGCCGGCCAGTCAGTGAGTCTGCCAGCCAGCCAGTCAGTCAGTCCGTCAGCCAGCCAGCCAGCCGGCCAGTCAGTGAGTCTGCCAGCCAGCCAGTCAGTCAGTCAGTCAGCCAGTCAGTCAGAGATTTAGTTGCATGTAACGCCGAGCAGGTGGACAGGCATGGAAAGGATCTGAGATGGGAAACGTCGGTTCTGTTGTATCTTTTCATTACAGTTTTACCACAAGCTTACCACATCAGAGTCGTCAAGACTAAACACTTCCTGCCCTTCAAGTTTTACTTTACTAGTTCTAACAATTGCTCTGCCAAGATTGTCAACCAGTGTTCTGTTTACGTCTGCGTCTGATGATAGTTCAATATTAAATGCTAGGCGTGCAGTGCCAGGAACAATAACGTCACTGGGACCTAGGTTTGGAAACTTAACTGTAAGTGTTTGGTTCTGGTCTATGGTACTTGGATTGTTCGTGATGACTATCGATTGTCGAATGGCCTTAACACCCAGAGGCTCATGTAGTTTTCTGTATGGGTCTAACTTTGATCCATAAGACTGTGTCATTTTTATTATGCACAATAAAAAATAATAAATTAATAAAACAATGGCCGTGGGAGGATTTAATCATGAAGATTTTGAAATGGATGACACGTATGATTTTGGAAATACAACAGATATGACAGATATGACAGATATGACTGGTACAAGAAATATTTACAGTTTACGTCATGAACTTTTAGAAACCAAAGTGAACTCATTTTATGATCATGTTGGTGGCCGCCCAGACAACATAGACCCTAATCAGTTTGAACTTGATGGCAAGGGTCATTTATATTTAAATACTGTTGACAAAGGAAAAGTACTATTGACTAATAAAAAAGACCCTAGTAGGTTTAGGGCTTTAAGTACAATAAAAAATGAAGGTGGTGTTAGTGCCTTGCGTCAACTTGGTATTGTCACGCCGCTTGCGCCTAGACTGGCTAGTGTTCTTCACGACATGCAAACAAAGTTGCCAACAGGGCAACAAATTGAAATGGCACCAGTAACAAGCCTACCAGAAATAGCAAACACAGTGATACAAGAAACCTCATTTACTGAAGGACAAATAAATGACGCTTTGAAAACAATAGATGATCCACCTTTGTCAATGAGAGAGATTATAGGGTTGGATAAATCACTGCAGACGATAAGAGGTGAGATGGTAAATAATGTTGCCAAACTGGGTGAGCTTGATAAACACATAGAACGTGAAAAAGAAAAACTGGCTACAGCAGACAATGGGAATCTTGACACAGAAATGAAAGAAAGAATCCAACACAGATTAAATGATTTGCAGATAGAAAGATCAGGACGGTTAGAAGTGATTAGTATTGGAAGACAAAAACTAAAATCACAGGTCAACAGAATTAGAGAAACTATTCAGAAAATACTTCACGAAGACACTACTCTGGCTGAGAGATTGAAAACACTTTTCAGAGAGCAGGGTATCACAATTGCTAGTTTAATTACAGCTCTTGGATTTATTATCAGTACTGTTGTGTTAGCTGTCTCCGGTGCTGGTGGGGGTGCACCCTCGGCCCCAGCACCACCAAACCCAGGCCCACCAACCCCAGCCCCCACAGATCCAAAAGATTTACAGTCATGGGTAAAGAAACAACTGTCCCACATATCAGACTTGCTTAAGAAATTGGCTGTGAAAGCAATAGACGCGCTACCCAATATAATTGGCACTGTTGTCAGTTGGTTGATTAGTACAGCGGCGAAGGTAGTTGGGTTTATGGCAGAACATGTGTGGGTATTTTTGGTGACAGTAGGAGGGTTAATGGTGGGTTATTTAATGAAACAGGTAAAGAAGTAATATACCTAATCCTGTTAATCCTATTGTCAATGCGGTTCTTTCTGATTCATGTGTGTTAGGGGTTGGTAGCGATGTTTGGGGCATTACTGACTGTATGGGTGCCGGTGGTGGGGCAGGGGAAGTAACCACCTGTAATGATTTTAATGACAGTACAGGCGCAGTGGTTCCTCCTAAGTTTACAGATTGATTGAGACCAAGTTTTTGACCAACACCTGCAACAATGATTTCATTATTATAATTTGTTATTGTACCCATTTGGAGTTGAAGGTCAGATGGTAACATGTATAACCCGACGCCAACTACAAAGTCAACTTTTGATCTAGCATATCTAAGAACGTCTTGGTAGCGTTGTATGCTAGATGGGAGATCTACTGTTGAATTAATTGAATCTTCCAGGTTTGCGAGAAATTGTTTTTGTGAATCGAACTTCTCACTTCCATTCACCCCCACCCGGGTCTGCCCTGGGGGACTTGGGTGGGGTTAGGTATTTTTTAGTTCCCAGGGTCACCCTGGTCAGCCCCACAGGGTGGGTTTTTCTCTCTATTCTGGGGCATGTGTTTCTGTCTACCCTTTGTCCATTCACCTGTATTTGCCTTTTAAAAACTCTCCCTACTGTCTGCGCTGCCTGTAGCTCTTGATATTGGATGTGTGTTGCTAAATGGTCTTAGCTTTATTTAGGCCCCATGTGTTAGGTTTATTTAACGTATTTGACCGGCTGGCGACATACATTCAATGTTCTGTTTATTTTTTTTTTTTTCACAAGCAGTGCAGGCACGTCCTGAGAAAGCCTTGTTGCTGTCGGGACGTTAAGCAATGTACAATCAATCAATCAATCAATTCTCACTTCCATTCAAAATATTTGATTTTGTTAGTGATTGTGCTCCTAGTATACACCAGACATATGTTCTGATAGACTCATTTACGCGCTTGACTCCTGTTTGAGTAAACCCATCAGTTTTATCTAAAATAAATGTGGTCCACGCATTAGTCTGCTTCTGCTCTATTGATCCTATCCAGACTTGTGATTTTGATGAGAATGAAGTGTAACCAGGGTAATAATCTTGAGGGTATTGTCTGTGACTCAAAGCGTAATACAATGTGCCCATGCCTTTGTGATCATCAAGTTTTTGTGTAAAGTCATACCAGGAGCTTATGTTAAATTCATTACAGATGCATTCAAACGCTGTCATATCCATAGGGTTATTAAACCTGTTGAAACTGGATTCAGTTGGTAGTGGTGTATGAAGTTCTGACAGTATACGTCTAAGCTGGTAATAAACATGGAAACGATAGACAGACTTAATCAGTTTGTTTGAGTGATTCAAGTGGTCTGTAAATGAAACACCACAGCCTGTAGTTGAGCATAGTATAGCAAAGTTGAGTTGGTTTTGAAACATCTGTAGTGGACTTGAAGACCACTTTCTTGCAGTTGAGTCATCTGTTATTGGAGGGTTTAGGTAATGATCAAACGGATTTGGTACTTTCACTTGAAATAGATCTTGTTCAGACACAGCAATATCAAGCTGATTTAGTTGAATTATCTTCTGTTCATAAGTAGGTGCAACATTATATTTGGCATTCACATTAAATTGAAATGCGTTCGTTGTGGTAATGGTTGGCGATTTAAATTCCATCCTTTTTTATATGAGATAATAAAAATGTTTATTACTTTAACAAATCTTGACACAAGCAAACCAGTGTGGTTAACTAATGGGATTGATAATCGTGATGGTAGTAAGGCTGTAGCTATCCATGAAATGTTCTACACAGTAAAATGGTTTAATGTAGAAGATGATATATATAATAAAGTAAATTTAGATGGTAAGACTGAAGCTTTACCACCCGGGTATTATGACTTTTGTACTATAGCTGAATGGTTTCAAAGTAATTTAAAAATTAAAGCAACTTTAAATCCAGCTAACCTACTTGTTACATTAGAATTTCCGACACAAAATTGGTTAAAGATCTCAGATAGATTTGCATATTTACTTGGATTTTATATTGACGAAGATTGGTGGAGATCAGATGATTTAAATGAAGCTATGACGGGTATTATAACAATGAAGACCAAAAAACTTAAAATAACTGGGAAACGCCCTGTCAATTTGTCAGTACACACAGTATTTAATGTTTATTTAAAAGAACTAAACACAACTGAGAATGTTCACAATGGAAAGCCTTCAACTTTGTTGAGATGCTTACCAACTGGAACTGCACCCTATTGTGAAAGTGTGGTTGTTAGATTTCCTAATTTGCAGTTTAAGAAATTAGGTTCTAGTTTCTTTGAGTCACTGTGTATATCTGTAACTAATCAGGATAACAAACCAGTTGTTATGCATGATTTTAGTGTTGTGTTGGAAATTAAATAATTTTATTTTTGTTTATAAAAAATGAGTGGTGGTCCAAAGCCGAGAATCATACCAGTTGCATGTCCAGTAACAGAGTTGAAAGATTTGGCTGATGTACAGGATTTTGAGAAGGAGGGGGATGTTGGAGAAATATATGGTTTTGAACTTGATTCAAATGGCATGTACAAGAGGAAAGTAATTGTCGACATGAAAGACGGTGAAAGACAGATTCCTAAACTTGGTCAGCTGCGTGATGTTACTGTACCTACTCCACCTGTAAATAATGCGCCTTACAACTTAATACATGTCGGAAATAAGTGGGTGGTTTCACCTGTGCCGGCACCAGCACCAACAATTGACTGGGACATAAAGATTGAATTTATTAGTCCTTATGTATACACTGATGATGAAGGCGCCTTAGTGTTTAGGAAGGTTGTTAATTCTGGGCCGCTGATTGTAAGCCTTGTTCCAAGCTTTGCCCCAGACAACAATAGCAGAGATAAACTGAAAGTTGAAAATTATGAGAGACGGCGGTATCTTCTTACAACTAGAAAGGGTAGATCAGATACTTCTGTTGTGTTTATGCCAGCAAGCTTAGTCGTGGCTAGAGAAGCGACAATAGTATTTGAAATTATCATGAAATCTGTAGCTTCTGCGAAAGAGGCAAATATTGCGCAGGGGATTAAACTTACATGGGATGAAACAGTAACAGAATCAACAAAGGTCTTTATTGCTATTACAAAAAAATGTTGATGTTATTAATGTTTCGAGCAGTATTCCCGCTGTCAAGATATTAGTCGACAAAACAACTTTTGTTCGTCTAAGTTACATAAACCTTGAACACATTGATCTTGTTTCATTTTATTATGCCAGCAAATTGTATACTTTTGACGAGTTGCAAAATGTAATCACTGATTAAATAAAAAAAATATTTGTGAATAAAAAAAAAATGGTAAACTTCTATCCGCAACTACCGACGCATGAGACTGTGTCATCATTTGTGTCTGATCCGCATATGCCAATTGCATCAGATATAACATTACAGGCAGACGCATTCAGATTAAATAATATTACAGAAGCTTTGAAATATTTGGAAGGAGAAGAAGCGAAATATTCACGGTGCAAAAGACGGTATAAGACCGTTTTCAATTCTGTACAAAACACTTCTATGGTTGTTGGCGCTTTTTCGGCTGGTTGTTCTGTAGGGGGTATTGTTCTTTTTGCCACAGGAATTGGGAGTTTGGCTGGAATAGCAGTTGAGGGTGTTAGCGTTGCTACATGCCTGGCTTGCTTTGGTTTGGAGGCCTTGAACAAGAGGTTTCACACGAAATTACAGAAACATGAAGCATTGAGTACTTTGGCGGGTGCGAAGCTGAGCAGTCTTAAACTTATTATCAGTAAGGCATTGAATGATAATTTTGTTGATGACGAAGAATTTAAGCGAGTCCAGGATGATTTAAATAACTACAAACAAATGAAATCTGAAATACAAAATAAAATGCGTAGTCAGACTCCCGTGAATGTTGAAGAACTGAAGGCTAGTTTTTTAGCAGAGGGAAAAAGGATAGGGGTACAGGAAACCACAGAAAAGCTACACAATCTTTTAAACAAATAAAAATCAGATTTGGTAATCATTTATTTTTTCATTACACTTCACAGAGAGATGCCATGCCACTTACACAGTTTAGGCCTAATTATTTAACACCATCTGCACCAGCAGAATATTATTGAGAAAAAAAGTTTTCTGTTGCCCTTGTATCTTAGTAAAAAAAGACTTAGTATACGTGACTAGAGTCAAGTTGTTATTAAGTACTTGTAAGTAATTAGGGTAAGTAATTAATAAGTTCCTAATGATAAGTAGTTAATAAGTTCTTATGGTAACTCACTTTAAGGTAACCTTAAGTTAGTTGTAACTTATTGTTTTTACTTGAGACCACCTGGTAGTTTCTTATCTAACTGTTTTTTCAGTGTCTTATAGTCATAAGTACATTAAGCTCCCACATGTATAACCGTTTTGTAAAATGATTGCTCTCTTTTGAAAAGTAATATGTCCCCCTGTTGATCTTTGACATAACTTAGCGATTTGAAAGGCTGTAGCTGTGAAAAGGCCTTTTGACGGCTGAGAGCTTTTCAAAAGCTTGCCCCTTGAAAAGGAATGGAATGCCACTGCTATTGAATAGCGCGGCGTGAAGCAATACAAAAGGCAAACAAACCGTGACATCAGGCTTACGGTAAAATTGTACTGACATGAGTGTCTGTAAGTGTGTTTGTTTATGTGTACGTGTTTGTAAGTGTGTACGTCTGTTTGATTGTGTGTTTGTTTTGTGTGTACGTCTGTTTGTAAGTGTGTTTGTTTGTGTGTACGTCTGTTTGTGTTAGATATTACTTGTTAGTTTCTTATACAACTGTTTTTCCAGCTGCTGTATAGTGCAGAGTATAGGCCACCGTTTGATTTCTCGGGAACCAGTCATTGAGTAAATATGAAGTCAATTTCGAAACTCTTCTTGAGTATATTGACACCTCTCAGCAAATAGCCTTTTCAGAGCTGTAGAGCCGGCTTATTCATAGAGTGTTCCCTTTCACAGTGAAGAGCGGCGTGCCACTGAGTGACGCGTGACAACGATAAGACAACACAGGTGGCTTACAAATGATATGCGCCACAGAGTAAGACCCCTGTAACTTACTCATTGAAAAGAGGCTGATTTAAACGTATAAGTTTTACATGAGTGGAGTCTTGACACAGTCACTAGTTTATGTCTGTGTTGTTAGAGTGGGTCTCACTCTTTTTCTGTGTGCGGTAGCTAATGGGGGGCTTTATTCCCATTCAATCTTAAAACCAATTTACATTTGTGGGGGGGTCATGATTTTCGATGTGCATTTTCTTAAGGTCAAAAATAAATTGTGTGAATATCGACTCAGGTGTGGTGCATACCGATCTAGTAGCTCAAGGATTTGAAAAGGTTCTGAACAACGTTGTCAAAAACATTGCGACGTGATCATATTTTGTAACTGTTGTGCATATTTTATTCTGACGCGTTGTGTCCTTCAGCAGTGCCTAGAGTCAGCTGGCGACGGGCTGTGTTTACGTACATAGTATCATTGCGACATCGGACATATGAGCTAATTAAGAGAGATATAAATACTGAGCGGATTGAAGTATTATTAACGCAATGACTGAGTTAACCCCTTAAGTATTATTTTTGATTTTCATAAAATTGTGGTTGTTTAAATAATAATGATTTAGGGGTAACTTCCAATGGTATTTACTCTGTGCGGGGGACATGAAAATGGAGGGTCAAAAGGTTATAATTAAGGGGTTAACTCAGTCATTATGATAATGAAGCTTCAATCCGCTCAGTATTTATATCTCTACACCTGCATCTGATGTAAGCCTCTCCCCCTCAACTGAAGACTTAATCCAGCCAGCCGGTCCCTCCGATCAGGCTGCACTGACCACTCAACAAGACCCCACTTCTCCGGAAAAAATGGAACAGTCGCCTGCCGTTCCTAACGCCACACCCCTCGTCCCCTGCCCTCAAGTGGACACCGCTGGTGAGACAACACTCCTGCATGACCTCACATGCCTCTACTCAGTGCCCCCAGTTGTACTGTTATCAGTGTGCACAACCTGTCCACGCGACCAAATGTTTCGATTGTGTGGCTGGACTAATTTTGGACCTAAAAATACAGTTTGAAAACAAAAAACGTGTTTTTATAGACCAACTCAAAGCTGAAATAGACACTCTTAAACAGGACAACATCAGTCTACAGCAGCAGGTTAGAAATCTGAATAGTCTACCAAAGCAAGTATCAATCCTCACTAGTAAGCTGGGCAAAGTGGATTCTCTTGAAAGCAGGTATAATGAAATGTTGGCTAAACAGAAAATAATTGCCCTAGAGCAGCGAACCCCCGTTGCCTTGCCTGATCACTGCCAGTCACCACCGCCACCGTCCGGTACCAGTTCCATTTCCTCTGAAATTCACTCCCCTACCTCCATCACTACGTCGAACCTCTCTGATACTGTTCCAAAGGAGTACACCCAAACCCACCCGTCTCAGCGTGCGTCTGTGGCTATGGAAGAGACGGCAGGGAGCAGCGGTACCACTGAAACTAAATCCCCTAATACACATTCGCTCCAGGACCAGCCGCCGCGAGAGCGCCGTCAGTTTAGTGTTCGACTCCTACCCGAGGGCAGAGTCAATGCGCTATTAATCGGCGACTCCAATCTCCAACGGGTGGATCGTCGTCGCTTGGACCCAAGCGGTGCTACATGTGTGCACACCCTGCGGGAGGTTAAGGTTGACCAGTTGACAGAGGCCCTGTCCAACGTCTCTCCACGCTACGACATCGGTAGTGTAGTGGTCCACGTTGGCACAAATGACTGTGCCTCCAGCAATGACGTGGACTCTGTACTACATGACTTCCAGCACCTCATTCCTGTAGTTCGACGAGTATTCCCATCAGCCACAGTTGCCTACACAGCAATATTACCACAAGGGAGCTGCCCACTGAAAACCATCTGCAATGTGAACCAGCGCCTGGTTATGCTGTGCGAAAGGGAAGTAGTGTCGTTTCTGCAGGAAAACAATTTTTACACCCCTGCTGGTGCAGTTGCTACCTCCCTGTTTAACAGCGACAGGCTGCATCTGAATGAGAGAGGCGCCGGGGTATTACTGCGCCAGATAAAGCGGTTCATTTTTCCTGCAGATAACCTGAAAGACTTTAATCGGCACCGCGACCTGCGACACGCCAGGCACGCGGCTGAGCCTGAAGAAAACACAAAAGTACCTGAGTTGAGTGGTCCTCCCTGCCGGCCCCAAACTAGTAATCTCATTCAAGATGAGAACCTACTGATGCGACAAAGCACTAAACAAATGCCACAGTCTAAAGCTCTCCCCACTCGCCACTGGGAATCGGCTACCAGCACTACGATGGCTGTGATGAAGCTCTATGCTTGTGCATAGTGCTCGCACAATAGGATTAGTACGGTACGGTTTTTGTTAACGGTTTGTTTGTGCCGAAAGTCCGTGGGGCCTGCTGCCCACGTGGAATATGTAAGACATGGTTAGCACGGGAATTTTTAGTGAGTTCTGTTTAGTGAGTTCTAGGCGGAAGCTGTGACTGTCAGAGGTCTAGATCGGGAGTGCGGGCTGTTTTGTCGTATGGAACGGTTGTTTGAGTTACCTAGCCCGCATTCCAAGACTCTGAAGCCTAGATTTCAGGTATGTTTCTATAAACGTAGTATTGATAGTTGTTTAGTTAAAGACAGTATGCGTGGTAAGATTAATGTGGTTGTATAGCGGTGTTCCGGTTTGGTTTAGTATAGTATGTTTAGAATTCGGTGAAGTAACCGGTGTTTTTGTATACTGTGACAGTTGTTTACCGAGTTAGATGACTAAAGGAATATGAAGTGTGTATGTCTAAGCGGCCGCTATGAAGATAGTACGTGGTTGGTTAAGCATAGTCTTTTCCAGTGTATAGAGTAATGTATAGCAAGAGTGTTAGGCTATAGTCTGTTTCAAGATAGTGACAGAGATGGGGTGATACGAAAATAGTTTATGAAGCACGTGTGTGTGTGTGAATGAACATGTGGGTTATTTGTATCAGCCAGTTTACGTGACGTTTCTCATTGATCCAATATGTTGTGTGTTTAGCAAGTGTTACGTTGGGACTTTTGTCTATTCAGAGTTCTTGTAACGAGAGTGGAAAGACGGACGCCGAGACGTCGAGTCGCAGGTGGGACCTACGTGAGGTCATCCCTCCAGCTCTTCTGAGAGTGAGTCTGACTGGGAACCAAGACACCCAAGTCCAACGAGAACTGAGTACCGTACGAGAACGAGGACGTCCGTGCCAAAGAGGACAGGACGGCAATAAGCGTACGACGAAGGACTTTCACGCCTAGACGTGAGAAGGACCAACGTGACCAGGCAACAACATCAAACAGGTTGGAGGCAATGTGAGACTAAGACCTAACCTGGCAAAGATATTGTGATACGTGTGTGGTGTGATAATAGAACAGTGTATATAGTTGATAATCATTTAAGTCGTTCTTTTCATTTATAGTGTATAAAGGTTACTTTAGAAAGGGAGCCCGTGTGTTGCGTTTTACCGCATGAATGCGCCCGTCTGAGTCAGTGGCGGTGTATGCGTCTGTTGCGTGAGAGTCTGTGCGTACGACTGTGGGCAAGTCTGCGTGCGTTACAGTGGTGACCCTGTTTTAGCGGTAGGTTAGAAGTATTTGCGAGCGATAGGGAGTAGTGATTTTAGAGTAGGATTTGTTGCTATGTGCATGTTGTTGTGTTAGATTCCCCTCTCCGATTCTAGGGGGTAAGATCCGTTATTTCTGTAGTTTTCTGGATTTTACGAGGAGCTAGTTCTTGTTTCTTCCTTTTGTATAGGTAGTATTCTTTTTCCTTGCTCTTCTTTCTATCGTTCTTAATTTTCGGTCCATCTGGGCGTCAAGTAGGTCACTATTTTCTGCGTAGGTTGTGAGTTTGCATTTTAAGTTTTTGCCGTTCATTTGGTTGTGGTGTTTGTATTTTTACGTTCTCAAAGTTTGGAAAGTTGTAGCAAATGTGGAGGTAGACCCGGTAGAGGCTTACATTAAACAGGGTGAAAGGTTAGGACTTAAGGATGAGAAACTTTTTGACTATGTGGAGAAGTGTAGGGATAGAGAAGATAGGGCGAGGGAGAGAGAAATTCAGAGAGAAGAGAGGGAAAGGGTACTTAAGGAGAAGGAGTTAGAAGTTCAGAGGGTGAAAGACGAGAAAGAGTTGGAGATACGTAGACTTAGAGATGAGAAAGAGTTGGAAATGCAGATACAGAGGGAGGAGAAAGAGCTAGAAATTCAGAGAGAGAGAGAGAAGAGAAAGAAAGAGTCTTAAAGGAGAAAGAATTAGAAGCTCAGAGAGAGAGAGAAGAGAAAGAAAGAGTCTTTAAGGAGAAAGAGTTAGAAGTACAGAGAGAGAGAGAAAGAGAAGAGAGAGCGTTTCAGAGAGAGAAAGACGAGAAGTCTCTAGCATTTCAGAGAGAGAAAGACGAGAGGGAACATGCTTTAAGAGAGAAGGAACTAGAGTATCAGAGAGAGAAAGAGGAAAAGGATAGGGAGGAAAAGGAGAGAGATAGAGAGGTGCAACTACAATTAGCTCGGGATGCGGGATCTAGACCAGATAGTGATTCAGTAGGCCGAGGCATACGCAATTTTCCTAAACTGCCGATGTTTAAAGAGTCCGTGGACTCTATTGACGCTTTTTTGTGTCGTTTCGAGTCTCATGCGCAGGCGTTGAGTTGGCCTCCTGCCAACTGGCCCGTTTTGCTTTCATCTGTGCTTGAGGGACAGGCCTTGAGTCTTTACCATAGTTTGACCGTTTCGGGGAACATAGAGTACGAGACTTTGAAGGAGTGTCTCTTGCAGAAGTTCCAGTGTAATGCGGAAGGTTTTAGGGAACGCTTGAGAGCTTGTCGGCCAGAGACAGGGGAATCGTTTATGTCGTTTGGCAAACGATTGTCCCATTTGCTCGTACGTTGGGTCGAACTGTCAAAGATCGACCACACGTACGAAGCATTGTTCGATCTCATGTTGGCTGAACAGTTCTTTGGGAGCGTTTCCAAGGATCTAGCGGTATTCTTGAGTGAGCGTAACCTCAAAACTACGGACGAGTTAGTACAGCACGCGGAGGCTTTTCGGATGGCGCATCCTACGAAAAACCTCGCGCGTAGGACCGAGACACCGCCAGTCGGGTTGATCGCTGCTAACACGTCTGGGGGTTACCGGGGGGTCAATACTTTACGTGGAGGCCAGCGGATTAACGGTAGAGGTACTTTGCGTTTTCGACGCGGTGATCGAGGTAACAGCAATGGCGGTAGCGATCCGTACGCACGTGGAGGGACTTCTTGCGTGGGTATGGTCGTGGTCGTGTTGCGAGTTCGGACACGCAGTGTTTTTCTTGTAGTGGGTACGGGCACTTCAGTCGGAGCTGTCCGTACTACAGTGCAGGCGCGCAGTGTGCTGGTTATCAGGAGCACGGCCATCTGGCTCATCATGGTCCTAATAATCCTGGTATGGTGGATGTATGGTGGATGGGGCGGTGCAGCCCACTCACGTAGCCAGTTTTGCGGTCCCAGTCGGGGAGGAACCACAGCTGGGCGCGGTGTGTTCAGCTAACGGAGGTGGTTGCCTACCACTGGTAGACGGTGTTGTTAATGGATGTCTTGCTTCTGTTCTCCGTGACTCAGGTACGACGACCGCGGGGGTCAGGCGTAGCCTTGTTAGACCAGATCAGTTCACAGGCGAGACACAGAAAGTAGTTTCGTTTGGAGGAAAGATAGAAGTTTTTCCGTTAGCTAAGATAGAGATTGATACAGAGTTTTTTACAGGTAGTCTGGTTTCGTGTGTCATCGACGACCCAGTAGTTGATTTAGTCGTAGGTAACATGAAGGGTGTGCAGCCAGTCATCAGTAGAGTCGTGACGGTTAAGCGAGCTCAGGGTAATCGCAGTGTAGTCGCATCAGTGGCGACGAGAGCTCGAAGTAAGCGTAGTTGGGAACAGAGGGAGCGTGTTATTTCCGTCCAGAAACAGGGAATCGGTCAGCGTGTGTGGCACAATAGTCGGGTTGGTCTGAGACGGCATACTTCTGTTGCGGACAGAAATGCGGCTCAGCACCCAATATTTAGGTAGATCGGAGACTAGGGTCTCGCGATTGTAGGCAAGTCGGAGACTGGGGCTCGCGATTGTCGGTAGGTCAGAGACGGGGGTCTCGCGAGTGTGTGTGTGGGCAGTCGTTGGATCGATTTCTTTTCTGGAGGTTTAGCGCGTTAGTTCTGTTTTGCTGTCGCTGTGCGATCTTAAGTTGTGCGTTGAGGCGTAAGGTTGTAATTTTTTTCTTGTATTCTAGGTAGTAAAAGTTAGTCCTTTCCTGTTTTCGGATAATATTACGTCGAGTAGTCTTAAAAACAAACTCGGTCGTTTCTTTTTTTTCCCGAGGAAGGGGGAATTGTGATGAAGCTCTATGCTTGTGCATAGTGCTCGCACAATAGGATTAGTACGGTACGGTTTTTGTTAACGGTTTGTTTGTGCCGAAAGTCCGTGGGGCCTGCTGCCCACGTGGAATATGTAAGACATGGTTAGCACGGGAATTTTTAGTGAGTTCTGTTTAGTGAGTTCTAGGCGGAAGCTGTGACTGTCAGAGGTCTAGATCGGGAGTGCGGGCTGTTTTGTCGTATGGAACGGTTGTTTGAGTTACCTAGCCCGCATTCCAATACTCTGAAGCCTAGATTTCAGGTATGTTTCTATAAACGTAGTATTGATAGTTGTTTAGTTAAAGACAGTATGCGTGGTAAGATTAATGTGGTTGTATAGCGGTGTTCCGGTTTGGTTTAGTATAGTATGTTTAGAATTCGGTGAAGTAACCGGTGTTTTTGTATACTGTGACAGTTGTTTACCGAGTTAGATGACAAGTACTTGAGGAGGCATTCCTTGAAAGAGGAGAGGGAGCTAGCGTGTGTTATATATGTAGGCAGTTTGTTCCAGAAAGATACGCCTGAGAAAGATACACTGGTTTTAAATAGATCTATCCTGGGGCGAGGTGTAATAAAGTTTCGTCTTGAAGTAGAATAACCTGAACTTGCCTTGGTAAAGAGCTTACAAAGATATTCTGGGTGAATCTCATTCCAGATTTTATACATAAACACACCCTTGTTTAAGATGTGATGCTTGCTAAGAGGTAGCATTTTCAGTTTTTTAAGTCTTTCGTCAGTTGTCAGGGCTGAATCAGGCAGGATATGTTTCGCTGCTCTCCGATGCAGGGAGTTAAGCCTCTTCAAGTGTATGTCACCGCTACCATCCCATATCGTGGACGCATAATCGATGTGGGATTTGACATGTGCATTGTAAAATAACTTGCGGGCATCAACATGGATAAAGTACTTCAACTTTGAAAGCATAAAAACATTTCTGGCAACAGTTTTACATACAGCATTTATGTGCGATTGCCACTTCAACTGGTCATCAACAACTACACCAAGTAATCGGTGTTCCGTGACCCGTGTAACGATGTCGTTATGGATAGTCAGGCTGAGTGTAAGTGGCTTGAGCTGGTGCTTCTGACGGGTTGCTATCGTCATGTATTCCGTTTTGGAAGGATTTAAAATCATTTCATTGTTTGAACACCAAGTGGAAATTTCGCTCAAACCCTGCTGTAAACGGCCATTTAAAGAATCAATACTCTTGTCCGGGGTGTGAATTGTGGCGTCATCAGCGAATAAATCAGATGAAATTTTGTCGCTAGTCAAATGTAGCGGCAGGTCATTTATAAAGAGGCAAAACAGAAGAGGCCATAGGACTGAACCCTGGGGAACTCCCCGTGTTACTAATCCGCTTGAGGAGTATGATCCATTGACCATGACGCGCTGCTGTCTGTCGCTAAGATATGAGGCGAAAAGTGGAGTTGTGCCATAGTGGTAAAGAGATTTCTGGCTGTAGTTATTTGAGGAAGAAATGCATTTATTGCCAAACGAACTACCGAAGTATACATTTAGCTTGGAAAGTAGAAGTTTATGGTCCACAAGATCAAAGGCTTTTCGTAAGTCAATAAATACAGCGCCAGTAATTTCGCCCTGATTTATTGAGCGTAGCCACACATCAGTTAGACGTGCTAGGGCCGTGTGACAGCTGTGCTTTGGTCTGTATCCCGACTGAAGGGGATGGATTAATGTATGATTTTCTAAATATTCCAAGAGATGTTTATGGATATGCCGTTCCAGTGGTTTACTAAGGATGGACAATAGTGAGATGGGGCGATAGTTATTAACATCAGTCATATCTCTTGTTTTCGGGAGGGGTATAACCTTGGCCTTTTTAAGTTCCTTTGGGAAAATATTCGTTTGAATGCACAAGTTATAAATATAGGTTATTGTTTCAATAACATAAGGAATAGCTAATTTAAGTATTTTGGGGCTGATTTCATCTGGCCCTGACGATTTCTTATTCTTCATTGAACAAATTGCCCTACCGACTTCGTGCACTGCCAGTGGTGGAATCACGAAAGGATCAGATCCTGCAGTTCGCGTTCTACAAAAATCAACTAGTCTGTCTGAGCAAGAGTAGGGCTGAGAACTTGCTTCTGAAGGGACAAGAGACTCGGCAACTGAGAGGAAATGGTCGTTAAACATGTCTGCAGTCAGATCAGAAGGGATTAAAGGAGATTTGTTACATTTGCCTCCAGTCACTACGGCCATAGCGCGCCAGAGCGTGGACATGTCTTTGTCTTGTTTAATCAAGCGATCAATGAAAGATTTTTTAGCCTGTCGCACAAGAGATTTTACGCGATTACGCTCACGCTTAAATTCAGTGAAGCACTTCTGCTGTCTCAGATCATCTCTCACCCTCATGGCTTGAATGATGTCTTGAGTAAGCCACGGCGGGAGCGATGCGTGTTTGACGCGTCTCCTCCGCAGAGGCGCATGTTTATTTAAGATCTTAAGAAAGATGGTATACCAAACAGACAGAGCGCTGTCAGGGTCAGATTTACTAAATACTTCATCAAAAGGTGCGCTGTTAAGATCAAACAGAAACTCGCTTTCATTAAAACTTTTAAAGGAGCGATAGGTGATATACGTATGGCATCCTTTCTTTGCTTTAGGGAGTTTAGTAGACCACGTACAGCGGATGGGAAAGTGGTCGCTGATACTAAGGTTACCGACAGACACATTATGAACAGACTCTGGCTTGGTTGTGTATATATGATCTATGAGTGTGGATGTTGTTTGTGTGATCCGTGTGGGTGAAGTGATTAACTGTTGCAGACCCAACAACATTAACGTAGAGTCCCACGCATGGTGAGGCTTTAGCATGTCTATGTTAAAGTCTCCCATGAGGATGACATTGGAGTTGGGATTACAAGCTTTATCACACATACTAAGGAAATCATCATACCACTCAAAGTTCGCAGCAGGGTTGCGGTACAGAAAGCCGATAAGAAATGATGGAGATTGGGGGGCCTTCAGCTCAAGCCACATACACTCAACATCTTTGGTTTTTAAATCATGTCATCTACGTATAAAATCTTGAATAGACGAGTGAACATAAGTTGCTAATCCTGTCTGTCCATGGGCCGTAGGATCACGTCTCATGACAGTAAATCCAGGAACTTGGATGGACATATCTGATATATTTGAATTGAGACGTGTTTCGGACAGTCCAAAAATATGAAACGGATCTGCTCCATTTAGATAAACACATATGTCAGGCAACTTATTGCAAAGATGGTAAATATTGAGATGACCAATGCGGAGATCTTTCGTCTTGAGTTTTACGCCACTCATTTCACTCAAAGTCAATGTGTTTGTGGGAAAAGAAAAAAATCAACAGAATGTATTCGTAACACGTGCCAAAATAGAAAATAATAATAATAATAATACAAATAAAAAGTATAAAATCACTAAGTAAATGCAATAAACAAAGACTAGAGGCGTAATCACTGGACGCAGGGGAATAGGCCTTCAGAAGGCTTACACACATCCGTTGGGACTAAAATACTCTTCAATGTCTCACACCCCGAATCAACAAAAGATTAAAATCAGGAGAAAATTACAAAAGATTAAAATCAGGAGAAAATTAGTTTTCAGCAATTGTCACAAGTAACAATGAGAGTCTGTGTGGCTGCGGTTCGTGCAACTAATGAATATCAACACAGACATACATTAGCATTGAAAACTATAGTCCACACTTTGACGGAAATACCGTCAATAAGACTGCAGAGCTCGCTAGAGAAAGTCCTTCAAGCGACTCCGTGTACAGGGTAATTAATCTGTATCGTGAAGAACTACACTGGACGTCGTAAGCACTCGCTCTAAACACACAATGCGAGGCCTGTAATGTTTGGTTGTTGTTTTTTCTCATCAACAATGAAGGTCAAGTCACTGACGTCTTTGTGTTACGAAAGAAAATGACACATAATCTTATTCAGTATTTCCTGATAAAGAATTCAAATGAGAAAAATAGCACACAGCCTAAAAGAAAAGAAAATTTCAAATGACGCAGAAACTCTGTCCACCCGAACAGTCACGAACACTGTTTTAAACGACAGTTTTATATTCATATATATGTGAACGGCACTTGGCACTGAATACACACGAGTGTCCACGTTCAGCTTGCAGTGTCCTACAGCGCGAACCAACAAAATAATGCAGTCTGCGCTACAACAAACAAACATCCCTAACATCCCTAATTACACCGGGGGGAGGGGGGGGTGAGGGGGGAAGGGTCGGAAAGGGGGGAGGATGGAGGAGGGCGTGCGGCGAAGTGGAGGGTAATGGGGTGGGGTGCGGGTTACTGCTGTGAGTATAATTGCAATATGGCTTGTGCAATGCTAACACTTAGCGCCTGAACTTGATGTGAATCAAGAGGGGAGGCAGTGGGGGCTAATCCCCTCTTCTCCCATCCTCTGGTATTAGGCGCTGAAAGATGGCTCGCTATCATAGTAGATGGTAAGGGAGGGTACTCCGTAGCAGCGGACAGTTGTAGCGGCCGACTAAGTCAGTAAGTCAGTACTAGAGACCAGCGTCCCCCCACTAGCTGTCAGTGATCATTTTCCCATCACCTGTGCCTGGTCGTGTAAGATGCCCAAACAAAAGAGGGATCAGCATGTGTACATTACCTATAGGTCTTTTAAAAAACTAAACAAAGATGTTTTTCTACACGATCTTAGCCTTACACCGTTTCATGGTGTGTACAATTGTACCAACCCAGATAAGGCTGTCTCTGTCTTACTTAATCTGTTCCTAGGGGTGCTAAACAAACATGTAAGAAGAAAGCGAGTCCGATCCCGCCAGCCTCCCTCATGGATAACTGACGAAATCAAACAAGCAATGGATGATAGAAATAAGGCTAAGAAAGAAAAGAACTTTCATGAATTTAAAAGATTGCGAAATAAAGTTAAGTACTTAATTAGAGAGGCGCAGAGATCTTTTATAACCAAAACAGTTAAAGAAGACAGAAACCCTTCCTCTATCTGGACAGCACTTAATACGCTTACCAACAACAAGCGTAAACAGTGCAATACCATTCCAGAAAATCTCTCCGCTGAGGAGTTTAATAACCACTTTCTATCAGCCCCCAAAGACTTACTCAGTTATCACAATCGCAATCAGTCGATATATTCCACACCAGAGAAGCTAACAAAGTTCTATAAGCAAAGATTGTCCTCAGATGATATTTTCGACATCCCTGATATTGCTGTACACGAGGTACTTACTTACTTACTTACTTACGCCTGTCACCCCTACCCGGGTATAGGCCGTCGACGAGAGACCTCCAGCAACTCCTGTCCTGTGCTTCTCCTTCGATTCTACTCCAGGTGGTTCCCAGTCTCTTGATGTCTGCTTGGAGGTCTCGACGCCAGGAGTTTCTCGGCCTACTTCTTTTCCTCTTTCCCTGGGGGTTCCATGACAATGCCTGCCTAGTGATACTGGAAGCTGGCTTTCTCAGGCTGTGACCGATCCATCCCCATCTTCTTCGCCCAATTTCATTCTCTGCTGTTATCTGCTCTGTTCTCTCCCAGAGTCTGACGTTGCTGATCTTCTCTGGCCAATGGATTTTCAAAATTCTTCTAAGGCAACTGTTCACGAAGGTCTGTACTCTGTTGACTGTGGTTTTTGTCAATCTCCAAGTCTCTGCTCCATATAGCAGAACTGCTTTTACATTGGAGTTGAAAATCCGGACTTTGGTGTGTTGTGACAGCTCTCTGGAACTCCACACTTTTTTTAACTGGAGAAAGGCTGCTCTGGCTTTACCGATTCGTGCTCTGACATCAGCATCAGTGCTGCCTTTTTTGTCTATGATACTCCCGAGATAGGTGAAGGACTCCACCTCCTCCAAAAGGGTGCCAGCAAGCAAGACTGGTTCTTCCCTGGTTGTGTTCAGCCTCATTGTCTTTGTTTTCTGTTTGTGAATGGTGAGGCCCACTTGGGACGAGATGTCAGCAAGCCTCGTGGTCTTGTCCTGCATTTGTTGATGAGTGTGGGACAGTAATGCCAAGTCGTCTGCAAAATCGAGGTCGTCAAGCTGTGCCCACAGTGTCCACTGTATTCCACTTCGTCTGTGCTCTGTGGTCATCTTCATGACCCAGTCTATGGCCAGTAGGAAGAGGAACGGAGACAGCAGACACCCCTGCCTGACACCAGTTCTGACCTGGAGCTCCCTGGTGAACTGCCCTTCGTGGATCACGCGACATGTCATGCCATCGTAGCTGCTCTTGATCAGGCGGACGAGCTTTGTGGTACACCGTAGTGTCGTAGGAGTTTCCACAGTCTCTCGGTCCACGCTGTCAAATGCTTTCTCATAATCCACAAAGTTGACGTACAGTGGGGAGGTACACGAGGTAGGCAAATACATTTCCATCCTAAAAAAGAAAACGTCTTCGGGCGGTGATGGTATCAATGGATATATCCTTGACCTGTCGCAACCATAAATAATGGAACTGCTAACATACATTTATAACCTATGTATACAAAAAATGTCTTCCCAATAGCTTTCAAAAAATCAAAAATAGTGCCTGTTCCTAAAGCAAACGATTCTTCTGAAATTAATAACTTTCGCCCCATTTCCCTTCTATCATGTCTCTCGAAGCCTCTGGAAAAGCATGTTCACAAACATCTCTGGAATTTCTTGAAAAAAAGTCCCTATTATATCATTACCAGTCAGGTTTTCGTCCCAAGCATTCATGCCACACTGCACTCACACGAATAGTGAATTCGTTGGTCAACAGCATAAATGATAATAAAATGGCTGGTGCTGTCTTCTTGGATCTAAGAAAAGCGTTTGATCTTATCGACCATACCATCTTATTGAAAAAGCTTGCCACCTACTTAAACAAAAAGAGCACCTCGGCTCTTTCGTTTCTGAACTCCTATCTTACAAAAAGAACACAAACAGTCTACGTCAATGGAAAATGTTCTTCTGAACAATTTGTGGAGCATGGAGTGCCCCAGGGGTCTATTTTAGGCCCACTACTGTTCTGTATCTTCGTTAACGATCTACCGTTACATGTAACGTGTACTGCGGCTGAGTGTGACATGTTTGCCGACGACTCAACATTACATTCCGCTGGTAAAACTGTGCCTGAAATTGCAAATAATCTTCAAGAGAGTCTTCATGAAGTCTCTCGGTGGTGTAATGAAAATCACATGCTTGTAAATCCCACAAAAACAAAAAGCATGCTTATCACAACCCGCCAGAAACATCAGCTCAAACCTCCACCACTCAACCTTTCTTTGGACTCCATCCCAATTGAGCAGGTCAGTCAACACCGCCTGCTTGGAGTAATAATAGATGATGATCTAAGCTGGCATAACCACCTATACTATATGAGAAAACAGTTGTCCAAAAAGTTGTTTTTACTTTTCAAACTTAAAAAGATCATTGACCTTAAGACGCACAAACTATTTTTTAATGCCTACATTAAACCACACATTGATTATGCCTCAACAATATGGGATGGCTGCAGTGAAAATCTCTTCAAGAAGATAAACTGATTATACAAGCGCGCTGCTAAGCTTATCCTCCCTGATCCCTATTTATCCACTGAGGCCAAGCTGCAGGCTATCGGACTTCTCTCTCTGGTTAAGCACCTCGCACTAAACAAATGTGTATTGATGCACAAAATTCTTAACGAGAAAGCTCCACCTTACTTATCTAGGCTCTTTTCGCCAACTAAAAAAAAAATACAGCACCTCCAGGAACAGTCTCTCTATAAAAAGGCCCCGTATAGACCTGTTCAAATCTAGCCTGTCTTATTCAGGTGCTCTTTTATGGAATTCCCTTCCTCCCACTATTCAACAAACCACGTCCCTCTCTCTGTTTAAAAGTAGAGTACATGATTACCTTTCTAAGACTGATCCTTATTTCCTGATTTCTTATGCTGATCCTTTCTTCTTCTTCTTTTCTCGACATAATACGCTTCATGTTTTTACATTTTTGCTTTTTTTTTTTTCTCCATCCAGCCTCCAAATTGTTTGTTCTGTTTTCTAACTTGTTTCTGATAGTACACAAAATAGCATACCTACTTATATGTTAGATAATTATGTGCGCAAGTACGTGTGTATGTGTATGTACAAAAGTGCGCATGTGCACGAGTACATGTATATGTATGTATGTGTGCGTGTGTGTATGCGTGTGTGTGTCCTTTATTATTAGTTAGTTTTTGTTGTTTTGGTTGGTGTTCCTTTTTTTAAGTAGCTTAGCAAGGACAGATTGTAAGAAAGGCCTGTGCGCCTAATATCTCAATCCTTGGAAAATAAAGTTTCGTTCGTTCGTTCGTTCTCTCTCTCTGTCTCTCTCTCTGTCTCTCTCTGTCTCTCTGTCTCTCTGTCTCTGTCTCTCTCTCTCTCTCTCTCTCTCTCTCTCTCTCTCTCTCTCTCTCTCTCTCTCTCTCTCTCCGAGTCTCTCTGTAAGCAGAAGACTAAGGACAAACCCCCCTTCCCTATACCGCCTCTAGCTGTGTATGAAGTAGGAAAACTGATCGGGTCAATGAAAAACAAAAAATCATGGGGACCTGACGAGATCAGTCCTAAAATACTGAAACTGTCCCTTCCCTATACAGTAGAATCGTTAACGTATATTTATAACTTATGCATCCAACAAAATATATTTCCATCAGAACTGAAGCAAGCCAAGGTTATCCCTTTGCATAAATCAAAAGATCTGTCTGATGTTAATAACTATAGACCCATCTCAATATTATCCAGCCTTTCCAAACCTCTTGAAAGACACGTGCACAAACACCTTTATCAATATTTGGAGAGTCGTAGTCTATTGCATGTATTTCAGTCCGGCTTTCGCCCCAAGCATTCTTGCCACACGGCACTAACAAGACTTATTGATGCGTGGCTAGCATCCATAAATAACTCCCAAATAACTGGGTCGATCTTTATTGATTTTAAGAAAGCTTTTGACCTTGTAAATCATAACATTCTTTTGTCAAAACTTCAAGCATATCTCTGCAATGCAGGTGCTGTCTCATTGTTCACTTCATATTTAAGCGGAAGGAAGCAAAGAGTACTGTTAAATGGATCCTACTCCTCGTATGGTCACGTCAAAAGCGGCGTGCCTCAGGGCTCTGTCCTCGGGCCATTGCTGTTCTGCATATTTATCAATGACCTTCCACTGCATATTAGTTGCCGCGATATTTCTTGTGACATGTTTGCTGATGACTGCACACTACACACTCCTCACAAAAATGTAGCTGCAATTAGCACGCGTCTGCAGGAAAGCCTGCGTGAGGTCACCGACTGGTGTCATTCCAACTCCATGTCCCTGAATCCGTAAAAAACAGAATGCATGGTTATAACCACACGTCAAAAGCACCAGCTATGCCCGCTCTCTCTTAGTCTGTCTATAAACGGCAGCCCAACTGAGCAAGTATCACACCACCGCCTCTTGGGGGTCACTATAGATGATCAGCTTAAATGGCAACTGCATATTAATAATGTGTGCAAAAGGGTTTCCAGAAGCCTGTATATGTTGTCAAAATTGAAAACAATTACTGACACAGATACGCGTCTTCTTTTCTACAATGCTCATGTCAAGTCGCACATAGACTATGCATCAACAGTGTGGGATGGTTCTAGTGATGTACATTTGAAGAGGCTGAACTCCCTACATAGGAGAGCTGCTAAGCTTATATTTCCCGATCCCGAACTCTCAACTGACGAAAAGCTTAAAACTTTAAACGTTCTCCCTTTATCCCAGCACTTTCAGTTCAATAAAGGTGTATTGATGTACAAGCTGTACAAGCAATCATGTCCACTGTACTTGAGTTCTTTTTTCTCAGAACGGACATCTGTAGCTTCTAGACATGGACAACAATTCAAAGTACCCCTGCCGCGTATTGATTTATTCAAAACCAGCTTGTCATTCTCGGGAAGTTCATTCTGGAATTCTATTCCTGCAGAAATCAGAAACGCAAAGACGCTCACCTCATATAGGGACAGCCTCTTCAAACACCTAGAATCTCTGACGTAATCAAATCATTACAGTATTGGGATAACTTGCACGTGTGTTCAGATGTGTACATGTGCGTGTGTGTGAGTTTGTGTGTGTGTGTGTGTATGTGTGTGTGTGTGTGTATGTGTGTGTATGTGTGCGAGAGAGAGAGAGAGAGAGAGAGAGAGAGAGACAGAGAGAGACAGAGAGAGAGACAGAGAGAGAAAGAGAGAGAGAGAGAGTCCCTTTTTCCCATAGCCGTACCATAATATTTGAATGCCAAAGAGTACCTTTGAATACTGCATGTACTGTGTATAATGTTTTTGCCTTCATATGTGTGTGCTCGATATGTTGGGCGCGCGCTCGCGTATGTGTGTGTGTGTGTGTACTGTATGTGTGACTCTGTGTGTGTGTGTGTGTGTGTGTGTGTGTGTACGCGCGTGCGTGCATGCTGTGTGTGTGTGTATGTGTGTGTGTGTGTCGGCGTGAGAGAGAGAGAGAGAGAGGGGGGGGGGGGGAGAGATAGCACCTGCATACATATTTGCCCTTGCTGTATGAACTTTAATGTACTTAATGATTCTTTGTTTATTTCTTTACTTTGCATTTTTACTCATTTTATATTTTTGTCCGTACGCGTATGCGGGTAGGTATGTCTGGAGTGCGTGTCCGAGAGCGTGTGTTTGTTTTTGTGCGTATGTGCCTGAGTGCGTGCGTGTGTAAGTGTGTGTGTGTGTGTGTGTGTGTGTGTGTGTGTGAGTGTTCGTGCGTGTGTGCATACGTACTGAATTGCGGTGTACATGAGTGTGTGTGTGTGTGTGTGTGTGTGCGTGCGTGCATGCGCGAGTTGTGATGTGCATGCGTGCGTACCTGAGTGCGTGTGTGGGTATGTGTGTGTGTATGTGCGTGGTGCGTGCGTGCGTGCGTGAGCGAATGCAGCAGTGCATGCAGCAGTGTGTGGTATGTGTATGTTTACATGTCTATGTCACTTATGTAGTAGATGTAGCAACGGCAAGTTTGAAAACTGGTCCTGTTACCAATAACTTCTACCGTTGGAAAATAAAGGTTCATTGTTCTCTCTCTCTCTCTCTCTCTCTCTCTCTCTCTCTCTCTCTCTCTCTCTCTCTCTCTCTCTCTCTCTCTCTCTCTCTCTCTCTCTCTCTCTCTCTCCCCCCACCCGGGTCTGCCCTGGGGGACTTGGGTGGGGTTAGGTACTTTTTAGTTCCCAGGGTCACCCTGGTCAGCCCCACAGGGTGAGTTTTTCTCTCTATTCTGGGGCATGTGTTTCTGTCTACCCGAGGTCCATTCTCCTGTATTTGCCTTTTTAAAACTCTCCCTACTGTCTGCACTGCCTGTAGCTCTTGATATTGGATGTGTGTTGCTAAATGGTCTTAGCTTTATTTAGGCCCCATGTGTTAGGTTTATTTAATGTATTTGACCGGCTGGCGACATACATTCAATGTTCTGTTTAGTTTTTTTTTTTTTTCACAAGCAGTGCAGGCACGTCCTGAGAAAGCCTTGTTGCTGTCGGGACGTTAAGCAATGTACAATCAATCAATCTCTCTCTCTCTCTCTCTCTCTCTCTCTCTCTCTCTCTCTCTCTCTCTCTCTCTCTCTCTCTCTCTCTCTCTCTCTCTCTCTCTCTCTCTCTCTCTCTCTCTCTCTCTCTCTCTCTCTCTCTCTCTCTCTCTGGTAAAAACCAGCATACCACTATTCATTACAGGTCGTTTAAACACTTCAATCGGGACGCGTTTCTCGCCGACCTGAGCGGAACCTCTTTTCAGTCAGTTTATAACTATGATATTCCTGAAGAAGCGGTGGCCGAATGGTACAGATTGTTCCTTGGTGTACTTGACAAGCATGCGCCGCTACGTGAGAAGAGAGTCAAACACGCACAGTTACCTCAGTGGTTAAGTAAGGACATTAAAGACGTCATGGCCCTCCGAAATGAACTGAAGCGGAACAGAGATTATGCTGCCTTCCGCGAGCAGTGTAACCGCGTAAAGTACCTGGTGCTCGAGGCCCAGAAAAAACACTTCCAGCGCTTGATGGATAATAAAACTGATACCGTATCCGTCTGGGGAGCCCTCAATGCCTTTACCAAATCACGTCAAACACCATCATGTACCTGCTGATACTTTTAATGAACATTTCCTGTCTGCTGCCGACTCACTTTTGAATTAAAGTACTAATAACCTAAACAAGCCGACTATTTCTGTAAAACTCAAACACTTTTGCGACGAGAGACTGGCGTCAAATGACTTTTTTTAGTATTCCGTACTTAACTGTTTTCGACGTAGGCAAGTCTATTAGTCAGCTGAAAAATAAACGCTCCCTTGGTCATGACGGCATTAATAGTTTCTTTTTAAAACTGTCTGTCCCCTATGTTGTTGAATCTTTAACATTTATCTACAATTTAATAATCCAGCAAGGTACTTTCCCAAGAAGCTGTAAAATAGCTAAAGTCATTCCGCTGCCTAAAACTAAAGACCTCACTGACCCCAACAAATTCAGGCCAATTTCACTTTATCAACTTTGTCAAAGCCGTTAGAAAAACATGTCCACAGGCACCTGAGTCACTTCCTGGAGACACATAACTTGATTTATCCGTTACAGTCAGGCTTCAGACCCCGCCACTCTTGTCACACGGCTCTGTCTCATCTGACCAATACCTGGCTAACTTCAATAAACAATGCTGAAATGACCGATGCGATATTTTTAGATTTTTCTAAAGCTTTTGACTTAGTCAACCATGAACTGTTGCTACAGAAGCTGTTGGCATACCACATAGACACAGATTCCGCTGCCTTCTTTAAATCTTATCTAAGCAATAGTTCCCAGTATGTTTTTGTCAACGGTAAGCGTTCCTCAGAAGGTGTCAATAAGCATGGAGTACCCCAGGGGTCTATTTTAGGCCTCTCTTGTTTTTAATTTTTATTAATGACTTGCCTTTGTGTATCTCACAATCAAATGTGCGATGCAATTTTTTTGCAGATGACGTTACTCTCAACGTGTCGTCGGCAAAAATATCTACAATTAATTCTTCTTTGCAACATAGTCTATTAGATGTCTCAAATTGGTGCCGAGACAACTACATGATACCTAACCCATCTAAAACAGAATGCATGTTAATCACTACACGTCAAAAGCACCAGCTAAACCCACCGCCACTTAGCCTTTCCCTTAACTGTGAGCCGAATAAACAAGTTAAGGAGCGCCGGCTGTTAGGCGTTATTATAGACGATCAATTGACATGGCATGCGCATGTAAACAGTGTGTGCAAAATTGTGTCCAGAAATTTATTTCTCCTTTCAAAACTTATTTACTTTACGAATTCACCAACTAGAAAACTCTTCTTCAGCGCTCACATCCAGTCCCACATTGACTACGCATCTACAGTCTGGGACGGGTGTAGTGATGCGTGCTTAAAGAGGCTTAATTCCCTCCACCAGAGGGCAGCCAAGCTAATCCTTCCTAATAGCAGAGACAGCACTGACGAGCGACTTAGGGCCCTTCACATGCTTCCGTTACGTAACCTCTTTCTGTTCAATAAGGGCGTGTTAATGTTTAAAGTCCGCATATCCAAAACCCCGCGGTACGTCTCGGGTTTGTTTAAGGATGCTAACACACCATACAAGACATCAAGGAACAAACTGTCAGTACCTAGGCCACGACTTGATATATCAAAACTAGTCTGTCTTACTCGGGGGCCAAACTTTGGAACTCGTTTCCGGCCAATATTACCGAGGCATCTTCATTGTCCACCTTCAAGGCAAGACTATTCCGGCACTTAACTGAGCCGCCGAACAAAGCGCACGTGACTAGACTGCGTTCTGAATAATGCCGGTTATCGAACATGCAAGTGTGTGGGCGCGTGTGTATGTGTGTGTGTGCATATGTGCGGAACAGTGTGTTTGTGCATATTTGTTTATGCTAGTGTGTGCGTGCATGTGTGTATGTGTGTGTGTGTGCGCGCGCGCGTGTGTGTGTGTGTATGTATGTGTGTGCGTGCATCTTGCGTGCATATATATGTGTGTTGGGTTAGTCAGGAGGAAGTAAAACGTCTAGATAATATTGACGTTTATGCTTACAGTTTTTGCGTTCAATGTACTGAATGTAGTCTTAACAGTGTGCAATGTATACTATATGTATGTGTTTATTATGTAGTTGTATTTTATGTACCGTGTGTAATGCATATTAGCCAGACTTGGGTCGGGACTGTGCTTCGTCTGACGCGGGCGTTGGTTGAAGGCCCCGGACATACATCACGATACCACGTTTGTCCCGGCCTTTAATCCAATGTGTGAGCCGTAGCGGGGTCTGACCTAACTCTGATTTACGTAATTCCGCGTGTGTGTGCGCGCGTGTGTGTGTGAGTGTGTGCAAGCGCGTGTGCGTGCCGGCGTGTGTGTGTGTGGGGGGGGGGGGCGTGAGTGTGTGTGTGTTTTCATGTAGTTTGTAGCATGTCCTCTCAGCATGGTCACGCTCACCTGCTGTGGACAGTGACACCTGGAGCTCCACCATTTACAAGGCAGCTGTCTCCTTTGAGGACTCTCGCAAAGCTAGCCTTAAGGACAAGCGGCTCAGGAGAAAAAAAAAGAGATGCCGCAACTCAGAACCCTGGCCATACCTCCCCCTGCAGCCACTGCGGTCGAACCTGCCTATCCCGGATTGGCCTATAGCCGCCGTGAGATGGCCTTAGTCGCCTGCTCGGCGTTAAACCCAAATGACTGACCGGATTGGCCTCCGCAGCCACGAACAAGCCTGCAGACGTCGTGGGCAACTCCTATAAAATCTTCGTTCGCGAAGTCAAGCCAAGAGACAGAGCAAGGACAAGAATGAAAAAAGGTCTGCACACCTATTCTTTTATCCTTGGAAAATAAAGTTTCATTTCATTTCAAGTTTCATTTCTCTCTCTCTGTTACGATTGTGGTTGTGTTATCCTGTGAGAGGGTGCGTGTGTTGATCGTAGGTAACGATCCGATGTTTATTTGAGCTATCATGGTTACGATTCACGTGCCTTTTTAGTAAGATTTCCTTTTTGTTCGTGAGTAGAGCCGATTTCGTTTTGTTGTGTTTAGTCCGGAGCGTTCTGGAGGGGTCGCACTGTCTAGTGGCCTCGTACGTGTCACTTCGGGTAATTGGCTACACTTCGCGACATTTCGCTACTTTTTGTTTTCCTGTGCGCGTGAACTGAGCAGCCTTTATTTTGTTTTGGGAATGTTCTCGTACTTTCTAGAGCTATCATAGTACGTGGTGATAGGGATACCATACTTTTATGTATAGACGGGGAAGTGGCGCAGTGGTTAAGGGGTCTGCCTCCAATGCCAAAGGTGCGAGGTTCGATACCGGGTTCCGGCGTTGGATTTTTCTCCTCTGGTAAGTGTCACCGTCTGGGCAGTGGGCAGATGTTCACATCTGCACGGGACATAGACGACCCCGGCCCCCACGAGTCCCCTGCTGCCTTGCAGGCTTGGCCGCTTGGCTGCGGAAAGGCTAAGGGAGGAAACCCTTGACATCAAAGCCCCCGTGTCTCCGGGGAAGGCTTTTGAGCCAGAGACTAAGACAAGGACAGTCTGATATAAAACCTACGACCCGAGGACCTCGATGCCACCGTCCCAGCTTGCTAGGCCATGGCAAACGAACCAAGGGTTTAAAGGGTGGGGCCAGTACTGCGCACACTGCACTCCACCAAAAAGCTCCACCGCGCAGGCTTTAGGAAACGCCCACGGACTATGACACTGAACTTTCCAAGTCCTGTAGCGATGGGCAAGGGGCAAAACGGCAGGTGAAAGATGTCACTGGAAGCCGCAGTCTCAAACCTGCATGCAGGCGGTTCAGGATATTGGTCGCCTGATGTTGACCTGGGGATGACAACGTCACTCGGCACACCCTGAACGACCAAGCAGCCTTCTCTAGGGACAGCACTGCTTGCTCCACACGGAGAGGGGCCTAGAAAAGGTGGCCTAACCAAAGCTTATCCCCTCGTAACCCAGTTGGCTAGCCGCGGTCAACGGGCATCTTCTCATGCGGTAGAAAACAAGAAAAAACAATGGATCCACTCTCAAGACGACCACGACCGGACTCAACGTAGCATGCTGGAACATCCGAACCATGCTCGACACAGCAGACAGCGGACGCCCTGAACGTCGCTCCGCCCTCATTGCCCATGAATTGCGGAGGTTAAACATCGACATCGCCGCGCTCAGCGAAGTACGCCTCCCGGAGGAAGACAGCCTCCAAGAACTTGGCGCTGGCTACACCCTCTACTGGTCAGGGCAGGCCTGCATCAGAAAGACGGCTCTCAGGCGTGGGCTTCATGGTGAAGACCCACATTGCGACTAAGTTGGAAAACCTACCAACGGGTCACTCCGACCGCATCATGTCCATGCGCCTCCCACTGAGACACCAGCAATACGTCACCCTTCTCAGTGTGTACTCCCCAACCCTCCTGGCAGAGCCTGCAGAAAAAGACAAGTTCTACTCTGACCTGCGCAGCCTCCTGCAGAGCACCCCTGCAGACGACAAAGTCATCATCCTTGGCGACTTCAACGCCAGAGTGGGCCAAGACTCTGAAGCCTGGAAAGGAGTCCTCGGCAAGCATGGCGTTGGGAACTGCAATGACAATGGTCGCCTACTGTTGGAGCTCTGTGCAGAGCAGCAACTTGTCATCACCAACACTACTTTCCAGCAAAAGGACAGTCGAAAGACCACCTGGATGCATCCTCGCTCCAAGCACTGGCACCTTATCGACTATGTCCTAGTGCGTCAGAGGGACCGCAGTGACATCCTCCTCACCAGAGTGATGCCCAGCGCAGAGTGCCACACTGACCACCGCCTTGTTCGCTGCAAACTCAGGCTCCGCCTCAAGCTGAAACCCAAGAAAGGCGGCCCCCCCCCTCACCCCCCCCCAAGAAAAAGCTTGATGTTGCCAGCCTTCAGCGTGACGACAAGAAAGCTGCCCTTCAGGCCCGATTTACAGCGCATGCTCAAAGACACAGTTGATCCAGCAGACTCCTCCCCTGAAACACTCTGGGAACAACTGAAAACTGCTATTGTAAAATCTTCTGTGGAAGTCTTGGGCTTTGCTAGAAAGAGGAACAAAGACTGGTTTGACGAAAACGACGTAGAGATCCAGGAACTTCTAGCAAAAAAAAGAGCCGCCCACCAGGCCCACCTAGCCCAGCCTTCCTGCCCTGTGAAGAAGTCTGCCTTCCGCCTCATCTGCAGCAGTCTCCAGCTCAAGCTTAGAGAGCTCCAGAACGAGTGGTGGTCCAGACTCGCACAGAGGACCCAGCTCTGCGCTGACAACGGTGACTACAGGGGCTTCTACGAAGCACTGAAAGCAGTGTATGGCCCTAGGCACCTGGTACAAAGTCCCCTGCGAAGCGCTGATGGACAGGCACTCCTCACAGATAATACCTCCATCTTGAACCGCTGGTCGGAATACTTTCAGGACCTCTTCGGCGCTGAACGCACTGTTCAAGAAACAGTCATCCTCCAAATCCCACACCTTCCACTAAAGGTTGAATTGGACGAACCGCCCCACCGCCGAAGAGACCCTCACAGCCATCCACCAGCTCAAGAGTGGCAAAGCAGCAGGCATTGACGGAATCCCGCCAGAGATCTGGAAACATGGAGGCCCAGCACTGCACAACAAGCTCCACGACCTCTTTCTCTGCTGCTGGGAAAAAGGAACACTACCAAAGGATCTCCGTGATGCAGTCATCATCACCCTGTACAAGAACAAAGGAGAGAAGTCTGCCTGCTCTAATTATCGTGGAATTACCCTGCTGTCCATTGCCGGGAAAATTCTCGCAAGGTTGCTCCTGAATCGGCTGGTACCTGCCATCGCTGAAGACCACCTCCCAGAGGGCCAGTGTGGCTTCAGAGCCAACAGGAGTACCACCGACATGGTCTTTGTGCTGAGACAGCTTCAGGAGAAGTGCCGCGAGCAGAACAAAGGGCTGTACGTAACGTTTGTCGACCTAACAAAAGCGTTTGACACTGTGAGCAGGCAAGGTATGTGGCAGATCCTGGAGCGACTAGGCTGTCCCCCAAAGTTCCTCAACATGATCGTCCAGCTCCACGAGGACCAGCAAGGCCAGGTCAGACTAAACAGTGACCTCTCAGAACCATTCCCCATTCGCAACGGCGTGAAGCAAGGCTGCGTGCTGGCACCGACCCTCTTCACCATCTTCTTCAGCATGATGTTGAAGCAGGCCACAGTGGACCTCGACGATGACGACGCAGTGTACATCAGGTATCGTCTCGATGGCAGCCTGTTCAACCTCAGACGACTGCAGGCCCACACGAAAACCCTAGACCAACTGATTCGTGAGCTGCTCTTTGCTGATGACGCTGCCCTCGTTGCACACACAGAGAGAGCCTTGCAGCGCATTACGTCCTGCTTCGCAGATGCCGCCCAGCTCTTTGGACTTGAGGTCAGTCTGAAAAAGACAGAGGTCCTTCATCAGCCGGCACCCAAGGAAGAGCATCGCCCTCCCCACATCACCATCGGCGAGTCCGAACTGAAGTCTGTACACCAGTTTACCTACCTTGGCTGCATCATCACGTCAGACGCCAAGCTGGACAAGGAGCTGGACAACAGGCTGGCAAAAGCGAACAGTGCTTTCGGGCGACTATTCAAGCGGGTGTGGCACAATCAACAGCTGAAAAAAGGCACCAAGATCAGCGTGTACAGAGCTGTCGTCCTCACCACCCTGCTGTACGGTTCCGAGTCCTGGGCCCTCTACCGCAGCCAACTACGACTCCTCGAACGCTTTCACCAGCGCTGCCTGCGTACCATCCTCAGCATTCACTGGAGTGACTATGTCACCAACGTCGAGGTCCTTGAACAGGCGGGAAACTGTGAGCATCGAGGCTTTGCTGCTGCGGACACAGCTTCGCTGGGCGGGGCACGTCTCCAGGATGGAGGATCATCGCCTACCCAAGATCACTCTGTTCGGCGAGCTCGCCACTGGACACCGAGACAGAGGGGCACCAAAGAAGAGATACAAAGACGGTCTCAAGAAGTCACTTAGTGCCTGCCAAATCGACCACCGCCAGTGGTCTTCGCTTGCTGCGGACCGTGACACCTGGCGCTCCACCATTCACAAGGCAGCCGTCTCCTTTGAGGACTCTCGCAGAGCTAACCTTAAAGACAAGCGGCTCAGAAGAATAAAACAGAGCTGTCGTAACTCAGAACCCTGACCAGACCTTCCCCTGCAGCCACTGCTGTCGAACCTGCCTGTCCCGGATTGGCCTCCGCAGCCACGAAAATGCCTGCAGACGACGTGGGCAAGCCCTATAGAATCTTCGTTCGCGAAGTCAAGCCAAGAAAACACTTTTATGTGACTTAATTATTCGCTAGAATTTAGAGGCTGAAGTGAGCAGCCGAGTTTTTGTAGCCTGTTATAGTTTTTCTGGAAAGTTTATTTTAATGGAGTTTCGGGCTGCGTGTTTCGTTCTGATTGGTTGCGTTTGTATGATTTCCGTAGACGATTCTGGATGTTCGTAAGTATATATTAAGGAGGGCGCTGGGAAAGCCCGTTGGTACATTGTCTTGCTTTGTCAGTTGTAGAGACACGTAGTTTATTGGGAGAGACGCTGTGTATGAGAAACTTTGTGTCGCGGCAGTGTGGACATTGCAGAAGAGACTTTGTATCAGTAGTTTGTGCATTTGAAAGTGCATTACTGTGTGGATATCGCCATCGCTGAATTAAATATTGTTGTAACTGTTACTCCAGTATTTCAGTGTCTACATCCTTGAGCCACGTGTGACGGATTGCAGCTGAATGAGGTTTATTTTAAAGAACTCTTACGTGCGTGCGTACTGGTGTGTTTATCATACTTCGACTACAAACTCCACCACGTAACACCCCCTCTCTCTCTCTCTCTCTCTCTCTCTCTCTCTCTCCTCTCTCTCTTCTCTGTCTCTCTCTCTCTCTCTCTCTCTCTCTCTCTCTCTCTCTCTCTCTCTCTCTCTCTCTCTCTCTCTCTCTCTCGTCTGTTTCTGCCGTCGGCGGAGTAAGACGTGCCAGTCTTCTCTCCGCCGTGCAGCCAACCGTGACGTCCTAGTCATTAGCATACAGGATATTGAAACAGAGTCCGTTTTCTGTTTGTTAGGGTTTTTTTTTTCTTCTGTGAACTGTGAATATTAAGGACGGTTTATTCTGTAAGTATTTTGTGACCTGTGATTTTTAAACTACTTTATTCTGCTGTCTGTGAGTAGTATGGAGTATTGTGGTGTCGCGGTTGCGGTATTGTGATATATTCATGTGTACACTTGGACATACTTCATATCTCCTATTGTTTGTATCGTGCTGGGACAGTGTGGATTCCTGGCTGTGTCTGATACCAGCATCTTCGTACGAGGGTAACCTTAAAACTCTTTAATTAACATTGAAATCAACGCTTAAAAGTGAGTTTACGTGTATCTATTCTGACTTTTACTGTTGCAAAAATCACATCGTTGTCAGCTTGTGGTTAATGCAGTTCGTTGGTGTGAACCCCCTGTTGCACAGTGTGTCGGGAACAAGTACCATATTACCATAGATTTAGGAGGGCCAATGTTTGTTTTTCGGCTTACTGACACTGGGACTACGTTACTGACTCTGTGATTAAATTGCTGTATCATCTCCACTCCACACCTGACTCCACTCCAGACAGCCTGTAGACACGTTGGCACTTCCTGATGGGTGCCATAATGTTTGCTGATCCCACCGCCCTCCACACCCACCCCTGTGTTTAACTCTCTGACGACGGTGTTGGAATACCAGGTTACAGCATACCAGGAAGTCTGAGTCGCGATGGCATCTCAGTCTTCATCCCTCCCCTTGAGTATCGTGCCGCAATGCCCCAACCACCGCCCCCACCACCCCGATCAACCCTTTCAAGAGAGATAAGCCGGTGCTAAAGGATCATGCGTGCGGCCAGCAAACACGTTTCTACAGCAACGGCCCCACAGGCGTCATCACTCTCAAGCGCTGGCGAACTGCCCTTTACCACCGCTACCTGCTCCTGCTCCAGGTTAGAGGGGGCTACGCTGTTAATCTGGAGAGACACAGACCACAGGAAATGAACCGGTCGAGTGTGGAGATATTTATCTGGACTGTTCCGCACCTGCCCTTTCCTGATGACATGGGCAAGACGTTCATTCAGGTCAGGGGAGACGAAAAAGCCCAAAATAACAAATAACACTTTACTTTCTCGTGCGACTCAAAACAGGAGGCACGTGCCTCATACAGGGGCATAAACAAGGACGCGTGGGTGGTCAGTGAGTATGAGTCCCTGTGTACATTCGTACAGCAGCTAAAGGACGGCTGCGCGGACCCGGCGGACATGTGCCTGTGTCTAGGGTACCGACAAATCGGCTCCACCCCCCCCCCCCCCCCCCCCAGATTGTAACACTCCAGACACCCCTCCCAGGACCTCAAACGAGCCAGAACCTGAGCGCTCAACAAGCGCTTCAGATCTCCATCTAGAACTGTATCCTTAAATACAAGTGGATGACTGTAACCCTGTGTCCCCGTCAGCCCTTCAGCGCTCAAACACTGAGCCTCCCACCACTAATCCCATGCCCGAGGCACTGACTGTTTCCATTGACAACATCTCCCCAGCTCACAGTGCTACGACCAGCGGTCAGACCTCCTCCCTCCTCTTTACCCCACCCGAGACACTTCAACGGGGACTATCGCCTCTCATCCACCCTCGCTAATGTTCTTCTGGGCAGTCATCCGCTACCATCGAAGCCTGTCCTATCGTCTTGTACACAAGCATCTGTCAGTGACCTCACCCAAGAGGGCGTGTCCTTATGCTCGGGTTCCGGTCGCACTGCACTGAGGAGGGCACTGCTAGCTGTGAACTCGCAACTGGGTTGTGGCGACTCAAAACCGACCATCAGCCAGCTAATGCCCCAACTTGCTGCTGTCGAGTCCCTGCGACTGGAGTTGTACCATCTCCAATCGAAAAACGCAGGAAAGACTGGACCAGTTAGACAACCGAGTGCGTGAAATATCAGTGACGGTAGCCAGTGATATGCAGATGTCTGAGTCCTTTGTACGCAAACAAACTTTCCCAGATACAGGACCAGCTGACCGAGCTGTCTGACTTTCACTGCCACCTACACGACACACTCATCATCATCATCATCAGTCCCTTGCCCGAACTGGGCGTTGGGGGGACTGAAAGGCAGCAGCAACAGACAGTGCTCTCCACTGAGTTCTATTTTGGGCGGTGGCAAGCAAGTCTGGCATCTCGAGTTCGGTCCATTCTTTTATGTTTGCGACCCAACTCTTTCTCTGACGACCTCGCCGACGACTTCCTTCGAGAGTGCCTTGGAGGATAGTCTTGGACAAGGTGTTGTGTCGGGTCACGTGGCCAAACCAAGCAAGCTTGCGCCGTTTCACGGTTGCCAGAAGGGGTTCATGTGGGCCCACCAGGGAAGTGACGATGCTCCGTACATATTCGTTGGTCTTGTGCTCGCGGTACGAGATGCGGAGCAACTTCCTCAGGCACTTGTTCTCAAAGGCCTGGATTTTCTTTTCTGAGTCTGCAAGCAGTGTCCAAGTCTCACAGCCGTAGAGTAGAATAGACACTACGAGGGACTTGTAAAGCCTGTACTTGATGGTGAAGCTGATGGAGTTACTTCGCCATATCCTGTCCAGCCTGGCCATTGCGGATGTTGCTGTACCTATCCTGATACGGATCTCTGCTATGCAACTACCGTCTTTGGACAGGGTGGCTCCCAAGTACTTGAAGCTATTGACCTCTTCTAGCTTCTGGCCGTTCATGTGAATGTTGCTGCTGCTGTCGCTTGTGGTGTTGATCATCACTTTGCTTTTATCCGTACTGATCTCCATGCCATAAGACCCTGCGCTACTTGAAAGTTTGTCTGTCAGGTTTTGGAGCTCACTATTGCTGCCTGCCATGAGGTCAATGTCGTCTGCGAATCGAAGATTGCACAGGGATCTGCCACCAATAGAGATTGAAGTATGGTGGTCGTGGAGGGTTTCCTGCATGATCTTCTCCAGGAATATGTTGAAAAGGACAGGAGAGAGCAGGCATCCTTGACGGACACCGATCGTCGTCCTGAAGAACTCGCCTGACTGATTGTTAAGTAGAACCGCGCTGCAGGCGTTCTTGTAAAGCGCTTCTATCATTTGGATCAGTCCCTCCTCTATGTTGAACGATCTCATGACTTGCCAGAGTCCGTCGTGCCAGACGCGATCAAATGCTTTCCTGAAATCAATGAAGTTGTGGTAGAGTTCGCGACACGACACACTGCAGGGCCTTAACTCTGCGCGTGACAGTGACACCTACTTCATCCATGACGTGCGCAGTCAAGTGGAAAGAATGGAAGCAGTTGTCTCTAGCCACAAAACTCCTTCAGCTCGACAATTGGCAGCTCAGCTCAACGAGTCAGTGCCTGAGAAAACGAGCGCCCCTCCCCCTCTCAATGACGGCGCTAATGGGGGATTACGGACGGTGGCGGTGTAAAACCTGCTGCCGCAGGTGGTGAAGTGATCCCGGTAAGGATTACCCCTCCGAAAACCGTCAGCTCGTCAAGTACCCGGAAGGATCAGGCCTCTGGCGGTCTGCTGATAACGGTCCACGCGCCCCCGAAAGAGGATGAGAAGCAAGCGGAGATCAGCGGTGCAGGTGAGCGTGACCATGCTGAGAGGAACGGTAATCGGATTAACGGCGTGAAACCACAAACCCTCATCCGTCCTCCTCCAAGCGAAGAGATCCTCACACATCATGTCATGGCGGATACCACAACCCTCGTTATAGGATGCTCTGTCCTGCGTAACGAGAAGGGGAGAGAAGATGACAATGTGCCAGGGGTGAGAGGGTGCAGGTCATTTCTGTGTCGGGCCTGCAAACCTCCCACCTGACTGACTGGTGCTTGAAGCAGGCGCCCGTCACAACGCGTCCAACTGGTCACCTTCCACGTGGGGGTGTGAACGACTGCAAGCAGCGGGAGATCACCAGCCAGAAGTGGGAGAGAAGCTGGTTACAGCCTGCATAACGGCGTTTCCCAAAGCACGAGTCCAGGCCTCTTCCAACTTGCCTGCTGGGCAGGGAAGAAATTCGCGTTTAAATCAGCGTATCTTCCCGTCTAACGCCAACCTGTGCCACGTGGCGAAGAAGCTGGGCGCTTCCTTTATAGACAACACCGGCATCTTTCACACGTCAAATGGTCTGCCTCGCAAGACGCTGTACCGAGTGGACAACAAAGGCCGGCTTGACCCTATCCACCCGTCCCACGTGGGCACGCGGAGGCTGGCCGGTAACATCAAATACGGCGGGGAAGATGGCCACCGAACAACCTCTCAAAGGGACGCTACATCTCCTAATGTAACAACCGCTAAGCAGCTTTACTCAGACATTGCTGCGGGGCGGGCACCGGCCGTGGGCTTGTCATCCGCTGTGCAGAAGCACCATGAGCAACAGCAGCCAAAACAGCGATGCCCACCAACAGGAGCAAAATGAACTACAGCAGCGTCAACCTCCGCAACAGCAACAACAGGATCTACAAGAGCAGCACCTACAACTACAGCCCATTCAGGAGCATCACGATACATCAGTTGTTGCCCCCGACTGGCTGCAGTAACAGCAACTGATGTATCCGCTTGTGACACCGTGGCAGTACCAACCTATCCTTAGCGGTGCTCATTGGACTAATTACCCACCATCTTCCGTTCACCAGCAACCAGGAAATGGAACGTATGTTCCGTACTACCCGAGCTACCCAGCGTCCATTCTCAGTGGCGCCCAGTGGGCGCAGTTTGTGAACAGTGTGCGTGCGTAGTAGGCTGTGCAGTCGCCTTCATTATTCCCTACTCACTAAAAAGTGTGTTGGAGTGTGCGTTCATCGCCTGTGCCCACCTGTGAGTACACTAGGTGATCTCGTGGGCCTATCTGAATTTTTTGTTGATCAACAGTGTGTTGTTGCCGCTATAGTTCACAACTTCGTGGAGATCGGTTTTTTTTTTTTTTTTTTTTTTTTTTTTTTTTTTTTTTTTTTTTTTTTTTTACAGTTGTTGTAACCGCTACCACGGAAAATACAAGGTGTTCTCCCTGCAGCGGTAAACAGAATCTGAAAAAGACAGAGGTCCTTCATCAGCCGGCACCCAAGGAAGAGCACCGCCCTCCCCACATCACCATCGGCGAGTCCGAACTGAAGGCTGTACACCAGTTTACCTACCTTGGCTGCATCATCACGTCAGACGCCTAGCTGGACAAGGAGCTGAACAACAGGCTGGCAAAATCGAACAGTGCTTTCGGGCGACTATTCAAGCGGGTGTGGCACAATCAACAGCTGAAAAAAGGCACCAAGATCAGCGTGTACAGAGTTGTCGTCCTCACCACCCTGCTGTATGGTTCCGAGTCCTGGGGCCTCTACCGCAGCCAACTACGACTCCTCGAACGCTTTCACCAGCGCTGCCTGCGTACCATCCTCAGCATTCACTGGAGTGACTATGTCACCAACGTCGAGGTCCTTGAACAGGCGGAAACTGTGAGCATCAAGGCTTTGCTGCTGCGGACACAGCTTCGCTGGGCGGGGCACGTCTCCAGGATGGAGGATCATCGTCTACCCAAGATCACCCTGTTCGGCGAGCTCGCCACTGGACACCGAGACAGAGGGGCACCAAAGAAGAGATACAAAGACTGTCTCAATAAGTCACTTAGTGCCTGCCAAATCGACCACCGCCAGTGGTCTTCGCTTGCTGCGGGCCGCGACACCTGGCGCTCCACCATTTACAAGGCAGCCGTCTCTTTTGAGGACTCTCGCAGAGCTACCCTTAAGGACAAACGGCTCAGGAGAAAAAACAGAGTTGTCGTAACTCAGAACCCTGACCAGACCTTTCCCTGCAGCCACTGCGGTCGAACCTGCCTGTCCCGGATTGGCCTCCGCAGCCAGGAACATGCCTGCAGACAACGTGGGCAAGCCCTATAGAAACTTGGTTCGCGAAGTCAAACAGAGAGAGAGAGAGAGAGAGAGAGAGAGAGAGAGAGAGAGAGAGAGAGAGAGAGGAGAGAGAGAGAGAGAGAGAGAGAGAGAGAGAGAGAGAGAGAGAGAGAGACATAAGGAGCTTGTTAATGTTGCAGTATGAAAATATTTCGCATTTCCGTTTAGAAAAATGCACGTATCATCAAGATCGAATCTGCTTGGCGCGCACGGGATTTTAGGAAGGAAAGTATATCAAGCAAATTCATGAATATTAATTTGCTTGCTATACAATATATCAAAACATGTGTCAAAAAAGGAAAAACTACGCTGCGCGGGTCAACGGCGCCCGACATCCTTTTGCGCATTGGGTTAGCAGTCGCGGTTATGGTCTGGATTTTGGTATTGTTCCGTAGTCTGAGAATACCATATCTCATAGGCAATGACTTTCTTGTACATGTACATTTGACCTTAACCTGCTGGCATAATTCATTGTGGGTACGTGGTATATGTAACTGTATTAACCCCTTCACTACCAATGGATGCAGATCGCGTTTTTGGATATCATTGTGAATTCCATGTCAAACACTACGTCGTCCAAGGAACATGCATACAAAGTGGTTTCAGCGATAGGTATAGATCATCATGAGCCCCCGCGACTGCGGGGGGCTCATGAAGATCTATACCTTTCGCTGTTGGATGTTGTTTAATTTGTGTCGACAATGAAGGGGTTAACCCCATTTTGCTTGCAACCGCCGGTGCCGTCAACAGTATCGTTGGCTGCAAAAGGGTTACAATCTTGTCAAGTGTATGTAGGTTGGATGGCACTGCACTCTCGGGCCGTACACCTTCTACGAGGAATGCTGCTCAGATTTCACGCAGGAAACACACATTTAACTCATTCGATACGAACTGCATCCGGATACGCGGCTTCAGCGGCGTATCCGAATGCAGTTCGTCTCGAATGAGTTACGAAGAAGACGAAAAAGCAGAAAAACAAAACAAAAGGTAAGCCTGATTACACAGTTTGTTATATTAGTGTTTCAGGGTCCTGGCTTTATTCACTACACATTTTCAGGAGCACTTACCGCTCTCTTCTCCGTCATCGTTATCGCGCATTGTCACGCGGGGCGAGGTGGGTTCCCCGCTCGTAGTGGACCGCTGGATCACGGTGGTTCCCTTGGACGTGGTGGATCTCTGGGTTGAGATGGACCTTCGGGTAGTGGTGGACATTTGGGTCGATGTGGATTCCTGGGTCGAGGTGAAACCTGTAGTCGTCGTAGTAGTTTGGTAGCAAGTGATGTTACTTACAGCATCTGACAACAGGAATCACAGTTTTCACTGAAACTGTCAGCTGCTCTGTGTCAGAAGTTACATGGTGCGCACAGAACAGGGCTGCCGTAGGTTACGGAGGATTTTTCACCCGAACGTATTCTTTGTCAAGCGCGAGCTTCGAGCATTTCGCCGGAAAAAAATAGTCCTGTTGCCTAGGCAACGTGTATCACATACCTTCTACGCACGAGTTTTAGGGTGAAACCAGTTTTAAAGTTGACGCGGCCATTTGCTTCGGCCCGGACACATTCATAACTTCCGAGTGTGCTTCTAGCAAGAAACATAGGTCTCTCTTCTACAATGTCTAGTGTTCAAATAGGAAATATGATATATGTTACGTGGTATTTGTAGTCGTAGTATGATGCAATCACTCCAGACGCACTCAGGTAGGGTTCTTGTAAAGAAACTTCACTCAGCTGCAACTCGTCACACGTAGCACAAGGTTGTAGACCACACTGGAGTAACAGTTCCAACAGTACTGTATTTTCACGATGCACTCTCAGGACAATGGGTCTACCTCTTGCTGCTGGATGTTTTTAATTTGTGTCGACAATGAAGGGGTTAACCCCATTTTGCTTGCAACCGCCGGTGCCGTCAACAGTATTGTTGGCTGCAAAGGGGTTACAATCTTGTCAAATGTATGTAGGTTGGATGGCACTGCACTCTCGGGCCGTGCACCTTGCGAGGAATGCTGCTCAGATTTCACGCAGGAAACACACATTTAACTCATTCGATACGAACTGCATCCGGATACGTGGCCTCAACGTCAAATGTGTGTTTCCTGCGTGAAATCTGAGCAGCATTTCTCGAGGAAGGTGCGCGGCCCGAGAGTGCACTTGACAAGATTGTAACCCTTTTGCAGCCAACGATACTGTTGACGGCACCGGCGGTTGCAAGCAAGATGGGGTTAACCCCTTCATTGTCGACACAAATTAAATAACATCCAACAGCAAAAGGTATAGATCTTCATAAGCCCCCGCAGTCGCGGGGGCTCATGATGATCTATACCTCTCGCTGAAACCACTTTGTATGTATGTTCCTTGGACGACGTAGTGTTTGACATGGAATTCACAATGATATCCAAAAACTCAATCTGCCTCCACTGGTAGTGAAAGGGTCAATACAGTTACATGTACCACGTATCCACAATGAAATATCATGCCAGCAGGTTAAGGTCAAATGTACATGTACAAGAAAGTCATTGCCTAAGAGATATGGCATTCTCAGACTAAGGAACAATTCCCAAATCGTAAAGGCGACTGCTAACCCAATGCGCAAAAGGATGGTGTGATTGCATCATACTACGACTACAACTACCACGTAACTTGACATATATCACATTTCCTATTTGTACACTAGACATTGTAGAAGAGAGACCTATGTTTCTTGCCAGAAGTGACACTCGGAAGTTATGAATGTGTCCGGGCGGATGCAAATGGCCGCGTCAACTTTAAAAACTGGTTTCACCCTAAAACTCGTACGTAGAAGGTATGTGATACACGTTACCTAGGCAAAAGGACTAATATATATATATAATGGTTTTATTTATATATATATATATTATATATATATATATATATATATATATATATATATATATATATATTATATATATATATATATATATATATATATATATATATGAATAAATAAAACCAGTCCAAGAAAGCTGGCACCACACACTCCAAATATGGATCCAAGCAGCAGTGAAATACTTAAAATGTGAGAGGGCGAAAATTTGTGCATAAAATGAAAGTGTAACTCCTTCTAAACTACGTGGTGTATTAGGATCCTTTCTTCACATATTAAGTATATATGGTACGCAGGCAGCGCTGGTGAACGCGTTCGAGGAGTCGTAGTTGGCTGCGGTAGAGTGCCCAGGACTCGGAACCGTACAGCAGGGTGGTGAGGTTATATTAAGTATATATATACTTAATATAACCTCACCACCCTGCTGTACGGTTCCGAGTCCTGGGCACTCTACCGCAGCCAACTACGACTCCTCGAACGCTTTCACCAGCGCTGCCTGCGTACCATCCTCAGCATTCACTGGAGTGACTATGTCACCAACGTCGAGGTCCTTGAACAGGCGGGAACTGTGAGCATCGAAGCGTTGCTGTTGCGGACACAGCTTCGCTGGGCGGGGCACGTCTCCAGGATGGAGGATCATCGCCTACCCAAGATCACTCTGTTCGGCGAGCTCGCCACTGGACACCGAGACAGAGGGGCACCAAAGAAGAGATACAAAGACGGTCTCAAGAAGTCACTTAGTGCCTGCCAAATCGACCACCGCCAATGGTCTTCGCTTGCTGCGGACCGTGACACCTGGCGCTCCACCATTCACAAGGCAGCCGTCTCCTTTGAGGACTCTCGCAGAGCTAACCTTAAAGACAAGCGGCTCAGAAGAAAAAACAGAGCTGTCGTAACTCAGAACCCTGACCAGACCTTCCCCTGCAGCCACTGCTGTCGAACCTGCCTGTCCCGGATTGGCCTCCGCAGCCACGAAAATGCCTGCAGACGACGTGGGCAAGCCCTATAGAATCTTCGTTCGCGAAGTCAAGCCAAGAAAACACTTTTATGTGACTTAATTATTCGCTAGAATTTAGAGCTGAAGTGAGCAGCCGAGTTTTTGTAGCCTGTTATAGTTTTTCTGGAAAGTTTATTTTAATGAGTTTCGGCTGCGTGTTTCGTTCTGATTGGTTGCGTTGTATGATTTCCGTAGACGATTCTGGATGTTCGTAGTATATATAAGGAGGGCGCTGGGAAAGCCCGTTGGTACATTGTCTTGCTTTGTCAGTTGTAGAGACACGTAGTTTATTGGGAGAGACGCTGTGTATGAGAAACTTTGTGTCGCGGCAGTGTGGACATTGCAGAAGAGACTTTGTATCAGTAGTTTGTGCATTTGAAAGTGCATTACTGTGTGGATATCGCATCGCTGAATTAAATATTGTTGTAACTGTTACTCCAGTATTTCAGTGTCTACATCCTTGAGCCACGTGTGACGGATTGCAGCTGAATGAGGTTTATTTTAAAGAACTCTTACGTGCGTGCGTCTGGTGTGTTTATCATACTTCGACTACAACTCCACCACGTAACACTCTCTCTCTCTCTCTCTCTCTCTCTCTCTCTCTCTCTCTCTCTCTCTCTCTCTCTCTCTCTCTCTCTCTCTCTCTCTCTCTCTCTCTCTCTCTCTCTCTCTCTCTCTCTCTCTCTCTCTCTCTCTCTCTCTCTCTCTCTCTCTCTCTCTCTCTCTCTCTCTCTCTCGTCTGTTTCTGCCGTCGGCGGAGTAAGACGTGCCAGTCTTCTCTCCGCCGTGCAGCCAACCGTGACGTCCTAGTCATTGCATACAGGATATTGAAACAGAGTCCGTTTTCTGTTTGTTAGGGTTTTTTTTTTCTTCTGTGAACTGTGAATATTAAGGACGGTTTATTCTGTAAGATTTTGTGACCTGTGATTTTTAAACTACTTTATTCTGCTGTCTGTGAGTAGTATGGAGTATTGTGGTGTCGCGGTTGCGGTATTGTGATATATTCAAGTGTACACTTGGACATACTTCATATCTCCTATTGTTTGTATCGTGCTGGGACAGTGTGGATTCCTGGCTGTGTCTGATACCAGCATCTTCGTACGAGGTAACCTTAAACTCTTTAATTAACATTGAAATCAACGCTTAAAAAGTGAGTTTACGTGTATCTATTCTGACTTCTACTGTTGCAAAAATCACATCGTTGTCAGCTTGTGGTTAATGCAGTTCGTTGGTGAACCCCCTGTTGCCAGTGTGTCGGGAACAAGTACCTATTACCATAGATTTAGGAGGCCAATGTTTGTTTTTCGGCTTACTGACACTGGACTACGTTACTGACTCTGTGATAAATTGCTGTATCATCTCCACCTCCACACCTGACTCCACTCCAGACAGCCTGTAGACACGTTGGCACTTCCTGATGGGTGCCATAATGTTTGCTGATCCCACCGCCCTCCACACCCACCCCTGTGTTTAACTCTCTGACGACGGTGTTGAATACCAGGTTACAGCATACCAGGAAGTCTGAGTCGCGATGGCATCTCAGTCTTCATCCCTCCCCTTGAGTATCGTGCCGCAATGCCCCACCACCGCCCCCACCACCCTGATCAACCCTTTCAAGAGAGATAAGCCGGTGCTAAAGGATCATGCGTGCGGCCAGCAAACACGTTTCTACAGCAACGGCCCCACAGGCGTCATCACTCTCAAGCGCTGGCGAACTGCCCTTTACCACCGCTACCTGCTCCTGCTCCAGGTTAGAGGGGGCTACGCTGTAATCTGGAGAGACACAGACCACAGGAATGAACCGGTCGAGTGTGGAGATATTTATCTGGACTGTTCCGCCCCTGCCCTTCCTGATGACATGGGCAAGACGTTCATTCAGGTCAGGGGAGACGAAAAGCCCAAAATAACAATAACACTTTACTTTCTCGTGCGACTCAAAACAGGAGGCACTTGCCTCATACAGGGGCATAACAAGGACGCGTGGGTGGTCAGTGAGTATGAGTCCCTGTGTACATTCGTACAGCAGCTAAAGGACGGCTGCGCGGACCCGGCGGACAATGTGCCTGTGTCTAGGGACCGACAAATCGGCTCCACCCCCCCCCCCCCCCCCAGATTGTAACACTCCCAGACACCCCTCCCAGGACCTCAAACGAGCCAGAACCTGAGCGCTCAACAAGCGCTTCAGATCTCCATCTAGAACTGTATCCCTTAAATACAAGTGGATGACTGTAACCCTGTGTCCCCGTCAGCCCTTCAGCGCTCAAACACTGAGCCTCCCACCACTAATCCCATGCCCGAGGCACTGACTGTTTCCATTGACAACATCTCCCCAGCTCACAGTGCTACGACCAGCGGTCAGACCTCCTCCCTCCTCTTTACCCCACCCGAGACACTTCAACGGGACTATCGCCTCTCATCCACCCTCGCTAATGTTCTTCTGGGCCAGTCATCCGCTACCATCGAAGCCAGTCCTATCGTCTTGTACACAGCATCTGTCAGTGACCTCACCCAAGAGGGCGTGTCCTATGCTCGGGTTCCGGTCGCCTGCACTGAGAAGGGCACTGCTAGCTGTGAACTCGCAACTGGGTGTGGCGACTCAAAACCGACCATCAGCCAGCTAATGCCCCAACTTGCTGCTGTCGAGTCCCTGCGACAGGAGTTGTACCATCTCCAATCGAAAACGCAGGAAAGACTGGACCAGTTAGACAACCGAGTGCGTGAAATATCAGTGACGGTAGCCAGTGATATGCAGATGTCTGAGTCCTTTGTACGCAACAAACTTTCCCAGATACAGGACCAGCTGACCGAGCTGTCTGACTTTCACTGCCAACTACACGACACACTCATCATCATCATCATCAGTCCCTTGCCCGAACTGGGCGTTGGGGGGACTGAAAGGCAGCAGCAACAGACAGTGCTCTCCACTGAGTTCTATTTTGGGCGGTGGCAAGCAAGTCTGGCATCTCGAGTTCGGTCCATTCTTTTATGTTTGCGACCCAACTCTTTCTCTGACGACCTCGCCGACGACTTCCTTCGAGAGTGCCTTGGAGGATAGTCTTGGACAAGGTGTTGTGTCGGGTCACGTGGCCAAACCAAGCAAGCTTGCGCCGTTTCACGGTTGCCAGAAGAGGTTCATGTGGGCCCACCAGGGAAGTGACGATGCTCCGTACATATTCGTTGGTTTTGTGCTCGCGGTACGAGATGCGGAGCAACTTCCTCAGGCACTTGTTCTCAAAGGCCTGGATTTTCTTTTCTGAGTCTGCAAGCAGTGTCCAAGTCTCACAGCTGTAGAGTAGAATAGACACTACGAGGGACTTGTAAAGCCTGTACTTGATGGTGAAGCTGATGGAGTTACTTCGCCATATCCTGTCCAGCCTGTCCATTGCGGATGTTGCTGTACCTATCCTGATACGGATCTCTGCTACGCAACTACCGTCTTTGGACAGGGTGGCTCCCAAGTACTTGAAGCTATTGACCTCTTCTAGCTTCTGGCCGTTCATGTGAATGTTGCTGCTGCTGTCGCTTGTGGTGTTGATCATCACTTTGCTTTTATCCGTACTGATCTCCATGCCATAAGACCCTGCGCTACTTGAAAGTTTGTCTGTCAGGTTTTGGAGCTCACTATTGCTGCCTGCCATGAGGTCAATATCGTCTGCGAATCGAAGATTGCACAGGGATCTGCCACCAATAGAGATTGAAGTATGGTGGTCGTGGAGGGTTTCCTGCATGATCTTCTCCAGGAATATGTTGAAAAGGACAGGAGAGAGCAGGCATCCTTGACGGACACCGATCGTCGTCCTGAAGAACTCGCCTGACTGATTGTTAAGTAGAACCGCGCTGCAGGCGTTCTTGTAAAGCGCTTCTATCATTTGGATCAGTCCCTCCTCTATGTTGAACGATCTCATGACTTGCCAGAGTCCGTCGTGCCAAACGCGATCAAATGCTTTCCTGAAATCAATGAAGTTGTGGTAGAGTTCGCGACACGACACACTGCAGGGCCTTAACTCTGCGCGTGACAGTGACACCTACTTCATCCATGACGTGCGCAGTCAAGTGGAAAGAATGGAAGCAGTTGTCTCTAGCCACAAACTCCTTCAGCTCGACAATTGGCAGCTCAGCTCAACGAGTCAGTGCCTGAGAAAACGAGCGCCCCTCCCCCTCTCAATGACGGCGCTAATGGGGATTACCGACGGTGGCGGTGTAAAACCTGCTGCCGCAGGTGGTGAAGTGATCCCGGTAAGGATTACCCCTCCGAAAACCGTCAGCTCGTCAAGTACCCGGAAGGATCAGGCCTCTGGCGGTCTGCTGATAACGGTCCACGCGCCCCCGAAAGAGGATGAGAAGCAAGCGGAGATCAGCGGTGCAGGTGAGCGTGACCATGCTGAGAGGAACGGTAATCGGATTAACGGCGTGAAACCACAAACCCTCATCCGTCCTCCTCCAAGCGAAGAGATCCTCACACATCATGTCATGGCGGATACCACAACCCTCGTTATAGGATGCTCTGTCCTGCGTAACGAGAAGGGAGAGAAGATGACAATGTGCCAGGGTGAGAGGGTGCAGGTCATTTCTGTGTCGGGCCTGCAAACCTCCCACCTGACTGACTGGTGCTTGAAGCAGGCGCCGTCACAACGCGTCCAACTGGTCACCTTCCACGTGGGGGGTGAACGACTGCAAGCAGCGGGAGATCACCAGCCAGAAGTGGGAGAAGCTGGTTACAGCCTGCATAACGGCGTTTCCCAAAGCACGAGTCCAGGCCTCTTCCAACTTGCCTGCTGGGCAGGGAAGAAATTCGCGTTTAAATCAGCGTATCTTCCCGTCTAACGCCAACCTGTGCCACGTGGCGAAGAAGCTGGGCGCTTCCTTTATAGACAACACCGGCATCTTTCACACGTCAAATGGTCTGCCTCGCAAGACGCTGTACCGAGTGGACAACAAAGGCCGGCTTGACCCTATCCACCCGTCCCACGTGGGCACGCGGAGGCTGGCCGGTAACATCAAATACGGCGGGGAAGATGGCCACCGAACAACCTCTCAAAGGGACGCTACATCTCCTAATGTAACAACCGCTAAGCAGCTTTACTCAGACATTGCTGCGGGGCGGGCACCGGCCGTGGGCTTGTCATCCGCTGTGCAGAAGCACCATGAGCAACAGCAGCCAAAACAGCGATGCCCACAACAGGAGCAAAATGAACTACAGCAGCGTCAACCTCCGCAACAGCAACAACAGGATCTACAAGAGCAGCACCTACAACTACAGCCCATTCAGGAGCATCACGATACATCAGTTGTTGCCCCCGACTGGCTGCAGTAACAGCAACTGATGTATCCGCTTGTGACACCGTGGCAGTACCAACCTATCCTTAGCGGTGCTCATTGGACTAATTACCCACCATCTTCCGTTCACCAGCAACCAGGAAATGGAACGTATGTTCCGTACTACCCGAGCTACCCAGCGTCCATTCTCAGTGGCGCCCAGTGGGCGCAGTTTGTGAACAGTGTGCGTGCGTAGTAGGCTGTGCAGTCGCCTTCATTATTCCCTACTCACTAAAAAGTGTGTTGGAGTGTGCGTTCATCGCCTGTGCCCACCTGTGAGTACACTAGGTGATCTCGTGGGCCTATCTGAATTTTTTGTTGATCAACAGTGTGTTGTTGCCGCTATAGTTCACAACTTCGTGGAGATCGGTTTTTTTTTTTTTTTTTTTTTTTTTTTTTTTTTTTTTTTTTTTTTTTTTTTACAGTTGTTGTAACCGCTACCACGGAAAATACAAGGTGTTCTCCCTGCAGCGGTAAACAGAATCTGAAAAAGACAAAAAAGACAGAGGTCCTTCATCAGCCGGCACCCAAGGAAGAGCACCGCCCTCCCCACATCACCATCGGCGAGTCCGAACTGAAGGCTGTACACCAGTTTACCTACCTTGGCTGCATCATCACGTCAGACGCCTAGCTGGACAAGGAGCTGAACAACAGGCTGGCAAAATCGAACAGTGCTTTCGGGCGACTATTCAAGCGGGTGTGGCACAATCAACAGCTGAAAAAAGGCACCAAGATCAGCGTGTACAGAGTTGTCGTCCTCACCACCCTGCTGTATGGTTCCGAGTCCTGGGGCCTCTACCGCAGCCAACTACGACTCCTCGAACGCTTTCACCAGCGCTGCCTGCGTACCATCCTCAGCATTCACTGGAGTGACTATGTCACCAACGTCGAGGTCCTTGAACAGGCGGAAACTGTGAGCATCAAGGCTTTGCTGCTGCGGACACAGCTTCGCTGGGCGGGGCACGTCTCCAGGATGGAGGATCATCGTCTACCCAAGATCACCCTGTTCGGCGAGCTCGCCACTGGACACCGAGACAGAGGGGCACCAAAGAAGAGATACAAAGACTGTCTCAATAAGTCACTTAGTGCCTGCCAAATCGACCACCGCCAGTGGTCTTCGCTTGCTGCGGGCCGCGACACCTGGCGCTCCACCATTTACAAGGCAGCCGTCTCTTTTGAGGACTCTCGCAGAGCTACCCTTAAGGACAAACGGCTCAGGAGAAAAAACAGAGTTGTCGTAACTCAGAACCCTGACCAGACCTTTCCCTGCAGCCACTGCGGTCGAACCTGCCTGTCCCGGATTGGCCTCCGCAGCCAGGAACATGCCTGCAGACAACGTGGGCAAGCCCTATAGAAACTTGGTTCGCGAAGTCAAACAGAGAGAGAGAGAGAGAGAGAGAGAGAGAGAGAGAGAGAGAGAGAGAGAGAGAGAGAGAGAGAGAGAGAGAGAGAGAGAGAGAGAGAGAGAGAGAGAGAGAGAGAGAGAGAGAGAGAGAGAGAGAGAGAGAGAGAGAGAGAGAGAGAGAGAGAGAGAGAGAGAGAGAGAGAGAGAGAGAGAGAGAGAGAGAGAGAGAGAGACATAAGGAGCTTGTTAATGTTGCAGTATGAAAATATTTCGCATTTCCGTTTAGAAAAATGCACGTATCATCAAGATCGAATCTGCTTGGCGCGCACGGGATTTTAGGAAGGAAAGTATATCAAGCAAATTCATGAATATTAATTTGCTTGCTATACAATATATCAAAACATGTGTCAAAAAAGGAAAAACTACGCTGCGCGGGTCAACGGCGCCCGACATCCTTTTGCGCATTGGGTTAGCAGTCGCGGTTATGGTCTGGATTTTGGTATTGTTCCGTAGTCTGAGAATACCATATCTCATAGGCAATGACTTTCTTGTACATGTACATTTGACCTTAACCTGCTGGCATAATTCATTGTGGGTACGTGGTATATGTAACTGTATTAACCCCTTCACTACCAATGGATGCAGATCGCGTTTTTGGATATCATTGTGAATTCCATGTCAAACACTACGTCGTCCAAGGAACATGCATACAAAGTGGTTTCAGCGATAGGTATAGATCATCATGAGCCCCCGCGACTGCGGGGGCTCATGAAGATCTATACCTTTCGCTGTTGGATGTTGTTTAATTTGTGTCGACAATGAAGGGGTTAACCCCATTTTGCTTGCAACCGCCGGTGCCGTCAACAGTATCGTTGGCTGCAAAAGGGTTACAATCTTGTCAAGTGTATGTAGGTTGGATGGCACTGCACTCTCGGGCCGTACACCTTCTACGAGGAATGCTGCTCAGATTTCACGCAGGAAACACACATTTAACTCATTCGATACGAACTGCATCCGGATACGCGGCTTCAGCGGCGTATCCGAATGCAGTTCGTCTCGAATGAGTTACGAAGAAGACGAAAAAGCAGAAAAACAAAACAAAAGGTAAGCCTGATTACACAGTTTGTTATATTAGTGTTTCAGGGTCCTGGCTTTATTCACTACACATTTTCAGGAGCACTTACCGCTCTCTTCTCCGTCATCGTTATCGCGCATTGTCACGCGGGGCGAGGTGGGTTCCCCGCTCGTAGTGGACCGCTGGATCACGGTGGTTCCCTTGGACGTGGTGGATCTCTGGGTTGAGATGGACCTTCGGGTAGTGGTGGACATTTGGGTCGATGTGGATTCCTGGGTCGAGGTGAAACCTGTAGTCGTCGTAGTAGTTTGGTAGCAAGTGATGTTACTTACAGCATCTGACAACAGGAATCACAGTTTTCACTGAAACTGTCAGCTGCTCTGTGTCAGAAGTTACATGGTGCGCACAGAACAGGGCTGCCGTAGGTTACGGAGGATTTTTCACCCGAACGTATTCTTTGTCAAGCGCGAGCTTCGAGCATTTCGCCGGAAAAAAAATAGTCCTGTTGCCTAGGCAACGTGTATCACATACCTTCTACGCACGAGTTTTAGGGTGAAACCAGTTTTAAAGTTGACGCGGCCATTTGCTTCGGCCCGGACACATTCATAACTTCCGAGTGTGCTTCTAGCAAGAAACATAGGTCTCTCTTCTACAATGTCTAGTGTTCAAATAGGAAATATGATATATGTTACGTGGTATTTGTAGTCGTAGTATGATGCAATCACTCCAGACGCACTCAGGTAGGGTTCTTGTAAAGAAACTTCACTCAGCTGCAACTCGTCACACGTAGCACAAGGTTGTAGACCACACTGGAGTAACAGTTCCAACAGTACTGTATTTTCACGATGCACTCTCAGGACAATGGGTCTACCTCTTGCTGCTGGATGTTTTTAATTTGTGTCGACAATGAAGGGGTTAACCCCATTTTGCTTGCAACCGCCGGTGCCGTCAACAGTATTGTTGGCTGCAAAGGGGTTACAATCTTGTCAAATGTATGTAGGTTGGATGGCACTGCACTCTCGGGCCGTGCACCTTGCGAGGAATGCTGCTCAGATTTCACGCAGGAAACACACATTTAACTCATTCGATACGAACTGCATCCGGATACGTGGCCTCAACGTCAAATGTGTGTTTCCTGCGTGAAATCTGAGCAGCATTTCTCGAGGAAGGTGCGCGGCCCGAGAGTGCACTTGACAAGATTGTAACCCTTTTGCAGCCAACGATACTGTTGACGGCACCGGCGGTTGCAAGCAAGATGGGGTTAACCCCTTCATTGTCGACACAAAATTAAATAACATCCAACAGCAAAAGGTATAGATCTTCATAAGCCCCCGCAGTCGCGGGGGCTCATGATGATCTATACCTCTCGCTGAAACCACTTTGTATGTATGTTCCTTGGACGACGTAGTGTTTTGACATGGAATTCACAATGATATCCAAAAACTCAATCTGCCTCCACTGGTAGTGAAAGGGTCAATACAGTTACATGTACCACGTATCCACAATGAAATATCATGCCAGCAGGTTAAGGTCAAATGTACATGTACAAGAAAGTCATTGCCTAAGAGATATGGCATTCTCAGACTAAGGAACAATTCCCAAATCGTAAAGGCGACTGCTAACCCAATGCGCAAAAGGATGGTGTGATTGCATCATACTACGACTACAACTACCACGTAACTTGACATATATCACATTTCCTATTTGTACACTAGACATTGTAGAAGAGAGACCTATGTTTCTTGCCAGAAGTGACACTCGGAAGTTATGAATGTGTCCGGGCGGATGCAAATGGCCGCGTCAACTTTAC
>BTPG01000006.1:179663450-179784113 GCA_036245525.1 Semisulcospira habei | reverse complement strand
ACAACGTGGGCAAGCCCTATAGAAACTTGGTTCGCGAAGTCAAACAGAGAGAGAGAGAGAGAGAGAGAGAGAGAGAGAGAGAGAGAGAGAGAGAGAGAGAGAGAGAGAGAGAGAGAGAGAGAGAGAGAGGAGAGAGAGAGAGAGAGAGAGAGAGAGAGAGAGAGAGAGGAGAGAGAGAGAGAGAGAGAGAGAGAGAGAGAGAGAGAGAGAGAGAGAGAGAGAGAGAGATGAGAGAGAGAGAGAGAGAGAGAGAGAGAGAGACATAAGGAGCTTGTTAATGTTGCAGTATGAAAATATTTCGCATTTCCGTTTAGAAAAAATGCACGTATCATCAAGATCGAATCTGCTTGGCGCGCACGGGATTTTAGGAAGGAAAGTATATCAAGCAAATTCATGAATATTAATTTGCTTGCTATACAATATATCAAAACATGTGTCAAAAAAGGAAAAACTACGCTGCGCGGGTCAACGGCGCCCGACATCCTTTTGCGCATTGGGTTAGCAGTCGCGGTTATGGTCTGGATTTTGGTATTGTTCCGTAGTCTGAGAATACCATATCTCATAGGCAATGACTTTCTTGTACATGTACATTTGACCTTAACCTGCTGGCATAATTCATTGTGGGTACGTGGTATATGTAACTGTATTAACCCCTTCACTACCAATGGATGCAGATCGCGTTTTTGGATATCATTGTGAATTCCATGTCAAACACTACGTCGTCCAAGGAACATGCATACAAAGTGGTTTCAGCGATAGGTATAGATCATCATGAGCCCCCGCGACTGCGGGGGCTCATGAAGATCTATACCTTTCGCTGTTGGATGTTGTTTAATTTGTGTCGACAATGAAGGGGTTAACCCCATTTTGCTTGCAACCGCCGGTGCCGTCAACAGTATCGTTGGCTGCAAAAGGGTTACAATCTTGTCAAGTGTATGTAGGTTGGATGGCACTGCACTCTCGGGCCGTACACCTTCTACGAGGAATGCTGCTCAGATTTCACGCAGGAAACACACATTTAACTCATTCGATACGAACTGCATCCGGATACGCGGCTTCAGCGGCGTATCCGAATGCAGTTCGTCTCGAATGAGTTACGAAGAAGACGAAAAAGCAGAAAAACAAAACAAAAGGTAAGCCTGATTACACAGTTTGTTATATTAGTGTTTCAGGGTCCTGGCTTTATTCACTACACATTTTCAGGAGCACTTACCGCTCTCTTCTCCGTCATCGTTATCGCGCATTGTCACGCGGGGCGAGGTGGGTTCCCCGCTCGTAGTGGGACCGCTGGATCACGGTGGTTCCCTTGGACGTGGTGGATCTCTGGGTTGAGATGGACCTTCGGGTAGTGGTGGACATTTGGGTCGATGTGGATTCCTGGGTCGAGGTGAAACCTGTAGTCGTCGTAGTAGTTTGGTAGCAAGTGATGTTACTTACAGCATCTGACAACAGGAATCACAGTTTTCACTGAAACTGTCAGCTGCTCTGTGTCAGAAGTTACATGGTGCGCACAGAACAGGGCTGCCGTAGGTTACGGAGGATTTTTCACCCGAACGTATTCTTTGTCAAGCGCGAGCTTCGAGCATTTCGCCGGAAAAAAAATAGTCCTGTTGCCTAGGCAACGTGTATCACATACCTTCTACGCACGAGTTTTAGGGTGAAACCAGTTTTAAAGTTGACGCGGCCATTTGCTTCGGCCCGGACACATTCATAACTTCCGAGTGTGCTTCTAGCAAGAAACATAGGTCTCTCTTCTACAATGTCTAGTGTTCAAATAGGAAATATGATATATGTTACGTGGTATTTGTAGTCGTAGTATGATGCAATCACTCCAGACGCACTCAGGTAGGGTTCTTGTAAAGAAACTTCACTCAGCTGCAACTCGTCACACGTAGCACAAGGTTGTAGACCACACTGGAGTAACAGTTCCAACAGTACTGTATTTTCACGATGCACTCTCAGGACAATGGGTCTACCTCTTGCTGCTGGATGTTTTTAATTTGTGTCGACAATGAAGGGGTTAACCCCATTTTGCTTGCAACCGCCGGTGCCGTCAACAGTATTGTTGGCTGCAAAGGGGTTACAATCTTGTCAAATGTATGTAGGTTGGATGGCACTGCACTCTCGGGCCGTGCACCTTGCGAGGAATGCTGCTCAGATTTCACGCAGGAAACACACATTTAACTCATTCGATACGAACTGCATCCGGATACGTGGCCTCAACGTCAAATGTGTGTTTTCCTGCGTGAAATCTGAGCAGCATTTCTCGAGGAAGGTGCGCGGCCCGAGAGTGCACTTGACAAGATTGTAACCCTTTTGCAGCCAACGATACTGTTGACGGCACCGGCGGTTGCAAGCAAGATGGGGTTAACCCCTTCATTGTCGACACAAATTAAATAACATCCAACAGCAAAAGGTATAGATCTTCATAAGCCCCCGCAGTCGCGGGGGCTCATGATGATCTATACCTCTCGCTGAAACCACTTTGTATGTATGTTCCTTGGACGACGTAGTGTTTGACATGGAATTCACAATGATATCCAAAAACTCAATCTGCCTCCACTGGTAGTGAAAGGGTCAATACAGTTACATGTACCACGTATCCACAATGAAATATCATGCCAGCAGGTTAAGGTCAAATGTACATGTACAAGAAAGTCATTGCCTAAGAGATATGGCATTCTCAGACTAAGGAACAATTCCCAAATCGTAAAGGCGACTGCTAACCCAATGCGCAAAAGGATGGTGTGATTGCATCATACTACGACTACAACTACCACGTAACTTGACATATATCACATTTCCTATTTGTACACTAGACATTGTAGAAGAGAGACCTATGTTTCTTGCCAGAAGTGACACTCGGAAGTTATGAATGTGTCCGGGCGGATGCAAATGGCCGCGTCAACTTTACTTTTACATGTGATACACGTTACCTAGGCAAAAGGACTAATATATATATATAATGGTTTTATTTTTATATATATATATATATATATATATATATATATATATATATATATATATATATATATATATATATATATATATATATATATATATATATATATATGAATAAATAAAACCAGTCCAAGAAAGCTGGCACCACACACTCCAAATATGGATCCAAGCAGCAGTGAAATACTTAAAATGTGAGAGGGCGAAAATTTGTGCATAAAATGAAAGTGTAACTCCTTCTAAACTACGTGGTGTATTAGGATCCTTTCTTCACATATTAAGTATATATGGTACGCAGGCAGCGCTGGTGAACGCGTTCGAGGAGTCGTAGTTGGCTGCGGTAGAGTGCCCAGGACTCGGAACCGTACAGCAGGGTGGTGAGGTTATATTAAGTATATATATACTTAATATAACCTCACCACCCTGCTGTACGGTTCCGAGTCCTGGGCCCTCTACCGCAGCCAACTACGACTCCTCGAACGCTTCCACCAGCGCTGCCTGCGTACCATCCTCAGCATTCACTGGAGTGACTATGTCACCAACGTCGAGGTCCTTGAACAGGCAGAAACTGTGAGCATCGAGGCTTTGCTGTTGCGGACACAGCTCCGCTGGGCTGGGCACGTCTCCAGGATGGAGGATCATCGCCTACCCAAGATCACCCTGTTCGGCGAGCTCGCCACTGGACACCGAGACAGAGGGGCACCAAAGAAGAGATACAAAGACTGTCTCAAGAAGTCACTTAGTGCCTGCCAAATCGACCACCGCCAGAGGTCTTCGCTTGCTGCGGACCGTGACACCTGGCGCTCCACCATTCACAAGGCAGCTGTCTCCTTTGAGGACTCTCGCAGAGCTTGCTTTAAAGACAAGCGGCTCAGGAGAAAAAACAGAGATGCCGCAACTCAGAACCCTGGCCAGACCTTCCCTCTGCAGCCACTGCGGTCGAACCTGCCTGTCCCGGATTGGCCTCCGCTGTCACGAGCATGCCTGTAGACGTCGTGGACAACCCCTATAGAATCTTCGTTCGCGAAGTAAAGCCAAGAGAGAAGACTTGAACATTTTGCATATAGCTAGTTTGGAGAAAGATATTGGATGAGTTCATTAGCCAGCTTTGTATCTTTTTCAACTTCTTTAGTAAAAATTAATTATTTTCAGAAAATAATATTATATAACAGTAAAAAAAATCTTTACTTCTAGAGAAAGTCAGTGCCAACTGACGTAAAAGAAGCAACACCCGTCACCGACGCAGACACTGATACTCTAACTATGACGTACTTCTCTCTCTCTCTCTCTCTCTCTCTCTCTCTCTCTCTCTCTCCTCAAAAATGGCGTGAGTGCGAGTAAGTCGCACAGTCACATCGCTCCATCTCCAGTGACAATTGTGTTGGCAGTGTTTGGTTGTGATGTGTGATTTTTAGCTTCAGTGACTTGTGATAGTGACTTCTATTGGAGTGTGATTTTTCCATCTGTGTAACATTCATTTTGCCAGAGTTATTTACGTTTCTTTTTTTTTTTCTTTTTCTTCTTCTTCATCACTGTTCTGTTGAATACTTCGGGCATTGGAACATGGACGCTTCCGTTTCTGTGTCGCTTGGCGCCAGAGTGGCCGGCGTGCCTAGTACAGTCGTATTAAGCAGTCAGTCTCCAGATCCGAGTCTGCTGTGAACCTATACAGAGATCCTTATGGTGCCCGCAGATGCGAAAGTGCATGAGAATCCTGGCTGCGCGAGTAGATTCAGTGACTGTTTCCATCGAGTATTAGACGTGTTGACAGGGATGATAAACAGACCGCGCTCTGCTAGTGCGAGCTCACATTCCAGCTTATCAACTGATGATTAGTAAGGCATTTCGGAGTCTGAGCCGTTAGAATTCTCTTCTATTCCAGATGTGTGTAAAAAGTGACGCTAGCCCCAGTGCTTGACAGTCGCTGCCGCGTCACTCTTGAGCGCAGCAATGAGCTATCATGGCAATCGGCATGACCATGAGGCTGGCACCAGCTGTGTAATCTGCCAACCACACCCACCCTCCTCCATGGGCCCCTCCACCCGCGCCAACCATGTCAGATAATTAACTATCCCACCATCTTCCCTCCACCACCACACCCTCCCCTATCCCACCATCTTCCCTCCACCACCACACCCTCCCATCAGTCCACCACCTTAAATTTCACCATGGGCTGCTAGCTTTATGCTGGCACTTCATGTGTAGCATACCACCACCCCTTCCCTCTACCACCGCCGCCCCCTCCCCTATCCCTCCACCACCACCATGGGCCCTATCACCCGATCTGCAAATGCCAAGCACGCCATGGACACTTCCATTGAGAAAATTCGTCATACAATGGATCCTATTCAAAAGACTTTCACTAGCGATAAACTTTCGCTATGGAGATTCATACTCCACACACGGTACGTCGCCGGGTGTCCAGCCGCCATTACCGCCGACTGGTTCGACTACGAGCAAACCAGAAATCAGCTCAGTATTATCACCCTCCCCACTCCAATGTGCAACCCTTCCCCTCCTAATCTCTACAAGACATTTCTCCAACTCTACCTCGAATCGAGCAAGCTCATCACTATCACCCTCTACCATACTACAGGCACTGTGCTTGTGCAAGGGACCGCATGCCGACAGTGGGTGGATGAGGAGTTTGACAAGATGAAAACAATAGTGAGCACAATGTCTGACGAGACAACTACCCCTGCCATTGAACCCCCGATATCTAAATCCTCGTCCGAACACCCCCTGATTACCCCGTCAATACCTGCCATTGAACCCCCCTCATCTGACTCCTCAACTTCACCCTCCCAGTCTCCACTCGCATCTCTGCCCGGCCATCCAGTCTTAAACGCAAATAATCACCCACAGCTCCGCCCACCAACGGGTACACCCGTGGCTAATGAAATCACCGATATCCCGGACAAGATCAACGCAGCCCCTTTAACACCATGCGCCCTGGTTCCTCTGACTGAGAGTACGGCACTGAGACTGATCATCGCGCTGCAACATCAACTGGCCGAGTCTACAGCCGCCATCACCACTCTCCGGTCAGAGCTGCGTCAGTGCCGTGCCGAGCTGCAGGGTGTTAGGAAGGAGTGTGCTGACCTCAGACAGGGGCACGACAACTTGGCATCCCTTGTCCTCGACAGCGAGGTAAAGGCCAAAAAGGAAATCAAGGCTACTGATACAGGGCTGCGAGAGTTGATGAACACAACTACAGCAGAGATGAAAAACGACCACGCTATACTCACCAAAAAGATGAGCAGCCTCGTTTCCTCCAGAGACTGTCATGCAGGAAAGCTAGACGAAATCAACAAACGCCTTGACACTTTCGTTAGCCAGTCCATTGAGATAAAAACCCCTCATGCTCGACAACCTTCCCCAGCACCCTCCACTACTGCACCCTCCTTCCAGCACAATCATGCTGACGTCAGCGTTGAATTCCTAGCCAACGTGTCAACATCAAACAGGTTCCAGGGGTTGGGCCAGGATGATAATCAGTCTGCTGTCCTCCAGCCCCAAAATACCGGCGTGAAAAAGGGACAGCAAACTTACAAGCAGCAGGACGGCAATATGACACCACTGGACAGACTCCGCAGAATGAAAATCCGCCCTGAGGTAAACACTCTTCTCATTGGAGATTCTGTCACCAAATTCATCGATGAGAAGAGAATGACGACTGCTGACTCTATGGTGCAGAATCTATCAGTGTCAGGCCTCAGGGTGGATCACCTGGGTCAGTGGCTGAGCGCACAACCCCTAAACCCTAATATACGGACTGTCACCATCCACGTCGGCATCAACAGCTGCTGGGATGGGGCTGTCAGCCAACAGACGTGGCTCAAACTTTGTGGCCTGCTGTCAGCAAAGTTCCCCAAAGCCAGACTACAAATGTCTTCCATCCTCCCGACACGTGGCAGCCATCATCCCCTACACCGACCTGCACACGACTCGAACAAAGCCCTCAAAACTGTGTGCAAACAGGAAAAGGTCACTTTTATCGACCACACATCAACTTTCCTGTCAAGCAGAGGTGCACCCAAGCAGGTCATGTATTATGATAAGCTCCACCCCAGCGACCACGGTGTTAGTGCACTGGCCCGGAACATACGACGCGCTGACCTGCCGCCGACGTCCCCGGGTGAGGACAGACGGGCCGCACAGCCGAACAGTGGCCACTCATCCGATTCGCATCCTCTCCCTGGGTCACAGTACACTGGTGAGGACAAGCGTATTACGCAACACCACCAGCAGCCCGGGCCTGCCCCCGCCGCTCTTGAGGCAGCCCCTGGTCAGGCCGCTGATAGGCGTGAGTCTTCTGCGACCAACAGCAGTGGCCTGGAGGCTTCTCGCAGGTCTCGGGCACACACCACCACCCCTCTGTGTCAGGAACAGAGGCATAGTCGGCCGCTACAACTGTCCGCTGCTACGGAGTACCCTCCCTTACCATCTACTATGACAGCGAGCCATCTTTCAGCGCCTAATACCAGAGGATGGGAGAAGAGGGGATTAGCCCTCACTGCCTCCCCTCTTGATTCACATCAAGTTCAGGCGCTAAGTGTTAGCATTGCACAAGCCATATTGCAATTCTACTCACAGCAGTAACCCCCACCCCACCCCATTACCCTCCACCTCGCCGCACGCCCCCCTCCGCCCTCCCCCTTTCCGCCCTACCCCCCTCCCCCGGTGTAATTAGGGAAGTTAGGGATGTTTGTTTGTTGTAGCGCAGACTGCATCATTTTGTTGGTTCGCGTTGTAGGACACTGCAAGCTGAACGTGGACACTTGTGAATTCAGTGCCAAGTGCCGTTCACATATATATATATATATATATATATATATATATATATATATATATATATAATATATATATATATATATATATAGATATATATATATATATATATATATATATATGAATATATAAAACTGTCGTTTGAAACAGTGTTCGTGACTGCTCGGGTGGACAGAGTTTCTGCGTCATTTGAATTTTCTTTTCTGTTAGGTTGTGTGCTATTTTTCTCATTTGCATTCTCTACCAGGGAATAATAAGATTATGTGTCATTTTCTTTCGTGACACAAAGACGTCAGTGACTTGACCTTCATTGTTGATGAGAAAAAATAACCACCAAACATTACAGGCCTAGCATCGTGTGTTTAGAGCGAGTGCTTACGACGTCCAGTGTTGTTCTTCACCAGTAAGATTAATTACACTATATACGGAGTCGCTTGAAGGACTTTCTCTAGCGAGCTCTGCAGTCTCATTGACGATATTTCCGTCAAAAGTGTGGACTATTGTTTTCAATGCTACTGTCTGTCTGTGTTAATATTAATTAGTTGCACGAATCGCAGCCACACAGACTCTCACTGTTACTTGTGACAATTGCTGAAAACTAATTTTCTCCGAATTTTAATCTGTTGTTGATTCGGGGTGTGAGACATTGAAGAGTACCTGGGATATTTTAGTCCCCACGGACGTGTGTAAGCCTTCTGAAGGCCTATTCCCCTGCGTACAGTGATTACGCCTCTAGTCTTTGTTTATTGTGTTTATTGCACTTAGAATAGTTTAGTTAGTGATTTTATACTTTTTATTTGTATCATTATTATTACTTTCTATTTGGCACGTGTTACGGATACATTCTGTTGATTTTCTTCTTTTTTGTTTTTTCTACAAACACATTGACTTTGCGTGAAATGAGTGGCGTAAAACTCAAGACGAAAGATCTCCGCATTGGTCATCTCAATATTTACCATCTTTGCAATAAGTTGCCTGACATATGTGTTTATCTAAATGGAGCAGACCCGTTTCATATTTTTGGACTGTCTGAAACGCGTCTCAATTCAAATGTATCAGATATATCCATCCAAGTTCCTGGATTTACTGTCATGAGACGTGATCCTACGGCCCATGGACAGACAGGATTAGCTGCTTATGTTCACTCGTCTATTCAAGATTTTATACGTAGACGACATGATTTAGAAACCAAAGATATTGAGTGTATGTGGCTTGAACTGAAGGCCCCCCAATCTCCATCATTTCTTATTGGCCTTCTGTACCGCAACCCTGCTGCGAACTTTGAGTGGTATGATGATTTCCTTAGTATGTGTGATAAAGCTTGTAATCCCAACTCCAATGTCATCCTCATGGGAGACTTTAACATAGACATGCTAAAGCCTCACCATGCGTGGGACTCTACGTTAACGTTGTTGGGTCTGCAACAGTTAATCACTTCACCCACACGGATCCGACACAAACAACATCCACACTCATAGATCATATATACACAACCAAGCCAGAGTCTGTTCATAATGTATCTGTCGGTAACCTTAGTATCAGCGACCATTTTCCCATCCGCTGTACGTGGTCTACTAAACTCCCTAAAGCAAAGAAAGGATGCCATACGTATATCACCTATCGCTCCTTTAAAAGTTTTAATGAAAGCGAGTTTCTGTTTGATCTTAACAGCGCACCTTTTGATGAAGTATTTAGTACATCTGACCCTGACAGCGCTCTGTCTGTTTGGTATACCATCTTTCTTAAGATCTTAAATAAACATGCGCCCCTGCGGAGGAGACGCGTCAAACACGCATCACTCCCGCCGTGGCTTACTCAAGACATCATTCAAGCCATGAGGGTGAGAGATGATCTGAGACAGCAGAAGTGCTTCACTGAATTTAAGGGTGAGCGCAATCGCGTAAAATCTCTTGTGCGACAGGCTAAAAAATCTTTCATTGATCGCTTGATTAAACAAGACAAAGACATGTCCACGCTCTGGCGCGCTATGGCCGTAGTGACTGGAGGCAAGTGTAATAAATCTCCTTTAATCCCTTCTGATCTGACTGCAGACATGTTTAACGACCATTTCCTCTCAGTTGCCGAGTCTCTTGTCCCTTCAGAAGCAAGTTCTCAGCCCTACTCTTGCTCAGACAGACTAGTTGACTTTTGTAGAACGCGAACTGCAGGATCTGATCCTTTCGTGATTCCACCACTGGCAGTGCACGAAGTCGGTAGGACAATTAGTTCAATGAAGAATAAGAAATCGTCCGGGCCAGATGAAATCAGCCCCAAAATACTTAAATTAGCTATTCCTTATGTTATTGAAACAATAACCTATATTTATAATTTGTGCATTCAAACGAATATTTTCCCAAAAGAACTTAAAAAAGCCAAGGTTATACCCCTCCCGAAAACAAGAGATATGACTGATGTTAATAACTATCGCCCCATCTCACTATTGTCCATCCTTAGTAAACCACTTGAACGGCATATCCATAAACATCTCTTGGAATATTTAGAAAATCATACATTAATCCACCCCCTTCAGTCGGGATTCAGACCAAAGCACAGCTGTCACACGGCCCTAGCACGTCTAACTGATGTGTGGCTACGCTCAATAAATCAGGGCGAATTTACCGGCGCTGTATTTATTGACTTACGAAAAGCCTTTGATCTTGTGGACCATAAACTTCTACTTTCCAAGCTAAATGTGTACTTCGGTAGTTCGTTTGGCAATAAATGCATTTCTTCCTCAATTAACTACAGCCAGAAATCTCTTTACCACCATGGCACAACTCCACTTTTTGCCTCATATCTTAGCGACAGACAGCAGCGCGTCATGGTCAATGGATCATACTCCTCAAGCGGATTAGTAACACGGGGAGTTCCCCAGGGTTCAGTCCTAGGGCCTCTTCTGTTTTGCCTCTTTATAAATGACCTACCGCTACATTTGACTAGCGACAAATTTTCATGTGATTTATTCGCTGATGACGCCACAATTCACACCCCGGACAAGAGTATTGATTCTTTAAATGGCCGTTTGCAGCAGGGTTTGAGCGAAATTTCCACTTGGTGCGCAAACAATGAAATGATTTTAAATCCTTCCAAAACGGAATGCATGACGATAGCAACCCGTCAGAAGCACCAGCTCAAGCCACTTACACTCAGCCTGACTATCCATAATGACATCGTTAATCAGGTCACGGAACACCGATTACTTGGTGTAATTGTTGATGACCAGATGAAGTGGCAATCACACATAAATGCTGTATGTAAAACTGTTGCTAGAAATGTTTTTATGCTTTCAAAGTTGAAGTACTTTATCGATGTTGATGCCCGCAAGTTATTTTACAATGCGCATGTCAAATCCCACATCGATTATGCGTCCACGATATGGGATGGCAGCGGTGACATACACTTAAAGAGGCTTAACTCCCTGCATCGGAGAGCAGCGAAACATATCCTGCCTGATTCAGCCCTAACAACTGATGAAAGACTTGAAAAACTGAAAATGCTACCTCTTAGCAAGCATCACCTCTTAAACAAGGGTGTGGTTATGTATAAAATCTGGAATGAGATTCACCCAAAATATCTTTGTAAGCTCTTTACCAAGGCAAGTTCAGGTTATTCTACTTCAAGACGAAACTTTATTACACCTCGCCCCAGGATAGATCTATTTAAAACCAGTGTATCTTTCTCAGGCGCATCTTTCTGGAACACACTGCCAACATGTATAACACACGCTAGCTCCCTCTCCTCTTTCAAGGAATGCCTCCTCAAGTACTTGTCTGCTGATCTACCGTATTCGTATCAAGCATGTGCTTATCGTATAATCAGTGCATGCTGCCGTATGGTTTGTGCATACTAATAATAATCGCCTAATTACATAATTCAACTTTCTATTATAATCCTAATAATTTTGCTGTCTGAAGTGAATTTTCACTATGATCCAAATGATTTGCTTCGTATATAGGTCAAGTTATCATTAGCGCGTGTCTGTGTGTGCGCGCGAGCGTGTATGTGTCAGTGTGCGCGCGTTGCGTGTAGTTTTTATTTTTCGTTTGTTTTTTGTATGACCGAATGAATGAATGAATTTTGTTTAATGTCTCTTCATGTTTAATGTTTTCTAATTTTTCTTTGTGTAATTTGGTACTATTAGTATTACAATTATTATCCTGTGTTTGTAGAGTAGCAACGGCAAGTATGAAAAATGGCACACGTGCTAATTACTTTATCCGTTGAGAAATAAAGTTTCATTTCATTTCATAAGTTTCATTTCATTTCATTTCATTTCATCTCTCTCTCTCTCTCTCTCTCTCTCTCTCTCTCTCTCTCTCTCTCTCTCTCTCTCTCTCTCTCTCTCTCTCTCTAAGGTTTTTTTAGACCTTAAAAAGGCGTTTGACCTTGTGGACCACGACATTCTCCTAAATAAGCTAACAGTTTATCACTTGAACGCAACCGCCATAGCATTCTTCCGATCATATCTCGAAGACAGAAAACAAATGGTGTACGCCCATGGAAGATACTCTAAGCAAGGAAATGTAAAATACGGCGTCCCCCAGGGATCTATTTTGGGACCTCTTTTATTCATACTATTTATCAATGATCTACCGTTGCATATCACTAATTCTGACGTTAATTGTAATCTATTTGCTGACGACACGAGTCTTCATGTTTATAGTAAAAAAACGACGGACATTAGCCATAGTTTACAATGCAGTCTCAATGAGGTATCTGACTGGTGTAGACAGAACCATATGGTTCTTTACCCAGCTAAAACAAAGAGTATTTTAATCGCCACACGACAAAAACATCAACGCCGACTACAGCCATTACAATTACCATTAAACGCGGAACCTGTTGAACAAGTCACTGAGCGTAAATTCTTAGGAATACCTGTTGATGAACAACTGTGCTGGGAGACCCATATAAATGCTGTTTGTAAGACCATTGCTAAGACACTTTCTTATTGTCCCAGCTTAGACCTGTAACGGATACAAATACCCGTAAATTGTTTTTTCATGCTCATATAAAGTCCCACGTTGATCGCTGAAGTCGGCAAATTCATCTCTAGCATGCTGAACAAAAAGTCCACCGGGATGGATGGTATAGACAACAAAATTCTGAAAATGTCACTACCATATACGGTAGAGGCACTCAGTTATATCTTTAACCTCTGTATAAAACACAGCACATTTCCAACTATTTTCAAAGAGGCCAAGGTAATTCCAATCCCTAAATCAAAAGATCTTGAAGATGTCAATAACTACCGTCCTATCTCACTTTTGTCGGCCCTGTCAAAGCCCCTTGAAAAACACATACAAAAACACCTCCTCGATTTTCTAGAAAAGGGCAATTTCATAAATATTCATCAGTCCGGCTTTAGACCGAAACACTCATGTCTGTCAGCACTGGCACACAATGTAGACAGCTGGCTGGAATCAATAAATAAAAACCTAATGTCTGGAGCTGTTTTCTTAGACCTACAAAAAGCATTTGATCTTGTCGACATAACATTCTCTTAAAGAAGCTAGCAGCATACCATATAAGTGAAACTGCCATAGCATTTTTTAGATCATACCTAAAAGACAAAAAACAAAAGGTATATACTCATGGAAAATACTCTAAACAAGGACAAGTTAACTACGGTATCCCCCAGGGGTCAATCTTGGGAACTCTTCTATTTATAATATTCATTAATGATTTGCCTTTGCATATTACTAACACTGATGTTAATTGCAACCTGTTTGCGGATGATACGAGCCTCCAAGTTTCGGGTAAAAAAACAGCTGACATTAACATTAGCTTACAAAGTAGTCTCAGCGAGGTTTCCGACTGGTGTAGAGAGAATCATATGGTTCTTCATCCAGGAAAAACAAAGAGTATTTTAATCACTACACGACAAAAACACCAACGCCGACCACAACCGTTACATTTACAACTGAACGCTAAACCGATAGAACAAGTCACAGAGCGTAAATTCTTGGGAATACACGTTGACGAACAATTATGTTGGGAGACGCATATAAATACAGTCTGTAAAACCATTGCTTAAAATACTTTCCTGTTGTCCCAGCTTAGACAAGTAACGGATACACATACTCGTAAACTGTTTTTTCATGCCCATATCAAGTCTCACGTTGATTATGTCTCCACAGTGTGGGACGATTGTAGTGATGTTCACATGAACAGGTTAAACTCTATATATAAAAGAGCTGTCAAATTGATAGATACGTGGCCCATTCCTACCATAGACAAATTTAGACATCTAAACATTCTCGGCCTGCGTCAACAACTTAATTTCAACAAATGCATCCTCATGCACAAGATATTAAATAACATGACACCGTAGTATCTAACCACCAAATTTGTGCCACAGCAAGAACGCGAACGGTCCTCAAGGAACAATACTTTACCCCTACCTCTGCCTAGAATTGACCTCTTTAAAACTAGTTTATGCTTTTCTGGACCGTTTGTATGGAACACTATTCCTGCACATTTCAAGACTATAGCCTCACTTGGAATCTTTAAAACGAAACTTTTTGATTACCTGATGAGCCAAACATAACAACACTGGGCATTTAAACAAACCCTGATGGTTAATGCTTTCATGTAATATAATTATGCATTTATCTATATTGTTGGTATGTGTGTGTGTGTGTGTGTGTGTGTGTGTGTGTGTGTGTGTGTGTGTGTGTGTGTGTGTGTGTGTGTGTGTATGTGTATGGTATAAGATGAATGTTAAGTGTTATTATTCTTTTGTCTCATTAAAAAAAAAATTATTGTTGCATGAAATAATATGTGTAAATATAATTCTTTATTATTATTATTATTATTATTATTATCTTTTAATCTATTTTATGTTGTAGATGTTAGCAACGGCAAGTTTGTAAAATGACGATTTGTTTCTGTCAAAACTTTTACCTTTGATAAATAAAGTTTCATCATCATCATCATCATTCTCTCTCTCTCTCTCTCTCTCTCTCTCTCTCTCTCTCTCTCTCTCTCTCCTCTCTCTCATCTCTCTCTCTCTCTCTCTCCTCTCTCTCTCTCTCACTCCCTCCCCTGCCCCCCCCGCCCCTCTCTCTCTCTCTCTCTCTCACACCACGCACGCACTTCATCTCACTTTCAGTTTGTTTTGATTATGAAAATTATGATGATGATAATAATAATAATAATAATAATAATAATAATAATAATAATAATAATAATAATACCGGTCATTGTATAGGCGCTTTACTAGGTTAAGTAGTTCTATGAATCGGCTCAAAGCGCCATGAATTAAACCCCATCATGCGCGCTCACAGAAAACGTGCGTTTACTTTAAAGATAAATACATGACATTCACGTAGTCCGAAGGAATCGTTTCGCTATTAAAATTATTCAAATTTGGGCTGCTTGTGTTCGAAAAGTAAAGTGGCCTGAAACAGTCACCAAAGTAGAACAGAAATGAAATGAAATGAAATGAAACTTTATTTTACAAGGATAAAAGATTAGGTCACAGACCTATTTTCATTCTTGTCCTTGCTACACACTACAACAAATATAACAGTAACACACACACACACACACACACACACACACACACACACACACACACACACACACACACACACACACACACACCTCATACTCTCACGTACAGGTCAATGGCCAACAGTACAGAAAGATACACATATGAACATGATATAGGACTACAGTTACATATTCATATAAATGTACATACGTATCAAATCAATAGTAAAAACAAACAAACAAACAAAAATGAAAAAAAAATCAGGTTACACATTGACTTATTCAACCCATAATATGCGCACACGCACGCACGCACATTCATGCGCTCGCGGGCGTATGCACAAACTGACGCCGCATTTTTTTTTTTTTTTTTTTACTGTAGAAGAGATTTTGAGAACAGACAGGCAATGGTACAGAGGAAAGAGAAGCATGAGACACTGACTTGTGTCACGAAAACGTTACCAGTGAAGTGAATCCAAAGGCGACTAACTCGGTCCGGATCTGGTATTTGGAAACGTATCCTCAGCTTCTCCACACTGTTAGTGTTAGCGGTGATTCCTTTATAATTATAGTAGGAACTGTTCAGTGAAGTCCATTGCAAGCTGGATGAATGGAGGTATTTAAAATTGTATTGGACAGTGTTGAAAGAGTGTATGTCCTTAGTTAGAAAATTGTAATTAAATTTGATGACACCATATGTGCCTTGAGAAATATCACATATGCTGTGACAACTTTCAGTTTTTGCTTGAAGCAAAATAGATGAGCTCATTTTCGTCGCTGGCATTGTAGTGCATGGGTTAATTGTCTCCTGCTCTGAAAAAAAGAAACAGCTTGCGTCAGAAAATATTATACAAATGCAACGTTTCATGTGTTTGTAATTCTAGTTGACGCGTCTATGACGGCACACAGTGTTTCTTGTTGAGACTGATCTGCACTCTGCCACTCAAAACACAATACGTACATTATTGTAAACAGCAAGATTTCCTTTGTAATACAAACACACACACACACACACACACACACACATACACACACACACACACACACACACATACACACACACACACACTGTAATACAAACACACACACATTGTGATACAAACACGCACACTGTAATACAAACACACAAACTCTGTAATACAAACACACACACATTGTAATACAAACACACACACTGTAATACAAACACACACACCGGCTCTAATACAAACACACACACTGTAATACAAATACACACTGTAATACAAATGCACACACCGGCTGTCATACAAACACACACACACACTGTAATACAAACACACACACTGTAATACAAACACACACACACTCACTGTAATACAAACACACACATTGTAATACAAACACAAACACAAAGTAATACAAACACACACACACACACACACACACACACACACACACACACACACACACACACATTGAGACAAAAGCCTCAGAGTGGGTTACCTACCATTTTATGTGAAAATGGGTTCCCATAGTTCTATTTATTCTAGGGCTCTGGAGTTGATGCGAATGTTTAGAACTCACCTTATAACTAAGCTCTACAACTTAAAATAAAATAGACATTTTCTAGAAACAGAGCCACTGGATGGAGAAAAAAATGGGTTTCTACCAATAAAATGGGTGCCTCTCACACAAAAACTGGTATTACAGTGAAAAAAGGTGTCCTCTTCAAATCATTCCTTTTAGCATGGACTGTCAAAAGAAAATTAGGCGTCTGTAATAAGGTAAAGTTCACGGAATATTTGATGCTTCCACATTTACTTGATTGTTGTCATTCTTTTTTCAACTTAATGTGTATTCCTTCTTTTTCCTGCATTAAAAATGTCAAGCACAATGACACAACACACAATGAACAAATACCTCACGAAACATACCTCTGGTTGATTTTATGATGATTGTTTGGGTGGGGTTCTGGAGGGAAAAGGGGGGAGGCGGGGGGGGGGGAGGTTTGGGGGGGGGGGGGGGGGGTTGGGGGGGGGGTCATCACTTTTGGTTTTATAGAGCTGCAATTCTCTCTTATGAATGAAAGATTTTCATTATCAGTGGAATCAGTAGGTCATTTCAGAGGCGCGCACCGAGTTGCACGCCGAACCACTCACAAATATACATTTGGAGTGCACCAGAGTGCACACTATAGGACAGCTAAGACTGAGAAGCAATAGTGGCGTTTATGGCGCGGTACAAGGTTTACAACTATAAAACTGTTGTTTTTAGAAGCGTGTCGGGCAAAGGTTTTTATTGAAACTGTTTTAAAACCTTTTTTAACTCAACTTTTGTTAATGTTAAAAGTGTTTAATTTACAAGTGTGTAACTGTTGTGCATCTAGGCCAACGTATGTTGCTGGATATTTTTCTCATTGTCGCCTTCTCTCTTCGCTCAGCACTCGACTTTCCAGTCCTTCCCTCAAACGGGCAGCATTCACACAAACAATACTTTACTATTACACCTTTTGGCAACATTAGGTTTCTTTCTCTGACCTAGCATTACATCCGAAAATGGCCCATCCAAGCCTTCACTTTTTCTACTGCCCTAAACGGCCGATTGCGGCAGAGGACGCGCGTAACGACGCTGACTGTGTGACGTTATTTTCATTCAATCAATTTGTGCATACAATCCAAGAAGAGATGCAGCCAAAACGAAAGCATTCATAACACCGACAAACCTACAAACAAAGCGACAGTTTGAAGCAAAAGGTCGGGCAACACACAAGACAACAGCAGCTTTCCCCGAAGTACACGTCCTCTCTCACACTGCGCACTCATACGATCACTTCACTCCATAGCAAGTTGCTGGCGCACAAATACATTGCCCTAGAATCTTGACTTTGGCGACTAGACATCACCTCCCACCACATCACCCCGGAACCACAACACAACGCAACAATTTTTCACAAAACAACCACACCCTCAAACTCAAATAACAATCCTCATTTTGCAGAAACATAAACAATTTACTCCCTCACACAACTAAAATACCCCCCCCCCTTCTGTACTCCCCCATACCACCCGCCCCCCCCCCCCCTCCCCTTGTATCTCTCCGTCTCACTTCGTCTAACCCATGCAGTCGACCAATCAGGTATTAAGTTATTTGTAGCTGAAAAGGGTGACGTCACACACACACACACATTTTAGGGGTTCTGTGCACACACACACACACACACACACACACACACACACACACACACACACACACATACACACACACACACACACACACACACACACACACATACACACACACACACACACACACAGCTGGGACAAGTTCAAAACACACCGAAGGAGTGTCTTCTAAACTTAAAAGTGCATGTAAAAGAAACAAAATGGGAAAAACTGATATTTTGTATTTTTTATAACTTTCTACCGCACGATAATGCAGAAACAACCCTCAGAAGAAATGGGTGTCTGACTTGGGCACCCAGAATTTTACACACACCCATTTCCCATATGGATGTTAAAGAAAGTCATCCATTTTAGGGGTTTTGTCACACACACACACACACACACACACACACACACACACACACATACACACACACATACACACTGTAATGCAAACACACACACTGTAATACAAACACAGACACTGTAATACAAACACAAACACACACACACACACACACACACACACACACACACACTGTAATACAAACACACACACTTTGTAATACAAACACATATACTGTAATACAAACACACACACTGTAATACAATATCACACACATTGTAATACAAAAACACACACTGTAATACAAACACACATACATTTTAATACAAACACACACACACACACACTGTAATACAAACAAACACACACAAACACACACACACACACACACACACACACACACACACACACACACACACTGAAATACAAACACACACACTGTAATACAAAAACACACACACACACACACACACACACACACACACTGTAATACAAACACTCTCAGACACACACACACACGCGCACACACACACACACACACACACACACACACACACACACACACACACACACACACACACACACACACTGTAATACAATGGAAATCTTGCTTTTCACAAAAATCGATACTGTCTTTTGCCTTCTCAGGGCTGTCATGTCAAACAAGCAAGCAAGCAAACAAACAAACACACAAAGCATGCACAAAACAACAACAACAAACTATTTCATGTTTTTCTACCACCAATAATTTTATATCAGGTTGTTAATTATCATCGTTGATTTCACCGTTTTTTATTTTATTGAACCTACCCCACCCCACCCCCACCCCCCACCCCCACTCCCCCCACCCCACCCCACCACCCCCCCCCCCACACACACACACACACACACGCACTACAATTCTGACCATATTTAGTGCCAACAAAACGACTACACATGATACACTAAAAAAGAAAAAAAAAATAACCGTCACTACCATTGACACAGAAGTAGTGTACGAAGACCTTGGACTTGACAGAGAGTTTATCTTGTACAAACGTATCGAGCATGCACTGTGTTTGGCAGAAACTATAAAGTATACTAAGGTCTCTTAGACTGAGTCTTTGCCAGCAAACTTTTGTGTTATTCCGTCTGTCGATTGCGTTGTAACATTGGTCAGGGTTATCTGTTTCCTGTCCTGGCGAGCACTTATCGCTGTAACACACTTCTACAGGTGGTGGATCATAGAAATAGGCGGCGAGAATCTGAACCGTTTGCCCGGGGGTACAGGTAATTTCCCGTGATGAACATGTAGCTCCAGCGAGGTAGTCATAGGGAAAGGGGCAGTCATCGTCATCGGACGCAGCACCTACACAGTAACAAATTAATACAAACATTCTTTATAGTGTAGGGCTTTTACACCCCCAATATGTGCTAATGCCTGCCGGCCTGTGATTTTGGACCATACGGCCTAGAGCCGTATCACTGACAAGCACACAGCTATGAAGGAAACGTCAATAGGCGTGTCCATCTCTGAAATGTTTGTCCAACTGATATCACCGATGTGTGAACAGACTTTTAATCATTTCTTTGACAATTCCGGAACAGGATGGTTGGTTTTTTAGTGTGGGGAAATGTGGACGCGATACACAATCAACCTGCCCATTGCAACGTTTATTTGGGGGGACCGCACGCGTGCACACACGCATGCAAGCAAGCACGCACACGCACATGCACGCACACACACAAACACTAGATACTGAACATATACGGTGAACTTCAAATAAAAAAGCCCACGGCAGTTTTTCTTCTTCACGCGGTGTCAGGTTTTTTTTCCGCTTGGCTAGTTTTCTTTTAGAACCGTCCACTCGATTTTGCGTTGAAACGACTTGTGCTCGTTATATCAATTTTGTTTTAAATCCCGATCAAAACGAGAAAAGCAGTGGTCGGAACCTTTGAAAAAGTTTTGTTACATGTTTATAGATACAATTTATGTTATAAACACAAAACTCGCATTTACAAATGAGAATATGTGAACATTTTCTCGTGATAAAAGTCAAACCTTACTTTATAAGTTATTGAGATTTAGGAGTCCGATATCACGATTTATAAAAAATGTCGAGATGGCCTGATAAAAGCTGAGACGCGAAGCGTAGAGGTTTTATTATCCATCGAGACATTTTTATAAATCGTGATATCAAACTCGTAAATCTCAGCAAGGTACATATTGCTCTACAAGCGGATATAAAGCGTGAGTATGCGTCAGCGTGAATAAATAACCAACCTTCATGTAGCCCCTCCGCGTGATATAACAGCCACTGATAATCGACCCGGCGCCAAACACAAATATGACCACATATGTGCTGCTTTTTTAGTTTAGCTTTTACATCCTACCTTGGTCGGACTTTACCTCGGACGAGGGTTCATTCGTATGCTAGGCGCTAGGACTGAGGCGCTCATACTTATATGTATATGTACTCACTCCATAAAGTTGACCCTTCTTTGACACATGTATTAATATATTGCATAACAAGCAAACTAATATTCATGAACTTGCCTGATATACTCTCCTTCCCAAAATCCCTTGAGCACCAAGAAGACCCAATCTTGACGATCCTTGCATTTTTCAAAACGGAAACTCGAAATACTTTTATACCGCAACATTAACTTGCTCCTTTGTGGTAGTAGTAATTAAATACTTCTTAGTGTGTACGGACGCTCGAAAATTGTATCCTATACATATACACGAACGGAGAACAGACGCCAGTCGCTGCACTGACTAGTAAAATTGACGAGATGTCAGCGACAACCTGAGACAAGAACTAAATAAATCTGCAGGCATTTTCCGCAATTTTGCGTGATCTACTTACAAGTAGAATTTACGCAATAGCACGCACATTTATACAAAGCACCGATGTCTATATAATCAGACAAAATCTACGCGCAGAGTCGACGGCAATATGCAGTCGTCTGCCATGCATGTGTTTTGTTTCAACACCGCAATCAGCCGCAAAATGAATGACACTAGGCACAGTTTTTATGGACTGGGTACATAAATTATATTGAGCAATATTTTGCTTGATATAGTGCCGATAACTGACAGACGTGATTACTTGACTCGAATTAAAATGTCCTCGTCTTACGACTCTGACATTTCGATTCGGGTCTCGTAATAACATCTGCCTGTTACATTAAGCAAAATGTTGCTCAGTATAATATGATATATAGGCACGCAGAGTCATGTCGCTCAGTCATGTCCAGTGCACACAGAACATGAGATACACTGCAGTTACAAGTGAACACCTATTAGCCTTACGTAGACCTACATAATGAGAACTTACCCTGTTATCAGATGATACTGACAAATAACTGGACGATACAAGGGAATACAAGGGATGGATGGTGTGTGACTCTCAAATATTCCGTCTGATTATTTGTAAGTATTGTCTGCTGCAGGATTGGCGGTTCCGGTGTAGGCCTAAGTGTAAGCTGACAGGAGTTCCCTTGTGACTTCGGTGTATCTCATACTCTGTCCACGGTGTGCACTCGACTGGACTCTGCGTTCGTTTGTTCGTTCGTTCGTTTTATCCATTTTTTTTTGTCCCTCTGCATCGAGGTGATCAGGGACTAACGCTTTTACTTTAGTTAACGAACACGACATAAAAAAAGAATTAAGTTCTATAATTTGTTTGTTTATTTTTGTACAGAAATTTATAGCGCACAATATCTTCACCAACAGCGGTCCTTATGAATAAAAAAAGTATAGTTTACTTCCATATTTAAAATCCAAGTTAAAATTCAGGACCACCTAAGTAAAAGGGTTAAAAATTAAAGAAGGATAAAACCAATTTCATCGTTCACGGTAAAAACTTATATTGCATTCTATGATTGAAGAGAGAGAGGCAAAGTGGGCATGGGCCAGCAGTCCAGCGTATCAAAAAATTGTATTTACTTGATTAGCAATATCAGCGCACGATACACGCGCAATTGGACTGTTAAGCATTCACTTGTCTTTTTCCATTTAGCCGGGATCCTGGTCTGACCTACTGCTTCACTGTTTGTGGATAGGCTGTGTGAATCTGGACTCTGCAGCTGCCGCGTGTTTTATAAAGGTCCTGGGCTGACGGGAGTTTAAACTCCGCAAACTCAAAGAAGTACCCAACGGAGAAAGAAACACGCTTAGAAAAAACGGGTACAACACAATTTATTTATATTTCGGGTAAATACCCTTTGTCAAAATAGACAAACAAACAAACAGAGAGATTAGCCGCTACTTATCTTCATTGGCAGAAGGAATGTGGCAACTGAAGGAGGTGACGTAAAATAAAAGAAAAGGAAGAACAAAAGTGCGGGAAAAGTAAAAATGACGTCAACGAAAAATCGTAAGAGAGAGACTCGGAAAGAACCTGAACACGAGAGACAAGAGTGTGTGCAAGCACGTGCAGGAGCGAGCAAAAGAAAAGGCGTGTAGGTGAGGCCAGAGAAAGAGAGAATTGAATTGAATTGAAACTTTATTTTCTAAGGATGAAGACAGTAGGCACGAAGGCCTTTTTACACATCTGTCCTTAATAACATTTTAAATAAATATAACAGCAGAAAAGATAACATGACAAATAAATAAATTAAAAAATAAATAAAAAGAAGAGAGGATAATAATAATAATAATAATAATAATAATAAACAGAAATATTTCGCGCGCGCACACACACACACACACACACACGCACGCACGCAGGCACACACACACACACACAAACACACACACACACACACACACACACACACTTTCAGTCAGATGTAAGGCAGCACAAGGGTAACGCATGGTGCCTATTACTCAAGTGATGCGAGAGAGAGAGAGAGAGAGAGAGAGAGAGAGAGAGAGAGAGAGAGAGAGAGAGAGAGAGAGAGAGAGAGAGAGAGAGAGAGAGAGACGGAGAGAGAGAAAGAGAGAGAGAGAGAGAACGAACGGGGAGTACCCTTGGGCACCTCCTTCAGTTGCCACATTCCTTCTGCCAATGAAGATAAGTAGCGGCTAATCTCTCTGTTTGTTTGTTTGTCTATTTTGACAAAGGGTATTTACCCGAAATATTAATAAATTGTGTTGTACCCGTCTTTTCTAAGCGTGTTTCTTTCTCCGTTGGGTACTTCTTTGCATATTAAACGCTTGGCAGTCACCTTTTTGGTCTGGATTCCGCAAACTCAGTCAGCTCACGGCCCTAGCTGAAGAAAAAAACCCCAAAAAAAAAACACAAAACAAAACAAAACAAACAAACAAACAAAAACAAAAAAACGTGCGGGACGGAACAAAAAGATTGAATCTCGGCTTTAAACACAAATAACTAACTTACTATCTAATATTATCACTACCGTCAGCATCCATAAAAGGAACATAAACAGTAAGAACACGAATCATTGAAACGTACCCTCGGTTAATATCAAGATCAGCACCACTAACAGCAGTGTCTTCCTCGCTTCCTTTTTTGCAGCCATTGCCACCAGAGACTTACTGATAAATGCACGCAAAAGTCGTGTATCAGAGCAAAAGTTGTGTTAATTTCAGTCTTCGCTCACACAAAACGAACAAGGATGATGAACTGAATGCGCACGACGTAATGCTGTTTTCATCGGAAATATGTAGGCGAGGAGGAACCCGGATGTGTGACTAAAAGGAAGCTAAATATTGGCATGGCAAGACTGTGGAGCCTGAGACCGGCCTGATGTACAGGTCAGCATCAGTACTACGCTCTCCCGTATACCGCAGTATCTGATCATATAATACGCACGGGTCACTGGCTTTAAGTCGTTCTCGGGGCCGTCTAAGGCTGACGTCGGCCCGAGGACCTTTTTGCATTCCAAGTAAGTTAAAGATGTGGTATAGTATTTTGTTGTGCCGATAGGCGCAATGTGATACTTATAATGTGATATGCTGTATGTGACACAGTACTCTATATCTGGTACTCTATGTTTTATTATGTGATGCACTGTTCATGTTCAGGCATGTAGTTGCATTGTCTTAATCTGCAGACATACAATTTCCCCATGATGGATGAATCAAGTGTATTGTATTTCCTCACGATTCATATAGAGGCAGCACTACAATGACGCGATCGCGAATAGCGCGGTGTGACTTTATGGCTCCCGTATATAGCGATATACTGAGGCTGACCTGTATATCGTGTGTGGCTGTATGTTGGGCATATACTCTTGGAAGAGACATTACGTAGCTGAATCGTCAGAGCCATAATGTGCATGTGCGCTGGTCTGTGATTTTGGACCGTACACCCAAGCACATTTAGATCCACAATCACAGACTAGCACACTTACATGTCATACGATACTTTTAACCCATTCACTGTCGAAACAACGAAATCTGGACCAGAAAGCTGACATCCCAGAACATACCATCTCGGCGTTGTTTTTCGAGAGAGAATAGCAACGGAGAAAGAAACACGCTTAGACAGTTACAACACAATTCATTAATATTTCGGGTTAAACCCTTTTACAAATAGACATTCAAACAAGTACACAACTTGCAACTCGTCTTTCGTGACTCACAAACCGGATAGGTGAGGCTATCTCTGTTGTCTTTCGTGAGTGGAAGATGCAATATCAATAAATTGTGATGTAACCGTCTTTTCTAAGCGTGTTTCTTTCTTCGTTGCGAAGCTCTCTCGAAAAAAAACGCTCAGCACCCAAATGCAAGAGGCATAGATCCTCAAGAGCCCGTCTCAACTGCTGATTTGCTGACGGCCTCACGATTCACGTCGATTAATTCGTTCTCGTTGGCGTTGAATTAACAAAGAGTTCAGAAACACGGGCATGTCGCTACGTCGCCGGCTACTTGTACGGAGAGCAGACTCAGGCTGTATTAACCCCGTAGATAGACTGTAGTTTTATTTTGTGCACGAAGCGTGTATGGGATCCCGAGATAAGAACCGCGTTAGTGAGGTGCATGATCAGCTGGGATCATCTCTAGGCTACACAAATGCTGTCGACACACAGCTCAGTTGTGGCGTGTCGTGCATGCTGTCTCGGGCATGTAGCGTGGCGCGTAAGTAATTAATACTTGTTGCCTGCATGTATAACTTTCCACGTTTAACGCTAAAACTAAGAGATGGATCGACCATTATGGTTAGCGAGTAATATATGATTAGCTTGGCGCCTTCACTGACACACACCGTGACACACAATCGTCCTCGACATACAACCACCATGCCAGTCACTAGAAATGTTTCTGAGACTCTCACAGACTCACGTCTATTAACTCTGTAGCCTAAGACACACGCACGTGAAAGGCCGACGAGAGGCATAGATCCTCATGAGCCCCAGCGAATGCGGGGGCTCATGAGGATCTATGCCTCTTGCAGTTGGGCGTTATTCGCTGTGGTCCGGCAGTGGAGGGGTTACATGTACGGAAAGTACAGTGAATTCCACATGTGTAGAGCATTTGTCTTCATCTGTCTTTATGACATTGTCATTTGTTTTATGCTACAAGTTACAGGTCGTTTGACATCGGAGCCCGCAATGTTCGTCGCACTGAATATCTTACAATACGATACGATACGATACGATACGATACGATGCGATACAATACGATACGATACGCTACGAAACGAAACGACACGACACGATGCCATAGTGTGCTATGCCATACACACGACACGACACGACACAATACGACAACACGCTATACGCTACGATACGATACGATGAGATGAGATAGTTTATTGCCATATGTTTCCATGTACAAAACAATAAAAACACTGGGAATTTGTCTTGATGTCAGTTACTAAGACTAAAATAACACACACACACACACACACACACACACACACACACACACACACACACACACACACACACACACACACACGCACGCACGCACGCACGCACACACACACACACACACACACACACACACGCACCCACCCACACACACACACACGCGCGCGCACACACAGTAAACTCTAAAATATGATTTTCATGCTAACTACTAAGCAAATACCGGTATCATTATTAAACACGGGCGAACGGGCACGCCTCACCGATTCAGTTAAAAGCTGACTGTACACATTCCGACAAGTTCTCACTCGCCCCTCGCGCTCTCTCCAATCAGTGCGGTTGATTAGAGAGTGCGCAAACAGCCAGAGGGAAAAAAAACTGTTGCGGAATCTGCTGGTCCTGGTACTGATGGACCTGTACCTACGCCATGATGGTAAAAGTTGGAAAAGCTCATTGCCGGGGTGGGTGAAATCACTGGAGATAAGACTTGCTCTATGTAAGAGACGCTGCTGGTACAGCGAGTCCAGGCTAGGAAGATCTCTGCCTATGATTTTTGAAGCGGTCTTGACCACCCTGCTCAGTCTGATTTTCTCTTTGGCCGTGATGGAACCATACCAAACCGTGATTGAAAAGGTGAGAACGCTCTCAATCACAGCTCGGTAAAATTGCATCAACATGTGGGCACCGAGACTGAAACTTTTCAGATGACGCAGGATACCATGCCATGCCATGCACACGACACGACAGGACACACTACGACGACACTCTATACGCTACGATACGATACCATGCCATGCCATGCACACATGACACGACACTTCATGCCACGACACTTCATGACACAACACGACACTTCGTGATACGACACGACACTTCATGACAAGACACGACACGACACTTCATGACACGATACGACACTTCAGGACACGATACACTTCAGTGAATGACACGACACGCCACGATACGATACGATACGATACGATGCGATACGATGCGATACAGTACAATACAATACAATACAATACAATACAATACAATACAATGGCGCCTTCACTGACACACATTGTATATGACACACAATCGTCCTCGACATATAACCACGACGCCAATCATTAGAAATGTTTCTGAGACCGTCACAGACCCACGTCTGTTAACCCTGCATGCCTAAGACACACGCATGTGAAAGGCCGACAAGAGGCATAGATCCTCATGAGCCCCCGCGAATGCGGGGGCTCAGGAAGATCTATGCATCTTGCAGTTGGGCGTTATTCGCTGTGGTCCGGCGGCGGAGGGGTTACATGTACGAAAAGTACAGTCAATTCCACATGTGTAGAGCATTTGTCTTCATCTGTCTTTATGACATTGTCATTTGTTTTATGCTACAAGTTACAGGTCGTTTGACATCGAAGCTCACAATGTTTGTTGCAAATATCTTACAATACGATACGATGCGATACGATACGTACGATACGACACGACACAATGCCACGCCATAGTGTGCTATGCCATGCACACGACACGACACGACACGACACGACACAATACGACGATACGCTATACGCTACGATACGAAACGATACCATACCATGCTATGCACACGACATGACACGACACTTCATGACACGACACTTCATGATGCGACACGACATGACCCTTCATGATACGACACGACACTTCATGACAAGACACGACACGATACATCATGGCACGATACGACACTTCAGGACACGACACGACACTTTAGGGAACAACACGACACGACACGACACGATACGATACGATGCGATACGATACGATAAGATACAGTACAATACAATACAATACTACTTTATTAATCCCTCTGGTAAAATTTATGTCTGGCTGTACACCACATGGCAAATCATAAAACACACAACAGTGCAACACTCAATTATTTTACCCCTCAACCAGTCAGCTGATGTTTTCTTTTGTTTGTTTGTTTGTTTGTTTGTTTGTTTGCAATATGCAATGAACCACTCTTAGAACAAATATTATTCAAACCAGTTGGCTTGGTAATAAGATTTACTTTCAATAAAGTCGTTTAAGTTGCCAGTTCAGTAGTAAGGTCGTAAAAAGTCGAAAATCTTTATTGAAATGACTGCTGTTACGTCCCTAAATGTGCCTCAGATATATTCAGCCCAGTACAACAAAGATCCATTTTCAGCGGAAGAGTAAGTTGACCAACTTTTCAACCGTGGAACAACGCAGGCACACATCAAGTTAGCAAGTTTGATCGCAATATTGAGATCTGGCCGTTTACCGCCATGGCTCTATGTCTTTTGACCGTATAGCAAAATCAGCAAGACGTATTTTTGTATTAAAAAAAGCCCATATTAATTAAGTCAAATGACACTAAATGATACTACTAATGGTCAAAACTTAAGGCCCACTTTTTATCGCAGACGCACTGACAACATCACACAAATAATGAAACAATACGTGGAGTCAGTACTTTGCTAATTTATTCAGTAACAATTTCATTTAAGTTTTGAGTAAATCAAGCAATTGTAACAACAGCAGTACGTTAAAATGTTCACCCACCCCTCATTTGAAAAGTCACACAAGACTGGTCCAGTCAGTAGCGAGAGTACCCACCGTTTGCAGCCAAGCATTCAATGCAGCGCTGACGCATGGAGTTCACCAGGGTTCAGAGCACATGTTGTGGGATCGCTTCCCACTCTTGATGCAGGAACTGAGTCATCTGGGGGACGCCTTGAGGTGAGGGTGATTGCTGACTACACGTTGCCACAGCACGTCCCTGAGGTGCTCGATGGGAGTCAGATCAGGTGAACGAGCTGGCCACTCCATCCTCATGATGCCTCGTTGCTCAAGGTACTCATCCACCGCACGGGAGCGATGAGGTCGAGCGTTGTCGTCCTGCAGAACAGCATAGTCGCCTATGGCTTGGAGAGCTGACTGGATGAGGGGCTGCACAATCTCGTCCCCATAGCGCAGTCCACTCAGGGTGCCTTGATTGACGTGGAGGGGGATCCTGCCTTCCCTGCTGAAGCCTGCCCAGACAATGACTGAGCCTACTCCGTAGCAATCCACCTCGTGGACGCATCCATCCGTGAATCACTCGCACTGGCGTCTCCAGACCTTCACCCTGCCGTCGCGTCGTTGAAGGACACAGGGAACCGTGACTCATCAGTAAACATAACCTGAGTCCACTAGAGTCTGTTCCACCTCACATGTTGACGACACCAGGCAACCCGGGCTCTGCAATGAATGAATGAATGAATGAATGAATGAATGAATGAATGAAACTTTATTTTCCAAGGATAAAAGAATAGGTGCGCAGACCTGTTTTCATTCTTGTCCTTGCTACACACTACAAAACAAAATAACGTACATAAAATCACTCTCTTACACACACGCGCGCGCGCGCCGGTGTGCAATTGCCGCGTGCACAGGTTTGTGCCAGATTAGCTTGTAGCCTACAGGCGCCAAGCCAAGCCTGCACTACCCTCCACACACACACACACACACACACACACACACACACACACACACACACACACACACACACACACACACACACACACACTCACACACACACACACACACACACAAACACACCGGCATAAGTATATCATGTACGCATACATTCTATCACAACTATACTACAGCAAATATAAAAAGTATAAAGGATTTTGTACATAAAACCGCTATTGTTCTCATCATAAAAATCAACACGGCTCACTCCAACAAACATACAACAGGCATACACACACACACTGGCACACACACGCGCGCGCGCGCTTGTGTGCAAGCACGTAGGGATGCGTGCGTGCACACACATACACATGCACACTCACACACAGATAAACACACACCCGCGCACACACGCGATAGCGGCCTCCCCGCGCCACTAAACCGCGCACAGCTAGATGTTATAGTCTGCAGTAAAAGTAATGTCATGTATAGCGATCCCGCAATCATCGCGCGCGCGGGTCGACGCGAAGAAACCACAGCACTGCCACGCGGCGCGAGCGCCCAATGCTGGGTCTATCGACGGCATCCCGTCTGGCCAGCCAAGTCCATGGGGTCATGGATATTACATAATGCGGCTTGCTGGAATGCCAGCGGTATATTATTTGCGTTCATAAATGTTAGAAGAGAATGCAGACTAGCCGTGAAATACCGCATAAGGCATGGAGTGCTACATGTAAAAATAGAAATAAAAAATAAAAGGAAAAATTAAGTTTTGTCTAGATGTTTGAGCAGCTTGGTCTTGTAAGTTTTAAGCGATGGCGCAGCTCTAACATCAGCAGGAATAGAGTTCCATAACTTTGCACCAGAATAGGACAATGACGACCTATAAATGTCCAGTCGAGGCATCGGTACAAAATGAGCTGGAGTGAGGGGTATTCTCAATGCTGCTCTGCATGAAGCCAGGCCAATTTCGCACAGACGTCGGCAGACTGTGCTTCTGCTGACGTTAACGTTTGCAGCTTGCATCAGTTGACATCGCAGAGTGGTTGAAGTGACAGTTCGGTCGCGCAGAGCCGCCACACAGAGGTATCTGTCCTCCCTTCTGCTGGTGCAACGTGGGCGTCCTGAGCAGGGTCTTTGTTCTGCACTTCTAGTTTCTTGGAATCGTGCCAGCAGCCTCTGGATCACTGAATGGGACACCTCAAGATGTCTCCCAACTTCTCGTCCGGAAATTCCATCTTGCAGCCATGCTAGCGCCCGGCCTTGATCTACTGGCGTTAGGCTTCGGCGTGTTGGCATGGTTAGGAAAGTGACAATTATACCCCTAATGTACCGGTATTTGTAGCGAAACAGAAGTGCTCAGTGTTCACGACTGACCCCTTTAGCACGTGCATCACGACTTTACCGAGTTTTTCCACCTGCGTGCCTTTGGTACGCTTGCCAATATCGCACAGTTTTTAACAAAAACTGACCATGTTTCACGTGCATTTGACACGTTCGTGGAAATTGATGAATTGTTGTCTATTGTTCCCTGTACAGTTGACTGTCTAATGTCAACTTTTAACCCATTTGGATCGAAAGAACATTGTATTTTATTAGCGTACTTGCGACGATAAACAATGACACAAAAATGTTTTGACCAATAGTATATCTTACAGTGGTATAGGAAAGTGTTTTTTGCGGAGATTTTTTTTGGGGGAAAGCCGTTGCGTGCTTCGATGTCAAACGGCTGTGCGCAGGCCAACGGCTGCCGATGTCGGCTCGATGACCTTTTGAGCATTGTGTACACAACTAGAAAGTGCACCCACTCAATGTATTCCTTGTATCTGCATGTTTGGATCAGGCTTGAAGCGTTTTTTTTTCCGTGTTTGCTTCCTGCTTTTTTGAATCATAACATATTCGACATCTATGACGCGGCAGATTGACTTGATTGTCACAGTCATCGCGGCGTACAGAACTATGCAAATTTCACACACCGTCCAGCTGTCAACGTATTCAAGACGTGGAGTCCATTTCACACCACATGTATAGGTCATTTGACATCGGAACGCAAAATATTTTTCGAAAATATCTCCATAAAGAACCACTTTTCTATACTAATGGTCAAAACTTTGTGTGCCATTGTGTATCGTTACAAGTACGCTAATAAAACACAATGTTCTTCGATCCAAATGGGTTAAAAGTTGACCTTAGACAGTCCACTGTACAGGGAACAATAGACAACAATTTATCAATTTACACTGAAGTGTCAAATGCACGTGAAACATCGTCAGTTTTTGTGAAAAGCTGTGCGATATTGGCAAACGTACCAAAGGCAGGCAGGTGGAAAAACTCGGTAAAGTCGTGATGCACGTGCTAAAGGGGTCAGTCGCGAACACTGAGAACTTTTGTTTTGCTACAAATACAGTAGGGGCTTATGCATAATTGTCACTTTCCTAACCATGCCACCGCGACGAAGCCTAACGCCAGTAGATCAAAGCCGGGCATTAGCATGGATGCAGAATGGAATTTCCGGACGAGAACTTGGGAGACGTCTTGGGTGTCTCTTTCAGTGATCCAGAGGCTGCTGGCACGATTCCAAGAGACTGGAAGGGCAGAACGACGACCCTGCTTACGACGCCCGCGCTGCACTAGCAGAAGGGAGGACAGATACCTCTGTGTGGCCGCTCTGCGCGACCGAACTGTCATCTCAAACACTCTGCGATGTCAACTCGTGATGCAAGCTGCAAACGTTAACGTCAGCACTGAGAAGCACAGTCTGTCGACGTCTGCGCGAAATTGGTCTGGCTTCATGCAGAGCAGCATTGAGCATACCCCTCACTCCAGTTCATCGCAGAGCCCGGGTTGCCTGGTGTCGTTAACGAGAGGTGGAACAGACTCCAGTGGATTCAGGTTATGTTTACTGATGAGTCACGGTTCACTGTGTCCTTCAACGACGGCAGGGTGAGGGTCTGGAGACGCCAGGGCGAGCGATTCATGGATGGATGTATCCAAGAGGAGGAGGAGGAGGCTCAGTCATCGTCTGGGCAGGCTTCAGCAGGGAAGGCAGGAACCCCCCTCCACGTCATCCGAGGCACCCTTACTGGACTGCGCTATCGGGACGAAATTGTGCAGCCCCTCATCCAGTCAGCTCTCCAAGCCATAGGCGACAATGCCGTTCTGCAGGACGACAACGCTCGACCTCATCACTCCCGTGTGGTGGATGAGTACCTTGAGCAACGGGGCATCATAGTGGCCAGCCCGTTCATTTGATCTGGCTCCCATCGAGCACCTCTGGGAAGTGCTGGGGCAACGTGTAGTCAGCAACCACTGCCCACCTCAAGGCGTCCCCCAGCTGACTCAGTTCCTGCATCAAGAGTGGGAAGCGATCCCACAACATGTTCTCCGATCCCTGGTGAACTCCATGCGTCAACACTGCATTGAATGCTTGGCTGCAAACGGTGGGTACACTCGCTACTGACTGGACCAGTCTTGTGTGACTTTTCAAATGAGGGGTGGGTGAACATTCTAACGTACTGTTGTTGTTACAATTGCTTGATTTACTCAAAACTTAAATGACATTGTTACTGAATAAATTAGCGAAGTACTGACTCCAAGTATTGTTTCATTATTTGTGTGGTGTTGTCGGTGCGTCTGCGATAAAAAGTGGCCCTTAAGTTTTGACCATTAGTACATTTACTTGAAAAAGGATGCCTGTTGTATTATAAAAGTGAGCCGTGGGTCTATAAACTCTGGTGCAATTTTATTGTTTAGTTGTGCGTGTACATAAATATATTTGGACATTCAAGATACCAAACACTGTCTGCTGAAACTATGCACGCATAAAGAGATATCAACACAGATTGTCAGCATTATGTACCCTCGATTATAATACTTATCTGATAATTTAATAATTATTTATAAACGTGCGCTTGTCTGTTTTTTTGGACCTTACGTCTCCAGTTCGTTAGGTCCAAAATCACAGACCAGCACACAAACAGTATGCTTATGGATTTTTAAGTCCTTCCGTGCCACAGAACTAAAAAAAACCTCTGTTGATTAAACGACAAAAAGCCACAACCGTCCAAGGAACACAGATACAAATTGTTCTCAGCAAGAGATATATATCCTCATGAGCCCCCGCACTCGCGGGGGTTCATGAAGATCTATGCCTCTTGCAACTGGATCCCGCTCATTTTGTCTCGGTAATGAAGAGGTTAATTACTATTTTTGTTCGGGAAATAGCACATGCCGGATTGTACTTGCAAGAAGGAAGGAAATTACTGTAGTGTAAAGAGCCTGAAGCGACACTCAGTTGTGTTGCAATGTGAAGAGATCAGACGTTTTTCACGTCAGTCAGTCCGGCGTACTGTAGCTCAAGTTCGATCATGTTTAACAAGAAACAAAGAACTTCGAAACGTGGTCGTGACAAAACAGTGAAAACACGCCGCAAATATATTAAAAAAAAACTCTGCCTCTAGTTCAATCTCTGGCACCTGAGAAAGGAGTGTGGGTGGGGGGGGGGACGGAAGGGGGCGGGGAGGGGGGGGGAGCGTGAGGGTTGGTGGGGGGAGTGGGGGGGGGGAGACATGGCGCGTGCGCATTCCAACGCCGGTCCACATCGACGCAAGAACATTTTGCTAATTGCATACTAGTAAGAACACAAACGCATACACCCATTACGCAAGGGCAATCGGACCGCAGAGGGCACGGGCACGACTGTTGATTACAGTAGAACTACTGCCCACGGGCCAACTGTTACCGACTTTGGCCCAACAGCCTTTTGTGTACTGGGTATGCGTATGTGTCCTTATGCGTGGGTGTCTGCATAACGCGTGTATATGTGCAGTGATGTATGAGCCCGGTAGACTTCGTACCAGTGTAGCCAGAGCAGCGTTTGGCCGTACCCATAATATGTACTTCTGCCTACACACACACACACACGCGCGCGCGCGCGCGCGCGCGCGCTCGTGTGGGTGCGTGTGTGTGCGCGGAAGTATGCTACAATTTTAGACCCAAAACTGATATAACAAAACGTCAAAGGACCTACATGTCTTTATTTCCAAAACTACTTATATGTGAAGACTTATTGTCACAAAAAACGTGTAGTCGGGACTTGTGAACAGGCGTCATTATATCCGGCTTTTGTTATATCCGAAAGTAGCAAAGCGTACTGTATTAACACCTTCACTGTCAACTGACGTACACTGTGTTTTACTGAAAAAAATCTTCATTCATTCAACGGCACAATTCCCCCATCGTCAAAGGAAAACAGATACAAATTGGTCTCAGCAAGAGGCATAGATCCTCATGAGTCCCCGCAGTTGCGAGGGCTCGTGAGGCTCTATGTATCTTGCTGTTGGATCGAGTTCACTTTTTCTCGGCAGTTAAGGGGTTAAGAAGGGTGCAGTTGTGTTAGTGTGCTGTATTTTTTTCTTGTGACATTTTTCTTGTTATCTATTGCACTTTTTGGGTACTATACATGTGATGTAAAATGGGCTCCACTGACAAAAACCAATGCCTTGAAAACAGTGACTGATGAGTGTGATGTGAAATTAGCACGGTGCTGTTAGACGTTTGGCCCTCCGTAGACCCCCCCCCCCTCTCTCTCTCTCTCTCTCCCCCCCCCCCCCCCCCGCCCCTCTACGGGGGATCGGAGGCTTTGTTTTTCTGAAAGTCTATCCAAAACCACATAGCTTCTTAGGTGTTTGCCCAAAAATTAACACCGTATCGAATTAAACCACAGAGTTTGACGGAACCGACCACCCAAAGAGGTCATAATTTTAGGGAGTAGGTGTACTAGATGGACAGAAAAGCTATGCAAACTACAAGAAAGAAAAAAAAAGTATAGCGTGTTTGTCTTTCAGAAAATAATGAACTTTATTATATTCTTTTTTTATACGGGATGACGACACAGCATTTCATATTTGGACCCTATGACTATGGCACCATTTTTTAGGTGCGGTAATCTGATGCACTTTTTCTATAATTAGCGGAATTAAAAGCACACAAAAGAATTTGTATATGCTAAAACACTTACGGTAATATATGTGCACTCAAAAACTCAAAGTTTTATGACTATTTTTTTTTCCTCAAGAATTTTATTTATCCCAAAAAGAGAAAGAAAAATTAGAATGTTATGATTTTTCGAACCCCCCCCCCCCTTCCCCCCTCCCCCCGCCCCCTCCACACCGCAAAAGAAAATAATTTCTCTAATTTTTTTCTTCTCTCAAATGTAGGAGTTGGGAGGGGGCAGGGAGCTACTCTGGCCCCCCACCAGTGAAAAAGCAGGATCATAGATAATAATAAGGCTTTACATCCCTCATCAGTTTCAGCAAAGGCCTATCTTACGAGGAGCTGGTATACTATATATAGAGCACCGCACAGGCAACAGCAATCTTTCAGACAAGATTCTTTGTAAATACAACAATGTGGGCTACAACACATTCCGGGAAAAAGGGGGCCACAATTGTGTCGTTGTCTATTGTTGTTGAAATGAATTGCAGACAGAAAATATTAAGTGAAAACTTCCCTAGCAGCGTTGTTATATCCGGCTGTTGATGGCCGGCCTTAACCCCAGTGCGCAAAAGACCATCGGACCGACCTACGCCGGCCGCCGTTGGCCCTGCGCACAGCTGTGCGCAGGCCAACCGCGGCCGATGTCGGCCCGATGACCTTTTGCGCCCTGGGTTGTCATCAGCGACGTCGACTGGATTGTACATTTCGGTTCAACGTGGATACTTGTAAGCACCTCCCCGCGTTTCATGCTAACTGACAAAAATGCGTTGTGTTCTTTTGGGCATAAAAATCTAGCGGGGGGAACAACCATCCGACAAAACAACAATATTTTCCAGAACAGAGGACGCTCAGTCTCCGCACTTGGGGTGTATGGGGTGTCTGGAGAGAGGTAGTACCTTTGTAAACCTGGCAGCAGCACCCATCCGGGTGGACGGGAGCACTGGTCCTCACCCAGCACTCAACTCTCACTTCTGGATCCAAGAAAGCTGTTAGGGATAACAGTGGCCACACCCTGGTAAACCGCTTCTGCTGGCGGGCTAAACGAAGTGAGGGGCCAATGTGTTGTTACTCATTGGTGGGCAGACCAAGCTCAACAGTCCTGAACGACAGTCGGTCTAGGGGAGGGACCCCCGATACACGTCCCTGGCCGAAGACAGAGATGCAGGACCTTTCAGGTGCCTAACGGCTGCATCATGCATATTGCGCTTCATGACAGACACAAATGTGAATCCTCGATATGGTGCTCACCCTCTGAGGACCCGCCGGGAGTGGTAGCGCCGGGCCGTCTGCCTCTTAGGGCCCACCTTCAGCGACCTGAAGTTCCCTCGCCTCGTCTTGGGACTACCAGGAGACGAGGAGGGAGGGAAAATGCGACTGGCAGAAAACCACCAGAAATACACCTTCTTAACATCCTGCAGTGAAACGCAGAGGGAGTAGTCAACAAAAAAAAAGTCCCGCTTGCTGAAAGACTCCAGCAGGAAGACATAGCGATAGCCTGACTGCAGGAAACCCACCTCAAGGACACCCAGCGTTTTAGCATGAGGGGTTTCCAGTGTACAGACATGACAGAGAAGGCAGAACAAAAGGTGGAGTAGCCATCCTGGTGAAAAATACCATCCCAGCACAAGAATTTATTGTCAACACCAACAACCAGTCAGAAATACATGGAGTTACTCTGAAAATACAACACGAGCAAGTCACAATCTTCAATGTGTATAGCTCCCAAGACAGAGATCTCGCCTTGGATGTCATGGAACTCCCGGATTGCCAGTGTCTTATCATTGGCGACTTCAACAGTCATTCGGAAGCTTGGGGATACGAGGATGCCGATAGACGAGGAGAGGAGGTAGAAGACTGGCAACTCGAACACAATCTCCTGCTTCTGAACGACCCCGACGACCCACCCACATTCTTCTCAAGACGATGGCTGACAACATCAACACCTAATCTGGCCTTTGCCACGGATGACCTCGCCAAGAAAGCCACCAGAACAGTGTTAAGCAAGCTGAGGGAGGGGGGGGGGGGAGCGATCACAAGCCAGTCAAATTATTTCTGGACATCAACCATAAACAACAGGGAGCAAGAAGTTTTCCCAGATGGAACTATAAGAAGGCTAACTGGAAACAGTTCTCATCGCTGGCAGATATACACACCGGGAAGATCCGAAACAAGCAGCAAAGTCTAAACTGCAGAGTGAAAGCCAAAACCAAGCCATCCTAAAGGCTGCCACAGAATCCATCCCCCGTGGTGCCAGAAAGAACTATAGATCTTACTGGACAGAAGAATATCAACAACTGTAAGATAGCATTTCAGAAGCCAGAGAAAGAGTTGAAGAAAACCCCAGTGGTGAAAACAACATTGCTCTGAAGGCAGCTACAACGAAACAGACAATCCTACATACAAGAAGCTCGAAGACGCTGGCATGAGAAAACTGAGCAGATGAACCTGGACAAGGATGGCAACAAACTGTGGAAACTAGCACGTGCCATGAATGATGAGACCAGCAACAGGAGCTCACCAATAACTCTTCAACACAACGAGGAGCTGCTGACCGGCAGGAAGGCAGCAAACCAGTTCATCAGCCAATACGGGGAGATCAGTAATCTTCAGGTTCCAGTAAACAGAAAGAGAGAGGTCAGAGAGGCCCAGAACGCCTATGCAGGCAGCCGCGGGGAACTCATGATGAACACTTCTTTCACAACAACAGAACTGGAGGATGCTATGTCCTCGCTAAAACTTCAGAAATCACGTGACCCAGACAAGATAACAAATGAAATGTTGTTACACCTTGGACCAAAAGCAAAGAAGAAACTTCTCCAGCTCTTCAATGACAGCTGGAAAAAAGGAGTTGTCCCACAGGTCTGGAAAGAAGCCATCATGGTGCCAGTCCACAAGAAAAGAAAGGATAAAAGCAAAGCTGAGAGCTATCGACCCATCAGCCTCACAAGCTGCGTCGGAAAACTGATGGAACGACTTATTAACACCAGACACACGTGGCATCTTGAAAGCAAACAGCACATTAGCCCAGAACAAGCTGCCTTCAGTCAGGACAGATCCACTGAAGACCAGGTGACATACATCTCACAAGCCATTGAAGATGCTTTTCAAGACAAGCAACACACCCTGGCTGTCTAGATAGACCTTGAAAAAGCGTTCGACAAAGTCTGGATAGATGGACTAAAACTGAGAATGCGCCATTGAGAAATTGCATGAAAAATGTACCAGTGGATCAGATTGGTCATCATTACAGCAAGAAGCGAGTCTTAAAGCAAGGCGTACCTCAGGAGGAGTATTGTCACCAACTATCTTCCTCATTTTCATCAAAGACATGACAGAGAAGTTGCCGAAGAATGTTCATGGGGCCATCTACGCGGACGACCTTGTCCTTTGGTGCAGTGAAGAACACATCACAACGGCAAACTACAGGCTACAGCAGGCCCTCCTGATGAAGGAAGCATGGACCAAATCATGGCTGGTCAAAATAAATGAAAAGAAGACAACCTACACTGTCTTTTCCCTCTTAAACGAAGTCTACAGTGTCAGGCTTCAGATCAACGGCCACACCCTTCAGGCTGAAGACTCACCAACGTACCTCGGAGTGACCCTAGATCGCCGGATGACTTGGAAGAGCCACCTGAAGAAGACCCAAGCTAGAGCAAAACAACGACTTGGCTTGATGAAAGAACTCTCCGGCACCCAGTGGGGCGCAGACCAAGAGGAACTGAAGAAGCTTAACACTGAAAGAGTACGACCAATCTTGGAATATGGTGTGGCATCAACCTCCACAGCAGCCAAATCAAACACTGAAAAACTTGTCAGAGTCCAAACCCAAGCCATGCGCATGAAGACAGGAGCCATGAGAAAGACCCCCATTAAAGAGCTCGAAACTGCCACTGGTCTTCAAACTCTGGAAGACCGCCAGAACATCAAGGTGTTGACACAGGCAGCAAAGTTCAAAAGGCTGAAAGGTCATCCCATGCACTCAAGAATGAGCAAGCCAACAAAGGGAAGACTTAGACGAACAGTTTCTTGCAGCAGAGCAGGATCCTTGAAAGAAGAGACCCAGAACTATTGGATCACATGCCGCAACCCATCCCACCAACTCTGTCCACTACCCCATGGGACAGGGCCAAGTTTCCAACTCTCCCAGATAGTATCCCAGGAGTGGGAAAGAAAGGCTCACAGCATGACCGGGAACGGAAATCACTCACCCTTGAGTTCATCCAGTCCAACCACCCACAGGAGCAGTGGACCCACGCATATACAGATGGGTCAGCCACCGAAGCAACCAGAGACGAAGGGGGAGGAGTGTATGTGAAGTACAGAGAAGAGACCGCCAAACACGCAATTGCCACTGGAAAATACTCCACCAAATACAAAGCGGATGCTGAAGCCCTTAAAAAGGCAGTAACAGAAATTGGCAATAACCTCCCAAAAGCACACCAAAATATTGTCATCTTCACAGATGCCCTCTCTGTGCTCCAGGCCCTTTTAAACTCCAAGAAGGAGCAAAATGAGCTCATCTCCGCTCTGTCTCAGCTGAACGCTCAAGTAGACCTCACACTCCAATGGATTCCTACCCACTGTGGAGTCCACGGCAACGAAACAGCCGACCTACTTGCCAAAGAAGGCGGACAGTTGGATCAGGAAGACAAACAGGTCTCATACCAAGATGAAAAGACCATCATCAAGACCCTTACTGAACGGAAATGGCTCCAGCAGCATCCCAATCATAACAAGATGGACAGCTACTACCATCTTTCCAGAGCAGACCAAGTCACCCTGTACAGACTGCGGACAGGACACAACAGGCTGAGAGCACATCTCTATAACAAGATGAAAATTGGTCAGACGGAGATGTGCCCCTGTGACACTGCCCCAATGACTGTTGCCCACTTGCTCCAGTGTGTGGGGAAGTGGCGCAGTGGTTAAGGCGGCTGCCTCCAATGCCAAAGGTGCGAGGTTCGATACCGGGTTCCGGCGTTGGATTTTTCTCCTCTCGTAAGTGTCACCGTCTGGGCAGTGGGCAGATGTTCACATCTGCACGGGACATAGACGACCCCGGCCCCCACGAGTCCCCTGCTGCCTTGCAGGCCTGGCTGCTTGGCTGCGGAAAGGCTAAGGGATGAAACCCCTGACATCAAAGCCCCCGTGTCTCCGGGGAAGGCTTTTGAGCCAGAGACTAAGACAAGGACAGTCTGATATAAAACCTACGACCCGAGGACCTCGATGCTACCGTCCCAGCTTGCTAGGCCATGGCAAACGAACCAAGGGTTTAAAGGGTGGGGCCAGTACTGCGCACACTCCACTCCACCAAAAAGCTCCACCGCGCAGGCTTTAGGAAACGCCCACGGACTATGACACTGAACTTTCCAAGTCCTGTAGCGATGGGCAAGGGGCAAAACGGCAGGTGAAAGATGTCACTGGAAGCCGCAGTCTCAAACCTGCATGCAGGCGGTTCAGGATATTGGTCGCCTGATGTTGACCTGGGGATGACAACGTCACTCGGCACACACTGAACGACCAAGCAGCCTTCTCTAGGGACAGCACTGCTTGCTTCACACGGAGAGGGGCCTAGAAAAGTTGGCCTAACCAAATCTCATCCCCTCGTAACCCCAGTTGGCTAGCTGCGGTCAACGGGCATCTTCTCATGCGGTCAGAAAACAAGAAAAAGCAATGGATCCACTCTCATGACGACCACGACCGGACTCAACGTAGCATGCTGGAACATCCGAACCATGCTCGACACAGCAGACAGCGGACGCCCTGAACGTCGCTCCGCCCTCATTGCCCATGAATTGCGGAGGTTAAACATCGACATCGCCGCGCTCAGCGAAGTACGCCTCCCGGAGGAAGGCAGCCTCCAAGAACTTGGCGCTGGCTACACCCTCTACTGGTCAGGCAGGCCTGCATCAGAAAGACGGCTCTCAGGCGTGGGCTTCATGGTGAAGACCCCCATTGCGACTAAGTTGGAAAACCTACCAACGGGTCACTCCGACCGCATCATGTCCATGCGCCTCCCACTGAGACACAAGCAATACGTCACCCTTCTCAGTGTGTACTCCCCAACCCTCCTGGCAGAGCCTGCAGAAAAAGACAAGTTCTACTCTGACCTGCGCAGCCTCCTGCAGAGCACCCCTGCAGACGACAAAGTCATCATCCTTGGCGACTTCAACGCCAGAGTGGGCTGTAACGCACGCAGACTTGCCCACAGTCGTACGCACAGACTCTCACGCAACAGACGCATACACCGCCACTGACTCAGACGGGCGCATTCATGCGGTAAAACACAACACACGGGCTCCCTTTCTAAAGTAACCGTTATACACTATAAATGAAAAAGAACGACTTAAATAACTATCAACTATGTACACTGTTCTATTATCACACCACACACGTATCACAATATCTTTGCCAGGTTAGGTCTTAGTCTCACATTGCCTCAAACCTGTTTGATGTTGTTGCCTGGTTACGTTGGTCCTTCTCACGTCTAGGCGTGAAAGTCCTTCGTCGTACGCTTATCGCCGTCCTGTCTCTTTGGGCACAGACGTCCTTGTTCTCGTACGGTACTCAGTTCTCAGTATTTCACTGTTTGTGGTACGTGAGTCATTGTCTAAAGCGTGCGCATGCGTGCGCGAGTTGTGAGTGTGCGCTTAGAGTTATAATTATTATAAGATAAGCGCATTATAAATACAGTAATTATTATTATTATTATTATTATTATTATTCTCGCTTGGACTTGGGTATCTTGGTTCCCAGTCAAACTCACTCTCAGAAGAGCTGGAGGGATGACCTCACGTAGGTCCCACCTGCGACTCGACGTCTCGGCGTCCGTCTTTCCACTCTTTTTCAAGAACTCTGAATAGACAACAAAAGTCCCAATGTAACACTTGCTAAACACACAACATATTGGATCAATGAGAAACGTCACGTAACCTGGCTGATACAAATAACTCACACGTTCATTCACACACACACACGTGCTTCATAAACTGTCTATTTCCGTAACACCCCCATATCTATGTCACTATCTTGAAACAGACTATAGCCTAACACTCTTGCTATGCATTACTCTATACACTGGAAAAGACTATGCTTAACCAACCCCGTACTATCTTCATAGCGGCTTAGACATACACACTTCACATTCCTTTAGTCATCTAACTCGGTAAACAACTGTATACAAAAACACCGGTTACTTCATCGAATTCTAAACATACTATAACTAAACCAAACCGGAACACCGCTATACCACCACATTAATATTACCACGCATACTGTCTTTAACTAAACAACTATCAATACTACATTTATAGAAACATACCTGAAATCTAGGCTTCAGAGTCTTGGAATGCGGGCTAGGTAACTCGAACACAACCGTTCCATACGACAAGACAGCCCGCACTACCGATTTAGACCTCTGACAGTCCAGCTTCCGCCTAGAACTCACTAAACAGAACTCACTAAAAATCCCGTACTAACCATGTCTTACAGATTTCACGTGCGTCTAGTGCCACACGGACTTTCGGCAAACAAACCGTTAACAAAAACCGTACCGTACTAATCCTACTCGTTAACAAAAACCGTACCGTACTAATCCTACTGTGTGAGCACTATGCACAAGCATAGAGCTTTATCACAATTCAGATGTTTCTCCGTGTCAACTTCTATTCTAGCCAAAGGGAAAACTTCTACCTTCCCTCCGAACGAAACTACCTTCTGTGTCTCCCCTGTGAACTGATCTTGCCTAACTAGACTACGTCTGACCCCCGCGGTCGTTGTACCTGAGTCACGGAGAACAGAAGCGAGACATCCGTTAACGACACCGTCTACCAGCGGCAGGCAACCACCTCCGTCATCTGAACACATTGCGCCCAGCTGTGGTTCCTCCCCGACTGGGACCGCAAAACTGGCTACGTAAGTGGGCTGCACCGCCCCCTCCACCATACCAGGACTGTTAGGACATTGATGAGCCAGATGGCCGTACCCCTGACAGGTGAAACACTGAGCCCCTGAACTACTGCTAGGACAGTCACGACTAAAATGACCGTATGCATGACACGCAAAACACTGAGTGTCCGAATTCGCCATACGCCCACGACCATACCCACGACCAGATGTTTCTCCACGTGCGTACGGACCGCGACCGCTACTGCTGATACCTCGATCACCGCGTCGTAAACGCAAAGTACCTCTACCGTTAATCCGCTGGGCTCCACGTAAAGTATTGATGCCCCGGTAACCCCCAGACGTGTTAGCAGCGACCAACCCGACTGGCGGTGTCTCGGTCCTACGCGCGAGGTTTTTCGTAGGATGCGCCATCCGAAAAGCCTCCGCGTTCTGTACTAACTCGTCCGTAGTCTTGAGGTTACGCTCTCTCAAGAATACCGCTAGATCCTTGGAAACGCTACCAAAGAACTGTTCAGCCAACATGAGATCGAACAATGCTTCGTATGTGTGGTCGATCTTTGACAGTTCGACCCAACGTACGAGCAAATGGGACAACCGTTTGCCAAACGACATAAACGATTCCCCTGTCTGGCCGACAAGCTCTCAAGCGTTCTCTAAAACCTTCCGCATTACACTGGAACTTCTGCAAGAGACACTCCTTCAAAGTCTCGTACTCTATGTTCCCCGAAACGGTCAAACTATGGTAAAGACTCAAGGCCTGACCCTCTAGCACAGACAAAAGCAAAACGGGCCAGTTGGCAGGAGGCCAACTCAACGCCTGCGCATGAGACTCAAAACGACACAAAAAAGCGTCAATAGAGTCCACGGACTCTAAACATTGGCAGTTTAGGAAAATTCCGTATGCCCCGGCCTACTGAATCACTATCTGCTTTAGACCCCGCATCCCGAGCTAACTGTAGTTGCACCTCTCTATCTCTCTCCTTTTCCTCCCTATCCTTTTCCTGTTTCTCTCTCTGGTACTCTAGTTCCTTCTCTCTTAAAGCATGTTCCCTCTCGTCTTTCTCTCTCTGAAATGCTAGAGACTTCTCGTCTTTCTCTCTCTGAAATGCTAGAGACTTCTCGTCTTTCTCTCTCTGAAACGCTCTCTCTTCTCTTTCTCTCTCTCTCTGTACTTCTAACTCTTTCTCCTTAAAGACTCTTTCTTTCCCTTCTCTCTCTCTCTGAGCTTCTAATTCTTTCTCCTTTAAGACTCTTTCTTTCTCTTCTCTCTCTCTCTGAGCTTCCAATTCTTTTCTCCTTTAGCTCCATTTCCTCTTTCTTAAGTATTCTGTCTTTCTCTTCTCTCTCTCTCTGAATTTCTAGCACTTTCTCCTCCCTCTGTATCTGCATTTCCAACTCTTTCTCCTCTCTAAGTCTACGCATCTCCAACTCTTTCTCGTCTTTCACCCTCTGAACTTCTAACTCCTTCTCCTTAAGCACTCTCTCTTCTCTTTCTCTCTGAGCTTCTCTTTCTCTCGCCCTATCTTCCCTATCCCTACATTTCTCTACGTAATCAAAAAGCTTATCGTCCCTAAGTCCTAACCTTTCCCCCTGTTTAATGTAAGCCTCTACCGGGTCTACCTCCATATTTGCTAGAACTTCCCAAACTTGAGCACGTAAAAATACAAATACCACAACCAAATCAACGGAAAAACTTAAAATGAGAACTTACAACAATAGCAACCTACGAAGAAAATAGTGACCTACTTGACGTCGAGATGGAACGAAAAATAAGAACGATAGAAAGAGCAAGGAAAAAGAATACTACCTATACAAAAGGAAGAAACAAGCACTAATTCCGATCAAGATCCAGAAAACTACAGAAATAACGGATCTTGCCCCCTAGAATCGGAGAGGGGAATCTAACACAACAACATGCACATAGCAACAAATCCTACTCTAAAATCGCTGCTCACTATCGCCCGCAGATACTTCTAACCTACCGCTAAAACAGGGTCACCACTGTAACGCACGCAGACTTGCCCACAGTCGTACGCACAGACTCTCACGCAACAGACGCATACACCGCCACTGACTCAGACGGGCGCATTCATGCGGTAAAACACAACACACTGGCTCCCTTTCTAAAGTAACCTTTATACACTATAAATGAAAAAGAACGACTTAAATAACTATCAACTATGTACACTGTTCTATTATCACACCACACACGTATCACAATATCTTTGCCAGGTTAGGTCTTAGTCTCACATTGCCTCCAACCTGTTTGATGTTGTTGCCTGGTTACGTTGGTCCTTCTCACGTCTAGGCGTGAAAGTCCGTCGTACGCTTATCGCCGTCCTGTCTCTTTGGGCACGGACGTCCTTGTTCTCGTACGGTACTCAGTTCTCGCTTGGACTTGGGTATCTTGGTTCCCAGTCAAACTCACTCTCAGAAGAGCTGGAGGGATGACCTCACGTAGGTCCCACCTGCGACTCGACGTCTCGGCGTCCGTCTTTCCACTCTTTTTCAAGAACTCTGAATAGACAACAAAAGTCCCAATGTAACACTTGCTAAACACACAACATATTGGATCAATGAGAAACGTCACGTAACCTGGCTGATACAAATAACTCACACGTTCATTCACACACACACACGTGCTTCATAAACTGTCTATTTCCGTAACACCCCCATATCTATGTCACTATCTTGAAACAGACTATAGCCTAACACTCTTGCTATACATTACTCTATACACTGGAAAAGACTATGCTTAACCAACCCCGTACTATCTTCATAGCGGCTTAGACATACACACTTCACATTCCTTTAGTCATCTAACTCGGTAAACAACTGTATACAAAAACACCGGTTACTTCACCGAATTCTAAACATACTATAACTAAACCAAACCGGAACACCGCTATACCACCACATTAATCTTACCACGCATACTGTCTTTAACTAAACAACTAACAATACTACATTTATAGAAACATACCTGAAATCTAGGCTTCAGAGTCTTGGAATGCGGGCTAGGTAACTCGAACACAACCGTTCCATACGACAAGACAGCCCGCACTACCGATTTAGACCTCTGACAGTCCAGCTTCCGCCTAGAACTCACTAAACAGAACTCACTAAAAATCCTGTACTAACCATGTCTTACAGATTTCACGTGCGTCTAGTGCCACACGGACTTTCGGCAAACAAACCGTTAACAAAAACCGTACCGTACTAATCCTACTCGTTAACAAAAACCGTACCGTACTAATCCTACTGTGTGAGCACTATGCACAAGCATAGAGCTTCATCACATGGGCCAGGACTCTGAAGCCTGGAAAGGAGTCCTCGGCAAGCATGGCGTTGGGAACTGCAATGACAATGGTCGCCTACTGTTGGAGCTCTGTGCAGAGCAGCAACTTGTCATCACCAACACTACTTTCCAGCAAAAGGACAGTCGAAAGACCACCTGGATGCATCCTCGCTCCAAACACTGGCACCTTATCGACTATGTCCTAGTGCGTCAGAGGGACCGCAGTGACGTCCTCCTCACCAGAGTGATGCCCAGCGCAGAGTGCCACACTGACCACCGCCTTGTTCGCTGCAAACTCAGGCTCCGCCTCAAGCTGAAACCCAAGAAAGGGGGCCCCCACCCCAAGAAAAAGCTTGATGTTGCCAGCCTTCAGCGTGACGACAAGAAAGCTGCCCTTCAGGCCGATTTACAGCGCATGCTCAAAGACACAGTTGATCCAGCAGACTCCTCCCCTGAAACACTCTGGGAACAACTGAAACCTGATATTGTAAAATCGTCTGTGGAAGTCTTGGTCTTTGCTAGAAAGAGGAACAAAGACTGGTTTGACGAAAACGACGTAGAGATCCAGGAACTTCTAGCAACAAAAAAAAAAAAAAGAGCCGCCCACCAGGCCCACCTAGCCCAGCCTTCCTGCCCTGTGAAGAAGTCTGCCTTCCGCCTCATCTGCAGCAGTCTCCAGCTCAAGCTTAGAGAGCTCCAGAACGAGTGGTGGTCCAGACTCGCACAGAGGACCCAGCTCTGCGCTGACAACGGTGACTACAGGGGCTTCCACGAAGCACTGAAAGCAGTGTATGGCCCTAGGCACCTGGTACAAAGTCCCCTGCGAAGCGCTGATGGACAGGCACTCCTCACAGATAATACCTCCATCTTGAACCGCTGGTCGGAATACTTTCAGGACCTCTTCGGCGCTAAGCGCACTGTTCAAGAAACAGTCATCCTCCAAATCCCACACCTTCCACTAAAGGTTGAATTGGACGAACCGCCCACCGCCGAAGAGACCCTCACAGCCATCCACCAGCTCAAGAGTGGCAAAGCAGCAGGCATTGACGGAATCCCGCCAGAGATCTGGAAACATGGAGGCCCAGCACTGCACAACAAGCTCCACGACCTCTTTCTCTGCTCCTGGGAAAAAGGAACACTACTAAAGGATCTCCGTGATGCAGTCATCATCACCCTGTACAAGAACAAAGGAGAGAAGTCTGCCTGCTCTAATTATCGTGGAATTACCCTGCTGTCCATTGCCGGAAAAATTCTCGCAAGGTTGCTCCTGAATCGGCTGGTACCTGCCATCGCTGAAGACCAACTCCCAGAGGGCCAATGTGGCTTCAGAGCCAACAGGAGTACCACCGACATGGTCTTTGTGCTGAGACAGCTTCAGGAGAAGTGCCGCGAGCAGAACAAAGGGCTGTACGTAACGTTTGTCGACCTAACAAAAGCGTTTGACACTGTGAGCAGGCAAGGTATGTGGCAGATCCTGGAGCGACTAGGCTGTCCCCCAAAGTTCCTCAACATGATCGTCCAGCTCCACGAGGACCAGCAAGGCCAGGTCAGACTAAACAGTGACCTCTCAGAACCATTCCCCATTCGCAACGGCGTGAAGCAAGGCTGCGTGCTGGCACCGACCCTCTTCACCATCTTCTTCAGCATGATGTTGAAGCAGGCCACAGTGGACCTCGACGATGACGACGCAGTGTACATCAGGTATCGTCTCGATGGCAGCCTGTTCAACCTCAGACGACTGCAGGCCCACACGAAAATCCTAGACTAACTGATTCGTGAGCTGCTCTTTGCTGATGACGCTGCCCTCGTTGCACACACAGAGAGAGCCTTGCAGCGCATTACGTCCTGCTTCGCAGATGCCGCCCAGCTCTTTGGACTTGAGGTCAGTCTGAAAAAGACAGAGGTCCTTCATCAGCCGGCACCCAAGGAAGAGCATTGCCCTCCCCACATCACCATTGGCGAGTCCGAACTGAAGTATGTACACCAGTTTACCTACCTTGGCTGCATCATCACGTCAGACGCCAAGCTGGACAAGGAGCTGGACAACAGGCTGGCAAAAGCGAACAGTGCTTTCGGGCGTCTATTCAAGCGGGTGTGGCACAATCAACAGCTGAAAAAAGGCACCAAGATTAGCGTGTACAGAGCTGTCGTCCTCACCACCCTGCTGTATGGTTCCGAGTCCTGGGCCCTCTACCGCAGCCAACTACGACTCCTCGAACGCTTTCACCAGCGCTGCCTGCGTTACATCCTCAGCATTCACTGGAGTGACTATGTCACCAACGTCGAGGTCCTTGAACAGGCGGAAACTGTGAGCATCGAGGCTTTGCTGCTGCGGACACAGCTTCGCTGGGCGGGGCACGTCTCCAGGATGGAGGATCATCGCCTACCCAAGATCACTCTGTTCGGCGAGCTCGCCACTGGACACCGAGACAGAGGGGCACCAAAGAAGAGATACAAAGATGGTCTCAAGAAGTCACTTAGTGCCTGCCAAATCGACCACCGCCAGTGGTCTTCGTTTGCTGCGGACCGTGACACCTGGCGCTCCACCATTCACAAGGCAGCCGTCTCCTTTGAGGAATCTCGCAGAGCTAACCTTAACTCATTCTACCCCAACACCGAAATCCTCAAATTTTGTCGTTGTCCTCTGAAGACTGCATTGCAGTACAGGACACAGATCGACCATGATAGTTCAAGGGTGATGCCAGAATAGCCTGGCGCCCATAGGCGCCAAGCTATTCTGGCATCACCCTTGAACTATCATGATCGATCCTTATCTTGCTGTGGTGTGTCTGGGGTAGAATGAGTTAAGGACAAGCGGCTCAGAAGAAAAAACAGAGTTGTCGTAACTCAGAACCCTGACCAGACCTTCCCCTGCAGCCACTGCGGTCGAACCTGCCTGTCCCGGATTGGCCTCCGCATCCACGAAAATGCCTGCAGACGACGTGGGCAAGCCCTATAGAATCTTCTTTCGCGAAGTCAAGCCAAGACTTGCTCCAGGACTGCCCACTTCAGGATGCTCTTAGATGTACCGCAGGGCCGGACGATACACCCTTGCGGCAGAAACTCTACGGTGACCTTCCGGACCTGAAGAGGACAGCAGCATTCACGAGGGCCACAGGCGTGGATGTCTAAAGGAAGCGATCGAAATCAGCAGGTCGAACAGGAGAGGTGCCGACCAATCAAATGCCCCCGCCATTCCTTCAATATATCCTTCGCCGCGCCCATCCCTCCGGCAGCCAACAAATCGGAGTAAGGGCACCAGTCGAGCACCAGTTAAGACCTGACACCCGCTGCTCGTTAAGTTCCGGGAAAAGCAGCGATGGGATGAACATCAGCAAAGACTCGGAAAGTGACTTCGGCATTTGCATTGACCCATTATGAGTCATGCATCCAACTCAGCTTGAACACAATTTAAAAAATTTTTTTAAACGGAAATAAAAAGCAGGTGAACACTGTGCATGCGTTTCGACGAAAACTGTGGATTAACCCATTTAACCCCAACGCCCTACAACATGAGATGAATCGACCATGCTAATTCAAGGGTGGTGCCAGATTAGCTTGGCGCCTAAAGGCGCCAAGCTAAACTGGCACCACCCTTGAATTAGCAGGGTCGATACCGTAGTTATATGACACCTCCGACATTTGGGAAATGCGGTCTTGGGGTTAAATGGGTTAAATGCCGGCATATCGCTTGTTCGGGATTTTAATCCGCGGCCTGTTTTCTTCGAAACACGTGCAGTTCTGACCTGCTTCTGGTTTCTGGCAATCGTCTATTGTCTAAATAATGAATGAAAAGTGTAAGTTCGTCTATAAACCCCAGTCCACAGACAATATAAGCAAAACACGACGTATCTGATTTTATCCCATCCGTCTTCAGGTGATATAAACAAAAATAAATGATGATGAGGATGATAATAATAATAATATAATCATAATAATAATCATACTAATAACAAGAATAATAAGCTTAATCATCATCATCATCATAAAAAGCATTTATATCGCTCTAAATCCCCAGCAGCAGTGGGCTCTAAGCGCCTTACAAGAAGTGTACGTATGCAGAATTTGACACTACCTTTAAGCGAATTGAATCTACGCACACACATACAAACACACGTACATACTCATGTACATTCGTAAACAGGAACGGAAAAGAGAAACAAAAGACGTCATCGAACAACAAGACGCAACGAAAACAGAAAATGACACGCGCAACATAAATAGGATAAAAGAACAACACACACACACACACACACACACACACACACACACACACACACACACACACACACACACACACACAGAGGGTGGTTTTTTTGTACACAGAGATTCTATCACCGTTTATGTATCACTGCATGCAAATTGTTGGCCTTATCCATTCTTACGAGGTATGATCAAAAACTAAAGATTTTTGGGCTGCTCTTGACTACTTGAGCATAAAATATGATAAAATGTCAGCCTTTGTTCTTTATTACAGGACAATAAGAGGCCGATGTGTGACATCTCTTACAATAGTGATGTAGGGTCTAAATGTACCTGAAATTAAACAGCAAACTCTCAGAGATAACACATTTATTTTTACGGTTTTAAAAGAGTGAAACTCGTATAGGGGCCTCTCAAACTGCAAAAAAAAATATTAAAAGTTGTTTGATAGAGTAGTCTACTTGCGTATTGTCCAGGCTCTGCGTGTGATTCAATTGTGCAGTTCAACTGCAAAAGAGAGGACTTTGATGACGAGTATAGCCCAATGTGTAAAAGGCCATCGGGACGACGTCGGCCGCCGTTGGCGGGCGACGTCGGCCCGATGATTTCTTGGCGCATTGGGAGGCCGGCTGTCAAATTTCACCTGGGAGCGAGCAAACTTCACTCTGTGTTTACAAATTAATAGGAAAATACACATTTATCCTATTTTGAGAGATAGCCTTCACCTTCAATCCTTTGTTTCGAAACAGTTCAGAGGGTAGCTGACCATGACTTTGACCTCGAAAAAACTATCTGCAATAATGATACCCCATGCCTTCATAGAGGCTCAGAAGAAACAGAAAGCTGACCCTTAATGAGCTACTCAAAACGTGTAGAAAAGAGGTCCCAGATGACCAAGTGATGTCATATCTGAAGACGATATTTGCTTATCCTGTAACAACAAACGATCAACCCAAACAGAAGTGGGTGGCCTCTGATAATGAGACTGGTGCCCAATGCGCAAAAGGCACTTCTGTCAGATTTCCTGAACTGACGGCAACATTTTCTACAAGTTCTAAAACTTACAGGTCAACGGTCGAAAATAGTCCTACAATGTATTACAAAATGTGAAAATATCAAGAAAATGGCACAGCTATCATTACTTGTTGATCACACCTCATATACAGAGTCACTAACTAAACTAAAGCATTACTATTATTGATCATATCGCAGTTAATGTACTGGGGTGTTTTGTATGATCTACCATATTGGGTTGTGTGCGTGTGTGTGACGCGTTTTTATTGTAGGCCTGTTTAAGTATTTAACTCATGCAAGGCACCGCGCATCAACAGCTGCAAAGTGTTGTAAGCGTTGCCACCGGCAACGCTATACGACACTTTTACAGCTATTGATGCGGGGTCCCTTAACTCATTCTACCCCAACACCGAAATCCCCAAATTTTGCCGTTGTCCTCTGAAGACTGCACTCTAGTGCAGTACACAGATCGACCATGATAGTTCAAGGGTGATGCCAGAATAGCTTGGCGCCCATAGGTGCCAAGCTATTCTGGCATCACCCTTGAACTATCGTGGTCGATCCTTATCTTGCTGTGGTGTGTCTGGGGTAGAATGAGTTAAATAAAAATGTTCTCGTATTGTACTCTAGTTCCTGCCAAATAGAAGCTAAATTGGTTTGTGTGTGTTTGTTGTATTTGCGTGCGTGTGTGTGTGGGTGCACAGAACCACTAATTTGGGTGACTTTCTTTACCATCCTTCTGGAAACTGGGTCTGTGTAAAATTCTGGGCGGCCAAGTCAGACACCCATTTTTTCTGAGGGTTGTTTCTGCATTATTTTTAATTCAAAAGTCAGAAATAAAAATAAAAATTGGATGTCTCATTTTGGCAGGTTTACCTAATATTGTGTGCTTTAAACGCACTGGGCCAGTGTGTTACCGCGGAAGCAAGCATCGTTCGGCTGCACTGAGTGAACTGAGTGGTTTCCCCTTCTATTGTCTCTCGTCCCGCGAAGTCGCCGTTCCATCAGGTAAGATTGTTTTTATGCAATATTTCTTAGATAAAAGCACGCCCAAGTGTACTTCTTCACCGCAGTAATTTAACTGAGATGCTCCCAATCAGATACAATTGCACAGTAGCCTATATGGACCCGTTTGGCCGAGAAAACTGAGTCTGCTACGACCCGCGTCTCAGCCTGCTGCTCAGCCCGTCAGTCTTGTAGTAACAGATAATAGAACCCCACGAATTTAACAAAAGATTTTTTCTTCAACGAAAGGAATTTGTTCAATAACACATTACAAGGTCAATCTGTCACGCGATTGGGTTGCTTTTTTTCTTCTTCTGACATGTGTGATTGTGAACGAAATGTAACTTTGCATATGCATGCACTGTTGAAACAAGATGGTGCCAGATTTGAATCCTCGTACGCAAAACTACCTCGCGATTCGAAGAACAGACTTCCACGAATATTTTTTTTTCGGATTTTGCAACTGAAGTGTCGCATTTTACTGTATTACCAGTTATTGTTCGTAGGGGGCAGGGGGTACTGCTGTAATTATGTATAATATCTGATTCAAAATGTCAATGGTTTACATGGTTGTATTTGACATGATTGCAGCAACACCGTTTTGGTCACACTCATCACTTTCTGCACACACCCAGCGCCGGATGGCAGCAGGATGTCCAAACCCATCGGGATCTATGGAAGTGGACAAGCACGCCCCTTCCTGGCACATGACCAAGGCCCATGGCAAAATTAGTCAGCAGCAGCATGATGGCCCAGCGTCGTCTGTCGCAGAGGGTGCGTCTGGTAGGAGGGTGCATAGACGGCAGCGGAATGCCCCCAATTACAAACTGGTAAGTGATTCTATGATCATCTTCATTTTATTGGCTCGCGTGCGAAGCAAAAGTGAGTTTATGTTCTGGGCCACTGGTCGTCTGTCCGTCCGTCCGTCCGCGTCCATGGTAAACGTTAACAGTGGCATTTTCTCGGAGACTTTTCAAGCCACATTCTTCAAGCTTGGCCCAAGGATACTTTGTGGCAAGATCTTTGTAAACATACCAATTTGAGTGATCTCTCTCAAAGGGTCACGCGGGGTTGACAGATGTGTGAAAACTGCTTACATTTTCAGAAAACATGGATTTTGCTTTCTTGTGCAAGGCCCCTTAAACCAAAATTGGGCTGCTTTTGTACTAATGCAGCTTTTTTTTCTTTCCTTTTCCAGTTGGCAAATGGAGCCTGGGATGGGCCTGAGACTGCCGAGAGTGCAAGCGCATCGCAATACAAGGACAGTGATGACGAGGAGTTTGTTCCTGGCTCGAGCTCACGGGATTCAGACGGTGCGTCGCCATCAATCTCTGGGGTCTCTGACACAGACAGTATTGTATTGAATATGTTAGATTTCAAAGTGGCTGTTTCAGGGTGGGCAGGTGTCAGTGAAGCAAGTACCAGCAAGGTGCAGTGTGCGTTAGGGGATGAATTAGGGGGTGGCAGTGACAATGTGGATAGGCAGAAGGAACATGATGTTGGGGGTGGGGAAAGAGCGCTTACCAAAGAAACGGGTGTGCACGTGTCGCAGAGAGGGAAAGGAAAGTACAAATGGGACAAGAAACATGCATGCAAATTTTGTGGCAAGCTTGTTTTGAAAATGAGCACGCACTTACACGATGTCCATGCAGATGAGGCAGATGTTGCTAAAATTTTGATGAAAAAAAAAAGGGACTAAGCAGAGACGTCAAGCATGGATCAGAATACAAGATGAGGGGGATTACATGCATAATGTTGCAGTTCTTGAAAAGAAATCAGGATGTTTGATTCCTAAGTATCGCACCAAAACTAGTAAGGTAGATGACCTTCTCGCCTGTAGCCATTGCAAAGGGCTCTATCAAAAAAGCTGATCTCTGTACACTCAATACGTTGCTGTCAGAAACAAGGAGGGTTTCAGTTCACTAAGAGAGGTGAGGCTGCTCAACGTGGGCGGTTAATGCTTCCAATACCTTTAGACGTTGACTTTTCCTTCTATCATAAGATTATAGCCAGACAAAGACAGGATGAGATAAGCCGTCTCATCAGAACTGACCCCTTGCTTTTGGAGTATGGAAAGAGATTATTTGACCGCAGGGACATTGAAGAACACACGGCTGGGCAAATCAGCTCCAGGATGCGGGAGTTAGGGAGACTATTAAAGATTCTTAGAGTCAGGTCAGAAATGAAAATCACAAGTTTAAATGCTGTGGTCAATGCAGCTAGCTTTGATCATGTTGTACTGGCTGTAAAAGAGCTAGCAGAATTTGATGAGGACACACATCAGTTCAAAAAAGGCAATCTTGCAATGCGCATAGGCCATGCTTTGAAAAAATGTTCACAGATCAAACAGTCGCTGGCATCCAAACAGCTTGGGAATGGTTCAGATGACAGGTGGCGACAGGAGCTCTCTGAGGCGCAGCGCTTTGACTCTGTCTTCACCGGGGACTGGTACGATTGTGTGTCAGCTACAGCAGCCCAGTCGGTCGGGAAAATGACCATGAACAAACCCAAGCTGATCCCATCATGTGAAGATGTGAGGAAGGTCCAACAGCTTCTTGAGACAAGGATGGTTTCGGAAGATTATCCGACAGTGGTTAAAGTAACTCTTTGCGCTGTATCACTTTTCAACCGAAAACGAGGGGGAGAAGTTCAGAGAATGAAGGTATCAGACTTCCAGAATGCTAAGATTGGATCGATCACCAATCAAGATATCTTGAAAGGTCTCACAGAGGTTGAGAAGAAAATGGTGAATCATTTTCAGCGAGTGGAAATCAGGGGCAAGTTTAATAGGAGTGTTCCCATTTTGCTGACGAAGAAGATGATGACAACTGTGGACAGAATCCTTCAAATGAGGCAATCAGTGCCAGCTCTCGCCGGTTCCCAGTACATCTTTGCCACACCTTCTGGTCAGAGGCATTACAGAGGCCATGATGTTCTGAAGGAACATGCACTGCAAGCGCAAGTGTCAAACCCAGCCATGTTCACATTTACTCAGTTACGGAAGCAGGTTGCAACTTTGGCTCAGGCCATGGCCATCTCGGAGTTAGACCAGGATCAGCTGGCAGACTTCCTTGGTCATGATATTCGGATACATCGCCATATCTACCGCCAACCTCAAGACGTCCTTCAGAAGGCAAAGGTGGCAAAGATTCTTCTGTCAGTTAACAATGGGATGACAGATTTTGAGAGTTGCATTAGAGCTGAACTGGGCGATGATGATTGACTTTGACAATGAAAACACATCAGAAACTCGCAGAGAGGTCGCTGGGGAAACAGCACCTGTGAATGAAGAAATAGCAAGTCAACAACACAGGAATCATTGAGCATGACCGAGAAAAGACGTCCAGAGTCTGATGACAAACTAGATAGTTTTGATGATGACAGTTCTGCGTCGGCGCCTGTTCGAAAGAAAGCTAGATTTACAAGGAAACATGGGGGAAAGCTGAAGAGAAAGCTGTTGAAACTCGTTTCAAGACACACCTCGTCGTGAACAAACTTCCTGGAAAGGCCGAGATACAGCAGGCCATTGCAGAAGACCCTGCACTTAGACATAGGCGCTGGACAAACATTAAGGATTACATCCGCAACAGACTGAAAAAGTTACAAAAGAAATGAATTGAGATTCTCCGACACTCGCGTCATTTTCCTTTTCATACAGATTTATTACAAGAGTGTTCATTATTATTGGGTTGGTTTCAGCATGTCTAGCTTGTTTTTGTCAATGGAACTGCAAATGGAACGACGCTTGGGGACGAGAGACAATAATAAGGGGCAAGAAAACCATTGTCAACATAAAGATTTTTTTACAAGAGTTCTACTATGGGGTTGGTGCGCCTGCATCCTTTTGTATACTGTATATAGCATGTAAAACTTTGAAAAAGGAACTGCTGATGGAACGGCGCTTGGGTACGAGAGACAATAATAAGGAGTAAGAAAACCATTGCCAACATAAAGATTTTATTACAATAGTGCTACTATGGGGTTGGTGTGCCTGACTGTATATAACATGTAAAACTTTGAAGATGGAACGGGTGGGGGGGGGGGGGGAGACGAGAGACAATAATAAGGAGTAAGAAAACCATTGTCGACATAAAGATTTATTACAATAGTGCACCTATGGAGTTGGTGCGCCTGCATGATTTTTGTATACTGTATATAACATGTAAAACTTTGAAAATGGAACTGCTGATGAAACGGCGGTTGGGGACGAAAGACATTAATAAGACAAAAAGAAACAATCATTGTCAACATAAAGACTTATTACAAGAACGTTATTATTCGGTTGTTTCCAGCGTGTATAGCTCTGTTTTTATCTGATGTACACCTGGATCATTTTGTATGCTGTGTAACATTAAAGAAGTGCCCAACGGAGAAAGAAACACGCTTAGAAAAGATGGGTACAACACAATTTATTAATATTTCGGGTCAGCACATTCCTTCTGCCAATGAAGATAAGTAGCGGCTAGTCTATCTGTTTGTTTGTCTTTTTTGACAAAGGGTATTTACCCGAAATATTAATACATTGTGTTGTGCCCATCTTTTCTAAGCGTGTTTCTTTCTCCGTTGGTTACTTCTTTGCTTATTACACGCTTGGCAGTCACCTTTTTGGTCTGGATTGTGTAACATTCATTAACCTTACTTTGCAACTAAACAGTGGCCCCCACCCAGGTCTGCCCTGGGGGACTTGGGTGGGGTCAACTACTTTTTAGTTCCTAGGGTCACCCTGGTCAGCCCCAAAGGGTGGGTTTTCCTCTCAATTCTGGGGCATGTGTTTCTGTCTACCCTTGGTCAATTGACTTGTATTTTCCTTTTTTTAAGCTCTCCCTGCTGTCTGCGCTGCCTGTATCTCTTGAAAAGAAGTACCCAACGGAGAAAGAAACACGCTTAGAAAAGATGGGTACAACACAATTTATTAATATTTCGGGTCAGCACATTCCTTCTGCCAATGAAGATAAGTAGCGGCTAGTCTATCTGTTTGTTTGTCTTTTTTGACAAAGGGTATTTACCCGAAATATTAATACATTGTGTTGTACCCATCTTTTCTAAGCGTGTTTCTTTCTCCGTTGGTTACTTCTTTGCTTATTACACGCTTGGCAGTCACCTTTTTGGTCTGGATTGTGTAACATTCATTAACCTTACTTTGCAACTAAACAGTGGCCCCCACCCAGGTCTGCCCTGGGGGACTTGGGTGGGGTCAACTACTTTTTAGTTCCTAGGGTCACCCTGGTCAGCCCCAAAGGGTGGGTTTTCCTCTCAATTCTGGGGCATGTGTTTCTGTCTACCCTTGGTCAATTGACTTGTATTTTCCTTTTTTAAGCTCTCCCTGCTGTCTGCGCTGCCTGTATCTCTTGAAAAGAAGTACCCAACGGAGAAAGAAACACGCTTAGAAAAGATGGGTACAACACAATTTATTAATATTTCGGGTCAGCACATTCCTTCTGCCAATGAAGATAAGTAGCGGCTAGTCTATCTGTTTGTTTGTCTTTTTTGACAAAGGGTATTTACCCGAAATATTAATACATTGTGTTGTGCCCGTCTTTTCTAAGCGTGTTTCTTTCTCCGTTGGGTACTTCTTTGCTTATTACACGCTTGGCAGTCACCTTTTTGGTCTGGATTGTGTAACATTCATTAACCTTACTTTGCAACTAAACAGTGGCCCCCACCCAGGTCTGCCCTGGGGGACTTGGGTGGGGTCAACTACTTTTTAGTTCCTAGGGTCACCCTGGTCAGCCCCAAAGGGTGGGTTTTCCTCTCAATTCTGGGGCATGTGTTTCTGTCTACCCTTGGTCAATTGACTTGTATTTTCCTTTTTTTTAAGCTCTCCCTGCTGTCTGCGCTGCCTGTATCTCTTGAAAAGAAGTACCCAACGGAGAAAGAAACACTCTTAGAAAAGACGGTTACAACACAATTTATTAAGATTTCGGGTAAATCCGCTTTCTCAACACGGACAAACAAACAGAGAGATTAGTCGCTACTTATCTTCATTCGCAGAAGGAATGGGGCACATTCCTTTTGTGAACAAAGACAAGTAGCGACTGATCTCTCTGTTTGTTTGTCTGTTTTGACAAGGCGGATTTACCCGAAATCTCGAAATCTTACTAAATTGTGTTGTAACCGTCTTTCCTAAGCGTGTTTCTTTCTCCGTTGGGCACTTCTTTGCATTTTACATGATTGGCAGTCACCTTTTGGGTCTGAATTTTTTTTTTTTTTTTTTTTTTTTTTTTTGGGGGGGGGGGGGGGGGGGGGGGGTATATCTCTCTTGATTTTGGATGTGTGTTGCTAAATGATCTTAGGTTTACTTAGTGTATTAGACTGGCTGGCGACATGCATTCAATATTCTGTTCATTATTTTATTTTATTTTGTTCCCCTTCATTATCAGTGCTGGCACGTCCGGACGTTCAGCAATGTACAACCAATCGGGACGAAAGACAATAATAAGATAAGAAAACCATTGTCAACATGATAAACATTTATTACAAGAGTGTTATTTTTTCAGTTTGTATAGCTTGTTTTTATCTGATGTACGCCTGGATCATTTTGGAAATGTCTGTAACTTTTTTTTGGTTACTGTAAAGTACACTTTGCATACTGTGCATTGTTGTTTCTAAAGTCACAGGAAGCATAAACCTTAGCTGAGTTGGTATACCTCGCCCTCTACCTAGGTTAAACGCACCAGCGGTGCCATTGTTGCTATTTTCGCACCGAACCCGTCATGTGCACCAGAACTGCGCGCGCAGGTTGGCTTGTGCACTTGTAGTGTGGTCTCGTTCGTTCACGCAGAAGATTGTGATCGCAGTCGGGAAAAAAAAAGGTTCGTTTGCGGTTTTAACTTGTAGCCTTTTATCTCCCCGAATACGCCAGTTTTGTGTTGAGATGGCGGAGGCTTGAGTCATGCCCAACACCACTGAATCAAGTCTATTGTACATGTAGTGCGCTCATTTCTCGAACTTCAACTTTGACGGTGCTTTCTGCCACAAACGACGCAGATGTCGCAAAAATCACCTCCATTGAGGATTTTAAAAAGCTATTTTTAAAATCTGCCAAATCGCGTAATGTTTCATGGTGCTAGCATAAGGATGGATGCATAATTGCTGGATTGCACATAATATGGGAAAGGGTTTGTTCTTTATTCATGTTATTTTGCAGCAGTCAAACGAAGCTCACGTGATTCTTTCTCCAAGGTTGCCCATTACAGGTGCAGAAAGCACACGCTCTAAACCGATCGGATGCACCAGACCAGTCCGAACGACCGGTTTGGTGCCAATATAGCAACATTGGCACCACTGGTGCATTTAACCTAGGCACTGGACGAGGTATACCAACTCGGCTAAACTTTATTGTCGCACTTGCTAGAACTCGGTATTATATTTCTCTCTCCATTTTATGAATAGAGGCACATAAGTCGCGGTAACCCTTTACGTGCCGAACTTGGGCAAGAACTAGTTTTCCTCATCACAAAGTTGGCAGAAAAAGGTTTGACTGCTCTTGATTGTTTGATTTGAAGTGTTTACAAACAATTACTGTGTTTTTATATGCATGCACCTTTGATGTGATTAATAAAGGCTGAAGTTTCAAGTGGTTGATTTCCTATGTTGTCAGTTCATTAATTAATGTCAGTGTTCTGTTTTGTCATTTTAACTCATTCTACCTCAAGGCCGGAATCCCCAAATGTTAAAGTCGTCTTCTGAAAACTGCGTTGCAGGGCAGGACACAGATCGACCACGATAGTTCAAGGGTGATGCCAGAATAGCTTGGCGACCATAGGCCCCACTCTATTCTGGCATCAGCCTTGAACTATCATGGTCGATCTTTATTTTGCTCTGGTGTGTCTGGGGTAGAATAAGTTAAGTGTTAGTTTCTTCATCTGGGTCTTTTTTTGTCTTTCATATTTTTCCACACTTTTTAACCTGCATTATACTGAGGCTAAAAGCTTCAAAATTGTACACTGCCATATATGCAAGCTACATTACAGAACTTACAGATGAGGACATAGACCAATGGCATTATTAGTTCAAGGGTGGTGCCACAATAGCTTGGCGCCTAGAGGCGCCAAGCTATTCTGCCACTACCCTTTGGACTATTTTAGTCACACTTATTGCACACACTGGTGTATTCCGAATAATAAGGGTTAATATTCAAAATGCTCTGTTGCTGTTTGTCTCAAACTGCAGAGTACATTTTTTTTTTTTTTCGTAAGTCGTTTAATTTCCAGAATTCTCACATAAATGCCATGATAAACTGTTTTGCTTCAGAAGGACAAAACGTAGCAATGTTTAAAAGATTTCCTCTGTAAAAATCATAATCGAAAGGTTACAGGCCAGTGTTCATTCAATTTTTGCACCATACAATGTTAAGAATGTTAATGCATACATACACATTCAGTTGAAAAAAACAAAACCAAAAAATGAATGTGAAAAAGAAGTATTCCATGAACTTGACCTTATTACAGACGCCTACTGTTGTGAAGACACCCATTTTGACTGTAATGCCAGTTTTTGTGTGAGAGAGACACCCACCCACTTTATTGGCAGAAACCCATTTTTTCGGCATCTAGTGGCTCTGTTTCTAGAAAATGTCTTTTTTATTTTAAGTTATAGAGCTTAGTTATAAGGTGAGTTCTAAACATTCGCATCTATTCCAGAGCCCTAGAATAAATAAAAATATGGGAACCCATTTTCACATGAAATGGTAGGTAACCCACTGTGAGGCTTTTGTGCGTTTGTGTGTGTGTGTGTGTGTGTGTGTGTGTGTGTGTGTGTGTGTGTGTGTGTGTGTGTGTGTGTGTGTGTGTGTGTATGTGTGTAACTTTGATTGTGTTCTCACGATGACGAAAATGCAACTGGACAAACTATAACGAAGAGGAGAGTAGTTAAAATTAAGTCACACACACACACACACACACACACACACACACACACACACACACACACACACACACACGCACGCACGCACGCACGCACACACACACACAGTCACCTCTTTGGTATGAATTTTGTCCAATTTTGACAGTGAAAACGTTTTTTTGTAAAGTGTGTACATGTTAATAAGTATGGAGCTCCGTGTCTGTAATGACGAACCTAACACAGAACGAAACACGCTTAGAAAAGACATTTACAACTAATTGTGGTGTAACTGTCTTTTCTGCGAGTGTCTCGTTCTTCTTAGTCTCTGCATTTTACACGCCTGGCCATCACCATTTTGGTCTTGATTTCTGGTGTCATTAGAACTGTGACCACAGGGCCGGGGAGCCTTGATTGGCTTTTAGGTGTGATATATTTACCATGGTACTTCATATGGTCGTTATGGTTGCTGGCTTAATTTGTGTATGCCCCTTAGATCTGTGCTGATACTTGTTATTAGTGGATGGATAAGGGGAGACGAGGCAGCTCTTCTTTTTGTATCCAGTTGCACCTTTAGCAGCCTGGTGTGGTGGTTTGTGATATTGGACCTTACGACCTAAGTCCTTCAAACAGTGTACTGACGTCAGCGCGAAGGTCCGTGATGAGGTTACAAGCACTTTTGAGTTGCGCTCGCAGGGTATGAGGGTCAGTGGTGTCCTCATCAGGACAGGTAGTCCCGCGGGTCGTGGTGGGTGCGGTCTTTGTATTATGTAGAACTGTAGTTCGTGTTTGGTCGGGTTGGGGGAAGGGACGTGGCAGTGGACATTACACCATCAAATGTTGCCGCAACAAGGGATAAATCAGTGCGGGCGTTCTGAGTGGTTGGCCAGGAGATGTGGTGATGGGATTAGGCAGGGATGAGTGGTCGTCGGCTGATAATCCCTTGTGATTGACGACTCCGCCGGCTGCTCAAGAAGAGAGACTTCTTTGTTGTCCGAGATGGGGGTGTCTGCTAGGGAGACAGCCAACAGCAGGCCCCGTGAGGAGTTGGGAGGGGTGGCGGGTGAAGTGACGGTACTTTCTGTAAAATCGGGGGTAGATGCAAGATGGTTGCTGGTGACGGGGACATTTTCTGCAGGGTCCGCTGTACCGGCCAGAGGATTAGCAAGGTCCGGCGTGCAGGGCTCGGAGGCTGGGAGGGGTAGACGAGATGGGCGACGGGGCGTGGACTGGCCACTAATCCACTTAAAGCCAGAGTCAAGTAATGAGATCTCATTACACGCAGGAGTAGAGGACGGGGGCTGAACGGATGGGGAATTGGGTGGCTGGTCAGTAGAACATATGGTTAAATGACTGAATGTGGGCGGGGGTATATTGCCTTCGTCAGAGAGAGAGAGAGAGAGAGAGAGAGAGAGAGAGAGAGAGAGAGAGAGAGAGAGAGAGAGAGAGAGAGAGAGAGAGACTGACTGACTGACTGAAACTTTATTTATCAAGGATTGAGATATTAGGCGCACAGGCCTTTCTTCCAATCTGTCCTTGCTACATCTACTGACATATAATAACAGGCAAAGCTACATTAAACTCACAAACAACATCGAACTGAAATTAATGCGAATTACGACAACACTACAAACTGCAACAATGATTTAACAAAACACACAGGTACCCATACGAAGATGTTTGCACGTGTCATAATATCCGTTTGCGGGAGCCCTCCCCAGACACTCCCACCCGGGGGGCACGCCACAAATATACTTTCACTCGAATGACATACTAAGCACATCGTTTGAATAAACTGTGCACCGGCACTGCATCCCCTGACCAGGTCTATACGGGAAGCACCCTCACAAACGGCACGTGAACGCAAATGGTATAATAAAAATAATAGTTGCATAAAAAGAAATAAAAATATATTATGGTTAGACAACACGAGATAATTAAATTTACGTTGCCTTGGATAAGTGCTTGAACAGTTTTGCTTTAAAAGCAGCTAGGGAATTAACTACTTGTAGATGCAAAGGAATAGAATTCCACAGGAAACCACCTGAGTATGACAAACTGGATTTATACAAATCAATGCGGGGCCGTTTTATGCTCAGGTTGCTCCGAGAGGTGCTGTATCTCTTCTCAGTAAGAGTAAAAAGTTCCGATAAGTAGCCGGGGGCCTTACCCTTAAGAGCTTTGTGCACTAGTACGCACTTGTTAAATACTAAGTGTTTGTCAAGAGGAAGGAGTCCAACTGCCTCGAGCCTCGCCTCAGTGGGTAGAGATGAGCTAGGAATAATGAGTTTGGCTGCTCTTCTGTATAGCGAATTTATTTTCTTGAACTGAACCTCGCTACAGCCATCCCAAACTGTTGAGGCATAATCAATGTGGGGCTTGATGTATCCATTGAAAAATAGTTTACGCGTGTTCAGATTAATGACCGCTTTCAGTTTAGACAGTAAAAATAATTTCTTTGAAATTGTCTTTCCGATGTGTATGAGATGAGGCTGCCAACTAAGTTGGTTATCTACAACTACCCCTAGTAAACGGTGCTGCTGTACTTGCTCTATGGGGACAGCTTCAAATGAGAGGTTTAGAGGCGCGGGTTGCAGCTGATGTTTCTGACGTGTTGTGACTAACATGCTTTTTGTTTTAGTTGGATTGACTATCATTCTATTTCTACTGCACCATTTAGAGACTTCTTGTAGGCTCTGCTGGAGGCTGTTGGTTATGTCAGCTACAGTTTTACCGGATGCATGTAGCGTCGAATCGTCAGCAAACATGTCACACTCGGCACTAGCACATGTGATGTGTAGTGGTAAATCATTAATAAAGATACAAAATAACAATGGGCCCAGAACCGAACCCTGAGGAACACCAAGCTCTACCTTACCCTCTGAGGAATAGTTACCATTTACATAGACAGCTTGTGTTCTCGCAGAAAGATACGAGTTAAAAAATGAAAGGGCTGACGGGCTGTTGTTGTTGAAATAAACATTAAGTTTCCTCAGCAAGATTTCATGATTTATCAGATCGAACGCTTTTTTCAGGTCCAAGAATACCGTGCCAGTCATTTTGTTATTGTTGATGTTATCTAGCCATGAATCAACCATACGTACTAATGCTGAGTGGCATGAGTGTTTGGGTCTAAAACCGGACTGGAACTTATTTAACAAGGACCGTTCTTCGAGGTACTGGAGGAGATGCTTTTGAATATGCTTCTCAAGTGGCTTTGATAAAACAGACAGAAGAGAAATGGGACGAAGGTCATTTACATCAGTAGTATCTTTGGTCTTGGGTATAGGAACAACTTTTGCTTTTTTAAACGCCACAGGAAAAGTATTGTACTGTATGCATAAGTTAAAAATGTAAGTGAGGGGTTCAACAATATAAGGCAGTGATATGTGGAGTATATAACCATTTATACCGTCCACACCAGCAGATGTCTTGTTCTTAAGGCACGTTATATAACGCCCGACTTCGTGAACAGCGATAAAGGGGATACCAAACGTATCATCGGACGATAATCGTTCCTGGCAAAACATGGACAGTTGATCCGATATTACATACGCTGACGGATCAGGGCTGTTGGAAGTAAGTAGCTGTTCTGGAGCTGAGAGAAAGCAATTGTTTATGCTTTCCGCAGAGAATTCGTGTGGAATGATATGAGTCTGCCTGCGCGTGTTGCTTGTTAGAGTATTCAAAGCAGTCCAAACAGAAGCAGGAGATTTTTCGTTCTCAATTGTCTTTTCAACAAATAACTTTTGAGCTTCTCGAACTAAGTACTTAACTTTGTTACGCAAACGTTTAAACTCAGCGAAGTTCTTTTCTCGTTTAGCGGTGTTTCGTGCCTCCATAGTTTGTTTGATTTCCTCCGTTATCCAGGAGGGAGGCTCGCGGCGTCGGACTCGCTTCCTTCTTAGCGGCGCGTGTTTATTCAGCACACCGAGGAACAGATCAAGCCATATAGTGAGCGCATTATCAGGGTCAGTGCAGTTATACACTTGATCAAATCCTGCATAGCTTAGATCATGTAAGAAAGCATTCGTATTGAGCTTTTTAAACGATCTGTACGTTATGTACGAGTGCTGGTCCCGACTTTGTTTTGCGGGCAGATTGCACGACCATGTACAGGCGATGGGAAAGTGGTCACTGACGGCTAATGAAGAAACATTAGTTTCCGCTATTGCTGTTGGGTTATTAGTGTAAATGTGGTCGATGATGGTGGCAGCAGAGCGTGATACTCGCGTTGGAGATTTAATCATCTGCTTTAGCCCGAAAAGAGTGATCGCTGATTGCCATGTAGGCTTGGGTTTCAGCATATCGATGTTAAAGTCTCCCAGAATGAGAACATTTTTACCGGTGTCGTTCACTTTACCCATCACTTGTACAAAGTCGTCATACCAGTCAGCAGTAGCAGCTGGATTTCTGTACATAAAGGCGACAAGGATGGGAGAGGAATGTGGTAGTTTCACCTCCAGCCACACACACTCTAGCTCTCTGGACTCAAGGTCTTCACGTCTGCGCACCATATTTCGGATAGAGCTATGTACATAGACAGCTATTCCAGTGTGTCCAGGGTAGCTTGGGTCACGCCGGATTAGAGAAAAGTTAGGAATAATTAAGCTAGCATCACTGATGTTTGGGCCCAGACGTGATTCCGTGAGACCAAAGAGATGGAAGTGCGATGGCTCATTTAAAAATAAACGAATATCGGGGACCTTGTGAAACAGGTGAAAAATATTAAGGTGTCCGATTTTCAGTCCAAGTGATTGTACGCTAATTGAAGCTTTCGGCATCGCTTCTCGTCAGTTCGCGTGAAGTCACTGTAAAAAGCCTCTATGATCTCAAAATGGGATCACATACACAAAAATGCACGATGATCTCAAAATAAAATCACATACACACACAGTACGGTTAAGTCTCTCGAGCCAAGAGAACTTGGAGTCCACAAAGACAATTCACTGGCTAAAGGCCAAAAGGTCACTGTGACTTCCGTAGTCAAACAGTTCTCAGTGTGCTGCCTCAAAGGCAAACACACAGCCAATGTCAAAACAGTCTGTAATATTTCGTAGTTCCGATTATCAGAAAGTAATCACTATTTACGTAACACGGTAAAAAACTAAATAAAAATGTCTAAGTGCCGCAGCACTTGTTAAAACACATGCACAGAAATTCGAACGTTTCTGTTATTATTTCAAATTAAGTCCACACAACCTATACAAGGGCTCACACACCTATGCACATAGGAACACACGCTATTGTCCGCGGTTCGCGGATTGCGGGTTGAATCGTAGTCAAGATTAATTATTAAAAAAAAAAAAAAAAAAAAAAAAAAAAAAAGTCATAGTTTTGAATGACTCGATGGGCGCTAAACCAAATAAACTGAATGACAATTGTCAGTGTAAACGCTATATAGTTCTACCTAACACATTCACTGTGCCGAGCAGACACGGATTAATTTAATTACACTACAGCTTAAGGCCTCAGACCACCCATCAAGTAGGGTAACTGCCAATGAGGGAAAGGTGGGGGGTATGGCTGGAAAGGCGGTTGGAAGACTGGATACGGTGGCAGTCCGGGGGGTGTGGCCTGGGGCCAGGGAACGATGGGGCGGCCGTAATTCCCGTAGTAGGACGAAAAGGCGTGAGGGTCCACGGCTACAGCGTCAGGCCGATGGTACAATGGCTGTAGGGAAGGAATGCTGGCACCAGTGGTGACATCTGCATGTGAGTTCTCTGTAGAACCGGTGGCGCGAGATGTCTTGTCAACGGGAGGCTGGCTGTTGTGGTTATTGGGGACGGGGACAGCTTGGCGAGAGACAACCGCCCTGTCACTGTTATTGCTGCTCGCCAACACTGAAGTCTCCCACCGGCGGGTGCTTGCAAACTTTGACCTCTGCTCGGTGCTGTTTGTGGGACTGGAGAACAGTGGTGGGTAAGCTTGCTCGTACGTTACGGTCCGTTGGTTATAGTGGCTACCACCCTGATTATTTACCGGAACATTGTGTATGTCATTGGACGAGCCTTGTTTACGTTGCATACGAGTGTTAGGCAGAGCTTCATCTTCGGCGTGATATAAATACCGTTTCATCTGACGGAGCAGGACCCCTACACCTCTTTCACTTAGATGTAGTTTGTCACTGCTAAAGAGAGCAGCAGCAACTTGTCCCTGTGGTGTGTAGAAGGCCTTTTCTTGAAGGAAGAGCACTTTCTCACTGACACAGTGCTCGGCCAGACGCTGGTTGACAGTTTCTGTTAGTTGTAGTGACCGTCGACCCTGGGGGAGGATTGCTGTATACGCAACTGCAGCAGAAGGAAATGCACGGCGGACCTGCTTGGTGAGACGTTGGAAGCTCTGCAGAATCACCTCCGTGTCGTGGCCCGAGGCGCAGTCGTTTGTACCCACGTGCACCACAACACGGCTGATGTCCTCACGGAGGTCACACGTCTCTAGGGTTGCAGCCAGGTCACCAGCCTTGACCCCGCGCAGGGTACGCACGCACGTGGCCCCACTAGGATCAAGCCGGCGGCGATCCACCCGCTGTAGATTGGAGTCGCCGATCAGTAGGGCAGACACTTTACCCGGGGGCGGCAGACGGAAGCTGAAGAGTCGCGGGGCTTGTGGCGGCCGGTCCTTGATGGGATTAGCTCCCATATCTTCGCCGCTGGCCCCACCTGCCGAAGACTCGCACGTCTCCTGACTGAACGTAACGGAATGCTCAGTAGAGTCAGCATGGGTAAGCTGCTTTTTCAGGACAACAGGGGGAGTGGAGGAGGCAGCTGAGAGAGGAGTCGTGTTTTCGAATGGAGGGATGGAGTCGTTAGCGGGTGGAGGTGGTGTGTTACCCTGTTTCTGTCTAGCCAGTAGTTCTTTCTGGCGGCTCTCAATAGCGTCGACCTTTCCCATTTTGGTGATGAGTCTAGAAACTTGCCTTTGCAAATCGCTATTTTCTTTTTTGAGGGCGTCGATTTCCGCTTTCATGTTCTCGCGTAACTCCTTTTGCTGGTTTTCGAACTGCAGTTTCAGGTCTGTTATCATGTCAGTCACACTAGCAAAACAAGGGGTTCCTACCACTGGCTCAGTACAACGGTCACAGCACTGAGGGGAACATTGGGTCGAGGTGTGCACAGTCTCTGAAGTGACGTCATTTGAGACGAGGCCTTGGGCTCTTTCATCATTTACCTCTTCCATCGAACTGGCCAAAGACTTGCTAATCTCCTCGTTGCCTCCGGACACTGGACAGGGAGAGTCACGGCTAGGGAGTGTGCCCATCACAATGCTTGGCTGCTGCTTCGCTTCACTGACCACCACTGGCAATCCCTCCGCGCAAGGAAACAAGGACTCCGATGCTATGAGGGGGTGGTTTAGAGGCAGCTCGTGTCGATCAGATACATCTTGGTGGTCACCTAGGGGATTAAGGTCAGTGGTGTTAGGGCAGGGCGTCGAGATGGATGAGCTACCTTTGACAGCCGCTGCGGCCTGCCCATCAAGGACCGCGGCAGAACTGTCACCGGTCGCGCTGTCCTGTTGACTGGATGGAGGGGGGAGGATGGCGAGAAGTGGAGACGGAGTGGGGAAGGTGTCCACGGGGGTGGGTGGTGGGGTGGAGAGTGCATGGGATTCCTCAGGTGCGGAGGGTGGGGGGCAAAGTTCAAGTGTCTCACCGCTCATGGCGCTTACTAATGCCTTCAACTTGTCAAATTCCTCGCCCACCCATACAGGGCACACGTTTCCCTGTACGAGAACTCTGCCGGTGGTGTGGTAGAGTGTTATGGTAATGAGAGATCGATTTCCATGCTTCAGTTGAAGAAATGTTTTGAAAAGTTCAGGTGGAGAAGGGATGCATGATGGGACTGGCACTGTGATGATTACAAGATCTTTATTTGAGTCCGTCCATTGGTGGTAAATCTGAGCGGGAGCCTCTTGGACGTACCGCATGTAGATGACACATCTCCAAAGTGGGAGTTTGTTTTGGGTCGTGTCGAATATGACTTGAGCAGGGTCTCTGGTGTGTTTAATATGCTCCAAGTCAATGGCATATCTGGCGTGGTTGGCGCGGGTGGTGGGGCCCATTGTGGATGGTGGGTGTGGCTGGCGGATTTACACAGCCGATGCCAGCCTCTCGGCGGCCATGCTAAAAGAGAGAGGGAGAGATAGCTCGCTGCTGCGCTCAAGTGACGGCAGCGAGTATCAGGCACAGGGGCTAGCGTCAGTTACATTCCACACATAGTTCTAACTCAGACTCCGGAAATGTCTAATCACTTTGAGTAGCTGGAATGTGAGCTCGCCGCCCTCAGTCTTTCCAGCAGCGCGGTCTGTTTATCATTGCTGTCAACACGTCTAACTTACACGATGGATGAAACAGTCACTGAATCAGCTCGCGCAGCCAAGATTCTCATGCGCTTTCGCATCCTCGCATCTGCGGGCACCATGAGGATCTATGCTATAGGTTAACAGCAGCGGAAACTCGAGTCTGGCCGGTGACTGACTGCTTGGCGCCAAGCAGAAACAAAGAGTCCATGTTCCATGGGTCTAACATCCAACAGAACAGTGCATGATGAAACAAAAAAGAAACGTTAATATCTCTCGGAAAATGAATGTCACACAAACGACAAATCACAGTCCAATAGAAGTCACTATCACAAGTCACTGAGGCAAAAATCTCACATCACAGCCAAACAATGCCAACACAATTGTCACTGAAGACGGAGCGATGTGACTATGCGACTTACTCGCACTAGAGCGAGCCGAGAGAGAGAGAGAGAGAGAGAGAGAGAGCGAGAGAAAGAGAGAGAGAGAGAGAGAGAGAGAGAGAATGACAATGACAATGACAATGATCCTTTATTTGACAACGGTAAAAGTTTTGGTAATAACAACCATTTTTCAAACTTGTCGTTGCTAATCTACTGATTACTGAGTTACTATCGCACTAATTATTTTCTGCTACTGAGCAGGGGAAAAATATTACATGACACAACACAAGCCAAAAGAGAAGAAAAAAAGAATGTAAGGGGGAAGTGACATAGGAATTAGCAGCTTTACTGGTCGGGCATAATGACATGTGAGGTTTAATAAAAATAATATTATAAGAATCTCTCTCTTGGCTTGACTTCGCGAACGAAGATTTTATAGGAGTTGCCCACGACGTCTGCAGGCTTGTTCGTGGCTGCGGAGGCCAATCCGTGACAGGCAGGTTCGACCGCAGTGGCTGCAGGGGGAGGTATGGCCAGGGTTCTGAGTTGCGGCATCTCTGTTTTTTCTCCTGAGCCGCTTGTCCTTAAGGCTAGCTCTGCGAGAGTCCTCAAAGGAGATAGCTGACTTGTAAATGGTGGAGCGCCAGGTGTCACGGTCCACAGCAAGCGAAGACCACTGGTGGTGGTCGATTTGGCAGGCACTAAGTGACTTCTTGAGACAGTCTTTTTATCTCTTTTTTGGTGCCCCTCTGTCACGGTGTCCAGTAGCAAGCTCGCCGAACAGGCGATGATCCTCCATCCTGGAGACATGCCCCGCCCAGCGGAGCTGTGTCCGCAGCAGCAAAGCCTAGATGCTCACAGTTTCAGCCTGTTCAAGGACCTCGACGTTGGGGACATAGTCACTCCAGTGAATGCCCAGGATGGTGCGCAGGCAGCGCTGGTGGAAGCGTTCAAGGAGTCGTAGTTGGCTGCGGTAGAGGGCCCAGGACTCGGAACCATACAGCAGGGTGGTGAGGACCACAGCTCTGTACACGCTGATCTTGGTGCCTGTTTTCAGCTGTTGATTGTGCCACACCCGCTTGAAAAGTCGCCCGACAGCGCTGTTCGCTTTTGCCAGCCTGCTGTCAAGCTCCTTGTCCAGCTTGGCGTCCGACGTGATAATGCAGCCAAGGTAAGTAAACTGGTGCACTGACTTTAGTTCAGACTCGCCAATAGTGATGTGAGGAGGGCGATACACTGTCTTGGGTGCCGGCTGATGGAGGACCTCTGTCTTTTTCAGACTGACCTCGAGTCCAAAGAGCTGGGCAGCGTCTGCGAAGCAGGACGTGATGCGCTGCAGGGCTCTCTCTGTGTGTGCAACGAGGGCAGCATCATCAGCAAAAAGCAGCTCACGAATCAGTTGGTCTAGGGTTTTCGTGTGGGCCTGCAGTCGTCTGAGGTTGAACAGGCTGCCATCGAGACGATACCTGATGTACACTGCATCGTCATCATCGAGGTCCACTGTGGCCTGCTTCAACATCATGCTAAAAAAGATGGTGAAGAGGGTCGGTGTCAGCACGCAGCCCTGCTTTACGCCGTTGAGAATAGGGAATGGTTCTGAGAGGTCATTGTTGAGTCTGACCTGACCTTGCTGGTCCTCGTTTTTCTGGACAATCATGCTGAGGAACTTTGGGGGACAGCCAATTCGCTCCAGGATCTGCCACATGCCTTGCCTGCTCACAGTGTCGAACGCTTTTGTTAGGTCGACAAACGTTACGTACAGCCCTTTGTTCTGCTCGCGGCACTTCTCCTGAAGCTGTCTCAGCACAAAGACCATATCGGTGGTGCTCTTGTTTGCTCTGAAGCCACACACAGCGATGGCAGGTACCAGCCGATTCAGGAGCAGCCTTGCAAGAATTTTCCCAGCAATGGACAGCAGGGTATTTCCCCGATAGTTGGAACAGTCAGACTTCTCGCCTTTGTTCTTGTACAGGGTGATAACGACAGCATCACGGAGATCCTTTGGTAGTGTTTCTTCCTCCCAGCAGCGGAGAAAGAGGTCATGGAGCTTGTTGTGCAGTGCTGTGCCTCCATGTTTCCAGATCTCTGGCGGTATTCCATCAATGCCTGCTGCTTTGCCTCTCTTGAGCTGGTGGATGGCTGCGAGGATCTCTTCAGCGGTGGGCGGTTCGTCCAATTCAACCTTTACTGGGAGTTGTGGGATTTGTAGGACGACTGCTTCTTGAACAGTGCGCTCAGCGCTGAAGAGGCTCTGAAAGTACTCCGACCAGCGGTTCAAGATGGAGGTATTATCTGTGAGGAGTGCCTGGCCATTCGCGCTTCGCAGGGGACTTTGTACCAGGTGCCTGGGGCCATACACTGCTTTCAGTGCTCGTAGAAGCCCTTGTAGTCACCGTTGTCAGCGCAAAGCTGGGTCCTCTGTGCAAGTCTGGTCCACCACTCATTCTGGAGATCTCTGAGCTTGCGCTGGAGACTGCTGCAGACGAGGCGGAAGGCAGACTTCTTCACAGGGCAGGAAGGCTGGGCTAGGTGGGCCTGATGGGCGGCTCTTTTTTTTTTTTTTTTTGCTAGGTGTTCCTGGATCTCAACATCGTTTTCGTCAAACCATTCTTTGTTCTTCTTTCTAGCGAAACCCAAGACTTCTGCAGAGGATTTTGCAATAGCAGTTTTCAGTTGTTCCCAGAGTGTTTCAGGGGAGGAGTCTGCTGGGTCCGCTGTGTCTTTGAGCCTGCGCTGTAAATTATAAGAATATACGCAACCTAATACGCATACATAACGCATGCATATTTCAGCACGCCACTCTCTGTCTCTAATATACACGTATGAACACGCACGCGCACGCACGCGCGCGCGCACACACACACACACACACACACACACACACACACACACACACACACACACACACACACACACACACACACACACGCGCGCGCTTGCGCGGCTTAGGACGCAAAGCTAGTCAGTCATATGAGTAGCTGGCTACACACAAGCTGTACCGAATAAAAATGAGTCATCGAAACCTGGGATACACGCAATTAATGATCTAATCAGAAGTAGTATTTTTCAATATGTGCACAGTCACTGGGACGCTCCTGACAAAAATAAGTACTTGATGAGATTGACTTTAAACGAGGAAAAAGTAGCTGATGTCGTGACGTTTCTAGGCAAGGCATTCCAAAGACTAGAGCCAGAGAACGTCAAACTCGTTTTATAGAGATCAATTCTAGTTCGCGGCACAATAAGGGATTTTCTTGATCTGGAGTATGTTGATGACTGGACGGTAAATAGAGATGTGATATATTGGGGTAGCTTATCGTTTAATGCCTTGAACATAACCATTCCCTTATTGTCAGTTAAATGATCTTTCAGGGGCAGAATTTTTAAGGCTGCCAATTTTTTATCAGTAGGTAAGCTGGGATCAGGAAGTATTAGTTTGGCAGCTCTCCGATGTAGAGAGTTCAATCTTTTCAAATTGACATCGCTCGAACCATCCCACACAGTAGAGGCAAAGTCTATATGTGATCTTATATGGGCATTGAAGAACAGTTGACGTGTCTCCATATCAGTAATGTGTTAAAGATTTCTGGAGACAATTTTACAGACATTACTGATGTGTGGCTGCCACCTAAGCTGGTTGTCCACCGTGACTCCTAGCAGGCGATGGTTAGTAACTTGGCTGATGGTTTGCCTTGGAGGGACAGACTGAGTGAGGGAGAGCCGAGTTGGTGTTTTTGGCGGGTGCTAATTACCATGCTCTCCGTTTGTGCTGGGTTTAAAATCATAATATTATGACTGCACCATTCATCAATATCTTGCAGAGAGTTTGCAGTCGTGAATTGATGTTTGATATATCCTTATCTGGCGTGTGTACAGCGGCATCATCTGCAAACATATCACATGTAACGCTTTCATTCAGGGAGAGAGAGAGGGAGAGAGAGTGTGTACTCTGGGGACAATTTTACAGACATTACGATGTGTGGCTGCCACCTAAACTGGTTGTCCACCGTGACTTCTAGCAGGCGATGGTTAGTAACTTGGCTGATGGTTTTGCCTTGGAGGGACAGACTGAGTGAGAGAGAGCCGAGTTGGTGTTTTTGGCGGGTGCTAATTACCATGCTGTCCGTTTTTGCTGGGTTTAAAATCATAATATTATGACTGCACCATTCATCAATATCTTGCAGTGTGTTTGCAGTCGTGAATTGATGTTTGATATATCCTTATCTGGCGTGTGTACAGCGGCATCATCTGCAAACATATCACATGTAACGCTTTCATTCAGAGAGAGAGAGAGAGATCGAACACACGCACACACACACACACACACACACACACACACACACACACACACACACACACACACGCACGCACGCACGCACGCACGCACACACACACACACACACACACACACACACACACACACATGTGCAATCATACACATGTGAACTTGCGTATATACACATACACACGTACGGGGACGCCTGCGCATATCTAACATTTAAGTAGGTAGGATACTTTGTGTACTATAAAAAAACAAATAGAAAAAGGGAAAACAATTTGGCGGCTGAATAAGTGAGAACATGAAGCGCATCATGTCAAGAAACGTAGAAGAAGAAAGTATCAGCTTTCGTAGTCTTTGAAAGGTAATCATGTACTCTACATTTATACAGAGAGAGGGACGTGCTTTGCTGAATAGTGGGAAGACATGGGTTCCATAAAAAGCGCCTGAATAAGACAGGCTGTATTTGAACAGGTCTATACGGGGCCCTTTTATAGAGAGACTGTTTGTGGAGGTGGTGTATTTCTTTTCAGTTGGGAAGAAAAGCCTAGTTAAGTAAGATTTGGCTACCTCTATAAGAATTGTGTGCCTCAGTCGATACACATTTGTTTAGTGCGAAGTGCTTAACCAAATGCAGACGTCCAATGACCTCCAACCTGACATCCGTGGACAAGGACGGATCAGGGAGGATTAGCTTAGCAGCGCGCTTGTATAGTGAGTTTATCTTCCTGAAGTGATTCTCACTGCAGCCATCATGTTGAGGCATGATCAATGTATCGCTTAATGTAGACATTAGAATTATTATAGTTTGCGCGTCTTTAGGTCAATGATCGTTTTAATTTTGAAAAGCAGAAACAAATTTTTGGAAAGATTTTTTTCATATAAAATAGGTGGTGTTGCCATGCACACACACACACACACACACACACACACACACACACACACACACACACACACAGACACGCACTCACACACACACACACACACACACACACACAGAGACACGCACTCACACACACACACACGCACGCACGCACTCGCGCGCGTACTATATAAGATTATGACGAGATGACATCAGATGACAGCACAACAGAATGTCTTCCTGGGCACAGAAAGACCACAGAGGGAAGAGAGAGGTAGTCTAAGGCACGCACCTTCTCCGAGGAATGCCGCCGGGACTTTACGCAAGAAACATTAAACTTATAAGAAGAAGAAAAACAAAAGGGATAAAACATGATTTCATCGTGTATGGTTTATAGTGTTTGCAATGTGCCGATTTAATTGATTGCACATTGCCATGAGCACAGAAAACATGCGCACATACCGCTCTTTTCTTCCTCACCATTTTCCAGCACTGTAAATTGGGTTGCGGTTACTTGGGTGGAGGCGAGTCCCTCTACCGTGGTAAATCCCTCGGCCCTTGTGAATCCTGGAGTTGTCGTGGTATTTTGATAGCAAGTGATGTTAACCCCAGCATCTAACAACAGGAATTACAAAAACTGCCATCTGCTTAGTAGCATACTGCACGACAAGGTACAGTCCCAATGCGCTAAAGGCCATTGGGTCGACGTCGGCCGTGAGCAGGCCAACGGCGGCCGACGTCGGCCCGATGGCCTTTGCGCACTGGTATCGTGTATTTTACGCTTTAATCGCAAAATGTACCGCATGCACTCTCTATCACTCACTCACTCACACTCACTCACTCACTCACTCACTCACTCACTCACTCACTCACTCTCACACACACACACACACAAACAAACAACCAAACACGCAAGCACTCACGTACGTACGCACGCACTCACACACACACACACACACACACTCACACACACACATACACACACATGGAGACAAAGCCTCAGAGTGGGTTACCTACCATTTCCCTTTCTATTTATTCTAGGGCTCTGGAATTGATGCGAATGTTTAGAACTCACCTTATAACTAAGCTTTATAACTTAAAATAAAATAGACATTTTCTAGAAACAGAGCCACTAGATGGAAAAAAAATGGGTTTCTACCAATAAAGTGGGTGCCTCTCACACAAAAACTGGCATTACAGTGAAAATGGGTGTCGTCACAACATTAGGCGTCTGTAATAAGGTCAAGTTCATGGAATACTTTTTTTTCACATTCATTTTTTTTCAACTTAATGTGTATGTATGCATTAACATTTTTAACATTGTATGGTGCAAAATTGAATGAACACTGGCCCGTAACCTTTAGATTATGATTTTTACAAAGGAAATCTTTTAAACATTGCTACGTTTTGTCCTTCTGAAGCAAAACAGTTTATCATGGCATTTATGTGTGAATCAACATAATGTATTCTGGAATTAAAGGATTTTTTTTTAATGTACTCTGGAGTTTCAGACAAACAGCAACAGAGCATTTGGAATATGAACCCTTATCATTCGGAATACACCAGTGTGTGCAACAAGTGTGACTAAAATAGTTCAAGGGTAGTGCCAGAATTGCTTGGCGCCTCTAGGCGCCAAGCTATTGTGGCACCACCCTTGAACTAAAGCCATTGGTCTATGTCCTCATCTGTAAGTACTGAAATGTAGCTTGCATATATGGCAGTGTACAAATTTGAAGCTTTTAGCCTCAGTATGATTCGGGTTAAAAAGTCTGAAAAAATATGAAAGATAGAAAAAGACCCAGATGAAGAAACTAACACTTAACTTATTTTACCCCAGACACACCACAGCAAATTAAAGATCGACCATGATAGTTCAAGGGTGATGCCAGAATAGCTTGGCGCCTATGGGCGCCAAGCTATTCTGGCATCACCCTTGAACTATCATGGTCGATCTGTGTCCTGCACTGCAATGCAGTCTTTAGAGGACGACTTCAAAATTTGGGGATTTTGATCTTGATGTAGAATGAGTTAAAATGATTTTTGAAACAATGCACAGTATGCAAAGTGTACTTTATAGTAACAAAAAAGTTACAGACATTTCCAAAATGTCCCAGGTGTACATCAGATAAAAACAAGCTATACACACTGAAATAATAACAATCTTGTAATAAATCTTTGTGTTGACAATGATTTTCTTATCTTATTATTGTCTTTCGTCCCGATTGGTTGTATATTGCTAAACGTCCCAACGGCAAGAAGACTTTTTCAGTATGTGCCAGCACTGCATGTGAAAAACAAATGAACAGAATATTGAATGCATGTCGCCAGCCGGTCTAATAAGCTAAATAAACCTAAGACCATTTAGCAACACACATCCAAAATCAGGAGAGATACAAAAAACAAAAATTCATCAGACCCAAAAGGTGACTGCCAATCATGTAAAATGCAAAGAAGTACCCAACGGAGAAAGAAACACAGAAAAAACGGTTACAACACAATTAATAATATTTCGTGTAAGTCCGATTTGTCGAAACAGACAAACAAACAGAGAGATCAGTCGCTACTTATCTTCATTCGCAGAAGAAATGTGCCACATTCCTTCTGTGAAGAAAAATAAGTAGCGACTGATCTCTCTGTTTGTTTGTCTGTTTTGACAAAGCGGATTTACCTGAAATATTAATAAATTGTGTTGTAACCGTCTTTTCTAAGCGTGTATCTTTCTCCGTTGGGTACTTCTTTTCAAGAGATACAGGCAGCTCAGACAGTAGGGAGAGCTTAAAAAAAGAAAAATACAAGTTAATTGACCAAGGGTAGCCAGAAACACATAATAATAATAATAATAATAATAATAATAATAATAATAATAATAATAATAATAATAATAATAATAATAATGATGATTTCTATGGCGCCTAACCTCAGGTAGAGCTCTAGGGGCCTTATAAATTTCAAGAATACAATTACAGAAAACTGTACACAGTATTACACGCGCGCACACACACACACACACACACACACACACACACACACACACACACACACACACACACACACACACACATTCCAGGCACCACAGCAAAACTACAACAGAATCCTCAGCAGTCAATGATTAATCAGCTCTCTTGGCTTGACTTCGCGAACGAAGATTTTATAGGAGTTGCCCACGACGTCTGCAGGCTTGTTCGTGGCTGCGGAGGCCAATCCGAGACAGGCAGGTTCGACCGCAGTGGCTGCAGGGGAAGGTATGGCCAGGGTTCTGAGCTGCGGCATCTCTGTTTTTTCTCCTGAGCCGCTTGTCCTTAAGGCTAGCTCTGTGAGAGTCCTCAAAGGAGACAGCTGCCTTGTAAATGGTGGAGCGCCAGGTGTCACGGTCCGCAGCAAGCGAAGACCACTGGTGGTGGTCGATTTGGCAGGCACTAAGTGACTTCTTGAGACAGTCTTTGTATCTCTTCTTTGGTGCCCCTCTGTCACGGTGTCCAGTAGCAAGCTCGCCGAACAGGGTGATCTTTGGAATCAGTGGGGTAATGGATTTGGAAAAGGTGTGTTTTTAGCGCAGATTTAAAAACGTCTTTTGAAGCACTGTGGCGGACATGGGATGGGAGTTCTTTCCAGTACAGCGGCCTAAGATATGAAAAAGACCGCTGGCCAAAAGACCTGGTACGGACAATAGGTACACGCAAAATGCGGCTGTCAGCATAGGATCTGAGTTGTCTTGAGGGAGTGTCGGGGGTTCTTTCTCCGGGTACTCCGGTTCTTTCACCCCCCCCCCCCCCCCCCACCTTTGGTACCGGTCTCAGGCCACTTTACAAATTTCAAATACAAGCGATCAAAAATCTCTGTAACTTCAGTAGCTGACTGGCCCTTCGTTTGTCTTGTACTGTGTTTGTCTTAAATGGCGTAAATCCGTGTCTGTTTCGTGAGTGTGTGTGTTGGGTTTCAGGCGCGGCGCTTTGAGTCGATTTCCCCAAAATTGAGAAAAAGCGCCTATATAATAACGGTATTATTATTATTATTAGTGTACAGCTGCAGGAGACAGGACAAGTACGGGGGACTTGATGTGAAAATGCAGCTAAAGCAGACAGAAGAAAGTTTATGTAATAATAATAATATTAAAGGTAATTTGTATAGCGCCTAATCACCAAGGTGCTCTAGGCGCTTTACACTCACAGAAATGAAACAGTGAAGCAAAATGCAAAAACAAGCACACACAACCCAAAGAAATACATTGATTTACAAGGAGCAGTAAACTCTCACACACACACACACACACACACACACACACACACACACACACACACACACACACACACACACACACACACACATACATGATGAGCCGGCAGACAAAATGGTCTTTACGTATCTCCCTCTTGGCTTGACTTCGCGAAGGAAGATTCTATAGGGGTTGTCCACGACGTCTGCAGACATGCTCGTGACTGCAGAGGCCAATCCGGGACAGGCAGGTTCGACCGCAGTGGCTGCAGAGGGAGGCCTGGCCAGGGTTCTGAGTTGCGGCATCTCTGTTTTTTCTCCTGAGCCGCTTGTCTTTAAAGCTGAGGTGCAATGAGAAAAACCCGCCCAGCGCGTGTTTTAAAAAGACTCTACAGGACCCAGCTTGGGCCCTGCCCCTAAGTGGGTCAAATCGGTTCGTAACACAGTTGACGGAGTTGGCAACTGCGTATCCCGAGCTTGCAAAACTCTCGGAAAACGACAGACCACTTCCTGTTGCACGGAAATCATCGCGATTAGCAGATCGGACAACAGCAGACGATTCTGTGACACTTTGAAACTGACCGACAGCCACGGATTTTACGCGTTGGGGACTATGATGGCAGAATGTACGGCTGTACATGCTGTAAGTATGACTCCTGACACTTTGTAGTTGTGAACGAACTTTTTCAACACGTACCTCCAGTCCAATATAGGCTAATATAAATAAATAAAGAAGCATTGTGATGTACAACCAACACAGTAAATTGGATGAGAGAGAGAGAGAGTGAGAGAGAGAGAGAGAGAGAGAGAGAGAGAGAGAGAGAGAGAGAGAGAGAGAGAGAGAGAGAGAGAGAGAGAGGGAATCGACTGTTTACATAGATGCCAAAAGATACAAGGTCGCCATGGGTCAAGCTGATTTTTAGTAGCTGCCCTTCGTATGGAGAATTTTTTTTGCTGTAGGCCACTCCAGATGAAAAGATATAACAACAAACACAAAACGACAAATAACCCCTCCTTCCTCACCCTTCCGATATCGAATAAAGCTTCAGGCTGTGCTGTGTAACTTACGGATAGCTCGGCCTGGTCCATATCCAGTGTGCGTCCAGGCAAGACACAAATGGCCTGCTCTGTCCGTCGGGTGGTCGAGTGTCGTCTGCTACTGTTGCTGTCAGTAGAAATATCGCTGGTTTAGATCAGTGATCGCGGTGCCCACTCCGCGCTGCATACAGGAAGTGGCCTGTCTTTTTCACGGGAGTTTTGCCAGCACGACAAACGCAGTTGAAAACTGAGTCAACTGAGTTCCAAACCGGTTTGCCGAAGTTAGCCGAACGTTCACGAAGACAGGGCCCTCGCTGGGTCCTGCAAAGTTTTTTTAAAACACGTGCGGGGCGGAGTTTTTTTGACTGTTCCTCAGCTTTAAGGCCAGCTCTGCGAGAGTCCTCAAAGGAGACAGCTGCCTTGTAAATGGTGGAGCGCCAGGTGTCACGGTCCGCAGCAAGTGAAGACCACTGGCGGTGGTCGATTTGGCAGGCACTAAGTGACTTCTTGAGACAGTCTTTGTATCTCTTCTTTGGTGCCCCTCTGTCTCTGTGTCCAGTGGCGTGCTCGCCGAACAGGGTGGTCTTTACGTATATGCAATAGAGAAAATGTGTGTTTTAAGCTTGGATTTGAAAATGGAAAGAGATGATGATTTATACTGACTTCTTGCAGCCACAGGGAGCCAGTGGAGGGATTTAAGTACAGATGTAATCTGATCAGTTTTGCGCTTTTTGGTGACGAGCCTCGCAGCAGAATTCTGAACCTTTAGAAGCCTGTCAATCTGATATTTGGGACAAACTGCATACAGTGAATTACAATAGTTCAGCTTGGAAAGAATAAATGCACAGATGAGAGTTTTTGTGGCTTCGATGGTCAAATAGTGTCTGATAGAAGAAATGCGACGGAGCTCCATGTAGGCTGTGCGAGAGGTGTTGACAATCTGTTGGTTAATGGACAGTGTTTCGTCCAGGGTTACTCTAACATTTTTGACGGTGTGTGAGAAATTGATGATGCTGGTTCCTATGGCCATGGACGTGGGGAGGGAAAGTGAACTGGTCAATCTGGGGGGTTTGATTATAAGAGACTCAGTTTTATCATCATTAAGTTGAAGTTTGTTTGAGGACATCCACTCTGACATCACAGATACAGTTCTGCAGGCTTAGTATGGCACTAGGGACTTGGTCGGGAGTAGCGCGTTCGTACAGCTTGGAGTCATCGGCAAAGCCATAGTGGGAAACCGAGAATCTCTCAATTACACTGGAAAGAGGCTGGATGTAGAGAATGAAGAGAATGGGGCCTAGGACTAAGCCCTGTGGGACCCCAAAGCGCAGTAGAGAAGGACTCGACTGGTAGCTGTTAATGACAACAGTCTGGTGACGATCAGTCAGGTAAGATCTGAACCAGGACAGGACACTACCCGTGATGCCAAACGTGGAATGAAGTCGATACAGAAGGATCTCATGGTCTGTTGTATGAAAGCGGCTGTCAGATCGAGCAAGGCTAGAACAGAGACATGTCCATCATCAATTGTCCTAAGCATGTCATTCACAATCTTGAGGAGAGCAGTCTCAGTGGAGTGACCGGGTCGATACGCTGACTGGCAAACAGGAAGAAGACTGTGAGAATTCACTTGGTCAAGGAGCTGGGAGAGAACAATCCTTTCAATGAGCTTGGATAGGAAGGGCAGATTTGAGACAGGCCTGAAGTTTTTTTCAGATTTTCAGGTCAAGACTGGGCTTTTTAAGCAGGGGTTTGACGATGGCTGATTTGTAAACAGCACGGAAAATACCAGAGGACAAAGAGTCACGACCAGGGAAGTGATGGTAGGGAGGACTATGTCAATACAATCAAAGAGAAGTTGGGTAGGGATGGGATCCAGGTCACACGTCTTAGCAGCGCACTTTGTCATGATCTTACGAACATCATCTTCGGACAAACTCTTGAAGGTATGGAAGACTTGTCCAGCAAAGGGCATATCGTGACTGTAAGGTGGAACTGATGACTGAGAGTCCAGTTTGTATCGAATAGACTCTACTTTCTGAGTGAAAAACACACAGAACTTCTCAGGAAACTCAATGGCAGGAACAGATTTTGGCAGAAGAGACACAGTCTTTTTTGCAAGAAGTTTGCATGTGAAGTTGAACAGCTGTTTGCTTGACGTGCATTCCAAAATGTTCATACTGATGAAAGCCGTTTTTGCATTCAGCACTAGTTTATTGACTAACGTTTTCGCTGCCTTGAAGATCTGCTTGTGGACCGTCAGACCTGACTTCAACCAAATTCTTTCCGCTTGTCGGCGTTCCTTTTTGCTCACTGGCATTATTAAACAATGGGGACGGTTTACGGGATGAGGATCTGCGTTTTGACAGTGGAGCATGACTGTCTAGGTCCAACTTCAGACATGCATCGAACTGGTCAACAGTAGGATGGGACAGGTCAGACAGGAGCCCCTGCAGGTCCGCCTTAAAGGCCACTTTGTCCATGGTTCTGATATTGCGGGACTCCACGAACGTTGTCTGCAGGTGGGGGACAAAGACGTTCAGATGAGTGATCACACAGTAGTGGTCCGACTCAATGGCATGTGACACATGGGTGGACTGCAGGAGGCCATCATCTTCTCGAAAAAGCACCCAGTCCAGAATGTAAAACCATGATGGTGTGTGGGGACTGTAACTGATTGAGACAGGCTGAACATGTCAAGAATATCAACTGCTTTCTTTGTGCTTGGACTGGATGCTGAGTCAAAATGAAGATTGAAGTCTCCAAGTAAGATCAGGCTCCTTTCAAGGAGTTAGCATGTTCCAAAAATTCAGTGAACTGTTCAAAGAACAATGGTTCTGTAAGTTTATTCTTTCGGCTTGGTGGTGGGCGGTAAATCGTGAAGACATTAATGGTTTTAGAAGGAAGGCAAGGGTGGTGTGGACCGACTCAAAACTGGAGTGGGCAAACTGGAAAGAAGACATAGTGGCTGTGAATGAGAGAAGCGAGTCCTTGAGAATAATAGCTATGCCTCCACCTCTGGAGTCACGAGGTAAGGACTTTGCTGCATAGCCGGGCGGGGAAAGGTCCATGCATTTCGCTTCATCACCATTGGGTTTCAGCCATGTCTCCATGATGAAAAATATGTCAATCTCGTGATCAGCTATGAAACTGTTAATTTCTGCTCTTTTCTCAGGCGTGGAGACAGAGTGGGCATTGAAAACAGCAGCACAGAGATCACTTCTCTTTTGGGGGGAATAATCCGGGCATGTAGAAATGTCAGTGGAAACACGGATGAGGTTACTTATGTCAAAAGATCTGTGGGCCCGTGGACTTTGTCGCCTAACAGACAATGGTACAACAGGGATATTTCCAATCTTGTCAGTTTCAATAACTGAGCTGGGAGGCCGTATGCCACTAGACGACATTGTGCTAGGGATGATCCCGGATAGCAACATCACATCTGGGAGCAATCCAGGCAGCGACACAGTGTCAGGGAGGATCCCGGGCGATGATACGGTGCCAGGGAAGATCTCGGGCGACGATAAGATGCCTGGGTGGGGCCCGGGTGACGATACCGTGCCAGGGTGGATCCCAGGCGACGACACAGTGCCAGGAAGGATCCATCCCAGGCGACATTACAGTGCGAAGGTGGGACCCCTGCGACGATATAGTGCCAGGGTAAGACCTAGGCAATAATACAGTGCCAGGGTGGATCCCGGGTGACGACACAGTGCCAGGGAGGATCCCGGGCGACGATAAGGTGCCAGGGTGGGACCCGGGTGATGACACAGTGCCAAGGTGGGACCCGGGCGACGATACAGTGCCGGGGTGGGACCCGGGTGACGATACAGTGCCAAGGCGGGACCCGGGCGACGATAAGGTGCCAAGTTGGGACCCGGGCGACGACTCAGTGCCAGGGTGGGACCCGGGCGATGATACAGTGCCAGGGAGGATCTCGGGCGACGATGCAGTGCCAGGGTGGATCCCGGGCGACGATACAGTGCTAGGGAGGATCCCGTGCGTTGATGTAGTGCCCCAGAATTGAGAAGAAAACCCACCCTTTGGGGCTGACCAGGGTGACCCTAGGAACTAAAAAATAGTTAACCCCACCGAAGTCCCCCAGGGCAGACCCGGGTGGGAGCCACTGTTTAGTTGCAAAGTAAGGTAACTGTTACACAGTATACAAAATGATCCAGGTGTACATCAGATAAAAGCAGAGCGATACACGCTGAAAACAACCGAATAATAACACTCTTGTAATAAATCTTTATGTTGACAATGGTTTTCTTATCTTATTATTGTCTTTTGTCCCCAGCTGCTGTTTCGTTTGCAAAGTCACATGTTACACTCCCGTTTTTTCTCTGGGTACTCCGGTTCTTCCACCCCCCTCCCAACCCCCCCCCCCCCCCACACACACACACACACACACACACTTTGGTACTGATTTCAGGCCACTTTACAAATTTCAAATACAAGCGATCAAAAATCTCTGTAACTTCAGTAGCTGAACTGGCCCTTCGTCTGTCTTGTACTGTGTTTGCCTTCGGTGTAAATCCGTGTCTGTCACATGAGTGTGCGTGTTGGGTTTCAGTTCGCGGCGCTTTGAGTCGATTCACCCAAAAATTGAGAAAGAGCGCCTATATATCATCATCATCAGTCCCTTGCCCGAACTGGGCGTTGGGGGGACTGAAAGGCAGCAGCAACAGACAGTGCTCTCCACTGAGTTCTATATAATATCGGTATTATTATTATTATTACACAGTATTCAAAATGCTCCAGGCGAACCAACCCCACAGTATCACTCTTGTAATAAATCTTTATGTCGACAATGGTTTTCTTATCTTATTATTGTCTTTCCTCCCCAGTCGCTGTTCCGTTTGAAAAGTTTTAAATGTTATACAGTATACAAAATGATCCAGGCGGACCAACCCCTAATAACACTCTTGTAATAAATCTTTACGTTGTCAATGGTTTTCTTATCTTATTATTGTCATTCGTCCCCAGCCGCTGTTTCGTTTGCAAATTCAAAGGTTATACAGTATACAGGCGTCCATCAGATAAAAACAAGCTATACACGCTGAAACCAAACCAATAATAACACTCTTGTAATAAATTTGTATGAAAACAAAAATGCCGCGAGTGTGTTCTCTCGGAGAATCTCAATTCATTTCTTTTGTAACTTTTTCAGTCTATTGCGGTTGTAATCCTTAATGTTTGTCCAGCGCCTATGTCTAAGTGCGGGCTCTTCTGCGATTGCCTGCTGTATCTCGGCCTTTCCAGAAAGTTTGTTCACGACGAGGTGTGTCTTGAAACCAGTTTGAACAGCTTTCTCTTCAGCTTTCCCCCATGGTTTCCTTGAAAATCTAGGTTTCTTTGAACAGGAGCTAAAACAGTACTGTCATCATCAAAACTATCTAGATTGTCATCAGGCTCTGGACGTCTTTCTCTGTCATGCTCATTGATTCTTGTGTTGTTGACTTGCTACGTGCTTCATTCACAGGTGCTGTTTCCCCCGAGACCTCTCTGCAAGTTTATGATGTGTCTTCATTGTCAAAGTCAATTTCTTCATCATCGCCCAACTCATCTCTAATCAAACTCTCAAAATCTGTCATCCCATTTTTAACTGGCAGAAGAATCTTTGCCACCTTTGCCTTTTGAAGGACGTCTTGAGGTTGGCGGTAGATATATCGATGTATCCGAATATCATGACAAAGGAAGTCTGCTAGCTGATCCTGGTCTAACTCCGAGATGGCCATTGACTGAGCCAAAGTTGCAACCTGCCTCCGCAACTGAGTAAATGTGAACATGGCTGGGTTTGACACGTTTGCTTGCAGTGCGTGTGCCTTTAGAACATCATGACCTCTGTAAGGCCTCTGACCAGAAGATGTGGCAAAGGTGTACTGGGAACCAGCGAGAGCTGGCACTGATTGCCTCATTTGAAGGATTTTGTCTACAGTTGTCATCATCTTCTTCGTCAGCAAAATGAGAACACTACTAATTAACTTGCCTCTGATTTCCACTCGCTGAAAATGATTCACCATTTTCTTCTCAACCTCTGTGAGACCTTTCACCAGATCGATTCAATCTTAGCATTCTGGAAGTCTGACACCTTCATTCTCTGAACTTCTCCCCTTCGTTTTCGGTTGAAAAGTGATACAGTGCAAAGAGTTGCTTTAACCACTGTTGGATAATCTTCCGAAACCATCCTTGTCTCAAGAAGCTGTTGGACCTTCCTCACATCTTCACATGATGGGATCAGCTTGGGTTTGTTCATGGTCAATTTCCCGACCGACTGGGCTGCTGTAGCTGACACACAATCATACAAGTCCCAGGTGAAAACAGTCAAACCGCTGTGCCTCAGAGAGCTCCTGTCGCCCCCTGTCATCTGAACCATGCCCAAGCTGTTTGGATGCCTGTGACTGTTTGATCTGTGAACATTTTTTCAAGGGATGGCCTATGCGCATTGCAAGATTTCCTTTTTGGAACTGATGTGTGTCCTCATCAAATTCTGCTAGCTCTTTTACAGCCAGTACAACATGATCAAAGCTAGCTGATTTGATCACAGCATTTAAACTTGCGGTTTTCATTTCTGACCTCACTCTGAGAATCTTTAATAGTCTCCCTAACTCCCGCATCCTGAAGCTGATTTGTCTAGCCGTGTGTTCTTCAATGTCCCTGTGGTCAAATAATCTCTTTCCAACTCAAGAAGCAAGGGGTCAGTTGTGATGAGACGGCTTATCTCATCATCTCTCTGTCTGGTTAATACCTTATGATAGAAGGAAGAATCAACGTCTAAAGTTTTTGGAAACATTAGCCTCCCATGTCATGCCGTGTCACCTCATTTAGCAAACTGAAACTCTCCTGGTTTCTGACAGCAATGTGTTGAGTGTACAGAGATCAGCTTTCTTCGATAGAGCCCTTTGCAATGGCTACAGGCGAGAAGGTCTTCAACGTTACAACTGTTGGTGTGATACTTAGGAATCAAACATCCTGATTTCTTTTCAAGAACGGCAACGTTATGCATTTAATCACCTTCATCTTGTAGTCTGATCCATGCTTGACGTCTTTGCTTTGACCCTTTTTCATCGACAAAATTTTAGCAACGTCTGCCTCATCTGCATGGACATCTTGTAAGTGCGTGCTCATTTTCAAGACAAGCTTGCTACACAATTTGCATGCGTGTTTCTTGTCCCATTTGTACTTTCCTTTCCCTCTCTGCAACACGTGCACACCTGTTTCTTCGGTAAGCACTCTTTCCCCACCCCCAATGTCATGTTCCTTCTGCCTATTCACATTCTCATTGCCACCCCCTAATTAACCCCTAACGCACACTGCACCTTGCTCGTACTTGCTTCACTGATACCTACCCACCCTGAACCTGCCACTTTGAAATCTAACATATTCAATACAATACTGTCTATGTCAGAGATCCCAGAGATTGATGGCGACACACCTTCTCAATCCTGTGAGCTTGAGCCAGGAACAAACTCCTCGTCATCACTGTCCTTGTATTGCGATGTGCTTGCACTCTCAGGTCCATCCCAGGCTCCATTTGCCAACTGGAAAATGAAAAAGAAAAAAAAGCTGCATTAGGACAGAAACAGCCCAATTTTGGTTTAAGGGGCCTTGCACAAGAATAAAAAGAGTAATCCCGTGTATGACCGATTTACATATGTGTGACCTCGGTAACAAGGGCTGGCTTCTGCAGCAGCAAAATCCGTGTTTTCTGCAAATGTAAGCAGTTTTCACCATCTGTCAACCTCGTGTGACCCTTTGAGAGAGGTCACTTAAATTGGTATGTTTACAAAGGTCTTGCCACAAAGTATCCTTGGGCCAAGCTTGAAGAATGTGGCTTGAATAGTCTCCGAGAAAATGCCACCGTTACAGTTTACCATGGACGACGGATGGAAGACCAGTGGCCCAGAACATAAACTCACTTTTGCTTCTCATGCGAGCCAATAAAATGAAGATGATCAAGAATTACTTACCAGTTTGTAATTGAGGGCATTCCGCTGCCGTCTATGCACCCTTCTACCAGACGCACTTTCTCGGGCAGAGACTGGGCTATCCTGCTGCAGCTGACTAATTTTGTCATGGGCCTTGGTCATGTGCCAGGAGGGGGCCATGATTGTCCACTTCTATAGATCCCGATGGGTTTGGACATCCTGCTGCCATCTGGCGTTGGGTGTGTACAGAAGTGCTGAGAGTGGCCAAAACAGTGCTGCAAACATGTCAAATGCAACTATGTAAACTTGACATTTTGGATCAGATATATACATAATTACTGCAATACCCCCAGCCCACTATGAACAATAACTGGTAATACAGTAAAAAGCAACACTTCAGCTGCACAATCCGAAAAAACTGTTCGTGGAAGTCTGTTCTTCGAATCGCGAGGCAGTTTTGCGTAGGAGGATTGAAATACACAATGAAATCTGGCGCCATTTTTATTTTGTCATAGTGCATGTGTCAAGTTACTTTACGATCACAATCACACATGTCAGAAAAAAAGCAACAAAATCCCGTGACAGATTGACCTTGTAATGGTGTTATTGAAGGAATTTCCTTCATTGAAGAAGAAGGCTTTTGTTAAAATCGTGGCGTTCTATTATCTTTTACTACAAGACTGAGCAGCATACCCCGAAGGCCATAGCAGACGTCTCAGTTTTCTCGGCGAAGCGGGTCAGTATCGGCTGACTGTGCAGTTGTATCGGATTGGAAGCATCTCAGTTAAATAACTGCGCTGAATAAGTACACTTGGGCGTGCTCTTAACTAAGAAATATTGCATAAAATTGTACCTCGGCAAACGGAACAGCGGCGGTGGGACGAAGGCCAATAGGAAGGGGAAACAACTCAGTTCATGTCACTGCACAGCCGACCAATCAGGTATCATGTTGATCTATAGAGACCCTCGCTTCCGTGTCAACACACACCCAGTACGTTGCAAACACACAACATCATGTAAACCCTTGAAAATGGGGACATCCTATTTTGATATTTTTTTCTGACTTTTGAATGAAAGATAATGCAGAAACAACCCTCAGAAAAAAATGGGTGCCTGACTTGGTCACCCAGAATTTTACACACACCCATTTTCTTTAAGGATGGTAAAGAAAGTCTCCCATTTTAAGGATTTTGTGCACACACACACACACACACACACACACACACACACACACACACACACACACACACACACACACACGCACGCACGCACGCACGCACACACACACTCACACACAGAGGTTATTATCAAGAAGATCAAAGCACAATTTTAAGTATGAAAAGAGAATTAGAAGAGGAAAGAAAAGTGGAGCAATGGTTATTTGTGACGTGAAAAAGTTACCATTGAAGTGAATCCATAGGCGACTGACTCGTGCCGGATCTGGTAATTGAAAGTTTATCCACAGTTTCGCCACATGTAGTTCAGTATAACCAGGATTGTAGTAGGAGCCCTGCAGTGACCTCCATCTCGAGTTGGGAGACGTATTGCGGTATTCAAACATGTATTGGACAGTGTTGGGAGAGTCTGTGTAATTAGTTAGAAAAATGTAACTAAATGTGATGTCACCCTGAACCCCGGTTGGAGTAATTACACATGCGGTGTAACAAATTTCCGTTTTCGTTTGAAGCAAAATAGATGAGTTTATTTTCGTCGTTGGCATTGTAGTGCACGGGTCAATAGTCTTCTGCTCTGAAACAAGCAACAGTTTGTGTGAAATATCATCACGTATGCTGCATGTCACGTGTTTGTAATTACTGTTGACACGTGTATTACCGCACACAATGTGTTATCGTCCAGACTGATTTCCCCTCTTATGGCAAAGGGCAGTGAGTCCATGGTAATACAATAAAAGTCTCGCTTTTCACAGAAATGAACACTGTCTTTTGCCTTCACAGGGGTGTCATGTCAAACAAACAACCCACAACAACAAACGATAAACAAGTAAACGATTTGATGTTTTCCTATCACTAGTAAACTTGTTATATCAGGTTGTTGATTATTGTCGTCGACCTCACCGGTTTTTATCTCAACCCCCCACCCTCCCCATCTTCTTCCCCCCCCCCCCCCCACCACTCCTCCCCCCCCCCACCCCATTCCTCCTCCCCCCCCCCCCCTTTACAGTTATGACCATATTATGCAGCCGATAATAACAACTGCACAGACACAACTAGAACAAGTCGTCCCTACTTATAATAATAATGAAAAATAAATACCTGCGACACAGATGTATTCAACGTAGAACTTCGACTGTTCAGAAAGTTGATCTTGTACAAACGTATTGAGAGTGCAGTTCGTTCGACACAAACTGTAAAGTGCACGAAGGTCTTGGAGACTGAGTCTTTGCCAACATTCGCCTTTTTCTGTGTAGTGACATTGGTCAGGATTATCTGCTTTCGGGCCTGGATTGAATTCTTCGGCACACACGTCTTCGAGTGGTGGATTATAGAAATAAGCGTGTATAATCTGAGCCTGTTGTCGGGGGCTGCAGGCAATTTCCCGTGATGAACATGCAGTTCCAGCGAGTAGGCGCCTAAAACATGACAAATCAATACAACACTCCTTGCAGGGTCTGACCCCAAACATGTGTGCTAATGTGTAATGGCCTGTGATTTTGAACCTTACGGCCTCGAGCCGTAAGGTCTAAAGTCACAGAACAGCACACAACTATAAAAGAAAGGTAAAGAAGCGTGTTTTCGTTGAATTTTTTTCCGGGGCAGTGTCACCGAGGCGTGGACGGACGTTAAAACAATATTCTGACAATTCCTGAGTAGGGTGGACTATGTTTTAGTGTGCGGACATTTGGACGCAATGCACAGTCACACTCACCATTAACCCGTTCAGTGGCCGGTGACGGAAACTGTGTTTCTGCAGCTCTCGTCAATTTAACATCAACTCTTGTTCTCGAGTAAGTTACTTTTTTCTTTTAACAGTGGACCCTTTTGTAAGTGTATGATTATTTACAGAACAAGGATTATCAGAACACACATCACAACAATATTGAAACGATTTTCACAGAAATAACCTGCATATAGGATTCCCTGCCGGCATTTGGCAATTGGTGGTAACCCATTGCGCAAAAGGTCATCGGGCCGACGTCGGCGACATCCACATATACACTCTCGTGTGTACACTTTGCCCCTGCATGTTTCTCTCTCTCTCTCTCTCTCTCTCTCTCTCTCTCTCTCTCTCTCTCTCTCTCTCTCTCTCTCTCTCTCTCTCTCTCTCTCTCTCTCTCTCTCTCTCTCTCTCTCTCTTTAATTTTGTTTTAATTTTTTTTCATTGTATACATTTACAGTCTTCGTGCCAGATTTGAAAATTTGACACGTTTTCATGCATACACATGTGATACAATACAACGCACGATGAAATTATTTCCACTTACGACGAATTGTCTAATAAATCGCAACACAAAACAAGGAAATCAAACAAACCTGTTCTAAAGAATGGCGTCAGCATGATGAAAACCAACAATGAAGCTGAACATTCTTCTCGCTTTCGTGGCGCCATCATCACTTCAGCCGGTTTGAGATTCATATTCGAGCCAGAAGAATACTTAATGTTTAAATGCGTGAAAGATTCCTCGACTTTGTATCTGCTTCAAAAGAAAACGTAGTTTCAAGTATTTACATGAAAAAGGATGCCTATTCCATCATAAAAGTCAGCCGTCGGTCTACAAACTGTGGTGCGATTTCATTGGTTCAGTAGTGCGTGTGAATACCAAACACAGTCGTCTAACACTATCCACGCATAAAGAGATACATTTGATTATTATACTTATCTTATAATTTAATAATTATTTTCGCTCGTCTCTGAAATGGCACCTTATGTCTCTAGTTCGTTATGCCCAAAATCAGAGACCAGCACACAAACAGTATGCTTACGGATGTGTAACTCCTTCTCTGCCACAGGACAAAAAAATAAATCTGTTCATTAAACGACAAAAAGCCACGACCGTCCTTGGAACAGCTCAAGATCAAAATCGTTCTCAGCAAGAAGCATAGTTACTCACGAGCCATAGGGATCCGTTGATAGTAGCTTTGACTAATGCAAATCCACTGCGCCACCGCGTGCGCGCAAGCGCCTATACTAAGCTCAAGACAAAATACAAGAGAGGAAACAAACACGCCCGCAAATCGGACGAAGCACTGTGATTCCAGAGCAGTTTTCAACCCTCAAAGCAACCATCCACCTAAAACCTCGAACTGAACAGACTCGGTAGATATTTTGAAACAAATCTATACCAGCCTTGTCCTCCGATTAAAACTGGTAGTTTAGTATAAAGGCATTTTGCACAGTCAAGCATGATCCATAGCAGACATCCGAGTCAGGGTTTTAGATGAGGCCGGAAATACGCCGCAGGCTCATTTTTCATTCGTTTATGTAAATTAGCATATCCAATGATTAATTAAAACAAGAGTGCGTCTTACTGTCGACATGAACTTGTGAGCCGGGCTGCACGCAATAGTTTTAGTAGTACGCTTTAGTAGTTCAAGGGCAAGCCCGATCTACTGTGCACCCCCCCTCCCCCTCCTCACCCCCCCCCCCCCAGTACTCAATAAATGGGTTTCAAAGTGTACCTTAGTATGTCCTGAGATGTTTAAGCAATGTTCCACTAAAATCCATAGGACCACACCAGAGATATAGTCGATGACGCAAGGATACCCCCATTCACGCTCTTCGCGGATGCTAAAATGAGCTTGAGAAACATTTTCCTCTAAATAATCTGAATTCATTCCAGAAGCCGAAATCAGGCATTATTATGTTAAGGCACACCTGCTTTCTCTGCAAAAAATAGAATAAAAATATATTGAATCTGTGGCTCACAGAAAAGGTATTTGTGCACCCAGTAAACGCCCATTTACTAAAAATCGTTAAAAAAAAGAAGACAAAAATAATGTGTCAGATGCCTTCAGACATTTTCTATAGCACCGACAGTCCATTTTCATGCTTACATCATTAAAACAGGATGTCACAATTATTATAAACTTGACTAGGTGATGTTGTGATCACTATGAGTGCCACATTGATTGATTTTGTGTCCCTACCCCGAAGTTGTAAAAATACACAATATTAATTAGACAAAATTACTAAAGTTATTCCATTTCTTTTTGACCTCGCTTTACCTATTAAGTTTCAATACTTTGAGCACAAGTGCAAGAAAATGAGGAAAGTCGGCATCCTTTATGATACGTTTGTGGTGAATGATAGCTTTTTCCAATTTAAAATTGCCAAATTGGGAAATGTACGTTGTATCCGATGCCCTCAGAAATTTAGTATACAGCTGATAGGTCTTTTTTAGATTTTAATTGTTAGGATAGAGTACCGCAGTTACTTCCAACCTGATTTTATGATGCTGTGATTCATTTAGGGGCCACAGTGGCTGAATCTGCTGCCCTTCCCCCATTTTACCAGTATTCAAAGCAACACAAAATGATCATAAAAATTGATTGTGTCATACTCCTCTGTTTAAATATTTTTGTTGCTAGTTTTCTTAACAAAGTATGCACATTGAGCATAAAATTTCATTTCATTAATTTCAATGTGAACCATCGCGGAAATGGCCATTTACTGGGTGCACAAATACCACCACAGATTCAATATTTTTTTCACTCTGTTTTTGCTGAGGACGCAGAAGGTATGCCTTAACATAATATTGCCTGATTTGGGCTCCTGTAATAAATTCTGATTTATTTAGATGAAAATGTTTCTCAAGCTCATTTTAGGATCCGTGAGGAGCGTGAATGGGGTTACCCTTGCGCCATCGGCTATATCTCTGGTGTGTTAGGGGAAACATGGCTTAAACGTCTCAGGACATTCTAAGGTACACTTTGAAACCCATCTCACTGAGTATTGTGGGGGAGAGGGTGCACGGTAGCCAAGACTGGCTTATGGAGTACAGGTACGTATTTCCCCCAGCCCAAAAAGTCTATTTTAATGGAGTCTGGTTTAAACCCTGCTCAGTTGTCAATATCGTTTCGAGTAATTCTCTTCGACTTTAGAGTAAACACGACAGAAAACAATGGATGCACTGCAGTGCATAGAGGCCTTTTTTTACGGCTTTCTCTGTCCTCTCTCCGACATTGTTTTCTATATACACAGACCATATGCGTTGTCACACTGCCACTTCTCGTCTCTTAAAGTTCTCAGACGACATGGCCCTTGTACGCCTACTCCAAAAAGAAGACAGTCTGGCTGAGTACTTTGCACAGATAGCAGTATTAGAGTCATGGTGCCAAGATAGTTTCCTGGAAATGAATGTACAGAAAACCAAGGAACTCGTCATTGATGACAGGAAAGTTGATGACATTTTTGTACCTGTCTCAATTAATAATCAACCTGTAGAGGTGGTCACTGAATTTAAGTACCTTGGCACAGTCGTGGATAGTGGGCTGTCCTTCACTGGAAACACCGATCTGATTGTGAAAAAAGCAAACCAGCGTCTGTACCTTCTTAGGAAACTGAGAAGTTTTGATGTCAGTTCCAGGGTTTTAGAATCCGTTTATAGAAGCCTGATCGAAAGCATACTGACTTTTAACATCACTGCTTGGTATGGCAATCTCAGTATGAAAAACAGGGGCAGACTTTCACGTATCGTCAAAACAGCTGAGAAGATCATTGGCCTAGGACAGTACCCAGTAGATGATCTGTACCATAGAGCTGTCCGAAGGATAGCTGCTAGCATTGTCAATGATCCTCGTCACCCACTATCTGATCAGTTTCAAATGCTACCATCAGACAGACGTTTCAACATGCCATTTGCCAAAAGGAATGTTTTAAAGAAGTCTTTTATTCCAACTGCTGTCTCGATTTTGAACTCTCGTTTATAACACCGCGATAAATATGATCTACTTAACATTACCTCCCATCTTGTGACAGATTGCTTGTGATAGATTGCTGCAATGATAATTTTTCATGATATGTTCTTGTGTAATGTCGCCCTTCTGACACCAAAATTATGTAGTGTCGCCTCACCCCAGCCTTCGACACCAAAATCTGTAGCGTCGCTGACCGTGTGCAATGTTTGTGTGACCGGTGAATGTGTATGTAAATGTTTGCTCGTGTCAGGATGCCAAGTTCACACACACAAGCACAGTCACTCGCACTCGATACTAACTACAATAAAACATGTGAAACGAAGATCGCATTTCGTATATATATTGCAGTACAGGCTAATAAGGCTAAAGCGACAACAAATGCCCCGGCATGAGGCCGTTTGAGAAAAATATATTCTCTGCTGGTCACAATGTACTCAGACGTTACTACAGTAGCGCAGCACAGTACTAATATCTAAGTTGTGTCTCTAAACAGAATGACAAAGTCCGAACAAAGGAGAATCTAGTAAAATAACTAAGTCGGAGAGGCCATTATATAAAAGGAAGCCTCGGCAAAAATAACAAAGTCCAAAGTGCCCTTTATAAAAGAAAGTCTATAAAAGTAGCTAAGTCAGAGAGGCCTTTGTTAAAGGAAGACCTGTACAAAAATGACTAAGTCCAAAGCGCCCCTTTGTAAAAGGGAAGCCTCGGAAAACGACAGAGTCCGAGGCGTCTGTTACAAAAGAAGAACAAACAAAAATAACAGAGTCCAAAACGCCCTTTGTAAAGGGAAGCCTCGGAAAAACGACAAAGTCCAAGACGCCCGTTATCAAGGAAGACTACAAAAAAATGGCAGAGTCCGAAGACTCCCAAAAAATGGCTAAGTCCGAAGCGCCCGTTATAAAGGAAAACCTCGGGAAAATGGCAAAGTCCGAAGCGCCCGTTATAACTAACTATCTGAAAAAATGTGGTCAAAGAGCAAGACCGGTCCCACCCAGGTATGCATCCGGTCACTCTGTGGTCAAAGAGCAAGACCGGTCCCACCCAGGTATGCATCCGGTCACTCTGGTCCCTGGTGGTAAGAAAGCAAGACCGGTCCCACCCAGGTATGCATCCTGTCACTCTGGTCCCGACGCCTGTTTATTCTCCGAGTTGTTGGTGGTCGCTGCTGTCGCATGCGTTGTGTTATGTGAAGCACTCGGGAGGCGTTTCGATCGGTATTCGTAGTCTGTGACTACAGGCTCCAATATACTCGTCAGGGAACCGGCCTATTGTTGTAGAGGGCTGTCGTTTAAGTGGGTGGGTGCGTTGTTGATGTCGTAGAGGGTTGTCGTTTAAGTTGGTGGGTGCGTTGTTAGTGTCGTGATGTTGGAGTTAACCTGCGTGTTTCTCCTTATCCGTTCGTGGGATTCCGTCTCTTGAAGTCTGGTGGGGTGTGTAGAAGAGGAATCGCGGATTGGGCAGTGTAGTGGGCTGTGCTTAAGGGTTACGTAGTTTTCCTGGTCCGATGAGTTTAGGGTGACGGGCAGTTGTTGGTTGTGAAATGTGGCCGTTTTTACTTTGACGCGGTAGTAGATCCTTGTTAATCCGGCTTGATCGTCCCGTTGGAGTATGGTCGTGGGTTAAACCGCTTTCTTTTCCTCCGTCTCGTTGTCTTTAGGGCTGACGCGGGGAGAGAAGATAAGCTTGTATCGTTGCTCCGGGCTGTCTGTGGGGAATTAGGCGTAATGTTGCTTGCTTTCTTCGTGGCAGCGGGTCTGATTCTCGTTGGGTCCATGGGGCAAACTGGATTACGTGGAGTACTGTATGCTTCTTACATCCTTTTCTTACCCTAGTTGGGGTGGGTGGCTGAGAGTCCCCTACGGGGTTTGAGCTTCATGCTGTGTGTGTGGTTGGTTTCCCTGTCGTTGAGAGCGAGAGTGTGAAGGGGGATTGAACGTGATGAGCTTTGTCTTTGGTTGGTGGATGGGGTGCCCTGTTTAGGGTCGATGGTTTCTAATCCTTGCTTGGAGGGCCGTTGTTGCCGTGGTGGTTAGTTGTTGTTTCCGGCGTCGTCTTCTAGTGTTTTGTTTATGTCCGTGGCTGACACGGCTGTGTCTCTCTTTATGTTGAGTTTCGCTGATATAATCAAGTCCTTTATGTTTTTATGTCGCTTACAGGCGATCAGCGGTGGATTGGGGAAGAGTGTTTTACACTCTGGGTCTCTCGTCATGTGGTGCCAGTGTGTTTGAATTTTCCTTTGTAGGTGCTTGATACTGGGGTAGTATGGGGTGACCATGACCAGAGGTGTTTTTCCTGCTTTCTTCGGTCTTTCCGCTAGGAGTTGTTCTGTCTTTCGCGAGTACTGTGTCCGTTTCTTGCGTGAGTTCCGTCTGTTTGTATCCCCGGTCCATCATTTTGTCGTGGAACAGATGGATCTGTTCGTGTAGGTCTGTTCTGTTGCTGTTAGTCCTCATATATCTTGTTTTTTCCCCCCGAATCAGAGCTTTGAAGACGTGTTGAGGGTGAGCTGAATCCCTTTGTAGGTATTGATGAGTTTCTGTCGGTTTTCTGTATGTTTTGATGTCCAGTATTCCTTCACGCTCAAAACGCTCTCCCTTGTAAACTTGAGTGTCCAGGAAGGTAGCTGTATGGTCTTCGATTGTGTATGTGAATTTCAGGAGTGGGTGATAGGAGTTGGCGAGGTTAAAAAACCTGTTGATGGTGTCATTGTCCGCATTCCACATTTGGAAGCCGTCATCTCTGTATCTTCCGTTCCAAATGATTTTCTCTCTCTCCTCAAAAAGGTTGATGATATTGTTCAGTATTATGCCCATATTGATGTCGCAGGCTTCCGGTGAAACTTTAGAGCCCATCGGGGCGCCGATAATTTGTCGGTAGAGCTGTCCATTGAAGGTGAAGACGTTGTTCGTGAGGATAATCTTCAGGAATCTGAGGAGGTGGTGTTTTTCAATCGGTGGCATAGGTGGTGTTTCAACTATGTCCGGGACTGTTTGGTTCACTGCCTCCAGCAATTCGTGGAATTCCATGTTACTGTACATCGATGTGACGTCATAGCATACTAGCTTAGTTTATCGGGGGATCCTTGTTTGTTCAATTTTATTAATGAACGCTGGTGTGTCTTTGATGTATGTAGGTTGTTTTTGTACGAACGGTAGTAGGTGGAGATCCACAAATTTCGCTATAGCTATAGTCGGGCTTGCTGACTGCGCCACGATTGGGCGACCCGCTATAATTCTCCCTTGCATTCCATTTTTCTCCATGTCATCCAACACCTCTGTTGGGTGTTTGTGGATTTTGGGAAGTAGGTAGAGGGAGGCTGTGTTTTTGTAGGTTTCCGTTTGTCGTAGGAACTTGTAGGTTTGTTTGTCTATCTTCTTGGTTCTGTATAGTGTCTCAGATGTGTTGAGGATTTCGGCTATGATGGCCTCTGTGTTTGCCGCATCTGTTTTCTCGTAGTGTATTCCGTCCTCCAGTTGTCTCAAACCCTCCCTGATGTAATCGTCTCTGTTGAGGAGTACGATTGTGCTGTTTTTGTCGGCTTTTTTTTTAAACGATGTCCGTATTATTTTTGAGTGCCTTGAGTGCTTCACGTTCCTCTCTCGTGAAATTGCTTCGTGTGCTTGACATGCTGACGTGCGTTAATTCTTCCTTTGTGTTGCTGATGTATTGTTCAAGTTGGACCGTTTGCCCTTTGTGGGGTGTACCCTGAGCTAAACTGTAGTGGGTGTGGAATCCGCTCAGATTTGTCCTGATTCTGAAAATGGTATTTGCAGCGTATTTTACGGGTGAGTTCGTCAAATGCTGATATGATTTCGTTCTTGGCTCGTTTGTTGTTTGGGACTGGAATAAATTTCAGTCCTTTTCCCAGCGCTCGAATTTCCGGGTCCGTGAGTTTGTGTTTGGAGAAGTTCCGAATAAATTTTCTTGCTTCCTTTGTCTTCTTCTTGAGAGTTGCTGTGTTGGTGTGACCACCGTTTTGTCTGTATTTGTGTCGTTGCGCCTTCGCTTTCTTGTGCCTCCTGTTAAAGTGCCTCGCCATGAGTGCTCAAGCCAATGGTCCTTAGCCGGGTAGTGAAAGTTGGTTAGCTTTTAACCCTTTACTCGCCCAAGCTGAAAAATGTGTTTGGGGAAAAATTTTTCAATTCGGTGTGGTGAGAGATGGGGGTTCCGACTGCCCTTAAATGCGTGTGGGGAGTGGGTCTCAACCACCCTATTATAGGTGTGGGAGTCGGTCTCAACCACCCTATTATAGGTGTGGGAGTGGGTCTCAACCACCCTATTATAGGTGTGGGAGGGTGGGTCTCAACCACCCTATTATAGGTGTGGGAGAATAGTCGAAGAGTTCCTTCTTGCTTGTGGTTTTCCTGTTGATTTGGAGTCTTGGGCCTTGCTTGCTTGGTTGTTTCTTGTTTCATCCACCCTTTATCAGGTGTGGGTCTCAACCACCCTATTATAGGTGTGGGAGGGTGAGTCTCAACCACCCTATTATAGGTGTGGGAGAAAAGTCGACGAGTTCCTTCTTGCTTGTGGTCTTCCGTTGATTTGAAGTCCTGGGCTCCGGTTGCTTGGTTGTTTCTTGTCGAGTGGGGCTGGCAGCTGTAGTCGGCCGATGGTAAAAAGCGAGACGACGAAGGAAACAACAGCTGCCAGCCCTAACTCCGCCAGAAACGGGGATCAAGACCCAAGACATCTATGTCAACGGAGAACTACAAAGAAGAAGAAAGTCATCGATGGTTTCCCACACCTGAAACAGGGTGGTTGAGACCCATTCCCCACGCCTGATAAAGGGTGGATGGAACGACTGAATACAACCAAGAAACCACAAGCAAGAAGGAGCTCTTCGACCATTCTCCCACACCTATAATAGGGTGGTTGAGACCCACTCCCACACCTATAATAGGGTGGTTGAGACCGACTCCCACACCTATAATAGGGTGGTTGAGACCCACTCCCACACCTATAATAGGGTGGTTGAGACCCACTCCCACACCTATAATAGGGTGGTTGTAACGCACTCCCCACACCTGAGAAAATGTGGAGGGAACGAAAATCACCAATTAACACCACACGATCGACAAGCTAGAACAAGCGACAAACTACACTGCGATCCTTTTTTTCTGCTACTCTAACAAAACACGTGTGAGCCAGCTACTCAACTGAGGCCAACAATCGGCCCGGCAGCCCCCACGGCAAAACCCTCTACGGAATTGACATATCTGTCATGAATCGCTACACGCTATGACGTCACTACTGTTTGCTAAAAGACTTACCTCCCGCCAACGAGAAAGGCAAGCCACTCTGTCTACAACACGGACTAAGAATAGAGGAAACGGACATTGTCTACTTCACACCGACCACAAAACTACGCAGCACCAACTTTAATCTACAACAACTGGTCACAAAGAACTCGTCCTAAAGCGCACAAAAGTGAAAGGAGGACTGGAACGCTCGCAACAAGCGAGGCCAATTATTCTGTGAAGCACTCGAAGAATTGAAGGCCCTTCTACAACGACAAAACCCGGCACCTACCACCAAAACGGTATACAATTCAGGCGGCCCAACAAGCCAACGGCAACAACAGCAATCAACGAAACGACAGCCACACCAAAACAGCAGCAACAGCTACGACAATAAGCTGATTTTAAAGCATCAACTGTGAGATATGCACCACGGCAACACTGCGTACCACCTACACAGAGGACAATACTAGAAACACTAGTCTGTCGTATGGAAGGCAACACAGCCGCACAAACAACCGGCATCGTCTACAAACACGAGGAATCAACAACAACAACAACGACACTCAGTCTGGGATTGATCCGTCATAACGGACGGATTAATAAACAAAGAATATGACTCCCACGTCGATACACGCAAACTCCGCCCAACGGTTCCTTGTGTCTTATCACGGCTAAGCCCCGCTGAGCAGGAAATGATCTTGGAACGGACAGGCACAAGCGCCGAGGGAACAGAAGACGCAGCGATACAATCGGATCCCGACACAAGACTGGACCCTGCAAGGATTTGAAGCAATCATACTTGACATCAATAACACCGCATCAGGAATACTGCAAGGATTTGAAAGCGTTCATACTAGACATCTATAACACCGCGTCAGGAATACTGCAAGGGTTTGAAAGCGACCATACTGGACATCAATAATGCCGCGTCAGGACTACAGTTACATGCATGGACTACACGGATAATATGTCCTTATGTAAGGATTTAAATGCGACACACTGGGAGGAAGACACCAAGAAATGGACTGAGAATTGTAGGCCGGTTCCCTGATGAGTAAATCGGAGCCTGTAGTTACTAACTACGAATACCGATCGAAACGCCCCCGAGTGCTTCACATTCTTCTGCTCGGACATTTTGAGGCGTCGGGACCAGAGTGACCGGATGCATACCTGGGTGGGACCGGTCTTGCTCTTTGACCCACGAGTCCGAAGACTCCCCCCAAAAATGGCTAAGTCCGAAGCGCCCTTTGTAAATTAGAAACCTCGGAAAAATGGCAAAGTCCGAAGCGCCCGTTACAAAGCAGAGCCGCCAGAAAAATGGCAAAGTCCCAAGACTCCAAAAAAACGACAGAGTCCGGGATTCCCGTTCAAAGGAGGGCTCAGAAAAATGACAAGAGTCCAAAATGCTGGTTTGTAGAGAACTCTGGAAAAACGGCAAAGTCGAAGAAAACAGCAACTGTAGAAGCGATCGTGGATAAAAAACCCTATCTCCGCAGAACAGGTACCACACCGCCGTCTAAGCCAAAGGCCGACAGCAGCGTTACGGGTAGCGGAAAGTCGCTCGCCCGACCAAAATCATTACGTGTTACAAAATGGTGAAGCACTTTTCCATGCAATAGAACATTACTTTCCTAGCTGAATACGCTTTTATAAATTCTGAAACTATTACCAACACTTAGAGCACTTCAAACACTATATTGTTGCAAAAACCTCTTGCAGATGAAAAATCGTACTTTTACAAGACTACGTAATTAACAACCCAGATCAAATCTCCTGTCAAGGGAAAATACTCCGCAGTAACCAGCTGTCTGGCACCGTAGCAGAGCTCTGGAAAGAAGGAAACCGACCCTAGGCGAGGTGCGGTCACTGAGTACAACATCTGGCCTTTGTCTAACGTTCTTCCGTGTTACACAGCCTCGCCTCTTACTACTGGCGGTAAATACATACTAAATTCCGGCCAGGCTTGCAGGAGACCAAAATAGCTGAACCCACTATGCAGTAAGCCTCAGTGAGCACACTGACTACACAAAAAGAAAAGAAAAAATAATACGATAAAAAAACGTGTACAAGGCATTTTTACCACACTTGTAGCGTTTGTTAATGTCTTCTATTGTTGTTTCATGACGAGCCGAAAGGCAATTTTCTGTCGTGCCTTGACTCGAACAGACAATAAAGTTGTATTGTATTGTATTGTATTGTGTTGTAAAGGGTTAATTTAACGTTCAACTCTAGATGTTGAGAAAGAGGTCCGTGCATGCTGGGATACTTCCGGCCACATCTAAAATTTCGCGGGCGTGTTGGTTTCCACCCGTGTATTTTGTCTTGAACTTAGTCAAGGCGCTTGCGCGCACGCGGTGGCGCAGTGGATTTGCTTTAGTCAAAGCTACTATCAACGGACCCATATGTCACGAGCCCCCGCAGTCTTTGGGGCTCATGAGGGTCTATGCCTCTTGCAACTGGATCGCGTTCATTTTTTCTCGGCGTTGAAGAGGTTAATAAGAAGTATTTGTGTTCGGGGAATGATAAAACAACGTGTGTCCTTGTGCTCAGTTCTGTACCTTATAGCTGCAGTCCCACTGGATGTCTCCCTCCATTTGGAGCACTGATTAGCGCAGCGGTTCGATGAAGACAACCAGTGTGCGTTGCAGTCGCGCTCACCCCAATACTGATACCTCAGCCAAAAGGCACGTGCCGGATTGGACTTACAAAGAGGAAGGAAATATACTGTGGTGTACAGAACCTGAAGCGACACTCAGTTGTGTTGTAATTTGAAGAGATCACCGGCGTTTTTGATGTCAGTCAGTCCGGCGTACTGTAGCTCAAATTTGATCATGGAACACGAAACAAAGAACTTCGAAACGTGGTCATCACAAAACAGTGACAAACTCTGCTTCTAGTTATATCTCTGGCACCTGAGAAAGGGGTGGTGGGGATGGAGAGGGGGGGGCGTAGGGGGGGGGGGGAGACATGGCGCGTGCGCACTCCAACAGCGGTCCACATCGAACCGAGAACATTTTGCTAATTGCATAAGCACACATACGCATACCCAGTACGCAAAGGCAATCAGACCGAAGTCAGCTGCAGAGGGCCTGCGCACGACTGATGATTACAGCAGCACTACTGCTGTACTGTGCACGGGCCCGGTGCGACCGACTTCGGCCGAATAGCCTTTTGCGTACTAGGTATGCGTCCGTGTCCTTATGCGTGGGTGTCTGTATAACGCGTGTATATGTGCAGTGGCGTAGGAGCCCGGTAGGCCATGCCTCCTTCACCCCAGTGTGGCCAGAGTAGATTTGGGAATATCCATGATACTTATTTTATGTACTTGACTATACCTCTTCTGCCTACACACACACACGAACGCACGCGCGCAAGTATATACTACGTCAGATCGAACACTGATATAAGGAAAGGTCAAAGGACCTACATGTCTTTATGTTGAACTAAAACTTGTTCTACGTGAAGACTTATTGTCACAGAAAAGGTGTAGTCGGGACTTGTGAACAGGCGTCATTATATCCGGCTTTTGGTATATCCGACTTAGTTCACAAGCAAAGATTCCCGTGTTAACCCCTTCACTGCCAACTGACGTACACTGTGTTTTTGTTATCTTCATTCAGTGATTCAACGCAACAACAACAAAACAAAAAAAAAGATTCCCATTCGTCAAAGGAAAACGGATACAAGTTGGTCTAAGCAAGAGGCATAGATCCTCATGAGCCCCCTGCACATAATAATATGGTCGCGGGGTCATCATGAATGCTCTATGTATCTTGCAGCTGGATCGCGTTCACTTTTTCTCGACAGTGAAGGGGTTAAGAAGGGTGTAGCTGTATCAGTGTGCTTTACTTTCTTCCGCTGCCATTTTTCTTGTTGGATTTTTTTTTTTACTCTACATGTGATGTGAAATTGGCTCCACTGACAAAAATCAATGCCTTAAAAACAGTGACTGATGTGCGTTATGTGAAATTAGCACAGTGCTGTATGCACGAGCGATTGCAATCGAACAGTCGTTTCGCTCAATTCGAAGTATTGTGTGATTCAAAGAAACCGAAACCGACCACGGAAAACAGCACTTAAAGCCTGGTCAGAACTTGAGGATACAGTGAGTGCATTAACTCATTCTACCCCAACACCGAATTCCTTAGATCTTGCCATTGTCCTCTGAAGACTGCATTGCAGTGCAGGACACAGATCGACCATGATAGTTCAAGGGTGATCGCCAAAATAGCTTGGCGCCCATAGGCGCCAAGCTATTCTGGCATCACCCTTGAACTATCATGGTCGATCCTTATCTTCCTGTGGTGTGTCTGGGGTGGACTGTGTATAAATAAATTTGCAACGTGAAACCACTGACATAATGACGTCCCAAACGACTGGTGAAAAAAAGTGTTATGGAACTGTACAGGATTTAGACCCTGCTGGGCGACGGCAAATAAGGACCAAGCGCAAGAGGCATAGATCCTCATGAGCGGGGGCTCATGAGGATCTATGCCTCTTGCTGGACTTTCATATACGTGTGTCTTAAGCAGACAGGGTTAATAGACGTAATTCTGTGACGGCCTCAGAGGGACAATAATTTTTTTTTTTTTTTTTTTTTGAAGGCGCACAGCTAATCTGACATTACTCGCTGACTATTATAGTCGATCCATCTCCAACATTTGGCGCTTATGATGGAAAGATATACATGTAGGTTACAAGTATTTTTCTTCCGCGTCCGGTTACAACATCCTAGATACTAACATAGCGTTCACAACACGGCGCCGCTGATTTTGAGCTGCGTGCCAAAGGCATTCGTTTAATAATTATGTGTGTGGTTTGTACTGTGCATAAAACTGTCCTCAACATAACGGGTCTTGAGTGCTAAAGTTTGCCAGTAAATCGGGTTCTCAATGTTTGTCCTGCCTCAGCTATGACTTCCTTGTCCTTCTTCTTCGCAAGTATGTGATACCGGCGAAACCAAGGTGTTGTTACTGCCCTTTTGCGTATTTAAAAAAAAAAAAAAAAAAATTCCTGGACGACGGCGAATAACGTCCATGTGCAAGACAAGAGGCATAGATCCTCATGAGCCCCCGCATTCGCGGGGCTCATGAGGATCTATGCCTCTTGCCGGACTGACTTTCGTATACGTGCGTCTGCATAGTAACTTTTCATCGCAGTGAATTATGCGACATAATTGTCCATGGATGACAGTGTTTGCGTGCGTGTGTCTGTATGTGCTTTCGAGCGTGTACGCGTGTGAGCATGTACAGTGTTATCATATGTACACGTATGTTTATTATCTTTATATGTTCTTCTGCGTGTTTTAAAGTCGAAGCCGAAGGAAAATTTCCATCTCATGGACAATAAAGTGATTTGTAATTGTAATTGTAATTGTTTTAATCATACATGGTTAATAGACGTGAGTCTGTGACGGTCTCAGAGGGACTTGTTCAATAGCATGTCCGTTGAAAGGTCCTGGTAAATCAAAGTGGCACCGTCGCAGTGCGTCTGAATTGATCAGTGTTAAGGTCGTACTCCATAGGCAAATAAATGTACCTGTCCTCCATAAGCCGTCCGTTTGGGCCGTTTACTATCATTCCCGTGCCGTGGACGTTAAACACCAAACTACTGAATCAACATCTACTCAGTACGCTAAAGGTTATAGGGCCCGAGTCGGCCGCAGTGGGCCCGCGCAGTCGTGTTAATGTAATCCACCCTCGTGCATGCACAGTCCCACTGGAGCTGACTTCGGTCCGATGGCCTTTGCGTACTGGGTAACCAAGAGAATTATTTGAACATTGACAATGATGAGCTAGGTTTGTCCCCTGGGAAAAGATGATGAGAGATGTCCTGAAATGACTCTGAATCAGATGGAGAAGATGGACGGACCAAGATAGTTCAAGGGTGGTGCCTGAATATCTTGGCGCCGGAAGGCGCCACCACCCTTGAACTATCTTGGTCGAGTCCACTGTTGTGGGAAGTCAGGGTTGAATCAGGTAACTGCCAATACATGAACACGGTATTTCCAGCAGTTTGAGAGTACTTGTAGCACACAAGCATGTTCATAGCCAGGTTTTGCCAGAACACAGTTGCCTTCAAAAGCTATCAGAAATATTCTTAAAAGTGGAGATTCTTACAATCAAGCATCCCACCAGTCGTAGAACTGTTGAAATTCAGACCAAAAGGTGAGTGCCAAGCATGGAAATGCACAGACTAACCGAAGAAACAAATCACGCTTAAAAAAGACAGTTACAACACAATTTGTGTTGTAACTGCCTTTCTAAGCATGTTTCTTTCTTCTTGAGGTTATTCTCTGGAAACGTTTGGTAGCAAATGCTGCTGACGTTGTGTTATTAGTCTGGTACACTATCTTAGAGCTTTATATAGCTAAATGAAAGACAGTATACAGTATAATTTATAATGTATTGTCTTTGAGGTAATGTTATGAATAGCTAGTGACGTCATCTAGCAGCTAGTGACGTCAACTGTCGCCTCCCACTCAATGAGGCTTTTTGAAAATTGTGCGATTCTGAAAACTGCAGGGCATTTGGTAATTTTTTTTTTTTACCTTAAAGGGGCAGATGGAAATGTTTGATAGGAGAGTAGGGCGGACAATATCTAAGTGTGTATATATCCTGAATATCGATAAAAGCCGTTCGCGACCTGTGACCACGAGAATTTTCAGTACTGCCGCTCTAACCCGTATGCCGTACAGTGCGACCTGACGCAGACTGTGTTTCTGCAATATTCGTCAATTCAACACCAAAAACGAAAACCTAGATGTCTCGGGAACATGCATTCAAAGTGGTGTCAGCAAGAGGCATAGATCCTCATGCGCCCCCGCAACTGCGGGGGCTCGTGAGGATCTATACCTCGAGTCTTGAAGTTGGGTGGTGTTCAGATTTTCTCGGCACTGAACGGGTTAAATTATGATCGTGAGGCTACACTTATGAAAATACTGTACTCAGAAAGAACTGCAGCACACATCCTTGTCCTCACGTGAAAAACGCGTATCTCGAGAGAGGCCTGTGCTAACTGTGGAGATTTCTGTTAAGCCCTTCACTGCCGAGAAGAAAGTGAACATGGTCCAACTGCAAGAGACATAGATCCTCAAGAGCCCCCGCGACTGCGGGGGCTAATGAAGATCTATGCCTCTTGTTTAATCAGTGTGTATCCTTGTTTCTTGGACAGTGCTGGCTTTTATTATTTTATTTTATTTTATTATTTTTTTTTTTTTTCGGGGGGGGGGGGGGGGAGGTCGTTGAATGAACCAGGATTTCAACAACAAAAAAATGTATACGTTCAGTGTACCTACTGTGGCAGGGAAGGGTTTTAAGTACTTATAAGTACTTATCACTTCGTCGCGTTCAGCACAAAATGCGGAAGATGGGTCGACCGTGGTAGCTCAACAGTAGTGGCAGAATAATTTCGTGCCTGGAGAGGTTTCAAGCTAATCATGCACTTTATTGACGCGGGCAGGCTGGGCCGCCTCTAACCAATTCAACCACAGAGACGCGTTTTCCACATTTTGGAGGTGTCACCTAATGACTATATGTAACAGAGACGCGTTTTCCACATTTTGGAGAGGTCACCTAATGACCGTATGCACCAGTTGCACGAGATGGGTCGACCATGATAATTCAAGGGTAGTGTCAGATTAGCTTGGCGCCTTCAGGCGCCAAGCTAATCTGGCACTACCCTTGAATTATCATGGTCGATCCGTGTCCTGACGGGGACTGAATTGGTTAACCTCTTAGAGACCCGCTACTCCGTGCTTCTCAACTGTATACATAAGTCTACCATTCTGCTCCAACAGTGGTGGTCGCTACATCGCCAGTGACTTGTACGTAGAGCATAATCTGTCATGGGGCGATTTAACCCCTCCTCTGCCAGTGGTCGCAGAGTGTCCATCTGAAATCATTTGTTAACTCGACGCCACAGCCGTCAAAAGAATATGGATACAAAGCGAGGTCAGCATGCGGCATAGATCCTCATGAGCTCCCGCACCTGCGGGGGCTCATGAGGATCTATGCTTCTTGCATTCGGGCACCGCGCACTGAGCTGAAAGAGTGAATAGTTAGTTAGTTATTTAGGTTTAACGCCGAGCACGCAACCAAGGCCATCTCACGGCGGTGAAAGAGTGAATAGGCTGACATGCCGGATAACTGTGCTATTCTGTGATTTTGTGTCTTGAATTACTTGGCCGTAAGGTCCAGAACCACAGACCGGCACACATGCACATCATGGCTCTTAACGATTCAGTTCCGTAATGTCTATTTCAGGAGTAGATGCCCAAAAATGCACACACGATATACTGGTCAGCCTCAGTATATCGCGATATCCGGGAGCCATACACTCACACCGCGCTATTCGCGATCGCGTTATTGTAGTGCTACATTTATACTGACTTTCATTAAAAACGCGAAAAGTGTCTGTAAGTGTACACGCAAACAAAGAGCCACCCTGACAGCGAAACAAGATAATTATATTTGTTGCTTACTTCAGATGTTCAGCCTACTGTCTGAGCTACCTTCACACAAAAATTGGATGAGTTATCGCCCATGGCTACCTTGGAGGACACAGGGTTTCATTAGTGGTGAAAATAAGGAAAACTGGACACACTCTGTGAAGCAAGTTTTCTGTGATATGTTTTAACACACAAGTTGTGTGGATTGCTTATGATGTTATTAACTGCCTCAAGTCGAACTAAATTTGACTCGAAAAATTCATTAGACAACCAGAACTTCCGGTGCACATCATTTTCTTAATAAATCTTATTTGATTTCATGTGAATTTACTTTCAAATCATTTTTTTTGTTTTTCTCCAATGACTGACACAGAGATAAAGAACACAACCATATCCATTTGATCAGGTAAATATGGCCGCTAACCTAAAAATAAAAAAAACATTTTGATTTTTGTTTGTAGGTCATGTTGATTATTTAGGTGCCTTTGACAAACGAAAAGTAGGTCAAGACCAAACAGGCCGGATTTTCATACACACGGACCCTAGTGACACTGCACATTGGCTGGCTTTCAGCTGTGTCCTCTGCAGATGCTCCGTATTTCACTTTCAATATCCTGTGATGGCAGTGTCACTGATGACGTCATAAGTCATCCATGTGCGATTGTTAAGACTAGACATTCTATTTGCACACGACACAACACACTCTTCATAACATTTTCTAATAAATGACGTCGAAATAACCCGGATTAACGCATATTTACGAAGAAAAGTGCTATGGTGAAAAATTCGCGTTTCTTTTGTTGATCAGTAGGCTATATATGAACTGTAAAGAAAAAACAACTTGGTAAGCAAAAGGTCCTGGGGCCATTGTCATGCTAAGCGGGTCCGCGCACAATCGTGCGCGGGGCAGCTAAGGTTGACATTGGCCCGAGGATCTATTGTTCAACAGGCATCCCTGTTAGGCTGGTTGGTTGCACATTGGTTTACGTCCCGACAGCAACAAGGCTTTCTCAGGACGTGCCTCCGCTGTGAAGGGGGGGGGGGACTACACAGAATATTGCATGTGCGTCGCCAGCAGGTCTAATATGCAAAATAAACTAACAAATGCCTGGCACGCTGCCTTTTTATGCAAATTTGACGTACCCTAGTTTATTATATATTTAAAAAATCATTATAATTTACAAACTATGTACAGGGAAAATTATATTCACAAAATACACTAACATAACTTATCGTCTCTTAGTTGCATCAGACCATTTAGCAACACACATCCCATATCATTATCAAGAACTCAAGGACTACAGGCACTGCAGACAGTAGGGAGACTTTAAAAAGAAAAATACAGGTATAGACAAAAGGGTAGACAGAAACATAAGCCTCAGAATAAAGAGAAAACCCACCCTTGTGGGCAGACCAGGGTGACCATGGGAACTAAAAAGTAGTTGACCCCACCCACGCCCCCCAGGGCAGACCCGGGTGGGAGAGCACTCTTAATAGGACCAAAGACTTGTGCGCGTTGTGTAAGCCGTTGGACACAGTAGCGCACGTTTTTTCCCAAATATGTCCGCAAAGAAACACTTTTCTGTACCACTTTATGAACAAATATCATTTAATGCCACTTGACCTAATATAGAATATGTTTAATCAACTCCTATGGTTTGTCAATTCTGCTGCAAAATAGTAAAGAAAATGGTGAAAACAACAAGCCACTTTCAATACCCTGAACAAAGCCCCATCAGATTTTAGTATCGAGGTCAAGCATGCATACTTCATGTATATCTGTGCTGTTTCAGATTTGAAAACATGGCCAATTCACCTGAAAATGGATCTTTCCTATACTGGGCTTAATATATCTGGGGCACATTTAGGGATGTAAAATCAGTCAATTTATGAAAAAAAATCCGAATTTTGACTACTGTACAGCAAAACCGACACATTATTCGAGTTTCTTTAAAGTAAATCGTGTTAGGTCAACTATCACTGCATGATATTTGTTCTAAGATTGGTATAAAAAAAATGGTTCTTTGCTAACATATTTGCGATAAACGTGCGCTCCGATGTCAAACGACCTATATCAAATACTGCGGTACGTTAATAGAAAGCTAACAATCGGCAGTGCATGTTTGTGAAGAGGGAAGATAGGCTTGTTGTACAGGTCAGCCACGGTATTGCGCGCTAGCGCTCAATACCGTGGCTGACCTGTACAACAAGCCTATCTTCCCTCTTCACATTTATGCACAGCCGTTATTTAGCTTCCTTATCACATCCCTTCCAAAAAAAATACAGGATTAATTCAAGCTATCATCCTTGTTCGTGTTGTGGTGACTGCAGAAGTCAATGTACTGTTGATCTGACACGATTTCTGTTTGCCAGTAGTGGGTCTCTGGTGACAATGGCTGCAAGAAAGGAAGCGAGGAAGATCATACTGCTGGTGTTACTGATCTTGATGCCGACTGACGGTACGTTTTAATGCTTAATGTTTTTACTTGTTTTTTTTTTTTTTACGTTTTTGTGGTGGGTATTGAAGTTGGTGATAGAGAGAGAGAGAGAGAGAGAGAGAGAGAGAGAGAGAGAGAGAGAGAGAGAGAGAGAGAGAGAGAGAGAGAGAGAGTGAGAGAGAGAGACAGAGAGAGAGAGAGAGAGAGAGACACAGAGAGAGCCTGTCAGCAGCAATATTATGCAGATTGTATTGTGGGGTCTGAATCACTGTCGTTATCCGTCGAGAGTTATAGAGTGTATGCACCTGCCAAACGGTATTGCTTGATATAACCAAATTAAATATTGTTGGATTTTCGAGACAATAAAAAATGCGTTTGTTTGTTTGTTTGTTTGTTTGTTTGTTTGTTTGTTTAGTTATTTGTTTGTTTGTTTGGGTTTTTTTAAGTTCATGACAAAAGTCGTATACTCGTATGTACCCACTCCATAAATGTTTTTTTTCTTTAACACATGTATTGATCATAGGGGCCTGACGATAGTGCTGTGACTAAATGCAAATCCGTTGCACCGCCACGTGCGCGCCCGCATCTAGCTCAATTCATCTGGCTCATCATGTGCGTGTGCGTGTGCATGTCTGTGTGTGTGTATGTGTGTGTGTGTGTGTGAGTGAGTGTGTTTGTGTGTGTGAGTTTTCTGATCCTTGTAAATCAATGTATTTTTGTTGTTGTATGTGCTTGTTTTTGTATTTTGCTTTGTTTTTCATTACTGTGATTGTAAAGCGCCTAGAGCACCTTGGTGATCAGGCGCTATACAAATAACCTTTATTATTATTATTATTATTATTATTATTATTATTATATAATACAAATTATGTTTTGAGCTAAATGCGGTAGCGCGCATGCGGTGGTGCAGCGGATTTGCATTTAGTCAAAGCATCATCGTCACACCCTATTTTATTAATATATTGTATAACAAAAAAAATAATATTCATGAATTTCTTTGACATGTTTTTTTTTCCCAAAATCCTTTGCATGCCCCAAAAATCAACTTTGATGCTTGCATTTGTCAAAATGAAACGGAAACGCGAAATAATATACTCATACTGCAACATTAACGAGTTCCTTAAATACTTGTTAGTAAACGTGTCTTGATGCCGGAGTATTCAAGGAGGGGTTTCACCTATAATAAGGGGGACAAGTCGTCTCTGGAAGGCTAGAGAGTAGTCCACCAGTATAGGTCCCCACTTTGACACTCAACTCTCACTTGTGGCTCCACGTAGCTGCAGCACGCGCAGCGGCCACACCACGGACAACAGCTTCGACTGGCTGGCTAAACCAAGTGAGGGGAAACCGAGGGTCTCAAACCCTTGGTGAGGCAGGACTTGCTCGTCCTAGCATGCAAAGTCTGTCACGGGCCGACTGGGCGGAGGAAACTCAATCAAGGATTCAACGGCCAAGAGGGCGGGTCAGCAGTGCACCGTGGAGTGCATAGGGCATCTCAGAGCACAGAAGAAGACATGGCCATCCACTGCAGCCAAGGAAGTTACCAGTTGTAACGTCTCATCGTGCCACTGGGCTGATTTCTGCGGCCGAGAGAGCGGGGTTTCTCCAGCGCAATAGCTTCTTCACCAAACTCTCCACGCGCAGGTTTTGTACATGGATCTTCATCATCACCAAATCTGCTTCTTCATTTTCTTTTTCCTTCTGCCTCCTCCAGAAGCCCTGCGGCAATGGGGAACGGGCGAACCGACAGGTAGAGGTTACTGCTGTGGGAGTCGTAGCTCCGAACCTGCACGTAGGCGGCCTGTTGACCAGTGGTCGCTCTTCCCTGTACCAGGGGCAGCAGGGAAATTCGGCAGCATCCCAGGCAACTGAGCAGCCCTCTTCAGGACAACACTGCTCATCCTAGTAAGGGAGGGAACTAGAAAAGGTGTTCCGAAAATTGCCTGCCCTACACAAACCGGTCAGCTTACCGCGGCTGGCGGTTTAACCCTTTTATGCGGTCGAAAAGTAAAACTAAGAAAGAAACTTATTCTCGGTACGTGGAACGTACGAACCCTGTTGGACAGAGATCAGACGCAAAGACCGCACAGAAGAACAGGCCTCATAGCCAGGGAGCTGGGGAGATATAAGATCGACATTGCGGCTCTTAGTGAAACCAGATTTGCTGACGAAGGCTCGATCTGTGAACCTGAAGGCGGATACACCTTTTCTGGAAGGGCAAAGCTGAGAACGAGGACAGGATACACGGGGTTGGCTTCGGTATCCGCATCACGCTCCTCCGACAGCTGCCTTCCTCTTCCCACTAGCATCAGCGAACGACTGATGAAGCTCCGTTTCCCCATCTCTCACACCCGACATGTCACTATCATCAGCGCCTATGCTCCGACACTCACCAGCGCCGATGACGACAAGGAGGCGTTCTATGTGAGCCTCGACTCACTCCTGAAGTCCACTCCTGCAAGTGACAAACTCATCGTGCTTGGTGACTTCAATGCTCGAGTTGTGCGCGAATGTGACTGCTGGGAAGGAGTGATGGGCCCACACGGACTGGGCAAGATGAACAGCAATGGCCTGCTGCTGCTGACGTTGTGCGCTGAGAATGGACTCGCGAACACCCTCTTCAACATAGATGCATCCCAGGCCGAAGCAGTGGCATCTCATAGACTGTCATTGTCCGCCAGCGGGATACTCGTGATGTCAGAATCACCAGAGCCATGAGAGGAGCCGAGTGCTGGACCGACAATCGGCTGGTGCGGTCTGTCCTCAACCTGCACATTGCACCAGCACACAGGAAGAGGCCGAAGCTCACCCGACCTTCATTCAACCTGGCCAAGCTTAAGCGCCCGGACGTCAAGGAAAACTTCCAGTCCCACCTTGATGACCTTCTAACTGCCCATGGACCGTTGACTGGCAACCCAACTGAAATGTGGAACCAGTTCAAGGAGATGGTGCCATCAGGATTGGTTCGATGAGAACAATGAAGAAATCATCAAGCTACTGGAGCAAAAGCGCAGTGCCTTCATCGAGTGGCAGAACGACATCAACTCCTTGTTCCAGAAAGACCGCTTTAAACACCTCCAGAGGAAAGCCCAGCGAGAGCTCCGCAACATGCAGGACACCTGGTGGGAGAGCAAGGCAAACGAACTTGAACACTTTGCTGAATCCAACAACTCCAAGGAGTTTTTCAGCGCTATGAAAGCTGTCTATGGCCCTGCCAGACCCAGCACAACCCCTCTCTTTTCTTCCGACGGCTTCACCTTGCTGAAGGACAAAGGCAGCATCACTGAGCGCTGGAGAGAACACTTCTCAAATCTGCTGAACCTGCCTTCCACTGTCGACCCGGCGGCCTTGGACATGATTTCCCAGAAACCGACACTGAATGTCCTTGACCTCCCGCCTACCCTGGACGAGATCAAGAAAGCGATCAACCAGACTAGCTCCGGCAAGGCTGCAGGCATGGATGGCATCCCCGCAGAGCTCTTTAAAGCAGCTGGACATGAGACCCTTGACGCCTTCCTCAACATTCTGACATACATTTGGGCAGAGGAGAACATGCCACAGGAATTTAGAGATGCTATAACCGTCTCCTTGTCCAAGAACAAGGGCAGCAAAGCAGGATGTGCCAATTACCGAGGGATCTCACTCTTGTCAATTGCTGGCAAGATCCTCGCGAGAGTCATCCTCAACCGCCTGATCAGCTCTGTATCTGAGAAAGCACTCTCAGAAGCTAAGTGTGGCTTCAGGCCCGGCCGCAGTACAGTCGACATGGTCTTCTCTGTGAGACAGGTCCAGGAGAAATGCATTGAGCAGCACATGGACCTCTACGCTGTCTTCATAGATCTGACCAAACCATTCGACACCGTGAACAGAGAAGTGCTTTAGGTCATCCTCGCAAAGCTTGGCTGCCCTAGGAAGTTCACCAACATCATTCGCCTCTTTCATGATGGAATGGTAGGAGTTATCCAGTCAAACGGCGACACATACGCACCCTTCGACATTTCCAACGGTGTGAACCAAGGTTGTGTTCTTGCCCCTGTGATGTTCAACCTGTTCTTCACGTCCTGACCCGTGCAGTACGCGACCTTGAGAAGGGAGTGTACCTGAAGTACAGACTAGATGGCTCTCTCTTCGACCTCCGTCGACTTAACGCCAGGCCCAAGACCATCGAGAGACTGATCCTTGAGGCGCTGTTTGCCGATGACTGTGCTCTGATGGCGCACACGGAGTCTGACCTCCAGATCATCCTTATCAGGTTCTCGGAAGCCTCTCGACTGTTTGGCCTCACCATTAGTCTCAACAAGACCGAGGTCCTGCACCAACCAGCCCCAGGCACAAGAGCCCCCCACCCACCCAAAGTGTATATCGAAGGCACCGAGCTGAAGACTGTCGACCAGTTCAGGTATCTGGAAGCATCATCTCTTCTGATGGTATTATCGACAAGGAAATCGCAGCTCGCATCAGCAAAGCCAGCCAAGCTCTAGGTCGTCTGCACACTCATGTGTTGAATAACAACAACGTCAAGCTCTCCACCAAGATCAAAGTCTACAAGGCAGTAGTCCTCCCCAACCTCCTCTACGGCTGTGAGTCATGGACGCTGTACAGAAAGCACCTCAAGCAGCATGAGATACCTGCGCTCACTCATGGGCATCAAATGGCAAGACAAGGTGACAAACCTGGAAGTCCTGGACAATGCTGGCTCAGTGAGTGTTGAAGCCTTGATCTTAAAGACATAGCTTTGCTGGATAGGTCATGTCATACGCATGGATGATTCTCGTATGCCAAGCCAACTCATATATGGTGCACACTCAAAAGGCCACAGGAAGAAAGGACGGCCAAAGAAACGCTTCAAAGACTTATAAAAGACAGCCTCAAGTACTGCGTCTTCCCGGTAAAGGAACTTGAAGCACAAACACAAGACAGATATGGCTGGCGTGCCGCCACCAGGAAAGCCTGCACGCTCTTTTAACAAAGTCGGCGCAAGCGGATCACCAGTGCCAGAGCTCGCAGAATGACAGCGTCGACTCTCCCTACAGCAACGTTCCAGTACCCCCATTGCCCTCGCAGGTGCGGCTCCAGGATTGGCTTGGCCAGCCACACCCGCACCCACAAATAGAAGTCATGCACAATGACGACATCATCGGTTTTCGATGGTCTACCCATTATCATTATTATCATTATCAGTAAACGTACGCTCGAAAATTATTTTCCATACACACGCATGAACGGACAGCAGACGCCAGCAAACTAGCGAAGCGAATCGCTGAGTGAAATTGTGAATACGCCTGCTAGCGATAGCGTAGCGACAACCCGAGAAAAAGGCAAAATAAACAAACCTGCTGGTTCTTCCGTCATTATCTGTGTTCTACTTACGAGTAGAAAGCACTGATTTATTTCATCGTCAGACGAAATCTGCGCGATCAGTCGACAGTCCGAAACGCAGTCGTCTGCCAATCACATGTTTTGTCTGAAAGGTGCACGTCTGACCTTTTTTAATACTTCAGTTCGCAAAAAGCTTTTACTGGGCTTCAGTATACATACCCACTTAGACAGTGATCCCCCTATTGTCCCACCAAATGCTTTCTTTCGTCCGTTCAAAGCGAATGAAGCCACCGGAATCTTGTGACTATACCTGTCAAAAGATTGCTTCCGATAGACGATCAGGTAGCTGACGTCATAACTATTCTATACGACCTTAGGTCATCTGCATAATTATAACCAATCAGAGACAAGATGGCGGATGAACCAGCGAAGAAAAAAAAAAGAAGAAAGTATCAGTCGACTGGCGCCGGCCGACAATGACAGACTCGTAATTGAAGAGAAGAAAGAGAAAGAGAGACAACATTTGCGCTCTCGGGTACAAAAACAACACACCCACCAAACGATGAATTTCGACATTTGGCATTGTATTTACATCATAAAGTTCTAAGTTAGTACACAAAGGACCCATACATAATACTGTCAGCAGTATCTGTTGCAGACAGTTTTCCGACTGTGTTGAGATGATTAAACATAGGGAAAATAACTTGAACGCCGCAATCAACCGCAAAATGAAATGACGCGAGGCACAGATTTGTTTTGGACTGGGTACACAAATTATATTGAGCTTGATATAGTGCCCCATAACTGACAGATGTGATTACTTGACCCAAATCCAAATGTCTTCGTCTTACGGCTCGGGCATTTTGATTCGGTCTCGTAATCACAACTGCCTTTTATCGGCACTATATCAAGGAAAATGTGGCTCAATATAATAAGACCCAGGCTATCATATTTCAAACCAACCGCGCCAAACGATACAAAATAATAACCCCCGTGCCTCAGCTTCAAATCGACGGGACCGACATAGAATACCGCAAACAAGTCACATTCCTAGGAGTATTATTCACACACAATAATAATTGGGCACCATACGTAAACCAAATCTGTCAGTCGGCCAGGAAAGGAATCAACCTAATGCGCAAAGTAAGCGGAGCAGATTGGGGCACGGACCCCAAATCACTCCTAAATCTATACCACTCATACGTGATGTCCAGGCTACTTTATGCAGCCCCCCTCCTCACCAACCTCAACAAAACTCTAACAAAAAAACTCCTGACAGTCCAGGTCGGGGCCCTGAGGGTGGTCTTGGGAGTCCCAAGACATACCCCCAACCTCCTTGTACTGGCGGAGTGCGGCCAGAGACCCATCAACATCATAATAGCAGAAAGAGCAGCTAACCTCTTCTATAAAACAATATGTATGCCGGACGACCACCCGGCCAAACAAACCCTAAACACCAACCACACACCCAAATTCGAACCCACTCAACAACCCCAAATAAAAACAGTGGTACAGAAGCTAGAAGAATCCATAAATCTTAAGCTACCAAATAAAGCACCCAACGCACCAATAAGCGTACCACCATGGAAACTACCCCAAATAGAAGTAGACCTGGACCTAACCAAGCTCAAAAAAGAAATAGACGGGCCCAAAATGAGACTAGAGTTCGACGTAAAAAGAACAACCACGTACAATAAATACACCATCATCTACACAGATGGATCCCACGACCCACGCACACACGCAACTGGACTAGGTATCCACGTTCCTCACAAATCGGACAGAGCCATCAAATTACCGGATCACACGGCGGTCTTCACAGCCGAACTCACGGCAATCCTAGGAGCCATCAAAGTAATAAAAGCAGACCTGAATGCAGCTAAACAAATTCTCATAGTCACTGACTCCCTATCAGCAATCCAGGCGATCCAAAACTTGGACTCCTCCCGAGAAGACCTAACATATCTTATTAGACTCAGAGTAGCGGAACTCACAGAATTAGGCCAGGAAATTAAGTTCATTTGGGTTCCCTCCCATGTAGGGATCCCAGGTAATGAGAAAGCAGATAAAATAGCGAAGAAAGGCCTCGACCAAGAATCGACCTTCTTCGACCTACCCCTGTCGGCAGCCGAAAGATCAAACGCCCTCCGGCCAGCCTTCCAAAATCTATGGGAAAAAGAATTTCATCACGCAAAAAGAGGTAGAACGTAAAGGCCTCACGAGGGTCCTAAACAACGTACCCATCCTACTCTTAGGCAAAAGGAAAGACCAAACCCGACTAACAAGAATCAGACTAGGGGGTGAGAGATACCTGGTCCACCCCAACCCAGTCATATGTACATGCGGCCACACACTCACAACAGAACATATACTGCTAGACTGCCCTACCATAAACCACGCCAGAGCTAGACTAGAAGACATACTAAACCCACCTCTCACACTGGAAGGTCTCATAAACCCCACCCCAGACACTTGGCACACCACCGCAAACCAGACAATACAACTACTTAACAAACACCCCCTAATCCAACACATCTAAACAAACGACCCGTCACTGACGACAAGAACGAAGGAGAACACCCCCGCCCCCCCCCCCCCCCCCCCCCCCCTACGACTCGACCCCCATAGGGCGCGGGCAGCCATGATGCAAGATTGTAAAACTAGCGATGCGCGAGCACCAGCGACAGACAGCCAGAACTAAACTCCCTTCCCCCCCCCCCACCCCACCCCTTGGCCCATCCCCCCCCCCCCCCCCCCCGGACGAAATCAGCGCCAGCTGGAAGTCCTTGTCCCTTCAATAATAGCATAGCATAGCAATATAATATATAACGACAATTTTTTTTCAAAGATTCCGAATACTGCTTTTCTCTCTAAATGAATATTTTCGGATTTCACAAGAACAAGTCGTATCAACGCAAAATTAAGTGGGCGATTCTAGGAGAAAAATAGCCAAGCAGAAAAAAATAATAACAGACGCTTATTTTAAAATTAAAATCTGTTGAATAAATTAACATCTCGACCATCCTTTTATGGAAACGCTCTGTGATAGACCAGAACCATAATAATCTGTTCACTGAACCACCCAACGAAAACAAAAGTGTGGTGTACGGTTCTCACAGTAATTTCCAAATTTCTACGAGAACCG
>BTPG01000006.1:179593450-179658450 GCA_036245525.1 Semisulcospira habei | reverse complement strand
AAAATGTCTATTTTATTTTAAGTTGTAGAGCTTAGTTACAAGGTGAGTTCTAAACATTCGCATCAACTCCAGAGCCCTAGAATAAATAGAAATATGGGAACCCATTTTCACATAAAATGGTAGGTAACCCACTCTGAGGCTTTTGTCTCCATGTGTGCGTGTGTGTGTGTGTGTGTGTGTGTGTGTGTGTGTGTGTGTGTGTGTGTGTGTGTGTGTGTGTGTGTGTGTGTGTGTGTGTGTGTGTGTGTGTGTGTGTGTGCGTGCACAAAACCCTTGAAATGGGTGACTTTCTTTACCATCCTTATGAAAATGGGTGTGTGTAAAATTCTGGGTGACCAAGTCAGCCACCCATTTTTTCTGAGGGTTGTTTCTGCATTATCTTTCATTCAAAAGTCAGAAAAAATATAAAAATTGAATGTCCCATTTCTGCAGGTTTACCTAATGTTGTGTGTTTTAAACGCACTGGGCCAGTGTGTTACCACGGAAGCGAGCGTCTTCGGCTGCGCAGTGACATGAACTGAGTTGTTTCCCCTTCTATTGTCTCTCGTCCCGCCAACCATCGTTCCATCAGGTACGATTGATTTTATGCAATATTTCTTAGTTAAGAGCACGCCCATGTGTACTTCTTCAGTGCAGTTATTTAACTGAGATGCTCCCAATCCGATACAATTGCACAGTAGCCTATATGGACCCGTTTGGCCGAGAAAACTGAGACTCCATCTGCTACGACCCGCGTCTCAGTGCTGCTCAGTCAGTCTTGTAGTAACAGATAATAGAACCCCACGATTTTAACAAAAGCTTTCTTCTTCAATGAAAGGAATTCGTTCAATAACACATTACAAGGTCAATCTGTCACGCAATTGGGTTGCTTTTTTTTCTGACATGTGTGATTGTGATCGAAAAGTAACTTGACACATGCATGCACTATAAACAAGATGGCGCCAGATTTCAGTGTGTATTTGAATCCTCGTACGCAAAACTACCTCGCGATTCGAAGAACAGACTTCTACGAATAGTTTTTTCGGATTGTGCAACTGAAGTGTCGCATTTTACTGTATTACCAGTTATTGTTCGTAGGTTCGTAGGGGGCAGGGGGTACTGCAGTAATTATATATATATATATATATATATATATATATATATATATATATATATATATATATATATATATATATATATATATATATATATATCTGATCAAAAATGTCCATGGTTTACAATGGTTGCATTTGACCAATTTTTGCATTGCAGCACTGAATTGGCTACACTCAGCACTTTCTGCACACACCCAGCGCCAGATGGCACACACCCAGCGCCAGATGGCAGCAGGATGTCCAAACCCATCGGGATCTATGGAAGTGGACAAACACACCCCTTCCTGGCACATGACCAAGGCCCATGGCAAAATTAGTCAGCTGCAGCATGATGGCCCAGCGTCGTCTGCCGCAGAGGGTGGATCTGGTAGGAGGGTGCATAGACGGCAGCGGAATGCCCCCAATTACAAACTGGTAAGTGATTCTATGATCATCTTCATTTTATTGGCTTGCGTGAGAAGCAAAGGTGAGTTTATGTTCTGGGCCACTGATCGTCCGTCCGTCCGCGTCCATGGTAAACGTTAACAGTGGCATTTTCTCGGAGACTATTCAAGCCACATTCTTCAAGCTTGGCCCAAGGATACTTTGTGGCAAGACCTTTGTAAACATACCAATTTGAGTGACCTCTCTTAAAGGGTCACGCGGTGTTAACAGATGTGTGAAAACTGCTTACATTTTCAGAAAACATGGATTTTGCTGCTGCAAAAGCCAGCCCTCGTCACCAAGGTCACACATATGTAAATCGGTCATACACGGGATTACTCTTTATATTCTTGTGCAAAGCCCCTTAAACCAAAATTGGGTTGCTTTTGTACTAATGCAGCTTTTTTTTTTCTTTCCTTTTCCAGTTGGCAAATGGAGCCTGAGATGGGCCTGAGACTGAGAGTGCAAGCGCATCGCAATACAAGGACAGTGATGACGAGAAGTTTGTTCCCGGCTCGAGCTCACAGGATTCAGACAGTGTGTCGCCATCAATCTCTGGGGTCTCTGACACAGACAGTATTGTACTGAATATGTTAAATATGCTACATTTCAAAGTGGCTGGTTCAGGGTGGGCAGGTGTCAGTGAAGCAAGTACCAGCAAGGTGTAGTGTGCGTTAGGGGGTGAATTAGGGGGTGGCAATGACAATGTGGATAGGCAGAAGGAACATGATGTTGGGGATGGGGAAAGAGCGCTTACCGAAGAAACAGGTGTGCACGTGTCGCAGAGAGGGAAAGGAAAGTACAAATGGGACAAGAAACATGCATGCAAATTTTGTGGCAAGCTTGTCTTGAAAATGAACACGCACTTACAAGATGTCCATGCAGATGAGGCAGACGTTGCTAAAATTTTTATGATAAAAAAGGGACTAAGCAGAGGCGTCAAGTATTGATCAGAATACAAGATAAGGGTGATTATATGCATAATGTTGCCGTTCTTGAAAACAAATCAGGATGTTTGATTCCTAAGTATCGCACCAAAACTAGTAAGGTAGACGACCTTCTCGCCTGTAGCCATTGCAAAGGGCTCTATCAAAAGAAGCTGATCTCTGTACACTCAAAACGTTACTGTCAGAAACAAGGAGGGTTTCAGTTTGCTAAGAGAGGTGAGACTGCTCGATGTGGGAGGCTAATTCTTCCAATACCCTTAGACGTTGACTTTTCCTCCTATCATAAGGTTTAAGCCAGACAGAGAGATGATGAGATAAGCCGTCTCATCAGAACTGACCCCTTGCTTCTGGAGTATGGAAAGAGATTATTTGACCGCAGGGACATTGAAGAATACACGGCTGGGCAAATCAGCTCCAGGATGCGGGAGTTAGGGAGACTATTAAAGATTCTTAGAGTAAGGTCAGAAATGAAAATCGCAAGTTTAAATGCTGTGATCAATTCAGCTAGCTTTGATCATGTTGTACTGGCTGTAAAAGAGCTAGCAGAATTTGATGAGGACACACATCAGTTCAAAAAAGGCAATCTCGCAATGCGCATAGGCCATGCTTTGAAAAAATGTTCACAGATCAAACAGTCCCAGGCATCCAAACAGCTTGGGCATGGTTCAGATGACAGGTGGCGACAGGAGCTCTCTGAGGCGCAGTGGTTTGACTCTGTCTTCACCGGGGACTGGTACGATTGTGTGTCAGCTACAGCAGCCCAGTCGGTCGGGAAAATGACCATGAACAAACCCAAGCTGATCCCATCATGTGAAGATGTGAGGAAGGTCCAACAGCTTCTTGAGACAAGGATGGTTTCGGAAGATTATCCAACAGTGGTTAAAGCAACTCTTTGTGCTGCATCACTTTTCAACCGAAAACGAGTTGGAGAAGTTCAGAGAATGAAGGTATCAGACTTCCAGAATGCTAAGATTGGATCGATCACCAATCAAGATATCTTGAAAGGTCTCACAGAGGTTGAGAAGAAAATGGTGAATCATTTTCAGCGAGTGGAAATCAGGGGCAAGTTTAATAGGACTGTTCCCATTTGCTGACGAAGAAGATGATGACAACTGTGGACAGAATCCTTCAAATGACGCAATCAGTGCCAGCTCTCGCTGGTTCCCAGTACATCTTTGCCACACCTTCTGGTCAGAGGCCTTACAGAGGTCATGATGTTCTGAAGGAACATGCGCTACAAGCACAAGTGTCAAACCCAGCAATGTTCACATTTACTCAGTTAAGGAAGCAGGTTGCAACTTTGGCTCAGTCCATGGCCATCTCGGAGTTAGACCAGGGTCAGCTGGCAGACTTCCTTGGTCATGATATTCGGATACATCGCCATATCTACCGCCAACCTCAAGACGTCCTTCAAACGGCATAAGTGGCAAAGATTCTTCTGTCAGTTAACAATGGGATGACAGATTTTGAGAGTTGCATTAGAGCTGAACTGGGCGATGATGAAGAGATTGACTTTGACAATGAAAACACATCAGAAACTCGCAGAGAGGTCTCTGGAGAAACAGCCCTTGTGAATGAAGGAAATAGCAAGTCAACAACACAGGAATCAATGAGCATGACCGAGAAAAGACGTCCAGAGCCTGATGACAAACTAGATAGTTTTGATGATGACAGTTTTGCGTCAGCTCCTGTTCGAAAGAAAGCTAGATTTACAAGGAAACCATGGGGGAAAGCTGAAGAGAAAGCTGTTCAAACTCGTTTCAAGACACACCTCGTCGTGAACAAACTTCCTGGAAAGGCCGAGATACAGCAGGCAATTGCAGAAGAGCCCGCACTTAGACATAGGCGCTGGAGAAACATTAAGGATTACATCCTCAACAGACTGAAAAAGTTACAAAAGAAATGAATTGAGATTTTCCGACACTCGCGTCATTTTCGTTTTCATACAGATTTATTACAAGAGTGTTAATTATTATTGGGTTGGTTTCAGCATGTATAGCTTGTTTTTATCTGATGGACACCTGGATCATTTTGTATACTGTATAATTGCAAAAGGAAACAGTCGGCTGGGGACGAAAGACAATAATAAGATAAGAAAACCAGTCTTATTATGGGGTTGGTCCACCTGGATCATTTTGTATATTGTATAACATTTAAAACTTTGAAAATGGAACTGCAAATGGAACAACAGTGGGGGACGAGAGACAATAATAAGGGGTAAGAAAACCATTGTCAACATAAAGATTTATTACAAGAGTGCTACTATGGGGTTGGTCCGCCTGCATCATTTTGTATACTGTATATAACATGTAAAACTTTGAAAATGGAACTGCAAATGGAACAACAGTGGGGGACGAGAGACAATAATAAGGGGTAAGAAAACCATTGTCAACATAAAGATTTATTACAAGAGTGCTACTATGGGGTTGGTCCACCTGCATCATTTTTGTATTCTGTATAACATTTAAAACTCTGCAAATGAAACGGCGGTTGGGGACGAAAGACAATAAGAAGATAAAAAGAAACAAACATTGTCAACATAAAGACTTATTACAAGAACATTATTATTCGGTTGTTTTCAGCGTGTACCGCTCTGTTTTTATCTGATGTACACCTGGATCATTTTGTATGCTGTGTAACATTAACCTTACTTTGCAACTAAACAGTGGCCTCCACCAGGATCGGCCCTGGGGGACTTGGGTGGGGTCAACTACTTTTTAGTTCCTAGGGTCAGCCTGGTCAGCCCCAAAGGGTGGGTTTTCTTCTCAATTCTGGGGCATGTGTTTCTGTCTACCCTTGGTCAATTAACTTGTATTTTTCTTTTTTAAGCTCTCCCTACTGTTTGCGCTGCCTGGATCTCTTGAAAAGAAGTACCCAACGGAGAAAGAAACACTCTTAGAAAAGACGTTTACAACACAATTTATTAATATTTCGGGTAAATCCGCTTTGTCAAACAGACAAACAAACAGAGAGATCAGTCGCTACTTATCTTCATTCGCAGAAGGAATGGGGCACATTCCTTCTGTGAACAAAAATAAGTAGCGACTGATCTCTCTGTTTGTTTGTTTGTCTGTTTTGACAAGGCGGATTTACCCGAAATCTTACTGAATTGTGTTTTAACCGTCTTTTCTAAGCGTGTTTCTTTCTCCGTTGGGCACTTCTTTGCATTTTACATGATTGACAGTCACCTTTTGGGTCTGAATAATTTTTTTTTTTTGAGAGGGGGAGGGTGGTGGTGGTGTATCTCTCTTGATTTTGGATGTGTGTTGCTAAATGGTCTTAGCTTTATTTAGCATATTAGACTGGCTGGCGACATACATTCAATATTCTGTTCATTATTTTATTTTATTTTTTCCACTTCATTATCAGTGCTGGCACGTCCTGAAAAAGTCGGGACGTTCAGCAATGTACAACCAATCGGGGACGAAAGACAATAATAAGATAAGAAAACCATTGTCAACATGATAAAGATTTATTACAAGAGTGTTATTATTTCAGTGTGTATAGCTTGTTTTTGTCTGATGTATGCCTGGATCATTTTGGAAATGTCTGTAACCTTTTTTTTGTTACTATAAAGTACACTTTGCATACTGTGCATTGTTTCTAAAGTCACAGGAAGCATAAACCTTAGCTGAGTTGGTATACCTCGCCCTCAACCTAGATTAAACGCACCAGCGGTGCCATTGTTGCTATTTTCGCACCAGACCGGTCGCTCGGACCGGTTATGTGCACCAGAACTGCGCACGCAGGTTGGCTTCTGCACTTGTAGTGTGGTCTCGTACGTTCACGCGGAAGATTGTGATCGAAGTCGAAAAAAAAAGGTTCGTTTGCGGTTTTAAGTTGTAGCCTCGCCTTTTACTTCCCTGAACACGCCAGTTTTGTGTTGAGATGGCGGAGGCTTGTGTCATGCCCCACACCACTGAATCAAGTCTATTGTACATGTAGTGCGCTCATTTCTCGAACTTCAACTTTGACAGTGCTTTCTGCTGCAAACGACGCAGATGTCGCAAAAATCACCTCCATTGAGGATTTAAAAAAGCTATTTTTCAAATCTGCCAAATCGCGTAATGTTTCGTGGTGCTAGCATAAGGATGGATGCATTATTGCTGGATTGCATAGTGTTGCACTACACATGTCGCCACGTGGCATCCAGATGTAGTTTCCGGTCATGCCATATGGGAAAGCGTCTGTATGTAACTACCGGACATGCCGGGCAGCTCTAATCAAGATAACGGACCGGCCCTCCGGAAACTGTTACTATATGGGAAATGGATGGCCTCTAATTAACGGGACGTCCGAACGCGGGGACGTCATAATCACGTAACGGGACCGGCCCTAAAGAGGGGCGGGTCCTAAGTGGGAAGATGATTGATAAGGGCAAGGGTATATACATACTGAGAGACACAAGACTAGACACAGAGAGACACAACGAGAGAGGGAACACAACGAGAGGAGAGTGAGAGGAGAGTGAGAGAGATGGACGAAAGTAGAAAAGAGAGCGACTAGTGAGAGAACGACCGAATTGTAGTCTGTGGTTGGTCTTGCCCAACCCGAGACAATGCTCTTTAGACTGAAATAAACACGAGAGAAAACCATCACTGGACTTCAGTTGTTTTACGTGTTCATAGTGCAACACGTAACAACCAATTTTGGTGCCGCGTGACCAGGATATCAGAACGGGTTTAGCATAACCATCGCGGGATGTCAGAACGGGTTTAGCAGAACCATCGCAGGATGTCAGAACGAGATGGAAGACAGACCAATCGCAGATTCCAGAACGAGATGGAAGACAAAACTATCGCAGAGGATGGCAGAACGACGCTACGTCAAAAGTACGACGACGCCGAGAGCTGAAGACGCCGAACGAGAGGCAGACAGAAGATCGTGAGACGAGACTGAGAAGGAGCCGGCCGCAGACGAAACGACCTCTGGCCACAACCACCGTCACCAACGCTGGACAAACAGGTGAGTGACCTTTTTGTGTCATCGCTACAGTTTTGATTAAGGGCCAGCAATATTTTGTATTTGTAGTGAAAATGGCAGAAGAATATGTAGGAAGGCCACACCCATTTGACCCGGTGTTGACCGCATTATGCAGTCAGATAGAGGGGATGTCATCCGCTGTTAATGCACAATCCATTTCACAGCTGATCCCCACCTTCAATGGAGATCAGAAAAAGTGTGCAGAATGGATGACAAAAATAGAAAAATATGCTGCACTTCTGAATATAGTTGAGAGGAAAGCCTTGGTCGCATATCAGGCGAGTAGTGGGGCGGTGAGCGACTTTATTGGTCGATTTATTCAAACCAACCGGAACAATAGTTGGGGAGAACTGAAAAAACAGCTAACGGTCCGATTCGGTGAGTTCAGGGATGAACAGTATGCACTGACCCTTCTACAGAGAGCCCGACAGGGGAAAGATGAAAGCGTTCCATTGTTCGCAAAAAGATTGATATCGTTAGGGGAGGAAGCTTTTCCTGACGAGGATGGTCCAATCAAAGACAGGCAACTGATAGCCTGCTTTATAGACGGACTTACGCATGACTACTTAAAAATGAAAGTCATGCGGGAAGCGCCAGCCACGTTAGAGCGAGCCTTAAGCATAGCCGTAACAGAACAGAATTTTCGGCAAATGTTTGATCTTAGAGTGAAACAGAAAAGTACTGTGACCAAATCCACAGTAGACCAGTATCGCAGTGATAGGGAAGAACCCATGGAAGTGGATCACTCTAGAGATAGGGCGTGTTTTCGATGCAGTTCACGGCCACGCCACAAGGCACGCGATTGCAAGGCTAGGCGGATCAACGCAGTCGGTCAGCAAAAGTCGTCTTTGTCACAGCAAAGGTATCAACACGCACGGTGTTGGCGATGCGGGGGGTTACGGCCACCGACAAAGAGAATGTAGGGCTAGGATAAGACAGGAGCGACAGGAAAACTAGAGCGTTCTGCACCACGAGAAGCCGGTGAGCAGAACGGGGGAAACAGTAGATCCTTTAGCATCAACTTAGCGGGGAGTCCAGTCTTTAAGGTAGGAAGTCAAAAGTTTAGAAGTCTCATAGATACGGGGGCGGAAGTATCGTTGATTAGCAAGAAGGCGTATGAAAAATTGCAGAACAAGCCAAGGCTAGAGAAAAGAAGTGTATCGGCTACAGTCAGTCAGTGGGGAAGCGCTAGGAGTTGTGGGCAGTATAGAACTGGACTTCAAAATTGAACAGCAGTCGTTCAAACATCGTTTTTATGTAGTGAAAGAGATGAATAGAAATTTCATTTTGGGAAACGATTGGCTTGATAAGAACGGAGCACGCATCTATTTTGCTTTGAGAAAGGTTAAAGTCGGGAATGCGTTTGTACCTTACGAACAAGACATGCACATATCTTCGTTAGTCAGAGTACACAAGACAAAAGTATTGAAACCACATACAGCGGAGATTTGTCAGGTTAGAATAAAGAGTACACAGTACTTCAGTAAAGAAGAATGTTTAGAAGTCTCTGCGACAGATAGGGGGTTTGTTGCAGAAGAGCCAGAACTATCTGTGATGAGCGGGGTAGTGAGAAACAAAGGTAGGACATTTCCTTTGTTAGTTGTGAATCACACCAACAAAACGTTCAGGCTAAAAAAGGGATGTGTGGTAGGCATGGCAAACAGCGTAATTCAGGTAGAGTCAGTGTCTAACAGAACGGAAGAACGAGAAGTCGCTTCCATTGATCTGACAGAAATCGATGCGCCTGACGCAATCAGGTCCACAGTCACTAAACTGGTATCGGAGCATTCCGATTTGTTCGCGAGTAGCGATCTGGACTTAGGGCGCACCAACACTGTCAAAATGAGCATAGACACTGGAGACCACGCTCCAATAAGGGTGAAACCTTACCGCGTTCCTTTGCAGGATAGAGAGATAGTAGACAAAGCAGTAGATGAGATGTTAGAGGCAGGGATCATCAGAAGATCAATGTCGCCATGGTCTTTCAGCTTAGTAGTAGTAACCAAAAAAGATGGTTCAAAGAGGTTGTGCGTTGACTTTCGAAAGCTAAACGAGATTACTAAGAAGTCGTCTTATCCACTACCGCTCATAGACGATATTTTGTCCTTGCTGGGGAAGGCAAAATATTTCACAAGGTTAGATATGAAATCGGGATACTGGCAGGTAGAGATGGCGGATCAAGAGAGTAGTGAGAAAACGGCTTTCGCTTGTCACAAGGGACTTTTTGAGTTCGCAGTCATGCCGTTTGGACTTTGCCAGGGACCTAGTGTGTTCACGCTGTTGATGAACACAGTGTTGAGGGGGTTAGAGACATTTTGTTCGGCATATATGGATGATATTCTCATCTTTTCCGAAACCAAGGAACAGCATTATCAGCACATAGAGGATGTGTTCGATAGACTCAGACAACATAAACTCAAGTTGAAACTGAAGAAATGTCAGTTCTTCGCCGAGGAAACACAATACGTAGGATTTGTGATAGGGAAGGAAGGAGTCAAACCAGACCCAGAAAAGGTGTCAGCAATTCGGACGTTGCCGAATCCAACATGTATAAGGGAGTGTCGCAGTGTCATTGGAATGATGTCATACTATCGCAGGTTCATACCCAACTTTTCTGAGATAGCCGAACCCATCATCAATTTGACAAAGAAATTTGCCAGGTTCAAGTGGTCTGATCAGTGTCAACAGGCGTTTGATTTTCTCAAACAAAGTTTGTCAGTAGTTCCTTTGTTGGTATATCCGGACACGAGACGTCAATATGTATTGTACACGGATGCTAGTGACGCATGTATCGGGGCGTGTCTGACGCAAGAAAGTGAGGACAGCACAGGACTCAAGACAGAAAAGCCTATTTACTTTCTGTCCCATAGGTTGAGCCAGAGCCAGAAGAAGTGGTCTACCATAGAAAAGGAAGCATTTGCAATCCATTATGCATTACAGAAGTTAGACCACTATTTGCACAATGCGCAATTCGTTGTTCGCACAGATCACAAACCGTTAAAGTATCTCTTAGAGTCACCTATGCAGAATAAGAAGATTCAGATGTGGGCGCTAGGGATCGCAGGGTACAACTGCACTATAGAGTACATTCCAGGGCCACAGAATGTGTTGGCTGATTTGTTGTCTAGAGTGCCACAAACAGACGAAAAGGAGTTAGCGTCAGAAGAGATGGAAGAAACAGTCACTGAAGTGAGCGACAATGCGTTCCAAATAGGGGTGATTAATTCTAGTCAGTTTAGACCAAAGCAGTTTGCAAGTTGTCAGACGGATGGTCCGAGAGAAACTTTAGAAAAGGTAGAGGTGACAGGGTTCGATATGATCACGGAGCAAGACAAGGATCCAGACATTGTTAAGTTGAAAGATCAGCTACTGAACGAGGAAACACCGGCCAGTGTAAAAAGGAGGTATTTGTTCATAGAAGATGTCTTGTATTTCTTGTCGAATATTGACGACGATCCAGTAGCGAGATTAGTGGTGCCATGCCATTTGGTGGAGCATGTCGTAAATCAGTATCATGACGGAAATGGGCACATGGGCCTTGACAAGACTTACGACACCATCAAACAGAAGTATTTTTGGCCAAACATGTACAGGGGGTTGAACGAGTACATAGGCGGTTGCATTACCTGTCAGCAAAGGGTTTTGCAGAAACAGAAAGCCCCAGTGCAGGAAATGGACGTTCCTCCATATCCTTTTGCGAAGGTTAGTGTAGACATACAGGGTCCATTCCCTACTAGTCTGTCCGGGAACAAGTACATTTTAGGGTTTGTTTGCCATTACAGTGGATATCCAGAGTGCTTTCCAGCACCAGATAAGTCGGCAGAAACTGTTGCTCAAATCTTGATGGATGAGATAATTCCTCGACACGGCTGTCCTTTGCAGGTGGTTACCGATAATGGCACAGAAAACGTCAATCGGATCATGAGGGAGGTTCTCAGTGAACTAAACATAGATCATATCTTGACGAGCTATTATCATCCACAGTCTAACGCTAAGGTAGAAAGATTTCATCGTACCATGAATGATATCATGTCGAAGAAAATACAGGAAGATATCCAAACGTGGGATTTGCACATAAACCATGCGTTGTCGGCATACAGGGTTAGCGTTTCAGAAACGACTCAGTGCTCTCCGTTCTTTCTACTGTATAACAGAGATCCAGTGTTACCATTAGATAACATACTGAGGCCTAGACGGAGATATGTCGGAGAGGACCTTCATACGGTAGCCTTAGAACAACAGCACAAATTGTTCACCCAGGTGCATCAACGGATAAAGAAATCGCAGAAGCGGGGGGCAAAATATGCAAACCGACAGGTCAAAAGTGACGAAATCAAAGTCGGGGACCCAGTGTACTATACAAATAATCAAAGGAAAAACAAGCTAGACAGCAAATGGAAACCTTACTATAGAGTGGTCGAGCAAACAACCCCAGTAACGTACAGGATTAGGAACCAGTTGACTGGTGAAGTAGTTACAGTGCATGCAGAGCACTTAAGACTCGCTAAATTAGATGAGTGGCCTAAACCCTCAGCGAAAACCATTAGGCCTCTCAGAAAGACTAATTATGCGATCGCACCGGAAGACAGCTCTTCCAGTGACAGGGAAGATGTAGGCGACTTACCTTCAAGAGAAAGTTGGATCAAAGGACAGCGTAGAGAACGTGAGAACTCGTCTTCAGAAGACGACATACCTCTCATGGAGTTAGCAAAAAGGGTTAGACGCCAGAAGAGGAGACAAACAGTCGAAGCAGAATCGGCTGATGTTAGCTCGGGCGAAGGCACATCAGATAACTCTGATGATGATAGGATAAAGCATGTGGACGCAATCCTGCCTAAGTCTAGGAGTAAAGGGGTGAGGCGGTTATTAAAGGCTATAGGAGATCTACTTTAGGCTTCATGTAAAATGCAACTCTCAAGTGGTATTGAGAGAGGATCAATCAGGAGATCGCGCAAGTAATGCAGTTTTGGGAGTATGAATATATGACTACGGGTGTAAATTACATTTTGCAGACGTGCAAGATGAGGTTCGTCCTCTGTCTCAGGATATTGGGTTTAGCAGATAGCGTTTATAATTTATTAGTAATGGCAGTAATCATGTCAATTGTAGGCGAAATAGTGGGAGTAGCCCGATATTGTGAGTGTTAAAAGCTGACCCTTTATCGAGACTTAGGCGATGGCATAGTGAGGTCACTCGACCTACACTGGACCCGGGATCGGTGGCTACAACTGTGGCGGACGACAATGACGTCTACGGAGCAAGTGCCTCCGCACTGATGATGGAAGACAGGGTGGAACTGAAGACGACATCGCCAGTCGTGAAATTCTACCCGGCCTTGGAATGAGGCGACATATGAGGTGGATGAATTATGTTGGGACTGTGAGCGCAGCGGTGCCCATGAGAAACGAACAATTTCAGTGTTGACAATGAACTTTTTCTCTTTCATTTTATATTATGAGTATTTGGATGGAATATTTGTTGTTATAGTTGGACAAGATATCATGCACCGATTGGAAACGTATTTTGATTGTGTAATGATGTGTAATTATGTTATTATGTCCCGAAGTGTAACCCCTCCTGAACAAGATAGAAAAATAATCCTGAACGGGATGTATTTTTCTCGGGTTAGGGAGGAATGTTGCACTACACATGTCGCCACGTGGCATCCAGATGTAGTTTCCGGTCATGCCATATGGGAAAGCGTATGTATGTAACTACCGGACGTGCCGGGCAGCTCTAATCAAGATAACGGACCGGCCCTCCGGAAACTGTTACTATATGGGAAATGGATGGCCTCTAATTAACGGGACGTCCGAACGCGGGGACGTCATAATCACGTAACGAGACCGGCCCTAAACGAGGGGCGGGTCCTAAGTGGGAAGATGATTGATAAGGGCAAGGGTATATACATACTGAGAGACACAAGACTAGACACAGAGAGACACAACGAGAGAGGGAACACAACGAGAGGAGAGTGAGAGGAGAGTGAGAGAGATGGACGAAAGTAGAAAAGAGAGCGACTAGTGAGAGAACGACCGAATTGTAGTCTGTGGTTGGTCTTGCCCAACCCCAGACAATGCTCTTTAGACTGAAATAAACACGAGAGAAAACCATCACTGGACTTCAGTTGTTTTACGTGTTCATAGTGCAACACGTAACAAGATGGGAAAGGGTTTATTCTTTATTCGTGTTATTTTGCAGCAATCAAACGAAGCTCACGTGATTCTTTCTCCGAGGTTGCCCATTACAGGTGCAGAAAGCACACGCTCTAAACCGATCGGGTGCACCAGACCGGTCCTAGCGACCGGTCTGGTGCCAAAATAGCAACATTGGCACGGCTCGTGCATTTAACCTAGGCACTGGACGAGGTATACCAACTCCGCTAAACTTTATTGTCGCACTTGCTAGAACTCAGTATTATATTTCTCTCTCCATTTTATGAATAGAGGCACATAAGTCGCGGAAACCCTTTACGTGCCGAACTTGGGCAAGAACTAGTTTTCCTCGTCACAAAGTTGGCAGAAAAAGGTTTGACTGCTCTTGATTGTTTGATTTGAAGTGTTTACAAAATATTCTTCAACCCAGAAGTCCTGGGTTTCGCTAGAAAGAAGAACAAAGACTGGTTTGACGAAAACGATGTAGAGATCCAGGAACACCTAGCAAAAAAAAGAGCCGCCCATCAGGCCCACCTAGCCCAGCCTTCCTGCCCTGTGAAGAAGTCTGCCTTCCGCCTCGTCTGCCGCAGTCTCCAGCGCAAGCTCAGAGATCTCCAGAATGAGTGGTGGACCAGACTTGCACAGAGGACCCAGCTTTGCGCTGACAATGGTGACTACAGGGGCTTCTACGAAGCACTGAAAGCAGTGTATGGCCCCAGACACCTGGTACAAAGTCCCCTGCGAAGCGCGAATGGTCAGGCACTCCTCACAGATAATACCTCCATCTTGAACCGCTGGTCGGAGTACTTTCAGAGCCTCTTCAGCGCTGAGCGCACTGTTCAAGAAGCAGTCGTCCTACAAATCCAACAACTTCCAGTAAAGGTTGAATTGGACGAACCGCCCACCGCTGAAGAGACCCTCACAGCCATCCACCAGCTCAAGAGTGGCAAAGCAGCAGGCATTGATGGAATACCGCCAGAGATCTGGAAACATGGAGGCACAGCACTGCACAACAAGCTCCATGACCTCTTTCTCTGCTGCTGGGAGGAAGGAACACTACCAAAGGATCTCCGTGATGCTGTCGTTATCACCCTGTACAAGAACAAAGGCGAGAAGTCTGACTGTTCCAACTATCGGGGAATTACCCTGCTGTCCATTGCTGGGAAAATTCTTGCAAGGCTGCTCCTGAATCGGCTGGTACCTGCCATCGCTGAAGACCGCCTCCCAGAGGGCCAGTGTGGCTTCAGAGCAAACAGGAGCACCACCGATATGGTCTTTGTGCTGAGACAGCTTCAGGAGAAGTGCCGCGAGCAGAACAAAGGGCTGTACGTAACGTTTGTCGACCTAATAAAAGCGTTCGACACTGTGAGCAGGCAAGGCATGTGGCAGATCCTGGAGCGACTTGGCTGTCCCCCAAAGTTCCTCAGCATGATTGTCCAGCTACACGAGGACCAGCAATGCCAGGTCAACTCAACAATGTCCTCTCAGAACCATTCCATATTCTCAAAAGCGTAAAGCAGGGCTGCGTGCTGGCACCGACCCTCTTCACCATCTTTTTTAGCATGATGTTGAAGCAGGCCACAGTAGACCTCGATGATGACGATGCAGTGTACATCAGGTATCGTCTCGATGGCAGCCTGTTCAACCTCAGACGACTGCAGGCCCACACGAAAACCCTAGACCAACTGATTCGTGAGCTGCTTTTTGCTGATGACGCTGCCCTCGTTGCACACACAGAGAGAGCCCTGCAGCGCATCACGTCCTGCTTCGCAGACGCTGCCCAGCTCTTTGGACTCGAGGTCAGTCTGAAAAAGACAGAGGTCCTCCATCAGCCGGCACCCAAGACAGTGTATCGCCCTCCTCACATCACCATTGGCGAGTCTGAACTAAAGTCAGTGCACCAGTTTACTTACCTTGGCTGCATTATCACGTCGGACGCCAAGCTGGACAAGGAGCTTGACAGCAGGCTCTCAAAAGCGAACAGCGCTTTCGGGCGACTTTTCAAGCGGGTGTGGCACAATCAACAGCTGAAAACAGGCACCAAGATCAGCTTTTACAGAGCTGTGGTCCTCACCACCCTGCTGTATGGTTCCGAGTCCTGGGCCCTCTACCGCAGCCAACTACGACTCCTCGAACGCTTCCACCAGCGCTGCCTGCGTACCATCCTGGGCCTTCACTGGAGTGACTATGTCACCAACGTCGAGGTCCTTGAACAGGCTGAAACTGTGAGCATCGAGGCTTTGCTGCTGCAGACACAGCTCCGCTGGGCGGGGCATGTCTTCAGGATGGAGGATCATCGCCTACCAAAGATCACCCTGTTCGGCGAGCTTGCTACTGGACACCGTGACAGAGGGGCACCAAAGAAGAGATACAAAGACTGTCTCAAGAAGTCATTTAGTGCCTGCCAAATCGATCACCACCAGTGGTCCTCGCTTGCTGTGGACCGTGACACCTGGAGCTCCACCATTTACAAGGCAGCTGTCTCCTTTGAGGACTCTCGCAGAGCTAGCCTTAAGGACAAGCGGCTCAGGAGAAAAAACAGAGATGCCGCAACTCAGAACCCTGGCCATACCTTCCCCTGCAGCCACTGCGGTCGAACCTGCCTGTCCCGGATTGGCCTCCGCAGCCACGAACAAGCCTGCAGACGTCGTGGGCAACTCCTATAAAATCTTCGTTCGCGAAGTCAAGCCAAGAGAGACAAAATATTACTGTGTTTTTATATACATGCACCCATGATGTGATTAATGAAGGCTGAAGTTTCAAGTGATTTCCTATGTTGTCAGTTAATTAATTAATGTCAGTGTTCTGTTTTGTCATTTTAACTCATTCTACCCCAAGACCGGAATACCCAAATGTTGAAATCGTCTTCTGAAAACTGCCTTGCAGGGCAGGACACAGATCGACCACGATGGTTCAAGGGTGATGGCAGAATAGCTTGGCGGCCATAGGCGCCAAGCTATTCTGGCATCAGTCTTGAACTATCATGGTCGATCTTTAATTTGCTCTGGTGTGTCTGGGGTAGATTAAGTTAAGTGTTAGTTTCTTCGTCTGGGTCTTTTTCTATCTTTCATATTTTTCCACACTTTTTAACCTGCATCATACTGAGGCCAATAGCTTCAAATTTGTACACTGCCATATATGCAAGCTACATTACAGAACTTACAGATGAGGACATAGACCAATGGCATTAGTAGTTCAAGGGTGGTGCCACAATAGCTTGGCGCCTAGAAGCGCCAAGCTATTCTGCCACTACCCTTTGGACTATTTTAGTCACGCTTGTTGCACACACTGGTGTATTCCGAATGATAAGGGTTAATATTCAAAATGCTCTGTTGCTGTTTGTCTCAAACTGCAGAATACTTTTTTTTTTAAAGTCATTTAATTCCAGAATTCTCACATAAACGCCATGATAAACTGTTTTGCTTCAGAAGGACAAAACGTAGCAATGTTTAATAGATTTCCTCTGTAAAAATCATAGTCGAAAGGTTATGGGCCAGTGTTCATTCAATTTTGCACCATACAATGTTAAGAATGTTAATGCATACATACATATTAAGTTGAAAAAAAAATGAATGTGAAAAAAGTATTCCATGAACTTGACCTTATTACAGACGCCTAATGTTGTGAAGACACCCATTTTGACTGTAATGCCAGTTTTTATGTGAGAGACACCCACTTTATTGGTAGAAACCCATTTTTTTCTGCATCTAGTGGCTCTGTTTCTAGAAAATGTCTATTTTATCTTAAGTTATAGAGCTTAGTTATAAGGTGAGTTTTAAACATTCGCATCAATTCCAGGGCCCTAGAATAAATAGAAATATGGGAACCCATTTTCACATAAAATGGTAGGTAACCCACTGTGAGGCTTTTGTGCGTGTGTGTGTGTGTGTGTGTGTGTGTGTGTGTGTGTGTGTGTGTGTGTGTGTGTGTGTGTGTGTGTGTGTGTGCGTACACCAAACAACTCAATTGGGTTACTTTCTTTACCATCCTTATGCAAAATGGGTGTGTGTAATATTCTGGGTGACCAAGTCAGCCACCCATTTTTTCTGAGGGTTGTTTCTGCATTATCTTTCATTCAAAAGTCAGAAAAAAATATCAAAATAGGATGCCCCCATTTTGCCATATTTACTTCATGTTGTGTTTTGGCGATGCCCTGGGCCTGTGTGTTGACACGGAAGCGAGTGTTTTCAGATCAACTTGATGATCGCTGATTGGTTACCCCAACACCGATGAACGGAGTTGTTTCCCTTGCCCTTCCTAAAACGTCGTCCTTCGTCCCCAACAGTGGGCCGTTCTTCCGCGTTTGCAGAGGTACTTTATGCAATATTTCTTAGTTAAGAGCACGCCCAAATGTACTTGTTCAGTGCAGTTATTTAACTGAGAGATGCCTCCAATCCCCGATACCCGTTTGGCCCAGAAAAATAAGGCGTCTGCTTCAGCCGTGGCTCGGTCCGTGTCTTCCTCTCTCTGACCGTTGAGTCTTGCAGTAAATGATAATAGAACCCCACGATTTTAACAAAAGCTTTCTTCTTCAATGAAAGGAATTCGTTCAACAAGGTCAATCTGCCACGCGATTTTGTTTCTTTTTTTTCTGACATGTGTGATTGTCAGTGATGGAAAAGTAACTTGCCACATGCATGCACAGTATCAGTTGACTTTTTTTTTTTTTAAATGGCGCCAGATTTCAATCCTCGTTCGCAAAACTGCCTCGCGATTCGAAGAACAAAAGTCCACAAACAGGTCTTTCGGAATGTGCAACTGAAGTGTCGCTTTTTACTGTATTACCAGTTTTTAGTTCTCATGGTCACCCTGGTCAGCCCCACAGGGTGGGTTTTTCTCTCTATTCTGGGGCATGTGTTTCTGTCTACCGTTTGTCCATTCACCTGTATTTGCCTTTTTAAAACTCTCCCTACTGTCTGCACTGCATGTAGCTCTTGATATTGGATGTGTGTTGCTAAATGGTCTTAGCTTTATTTAGGCCCCATGTGTTAGGTTTATTTAACGTATTTGACCGGCTGGCGACATACATGGCAATGTTCTGTTTAGGTGTTTTTTTCACAAGCAGTGCAGGCACGTCCTGAGAAAGGCTTGTTGCTGTCGGGACGTTAAGCAATGTACAATCAATCTGATTCAAAATGTCAGTTGGTTTACATGGTTGTATTGGACATGTTTGCAGCAACACCGTTTTGGTCACACCGGCTCAGGACTTTCTGCACACACCCAGCGCCGGATGGCAGCAGGATGTCCAAACCCATCGGGATCTATGCTGTAGCATCTTGGCCTCCCAGCCTCTGCCACAGAGGGTGCGTCTGGTAGGAGGGTGCATGGACGGCAGCGGAATGCTCCCAATTACAAACTGGTAAGTAAAGTGATTCTATGATCATCTTCATTTTATTGGCTGGCGTGCGTGCGAAGCAAAAGTGAGTTTATGTTCTGGGCCACTGGTCGTCCGTCCGTCGTCCATGGTAAACTTTAACTCATTCTACCCCAACACCAAAATCCTTAAATTTTGCCCCTGTCCTCTCAAGACCGCATTGCAGCGCAGGACACAGATCGACCATGATAGTTCAAGGGTGATGCCAGAATAGCTTGGCGCCCGTAGGCGCCAAGTTATTCTGGCATCACCTTTGAACTATCATGGTCGGTCCTTATCCTGCTGTGGTGTGTCTGGGGGTAGAATGAGTTAACGGTGGCATTTTCTCGGAGACTATTCAAGCCACATACTTCAAGCTTGGCCCAAGGATACTTTGTGGCAAGACCTTTTTAAACATGCCAATTTGAGTGACCTCTCTCAAAGGGTCACGCAGGGTTCACAAAATAATGTGTGAAAACTGCTTGCATTTTCAAAAAACGTGGATTTTGCTGCTGCAGATGCCAGCCCTCGTCACCGCGGTCACACATATGTAAATCGGTCATACACGGGATTACTCTTTTTATTCTTGTGCAAGGCCCCTTAAACCAAAATTGGGCTGTTTCTGTCCTAATGCAGCTTTGGTTTCAATCTTTCTTTCTTTCTTTCTTTCTTTCTTTCTTTCTTTCTTTCTTTCTTTCTCCAGTTGGCAAATGGTGCCTGGGATGGACCCGAGACTGAGAGTAGTGCCAGCGCATCGCAATACGAGGGCAGTGATGACGAGGAGTTTGTTCCTGGCTCGAGCTCACCGGATTCAGAGGGTGTGTCGGCATCAATTGCTGGGATCTCTGACATAGACAGTATTGTATCGACTATGTTAGATTTCATCAAAGTGGCTGGTTCGGGGTGGCCAGGTGTCGGTGACGCTAGTACCAGCAAGGTGCAGTGTGCGTTAGGGGGTGGCAATGAGAATGTGGATAGGCAGGAGGAACATGATGCTGGAAAGAGTGGGGAAAGAGCACTTACAGAAGAAACAGGTGTGCACGTGTCGCAGAGAGGGAAAGGAAAGTACAAATGGGACAAGAAACATGCATGCAAATTGTGTGGCAAGCTTGTCTTGAAAATGAGCACGCACTTACAAGATGTCCATGCAGATGAGGCAGACGTTGCTAAAATTTTGTTGATGAAAAAAGGGACCAAGCAGAGACGTCGAGCATGGATCAGACTACAAGATGAGGGTGATTACATGCATAACGTTGCTGTTCTTAAAAACAAATCCGGATGTTTGATTCCTAAGTATCGCACCAAAACTAGTAAGGTAGACGACCTTATCGCCTGTAGCCATTGCAAAGGGCTCTATCAAAAAAAGCTGATCTCTGTACACTCAAAACGTTGCTGTCAGAAGCCAGGAGGGTTTCAGATCACTCGGCGAGGGGACGCGGCGCGCCGTGGTCGCCTAATGCTTCCAATACCCTTAGACGTTGAATTTTCCTTCTATCACAAGGTCTTGGACAGCCAGAGAGATGATGAGATAAGCCGTCTCATCAGAACTGACCTCTTGCTTCTTGAGTATGGAAAGAGATTATTTGACCGCAAGGACATTGAAGAACACACGGCTGGACAAATCAGCTCCAGGATGCAGGAGTTAGGGAGACTATTAAAGATTATCAGAGTGAGGTCAGAAATGAAAATCACAAGTTTAAATGCTGTGATCAATTCAGCTAGCTTTGATCATGTTGTCCTGGCTGTAAAAGAGCTAGCAGATTTTGATGAGGACACACATCAGTTCAAAAAAGGCAATCTCGCAATGCGCATAGGCCATGCTTTGAAAAAGTGTTCACAGATCAAACAGTCACAGGCATCCAAACAGCTTGGGCAGGGTTCAGACGACAGGTGGCGACAGGAGCTCTCTGAGGCGCAGCGGTTTGACTCTGTCTTCAACGGGGACTGGTATGATTGTGTGTCCGCTACAGCAGCCCAGTCGGTCGGGAAAATGACCACGAACAAACCCAAGCTGATCCCATCATGTGAAGATGTGAGAAAGGTCCAACAGCTTCTTGAGACAAGGATGGTTTCGGAAGATTATCCGACAGTGGTTAAAGCAACTCTTTGTGCTGTATCACTTTTCAACCGAAAACGAGGGGGAGAAGTTCAGAGAATGAAGGTGTCAGACTTCCAGAATGCTAAGATTGGATCGATCACCAATCAAGATATCTTGAAAGGTCTCACAGAGGTTGAGAAGAAAATGGTGAATCATTTTCAGCGAGTGGAAATCAGAGGCAAGTTTAATAGGAGTGTTTCCGTTTTGCTGACGAAGATGATGACAACTGTGGACAGAATCCTTCAAATGAGGCAATCAGTGCCAGCTCTCGCTGATTCCCAGTACATCTTTGCCACACCTTCTGGTCAGAGGCCTTACAGAGGCCATGATGTTCTGAAGGCCCATGCCCTAGAAGCAGGGGTGTCATACCCAGCCATGTTCACATTTACTCAGTTACGGAAGCAGGTTGCAACTTTGGCTCAGTCAATGGCCATCTCGGAGTTAGACCAGGATCAGCTGGCAGATTTCCTTGGCCATGATATTCGGATACATCGCCATATCTACCGCCAACCTCAAGACGTCCTTCAAAAGGGAAAAGTGGCAAAGATTCTTCTGTCAGTTAACAATGGGATGACAGATTTTGAGAGTTGCATTAGAGCTGAGCTGGGCGATGATGAAGAGATTGACTTTGACAATGAAGACACATCAGAAACTGGCAGAGAGGTCTCGGGGGAAACAGCACCTGTGAATGAAGCAAGTAGCAAGTCAACAACACAGGAATCGATGAGCATGACGGAGAAAAGACGTCCAGAGCCTGATGACAATCTAGATAGTTTTGATGATGACAGTACTGCGTCAGCTCCTGTTCGAAAGAAAGCTAGATTTACAAGGAAACCATGGGGGGAAGCTGAAGAGAAAGCTGTTCAAACTCGTTTCAAGACACACCTCGTCATGAACAAACTTCCTGGAAAGGCCGAGATACAGCACGCAATGGCAGAGGAGCCGGCACTTAGACATAGGCGCTGGACAAACATTAAAGATTACGTCCGCAACAGACTGAAAAAGTTACAAAAGAAATGAATTGAGGTTCCCTGCCAGTCGCGGCATTTTCGGTTTCATACAGATTTATTACAAGAGTGTTATTATTGGGGTGGTTTCAGCAAGTATAGCCTGCTTTTTTTTATCTGATGGACGCCTGGATCATTTTGTATACTGTATAACCTTTGGATTTGCAAAACGAAACAGCCGGCTGGGGACAAAAGACAATAATAAGATAAGATAAGAAAACCATTGACAACGTAAAGATTGATTACAAGAGTGTTATGAGGGGAGGGGGTGGGGGGCCTGGATCATTTTGTAATATACTGCATACCATTTTTTAAACTCTGCAAATGGAAGAGTGGTTGGTTGTTGGGGACGAAAGACAATAATAAAGGCTGAAGTTTCAAGTGATTTCTTATGTTGTCAGTTAATTAATTAATGTCAGTGTTCTGTTCTGTCATTTTAACTCATTCTACCCCAAGACCGGAATCCCCAAATGTTGAAGTCGTCTTCAGAAGACTACGTTGCAGTGCAGGACACGGATCCACCATGATAGTTCAAGGGTGATGCCAGAATAGCTTGGCGCCCATAGGCGCCAAGATATTCTGGCATCACCCTTGAACTATCGTTGTGGATCTTTATTTTGCTGTGGTGTGTCTGGGGTAGAATAAGTTAAGCCCAAATGTTGAAGTCGTCTTCAGAAGACTGTGTTGCAGTGCAGGACACAGATCCACCATGATAGTTCAAGGGTGATGCCAGAATAGCTTGGCGCCCATAGGCGCCAAGCTATTCTGGCATCACCCTTGAACTATCGTGGTGGATCTTTATTTTGCTGTGGTGTGTCTGGGGTAGAATAAGTTAAGCCCTAATGTTGAAGTCGTCTTCAGAAGACTGCGTTGCAGTGCAGGACACAGATCCACCATGATAGTTCAAGGGTGATGCCAGAATAGCTTGGCGCCCATAGGCGCCAAGCTATTCTGGCATCACCCTTGAACTATCGTGGTGGATCTTTATTTTGCTGTGGTGTGTCTGGGGTAGAATAAGTTAAGCCCAAATGTTGAAGTCGTCTTCAGAAGACTGCGTTGCAGTGCAGGACACAGATCCACCATGATAGTTCAAGGGTGATGCCAGAATAGCTTGGCGCCCATAGGCGCCAAGCTATTCTGGCATCACCCTTGAACTATCGTGGTGGATCTTAAATTTTGCTGGGGTAGAATAAGTTAAGTGTTAGTTTCTTCGTCTGGGTCTTTTTCTATCTTTCATATTTTTCCACACTTTTTGACCCGCATCATAGTCATACTGAGGCTAAAAGCTTCAAATTTGTTCACTGCCATAATTCTATACAAGCTACATTACAGTACTTACAGATGAGGACATAGACCAATGGCTTTAGTTCAAGGGTGGTGCCACAATAGCTTGGCGCCTAGTGGCACCAAGCTATTCTGGCACTAACCCTTGGACTATTTCAGTCACACTTGTTGCACACACTGGTGTATTCCGAATGATAAGAGTTAATATTCAAAATGCTCTGTTGCTGTTTGTCTGAAACTCCAGAGTACCCAAAACCACAAAAAAGTCCTTTAATTTCCAGAATACGTTATGTTGATTCTCACATCAATGCCATGATAAACTGTTTTCGCTTCAGAAGGACAAAACGCATCAATGTTTAAAAGATTTCCTCTGTAAAAATCATAATCGAAAGGTTACGGGCCAGTGTTTATGGAATTTTGCACCATACAATGTAAAAAATGTTACAGCACACGTACACATTAAGTTGGAAAAAAATTAATGTGAAAAAGAAGTATTCCATGAACTTGACCTTATTACAGACGCCTACTGTTGTGAAGACACCCATTTTGACTGTAATGCCAGTTTTTGTGTGTGAGAGGCACCCACATTATTGGTAGAAACCCATTTTTTTCCATCTAGGGGCTCTGTTTCTAGAAAATGTCTATTTTATTTTAAGTTATAGAGCTTAGTTATAAGGTGAGTTCTAAACTTTCCCATCAATTCCAGAGTCCTAGAATAAATAGTAATATGGGAACCCATTTTGACATAAAATGGTAGGTAACCCACTCTGACGCTTTTGTCTGCATGTGTGTGTGTGTGTGTGTGTGTGTGTGTGTGTGTGTGTGTGTGTGTGTGTATGTGTGTGTGTGTGTGTGTGTGTGTGTGTGTGTGTGTGTGTGTGTGTGTGTGTGTGTGTGTGTGTGTGTGTGTGTGTGTGTGTGTGTGTGTGTGTGTGTGTGAACACAAAAAAACTGAAATGGGTGACTGTCTTTACCATCCTTATGGAAAATGGGTGTGTATAAAACTTTGGGTGCCCAAGTCAGACACCCATTTTTTCTGAGGGTTGTTTCTGCATTGTCTTGGGGTAAAGATTCATAAAAAATAAAAAGATCAGTTTTTCTCATTTTGGCGTTAACACATTCACTTTTGTGCTTAACAGACACGCCTCTAGTGTGTTTGAACTTGTCCCTTTCAGCAGAGTGTGTGTGTATGTGTGTGTGTGTGTGTGTGTGTGTGTGTGTGTGTGTGTGTGTGTGTGTGTGTGTGCGCGCGCACACAGAACCCCGAAAATGGGCGTGTGTGTGTGTGACATCACCCTTCTCAGCTATAAATAACTTCATAGCTGATATGGGTCAGAAAGGGTGGGGTAGGGGGGGGGGGGGACGTGTAATTTAGTTGTTTGAGGGAGTAAATTGTTTATGTTCCTACAAAATTAGGTTTGTTATGTGGTTGTTTTGTTAAAAAAGTGTTGAGTTGTGATGTACTTCCGGGGTGATGTGGAGTGAGCTGATGTTTAGTCACAAATTTGAGAGCTATGTATTCGTTCACCAGCGACTTAGCCTATAATTATAATCGTGCGCCGGTTGCTAAGAAGTGAAGTGATTGTATGAGTGCGCAGTGTGAGAGAGACGAATTTGAGAGCTATGTATTCGTTCACCAGCGACTTGGCCTATAATTATAATCGTGCGCCGGTTGCTAAGAAGTGAAGTGATTGTATGAGTGCGCAGTGTGAGAGAGGACGTATAGACTTTGGGTGAGGCTGCTGTTGTCTTGTGTTCTGCCCAACCTTTTGGTTCAACCTGTTGCTTTGTTTGTGGGTTTGTTAGTGTTATGCTTTTGTTTCGTCTGCAACTCCTGTCAGATTGTATGCACAAATTGATTGAATGCAAATGACGTCACACAGTCAGTGTTGTTACATGCGTCGTCTGCTGCAGTCGGTCGTTTAGTGCAGTATGAAGACGGAGTGAAGGCTTGGATGTACCATTTTTCGATGTAATGCTAGGTCAGAGAAAAAAAAACAAAGGGTGTAATAGTAAAGTATTGTTTGTGTGAATGCTGCCCGTTTGAGGGAAGGACTGGAAAGTCGAGTGCTGAGCGAAGAGAGAAGGCAACAATGGGAAAAATATCCAGCACTATTACGTTGGAATAGATTCATTACAGTTACGACACGCCTGTAAATGAAAACACTTTGAACAATAACAAAAGTTGAGTTTAAAGAGGTTTTAAAACCGTTTTTAATAAAAACTGTTGCCTGACACGCTTCTAAAAACAAGTTTCTTAGTTTTAAACCTTGTACCGTGCCATAAACGCGGCGATTGCTTGTGAGTCTTTGCTGTCCTATAGTGTGGAATGTGGGACTTGGCCAACTGGATCCATCTGGTGCACTCCAAATTTGTATTTGTGAGTTTTTTTACGTGTCACTCGGAGAGGCGCCTCTGAAATGACCTACTGATTCCAGGGAAAATGAAAATCTTTCATTCATAAGAGAGCATTCAGCAGCTCTATAAAACCAAAAGTGATGACCCCCCCCCCCCCACCCCCCTCCACACACACAACCCCACAACCCCACCCAAACAATCATAACAAAATCAATCAGAGGTATGTTTAGTGAGGTATTTGTTCACTGTGTGTTGTGTCATTGTGCTTGACATTTTTAATGCAGGAAGAAAAAGAAGGAATACACATTAAGTTGAAAAAATGACAACAATCAAATAAATGTTGTAAAAGAAGCATCAAATATTCCGTGAACATTACCTTATTACAGACACCTAATTTTCTTGAGATAGTCTATGCTAAAATGAATGATTTGACGAGGACACCCATTTTCACTGTAATGTCAGTTTTTGTGTGAGAGGCACCCACTTTATTGGTAGAAACCCATTTTTTCTCCATCCAGTGGCTCTGTTTCTAGAAAATGTCTTTTATTTTAAGTTGTAGAGCTTAGTTCTAAGGTGAGTTCTGAACATTCGCATCAACTCCAGAGCCATAGAATAAAGAGAAATATGGGAACCCATTTTCACATAAAATGGTAGGTAACCCACTCTGAGGCTTTTGTCTCCATGTGTGTGTGTGTGTGTGTGTGTGTGTGTGTGTGTGTGTGTGTGTGTGTGTGTGTGTGTGTGTGTGTGTGTGTGTGTGTGTGTGTGTGTGTGTGTGTGCACAAAAGCCCTAAATTGGGTGACTGTTTTTACCATCCTTAATAAAATGGGTGTGTGTAAATTTCTGGGTGACCAAGTCAGACACCCATTTTTTCTTAGGGTTGTTTCTGCATTGTCTTGCTTTCAGAAGTTGTAAAAAATAAGAAAATCAGTTTTTTTCCATTTCAAGGTTTTTACACACACTTTTGTGCTTAAAATGCACTCTGCTAGTGTGTTTGAACTTGTCCCAGCAGTGTGTGTGTGTGCACAAAACCCGTAAAATGGGCGTGTGTGTGTGACATCATCCTTCTCAGCTATAAATAACTTAATAGTTGATATGGGTCGTCTTCATCCGTGAGCCGAAGTGAAACGGAGAGATACGAAAGGGTGGGGGTGGGGTGGTATTTTAGTTGTTTGAGGGAGCAAATTGTTTATGTTGCTACAAAATAAGGTTTGTTATTTGAGGGTGTGGTTGTTTTGTTTAAAAAAAAGTGTTGAGTTGTGTTGTGCTTCCGGGGTGATGTGTTGGGAGGTGATGTCTAGTGACAAATTTGAGAGCCATGTATTCGTTCGCCAGCGACCTAGCCTATATATTCGTGCGTCGGTGAGCCGAATTGAAACGGAGAGATACAAAAGGAAGGGGTGGGGGAGGGGGAGGGTGGTATTTTAGTTGTTTGAGGGAGTAAATTGTTTATGTTGCTACAAAATGAGGTTTGTTATTTGAGGGTGTGGTTGTTTTGTTAAAAAGTGTTGTTGTGTTGTGCTTCCAGGGTGATGTGGAGGGAGGTGATGTCCAGTGACAAACTTGAGAGCCTTGTATTCGTTCGCCAGCGACTTAGCCTATATATTCGTGCGCCTGTGTCTATGAAGTGAAGTGATTGTATGAATGCGCAGTGTGAGAGAGGATGTATAGACTTTGGGTGAGGCTGCTTGTAACGCACGCAGACTTGCCCACAGTCGCACGTACAGACTCTCACGCAACAGACGCATACACCGCCACTGACTCAGACAGGCGCATTCATGCGGTAAAACTCAACACACGGGCTCCCTTTATAAAGTAACTTTATACAATATAAAACAAGAATGCTCACAAAACTATCAAGCTATATACATCACTCCTTCCCCACTATCACGTCTTAATATCACATACACACACACAATATCCTTCCCAAGCTAGGTATCAGTTCTCACAGTCTCCAACCTGTTTGATGTTATTGCCTGGTTACGTTGGTCCTTCTCACGTCTAGGCGTGCAAGTCCGTTGTACGCTCTTTCCTGTCGTCCTGTGTCTTTATCACGGACGTCTTCGTACTCGTACCGTAGCGCAGTTCTCGCTTCCACTCGGGTGTCTCGGTCCCGATCGCTTCACTCCCTGAGTGAAGAACTGGAGGGGTGATGACCTCACGTTAGGTCTGGTGACTGACGTCTCGGCGTCCGTTGCTCCCTCTTTATAAGCACTCTAAACACAACAACAAGGATCCAAAACGTAACGCTTGCTAAACACACAACATATTGGATGACATGAGAAACATTACGTAACCTGGCTGATACAAATAACTCACGTTCGTTCACACACACGTGCTTCATAACCCGACTACTTCCGTAACACCCACATATCTCTGTCACTATCTTGAAACAGACTATAGCCTAACACTCTTGCTATCCACTACTCTATACACTGGAAAAGACTATGCTTAACCAACCGCGTACTACCTTCATAGCGACTTAGACATACACAACTCACATTCTTTTAGTTATCTATCTCGGTAAATAACTGTATACAAAAACACCGGCTAACTCACTGAATTCCAAACCAACATAACTGAACCAAACCGGCCAACACTTATACAAGCAAATTACTCTTAGCAACGCATACTGTCTTTAACTAAGCAACTATCAATACTACATATATAGAAACATACCTGAATTCTAGGTTTCAGAGTCTTGGAATACGGGCTAGGTATCTTAAACACATCTGATCCCTCTGACAAGAAAGCCCGTACTAACGCATTCACTGCTCTGCCAGACAGCTTTCGCCTAGAACTCACTATAACAGAACTCACTAAACTCCCCGTGCTAACCATGTCTTAAAGATTTCACGTGGATCTCGGCCTCACGGACTATCGGCACAAAACAAACCGTTAACAAAAACCGTACGGTATTTAACCTAATGTGTGAGCACTATGTACGAGCATAGAGCTTCATCACACTGATGTTGTGTCTTGTGTCCTGCCCGACCTTTTGGTTGAACCTGGTGCTTTGTTTGTGTGTTTGTTGGTGTTATGCTTTCGTTTCGACTGCAACTCCTGTCAGATTGTATGCACAAATTGATTCAATGCAAATGACGTCACACAGTCAGTGTCGTTAGGTGCGTTGTCTGCTGCAGTCGGTCGTTTAGTGCAGTATGAAGAGTGCAGGCTTGGTTGGGCCATTTTCGGATGCAATGCTAGGTCAGAGAAAAAAACCTAATGTTGCCAAAAGGTGTAATAGTAAAGTATTGTTTGTGTGAATGCTGCCCGTTTGAGGGAAGGACTGGAAAGTCGAGTGTTGAGCAAAGAGAGAAGGCGACAATGGGGAAAATATCCAGCACTATACGTTGGAATAGATGCATAACAGTTACTACATGCTTGTAAATTAAAACACTTTTAACGTTAACAAAAGTTGAGTTAAAAGAGGTTTTAAAACAGTTGTAATAAAAACTTTTGCCCAACACGCTTCTAAAAACAACAGTTTCTTAGTTTTAAACCTTGTACCGCGCCATAAACGCCACGATTGCTTCTTAGTCTTAGCTGTCCTATAGTGTGGAATGTGGGACTTGGCCAACTGGATCCATCTGATGCACTCCAAATGTGTATTTGTGAGTGGTTCGATGTGGAACTCAGTGCGCGCCTCTGAAATGACCTACTGATTCCACTGATAATGAAAATCTTTCATTCATAAGAGAGCATTCAGCAGCTCTATAAACCAAAAGTGATGACCCCCCCCCCCCCCCACTCTTCCTCCCCCCCAAAAAAAACCCTCACAATCCCACCCAAACAATCATAATAATAAAATCAATCACAGGTATGTTTAGTAAGGTATTTTGTTCACTGCTGTGTGTTGTGTTATTGTGCTTGACAATTTTTATGCAGGAACAAAAAAAGGAATACACATTAAGTTGAAAAAAGAATGACAACAATCTAAATAAATGTGGAAAAGATGCATCAAATATTCCGTGAACTTTACCTTATTACAGATGCCTAATTTTATTAAAATAGTCCATGCTAAAATGCATGATTTGACGAGGACACCCATTTTCACTGTAATGCCAGTTTTTGTGTGAGAGGCACCCACTTTATTGGTAGAAACCCATTTTTTCTCCATCCAGTGGCTCTGTTTCTAGAAAATGTCTATTTTATTTTAAGTTGTAGAGCTTAGTTCTAAGGTGAGTTCTAAACATTCGCATCAACTCCAGAGCCCTAGAATAAATAGAAATATGGGAACCCATTTTCACATAAAATGGTAGTTAACCCACTCTGATTCTTTTGTCTCCATGTGTATGTGTGTGTGTGTGTGTGTGTGTGTGTGTGTGTGTGTGTGTGTGTGTGTGTGTGTGTGTGTGTGTGTGTGTGTGTGTGTGTGTGTTTGTATTATCTTACAACTGACATCAAGACAAATTCCAATGTTTTTATTGTTGTTTTATGCATGAAAACATATGGCAATAAACTATCTTATCTAATCTCTTATGAACCATTGCAATCAGTCAAACCAGGACCTTAGAAACATTATAAAACAATAAAAGATGTGCTCATGTTTTATTTTGTTTTCCTTTTCTTCTTCTTCGGCGTCTCATTAACCCTTCGGCTGTCGGTGGCAGTTTTTGTCCCGATGATTTCGGCAGGAATAACAGCCTGACATCCTGCAGGAATAACATCAGCCTGACACCCGGCAGGAATCATCGCGACAAAACCCGCTACCGACAGCCAAATGGTTTACAAACCCTTTGAGCTTGCAGCCTCCGGTACTGTTTGTAGCACCAGTGTTGGATGCACACGAAGTTAAACTCATTTAGACCCGACGCACTACAGCAGAGAAAACGAATCAACCATGATAATTCAAGGTCAGTGCCAGATTAGCTTGGCGCCTGATGGCGCCAAGCTAATCTGGCACTACCCTTGAATCATCATGGTCGGTAGATCTCCCGCAACTGGTACACAATCGTTAGATGACGCCTGCAAAGTCTGCGGCTGTGGCGTTGAATGGCTTAATACAGTTTACCACGGTCCAGCAGTGTAAAATAAATATACAGTAAAGTTCTGTCTATCTATCTATCCCGTAGTCTTGCCGACCGTTGGGGCACCACTGATGACTTGGCAACCAGCTCCCTCCATTCCACTCTGTTCTCTACCATTCTTAGTGTGTCGCTCAGCTTCAGTCCTGTCCACGCTGAGATATTGTCCTCCTATCTTTTTCTCGGTCTACCTCTCCTTCGCCCTCCTTGCACAGTGCCTTGCAGGATTGTTTTGGCAAGCCCTGCTGAACGCGTGACATGCCCATACCACTTCAGTTTGCGGGTTTTTTTGTCATAATGGCTAATAGGTCTTCATAGGGCCCGATGGCTTGCCTGATTCTGCTTCCCACTTCCTCGTTCGTGATATGATCTCCGTACGAAATGCCATGCAGCCATCTCATTTAAGTGGCTTGTATCCTCCTTTCAAGGTCTGCTGTGAGGGTCCATGACTCACAGGCATACAAGAACACTGAGATGACTAAGGAACGCATCAGTCTGATCTTGGAGCAGAGTGTGATGTTTCTGTCCTTCCATATGGTCTTCAGTCTTGTCAGCGCTGTTGTTGTCTGCGCAATCCTGGACAGTTTTTCTGGTTTTGATCCCTCATCTGGCACAATGGCTCCTAAGTATTTAAATTTATTAACGGTTTCCAGTTTTTGGCTTCCAATCATGATGTCTTCCAATCATGATGGCTCCTAAGTATTTGAATTTCTTAACTGTTTCCAGTTTTTGGTCTCCAACCATGATTTCAGTGCCAATGCCACTGGTGCTATTGGTCACCAGTTTGGTCTTCTCTGCGCTGATTTCCATCTCAAACGCAATGGCTGTACTGTCAAGATTTACCACCAGCTGAGCTAGCTCCTCCTCTGTTCCTGCAAGGCCATCGATGTCGTCCGCGAAGCGCAAGTTCTTAATTGTTTTGCTCCAATACTGACAGTTCCTTCATGATCTTAGAGCGTCCGTCATGATTCGTTCCAGGAAGATGTTGAAAAGAGTAGGTGAGAGCAAGCAGCCTTTTCTGACTCCGACTGTTGTCCTAAACCAATTTCCTATTTTGCTGTTGAAGCAGACTGCGCTAGTGGCCTTCTTATAAAGGTTTTCTATTACATTAATCAGGTTGGCATTGATGTTGTACAGCCTCATGGTGGACCAAAGGGCTGCATGTCACACCCTGTCAAACGCCTTCTTAAAATCCACAGACATGATAGAGGTCTTGCTGGTGCTGGAGGTACCTCTCACATAGAACTCTGAGATTGAAGATCTGCTCAGTTGTGCTGCGCCCTGGTCTGAAGCCTGCATGTTCCTCAGCTATGATTTCCTCTGCCTGTGGCAGTAGGATCTTTAACGTGATTTTGCTTGGGTAGCATATAAGACTGATCGTGCGATAATTCCGGCATTGTTGTAAGTTGCCTTTTTTCGGGAGAGTTATAAGTGATTGGGTCCATGGTGTGGGCCATTCCCCTGACTGCCAGATATTATTTCAGATAGTTAGTAAGGCGCTTATGATGTCTTCTCCCCCTTCTTGGACTAGTTCTGCAGGGATGTTGTCTGCTCCTGCTGCCTTCCCTTTTTTTCAGCGACTTCACGGCAGCCTCTACTTCTTCTCGGAGGATGGGATAGTTGGCACTGTTGGTCACTGGTGGGGTGACAAGTATGCCTGGGACCCTTGTAGCTCGGTGGTTGTATAAATCTGAGCAGTACTCTGTCCATTTCTTCAGAATGTCTTGGTCTTCCGTAAGAGAGTTCTCTTCGTTAGCTTGAATGATCGAGGAGCGTCTTTGTTTTGCCCTGGTGAGGTCTTTCACCAGCTGGTATGCTTTTTTGCTATCGTTTTTGTTCAGATTTTCTTCTACGTGTTTACACTTGTCTTCAATCCACCTCTCCTTTGCCCTTTTCATGTTTTTCTTAATATCCTGGTTAATTTTCCTTGTATTGTTTAGCTCCTTCTACCTCTGACTTCTTTTTTTTTTAATTCTCGACGCTTGTCACACAGATCAAGGATGACATCTGTAACCCAAGGTTTCTTTGCTTGTCGGTGTTTGCCACGGATCTCACTAGCTGTTTGGTTTACAGCAGTGTTAAATGTGTTGATCAGTGTGTTCACATCCGTGTCTTCTGCACCTAGAAGTAACAGTGGTGCGAATTTTCCGCCTATCTTTGCCTGGAAGGCTTCTGCTACCTCTGGGTCTTTTAGCTTCTCGAGGTCAAACTTGATTCTGGTTGGACCCTGCTTGTTGACTTTCTTTAGGCGGAGTCGGAAGGTCATCATTACTAAGTCATGGTCGCTTCCAATGTCTGCTCCTGGAAAACTTCGTGTCTTGGCAATGTTCACAGTAAAGTTATGTTATGCTAATATGCATGCTGTCGGATTTCGAAATGTCAAGTATTTTGCGTGTAGATTCAGCGTTTATAGCGGGGTTTTTTCCCCATTCACTTATTAAGTTCTAGTCCGTGGTGTTGACAAGTCTCATTTTCAGTCCTTACAGCTGACAGTACACTTATTATTGCCTGCGTGGCGGCCGCAGCTGCTGTGCTGGTGGTGCTGGGAACTGTCGTCGTTGTCTTCTGTATCAAACGACGGTATTTAGACTTTTATCGTTGTCTGTCTGTCCATGTCCATCTGTCTGTATGTGCCTAACCTCAAGTGCCTGTTTGCCTGCCTGGCTGCCTCTCTTGCTACCTGACTTTTCGCACCGATTGCCTGACTTGCTTCTCGCCGATTGTCTCGACAGTAGATCTACCTGCATCAACCTAACACTGCGTCTGTTTGGCTTCAGGACTTCGTGTTGGCTCCTCCATGCATGTGGCTGCCTGTCATTTTGGACCTTAAGATCTAAAGCTTTAAGGTCCAAAATTGCAGATCACCGCTCATATGCTCAATGTCTTATCGTTAACCCATTCCCTGCGAGTGGTTTGTGTTTCTGAAATCTGTTAACCCACTTAACCCCAAAGCCAACTTATTTTACAATTTTTAGAGGTGTCACCTAACAGGAGGTGGATTAACCATGATAATTTAAGGGTAGTGCCAGATTAGCTTGGCGCCATCAGGCGCCAAGCTAATCTGGCACTACCCTTAAATTATCATCGTCGATGCATCACCCGCTGTAGGACTTTTGGGATAAATGGGTTAATTAAATATTAATGAGCCCCACCTGCCCAAAGATCTGTCCAAGAAGCATGGTTATACAAATTGGTGTCCGCAAGAGGCATAGGGCCTCATGGGCCCCCGCAACTGCGGGGGTTCATGAGGATCTATATCTCTTACAGTTGGATTGGGTTCACCTTGTTTGGACAGTGAAGGGGTTAATGAAGGTTGATTTTCCTTCATAGATCGTCCCGGGGGTGGGGTGGGGTGGGGTGGGTGGGGGGGGGGTATCAACTGGCCAAGTGGCTCGATTCGACTCTGCTTGCTTGGAACACTCTCGAGTGTGCTAGTCTGTGATTTTGGACATTAAAACCTAGAGGTGTAAATACCAACGTCACATACAAGCACACATAATTATGTTCTTGCCTGTCAACTCCCCCCCCCCCCCCCCCCCCAGCTCCCCTAGATTGCTTGCTTGTGTCAGTGCTTTGCTTATCAGGCAGCCGGCTTGAGCGGATGGTGTGTTCGGTTCTGATCTTTTTTCGTCATCTAAAACAACTGCTAAAAAAACAGAAGAGTTATGGCATATCCAATCCCTGCGCTGCAAATCGATAATCCGCTCTCGCAAAAGTTTCCAGCAGACATGCTTTAGCTTAGATTTTGCATTGTGAACGTACTTTCATGCGTATCTTTGTATAACACATTTCACTTTATAATACGTCATGATAACACATTCAACATGTCACCATGGAGTATCAACCGCCGTGATACAGCCTTAGTACCCAGTGCGCAAAGGCCATCGGGCCGACATCGACCGCCGTTGGCCCGCACACGACCCAACGGCGGCCGACGTCGACACGATGGCATTTGCGCATTGGGTGGCTTGCTCGGTTTTAAATGTCGGTAACTAATTGTATGTCTCTCCCATCCCCCCTCACCCCCACCCCTATCTCCCACATCCCCCGCCCCCCCCGCCCCCCCCCCCCCCCCCCCCCTTCCAAAAAAATGGCTCGCCTTCACTTTTCGGTAACACGTTCAAAAGGTGCTGCATGCAGATACATGGCTTATGCCACGTATCCGGTTGCCGCAACTCCGGATGCGGCTACTCATACACCGCCCATCATGTTCATTATACGGTGGTGGGGGGGGGGGTTTCTGCACAGCCGACGTGGGGGCAAAGCGACACCAAAGGCAGACGACCACGGACCCCTTCCCTCAAAGTCCGCTGATCCTCCCTCTCCACACGGCGATGACGGTGCACACTCAGAATGCCTCATGGACGACAACCCAACCAGTAAACGCGGAGCCACACCACGTGACATAAACATGGAACCACTCATGGCGGCGCGAACAGGATATGACGCAGGAGATGAATATGGCCGTCTGCAGCGTGATGGCGCGAGGGTGGTTGTGATGATGGCAGGAGGGAATGAGGTTTACGACCACGTGACTACTGAAGAGGGTGTATACAATGTGCTGCAGCGAGAGAACAAGAAACGTGAAATGGTGGACAACATCTACAACACCACTTCTAACATTTAACCCATTCAGTTCTGATACATTTAACTATGTCACTGTTGCAGTACATGGAGAAGTTGCCCAATGACGGCAAACCCAGACCAAATCCGTGGCTGTTTGTAACCCTTCAAACGTGCATTTGGTTTTAAGGACGCAGACAAGAGAGACTATTTTGTCAAACCACAAAAATACTGATCTATACTTTTTTATATTCTTTGAACGGTAATAACGAGTGTCAGGAGAGCTTGGACGGGGTGGGCATTGTGTCTAGTGACGTGCTGGGACCCGAGGAAACTTAACCCATTTAGCCCCATGGCCATATTTCCCAAATTTGGGAGGTGTTAACTGACGCCTTTGTACTAGTTGCAGGAGATGAATTGACCATGATAATTCAAGGGTAGTGCCAGACTGGCTTGGCGCCTTCAGGCGCCAAGCCAATCTGGTACTACCCTTGAATTGTCATTGTCACTCCATCTCCTGCTGTAGGGCGTTGGGGCTAAATGGGTTAAAGAAGTCGTTCCTGAAGCGTTTTCGTGGATTTGAAATCATAGTGCTACCACCTTAAGAAAAAGCGTCTCCGGCTTCCGTTTAAAAAAGTAACACAGAATCAGTCCGACAAGAGTTTTCTTGTTTTTTCTTTTTTTATTTTTTATAATAAAGATTATGTTGATGCTTCTTAGGACAAAGCCAAATTACAAAATTCCAAACGACGCAAAAGCAGTTTCAGATTTTTTTTAAAGTGAAACATTCTTTCATATTAGGCAACCTGTGCCTAATGCAAAACACCAGCCGCCCAGTAACTGCCAACCAACTGACCCTCTGCCTAAGGCAGCGAGAATTTTGCTCAAACAAAGCCACTAGGACAAATAGAGAAGAACCCAACGGAGAAAGAAACACGCTTAGAAAAGACAGTTACAACACAATTATTAATATTTCGTGTAAATACCCTTTTTTCTAAGGGTGTTTCTTTCTCCGTTGGGTTCTTCTAAGCATTTTACACACTTGGCAGTCATCATTCTGGTCTGGACTGCCTATGACAGGTAGTTACTGACTATTGAAACTTAGGTGCAGTTTGATCCAGGTCTCCAGACCTGTTATTAGCCTACTTTGCTTTGAAATAACTGTGCCATTTCTTTGACCTGATGGCATTCTCCACAGTTATGGGTTCACCCCGAGCAGTTTCTTCAGCCTCGAGGACTATTTTAAGCTACTCTGCTTTCCCTATCCATTATACAAGGTTCACTAACATTCTGGTGACACACGAAGGTATGAGTAGTGTAGAACACACTATAGGTTTTAGTAGCGTAGGAAAGTGAGTTAAATATAACGAACCATCCACCATCGTTCCACCCATCCCTCGTCTCTTGTATGCCCATTTGTGATAGAGTTTAACATGGTCAATTTCTGGGAGACTGTTAGAGCCACATACTGCAAAACTGGCACTACGGTACTATGTGAAAAGATCTTTGAATTAATTCCGATATGCTAACCTCCATTAAATCATTCGCGGCCAGCTGCATCCGGATGCGCGGCATAAGCCGCGCACCCGGATACGGGGCCGCGAATGACTTAACATGGTTTATGCTTGAAGTCAAAATATCATCACAGCTATTTGGATGAAATCGGGCCTGTGGTTCCAGAGATATTGCCTGCACAAAGGTTCACACAAATATACTGACGAGCAAAAGAAATACGATCATTTTGGAATCATCGGAGACACTTTAGTGTTTCCGATGATTCCAAAAGGTCGCATTTCTTTTGCTCGTCAGCATTTGACCGGCATGCTCTCCGCCTTACAGGATGTGAGTTTATTCTGTTAGTGGCACCACAAGTGAGGGTAAGGCATAATTTCCTAAAATTCAGATCAAATCTATTAAGAGTTTTAAGAGGTATTCTCTGCACAATAAGTCTGCAAAAATAAACATGGGAGCTTTGACAGTGACCTTGAGGTCCACTCTGATGACAATGTGTAATGTGGTAAAATATTATTGGATAAAATTTGGATTGAAGAAATCCAGTGTTTTGTTAAATATTGCCATGTACAAAAATTGGCAGACACAGACATGGCCGCTGTGAACTCGACCTTCAAGGCAGTGGTGCGCAACATCCCCCATGACCACAAAATATCGTAATGTAACATTTGGATCAAATCGGTTCAGTGTTTTCAGTAATAATGCATGGACAATGGCTTAAATAAATATAGCTAGTGTGACCTTGGCCTTGAAGAAGGTGGCATGATCTATATTATCCTTTATATTGAGAAAAAGTGTCACCACCTTAAAATTTAGATAATATGGTTTCAGACATATTCCATGGACAAACACTGTTCCTTATATGACACACTGTTCCTAACATGAAACACTGTTTGATACAGGTCTTTTCTGTGTTTCAAATTAGGAACAAGGTGCCATTGTCTGTGTCCTGGAGACTGCTCTTCATGACAAGAGTGGTTATTTAATCCTTATCATTCTGAATACACCAGCGTGTGAAATAGTTTGACTAAAATAGTTCAATGGTAGTGCCAGAATAGCTTGGCGCCTCTAGGCGCCAAGCTAATCTGGCACCACCCTTGAACTAAAGCCATTGGTCTATCTCCTTTTCTGTAAGTACTATAATGTAGCTTGCATATGGCAGTGTACAAATTTGAAGCTTTTAGCATCAGTATGATATGGGTTAAAACAAAACCAAAAAATCACAGAACTGCATACTGATTTAGATGTAACAAAATGCATAAAATATATCAAGACTGAAGAGGCAAAAGTACATTTTCCGCTTCTGAAGGTGCCGCATTTTATTGGCTCGTACAGGTATACGTTAATATTATCCTGCATGTGTAGAAATTTGTTCCTGGTGGAACGTGGTTCTTTCTTGGGTGAATATTCAGTGTGAATTTGAAGTTTGTAAATTGTGTATGTATTAACTTATCAAGCACCCTATGTGTAATCGCCTCATTTCGTCGTTAGTAATCACTGGCGCTTATGTCATTAACGGTCTGGTGTCAATGTCTTACCTGTCAAGCCTTATTTCAAATGTTACAATTTAATTATATTTGTAGAATGTTCCATTCACTGCTGGTTGCGCTGTTCTAGATGGACAATAAACTTTTTCGGCTTTAACCTTTGAAAGTGTAAATTAATGTAGATCAGTCGCTTGAACATAATATATATTCTCTCTCTCTCTCTCTCTCTCTCTCTCTCTCTCTCTCTCTCTCTCTCTCTCTCTCTCTCTCTCAAACACACACACGCACGCACGCACACACGCACGCACGCACGCACGCACACACACACACACACACACACACACACACACACACACACACACACACACACAGACCCATGAGTGCAAGCACAGGCAGTCCGGGTTGTTTGAAACCAATTCCCTATATATAGACACATTATGTATTATATGTAAATGTATGTATATGGGATTGGGTCAACACGACCGGACGGCGTGTGGTATAAGCCGTTGGCAAACCAGGTCTTTCGCTCCCCGATCACTTTTAGTGCCAGTGGGACATAAAAATGAAGAAAATGAAAAGGTCTTTCGCGGCCGCCTGTGACCCAAAACTTGACGTTTTTTATATTCAAATTTTGAACCTTCATTTAAAAAAAAAAGCATGACATTGGCAAAATAGATCTGAGCTTAGGAGCGGATCAGTTACCTCGGGGGGGGGGGGGGGGGGGTTTCCAACTTTTTGTTTGGGACCCTCAAACTGGTACAAAAGGCCTGCCTGACACTAGACCAGGAGCCGAAAAATCAAAATGCGGAAGGGGGGGGGGGGAGGGGGTCTAGTGGGGGAGGAGGGGGGAGGAGGGCGGGATGGGGGGTTAGGAGAGGTGATGCGTGCGTCTTACTCTCAGCTCAGCATTCGCCAAAATATCAAGCAACGGTGGGTTGGGGGGGGGGGGCTTCAAACACCCCAAAAAAGGACTTTGTTTTAGCATTTTAAAGAATTTTGGGTCGGGGGGGGGGGGGGATCCGGAACCCCTAACCCTCCCCACCCCCAGATCCGCTCCTGTAGCTGATTTGCATGCTGTTAAACCCACATCTGCTCCATCTACACGTGGTAGGCGGGTGAAGCATTGTCTTCAGGATAGCGTGCCTTCTAAGAGAGCAACGTGAAAGTGCGGAAAGGACAAGAAATATCATGAAAAGTTAGCTGCTTGTGTCCATGGAGTAGTTCTCGCAGATCAAGACTGTCCTACTGAGATTGCTGAACATGTTGCCGCACATTCGCCATCTGTCTACAGTGTCGTGACCAAAGGACTGAGACACATGAAGGCACGCGAGGGGTCGCGCATTTTCTGAAGGCACGCGAGGGGTCGCGCATTTTCTGACAAATGAAAACTAAAGGGGTAGGGTGCGTTTTACTGAAACTCGCCTACAAAAGTACAAACACTGTGACCCAAGACTCTTGAAATAGATAGCTGTATGCGATAAGCCCAGTGCGCAAAGGCCATCGGGCTGATGTCGGCTGCCGTTGGCCCGCGCACGGCAACGGCGGCCGACGTCGGTCCGATGGCCTTTTGTGCATTTAAACTGCTCCACTAGAACATAAATCCTACTTATGTGTTTTCTGTTAAAACATTATCGTGTCTCAAAATATTTTAAAATATCCTCGTGTAATACACAGCTCAGACCCAAAACTAGTTGAACGAGACGTCAAACGATCGATACTACGTTTCTTTGTTGTTGTTTTTTTTCCAATGAAATGTTTTTGTACGTGAAGCGTATTTACACAGTAAACGTATAGTCGGGACGTGTGAACAGGCGTCATTATATCCGACTGTTGTTATATCCGACTTAGTTCACCAGCAAAGTTTAACCCCTTCACTGCCAACTGACGTACACTGTGTTTTGCGGTAATCTTCATTCATTCAACTCAAAAAGAAATTCCCCAGTCGTCAAAGGAAAATGGATACAAATTGGGGTCTCAGCAAGAGGTATAGACCCTCATGAGCGCCCGGCATTTGCGCTGGCTCGTGATAATCTATGTCTTGCGGTTGGATCGCGTTGCCCTTTTCACCGACAGTGAAGGGGTTAAGAATGGTGCAGCTGTATCAGAGCGTTATTTGCCTCTCGTGTCATTTTTCTTGGTGAAATCCATTGCACTGTTTGGCTGTACGTGCGGTGTGACACGGACTCCACTGACAGAAATAAATGTCCTGAAAACGTTGACAGATGGACGGTGTGTGAAATCTGCATAGTTCTGTACGCCTCGATGACTGTGACAATCACATCGATCTGCCGCTTCGTAGATGTCGAATATGTTATGATTCAAAGAAAAGGGAAGCGAACACGGAAACAAACGCTTACAGCCTGGTCAGAACATGCGGATACAATGAATACATTGAGTGGGTGAACTGTCTAATTGTGTACCCGACGCGCAAAAGGTTATCGGGCCGACGTCGGCCCGATGGCCTGTGCGCACTGGGTATACAGTATAGGCTGTTTGACATCGAAGCGCACAACGGTTTTATTTTTTTTCTCGAAATATCTCCACAAAGAAACATGGCTGGTGATTGTCAGCTTCCTCTTTCTCTGTGTTGTACTGGGATGAATCAATGACCAATGAATATTTATTTTACAAGATATCTTGTATCTTGTATCTTAGGCACATTTAGGGATGTAATAGCAGTCATTTCATGAAGAGTTTCCGAATTTTTACTACCTTACTGCAGAACTGGCAAATAATACGACTTTCTTGAAAGTAAATCTTATTACCAGGTCAGCTGGTTTGAATAATATTTGTTCTAAGAGTGATTACTTTGTTAATCGTTCATTGGGGATTTTAAAATAAATAAATAAAATTAAAATTAAAATATAAAAAAACATCAGCTGACTTGTTGCGTAGTGGAATGACTGAGTGATGCATTGTTGTGTGTTTTAGGATTTGTTATGGGTTGTACAGCCAGACAGAAAATTTACCCTGGAGGGATAAATACAGTAGTATTGTACTGTATTGTATCGTATCGTATCGCATCATGTCGCGTCGTGTCATGTCGCGTCGTGTTGCATGGTATGGCACGGCATAGCATCGCATCCTATGGAATAGCATGGTATCGTATCGAATCGCATCGTATCCTGTGGTATCGTATCGTATCGCATTGTATCGAGTCGTGTCGTATCGTATCGTATCGTATCGAGTCGTACCGTATTGTATCGTATCGCATCGTATCGCATCGTATCGTATCGCATCGTATCGAGTCGTATCGTATCGTATCGTATTGTATCGAGTCGTATCGAGTCGTATCGGATCGTATCGTATCGTATTGTAAGATATTTGCGACGAACATTGCCCGGGCCCCGATGTCAAACGACCAGTAACTTGTAGCATAAAACAAATGACAATGTCATAAAGACAGATGAAGAAAAATGTTCTACAAATGTGGAATTCACTGTACTTTTCGTACATGTAACCCCTCCGCCGCCGGACCACAGCGAATAACGCCCAACTGCAAGAGGCATAGATCCTCATGAGCCCCCGCATTCGCGGGGGCTCATGAGGATCTATGCCTCTTGTCGGCCTTTCACATGCGTGTGTCTTAGGCATACAGGGTTAACAGACGTGAGTCTGTGACGATCTCAGAAACATTTCTAGTGACTGACATGGTGGTTGTATGTCGAGGACGATTTGTGTGCCACAATGTGTGTCGTTGAACGCGCCAAGCTAATCATATATTACTCGCTAACAATAATGGTCGATCCGTCTCCTACCTTTAGCGTTAATGATGGAAAGTTATACATGCAGGCTACGAGTGTTAATTTCCTTCCGCGTATCAGTCGCTACATCGTCCTAGACAACGTGCGCAGCACTGAGCTGTGTATAGGTCGTTTGACATCAGAGCGCACAACGTTTTAGGCAACGTTCTTCGCAAAGAACTAGTTTTCTATACCAATCTTAGAACAAACATCATTCAGTGACAGTTGACCTAATACGATTTACTTTTAAGAAATTCGAACAATGTGTCACTTTTGCTGTACAGTAGTAAAAACTCAGATTTTTTTCATGAAAGGACTGATTTTACATCCTTAAATGTGTCCCAGATATATTAAGCCCAGTAGAAGAACAATCCATTTTCACGTAGTGAACTGGCCAAGTTTTCAAACGTGAAACAGCACAGGCATACATGACGTCTGCATGCTTGACCTCGATGTTAAAATCTGCCAGGGCTCTACTTAGAGTATTGAAAACGGCTTGTTCTTGTCTTTTCACCAAATTGACTGTACAGCAAAATCAACAAATCATAGGAGTTCAGAAAAAAAATATTCCATATTAGGTGAATTCGCACTAAATGATATGTGTTCTTAAAGTGGTACAGAAACGTGTTTCTTTGCGGAGATATTTGGCGAAAACGTTGTGCGCTCCGATGTGAAATGGCCTGTACCAACGGTATTCGTATGGCCTAGAGATGCTCCACGCTGATCATGCACCTAACGCGGTTCTTATCTCGTGATCCATTACACGCTTCGTGCACAAAATAACAATTATAGTCTACCTACGGGGTTAATATCGCCTGAGTTTGCTCTCCGTACAAGTAGCCGGCGACGTAGCAACTTGACCGTGTTTCTGAAATCTTTGTTAACTCATTCTACCCCAGACAAACTACAGCAAGATAAGGATCGACAATGATAGTTCAAGGGTGATGCCAGAATAGCTTGGCGCCTATGGACGCCAAGCTATTCTGGCATCACCCTTGAACTATCATGGTCGATTTGTGTCCTGCACTGCAATGCAGTCTTCAGACGACAACGGCAAAATTTGGGGATTTCGTTCTCGGGGTACAATGAGTAAAGTCAACGCCAAAGAGCTCTAGCGGTCAAATGAACCGACGTGAATCGTGAGGTCAGCAAATCAGCAGTTGAGACGGGCTCATGAGGATCTATGCCTCTTGCATTTGGGTGCTGCGCGTTGTTTTCGAGAGAACATCGCAACGAGGAAAGAAACACGCTTAGAAAAGACAGTTACAAAACAATTTATTGATATTGCGTCTTCCTCTCACGAAAGACACGTTGAAAATTGTGTGCTTGTTTGTATGTCTATTTGTAAAAGGGTTTAACCCGAAATATTAATAAATTGTACAGCCACTACACTCCTAACCAAGCGAAGTAACAAACACTCTCCACCGGCAAAGCGCCATGCCACGACAAAAAGAAAATCTAACCAGAAAGAAAACAAACGACCCAACACAACAGAAACGACCACCCTGGTATTGCAAAAGACCTGAGGACGACGCATAAATCGACGACAACTGCGAAAATAAAAACCCAAAGGAATCTTAAACTACGACCGACCCAGGCTCATGGAGAGACCTAAAAGCGCCAGATAGACGCACCTAAACAGAATTCAACATAAGTAGCAGAGACGTAAACCCACCCGGAGGAATCGCCAAAAATATGGTTGGTTAGTTCGGGTTTAACGTCCACAGCACCGAGGTGATCATGGACGGCCCTGACGGGCGGGTTATGGGGGACAGGGAAATCTATTGTCTATGGAGTACGACCTGAACACTGCCAGCGAACGGTCGCCTGAGGGGCGCGTGGCAATCAAGGACATTACGAAGCGACTTGTTGTAGTTCTCCACGAGAGCATCTTTTGGACAATCAGGCAGAGAGGATGCCACATGTTTAACATCTGCTTTGAAATCAGACACATTCATGCGCTTTAAGTTCCTGGATGTTATCAGATTTTTAGAACGAGGAGGCTTGGCGTGTCCTGCCGTAGTGCGTTGGGTTAACCAAGGGCTGGCTTAACTGGGCGAGACAAACCCGAACCATGTCTCGGCGAGACACCCGAGACAGTCAATGCGAGATACCCGTTCCACCCGTTTATTAGGTTCGGCACGTCTGATTTTGTCTCGGAGAGTTCGCCGAACCTAATAAACGGGTGGAACGGGTATCTCGCATTGACTGTCTCGGGTGTCTCGCCGAGACATGGTTCGGGTTTGTCTCGCCCAGTTAAGCCAGCCCGTTAGAGACCCGTTACTCCGTGCTTCTGTATACATCAGTCTACTATTCTGCTCCAACTGTCATGGTCGCTACATCGCCAGTGACTTGTACGTATCATCAGCATCATCAAAATGCGTTTAATTTGTGAATGGTTCTGTTATGTGTGTTTCAGTTGAATGTGTGTGCGTAGATTAAATTTTTTAAAGATAGTAAGATTCTGCATACATACATTTTTTGAAAACGCGCATAGAGCCTACTGCTCCTGGGGATTAAGCGCGATATAAATACTCTTTATTATTATTATTATTATTATTATTATTATTATTATTATTATTATTATTATTATTATTATTATTATTATTATTATTATTATTATTATTATTATTATTATTATTATTATTACGTAGAGCATAATCTGTCATCAGGCGGTTTGGCCCCTTCTCTGCCAGTGATCACAGAGTGCACATCTGAAATCATTTGTTAATTTGACGCCACAGATACCCAGCCGTCAAAAGAACATGGATACAACGTGAGGTCAGCGTGCGGCATAGATCCTCATGAGCCCCTGCAACTGCTAGGGCTCATAAGGGTCTATGCCTCTTGCATTCGGGCACCGCTCATTGAGCTAAAACAGTGAAACAATGTAATATCTACATGCCGGATAACTGTGCTAGTCTGTGATTTTGTGTCTTGAATTGCTTGACCGTAAGGTCCAGAGCCACAGACCGGCACACATGCACATCATAATAATAATAATAATACATAGTTCTTGTATAAGCCCAAAATGCACCCGCACGATATACAGGTCAGCCTCAGTATATCGCGAGATACGGGAGCCATACACTCGCACACCGCTATTCGCGATCGCGTTATTGTAGTGCTACAATTATATGAATTGTAAAGAAAAAACAACTTGGTAAGCAAAAGGTCCTCGGGCCATTGTCAGCCTTAGCGGGCCCGCGCATGATTGTGCGCGGGCCCGCTAAGGCTGACATTGGCCCGAGGACCTATTGTTCAACAGGCATCCCTGTTACGTTGGTTGGTTGCACATTGCTTAACGTCCCGACAGCAACAAGGTTTTCTCAGGACGTGCCTGCGCTGCTTGTGAAGGAAAAAATAAACTACACAGAATATTGCATGTGCGTCGCCAGCCGGTCTAATATGCAAAAACAAACCCAATAAATGCCTGGGACGTTGCATTTGTATGCAAATTTGACGTACCCTAGTTTATAAAAAAGAGAAGCAAATAATCATTATAATTTACAAAATATGTACAGGTAAAATTATATACATAAATACATTAACCGCAAACACATAACTTAACGTCTCTTAGTTGCATCAGACCGTTTAGCAACAAATCCAATATCAAGGACTACAGGCACCGCGGACAGTAGGGAGACTTTGAAAAAAAGGAAAATGCAGGTCACTGGACGAAGGGTAGACAGAAACATAAGCCTCAGAAAAAAGATAAACCCCTATACTGAGGGGCTGACCAGGCTGATCCGGGGAAGCCCACCCGTACCCCCCCCCCCCCTTCAGGGCAGACCAGGGTGGGGAGCATCCCTATTAGGAACGAAAGACCTGTACGCGTTGTATCAGACACTGCGGTATACTAATAAAAAGCTAACTATCGGCAGTGCATACAACAGGCCTATCTTTCCCTCTTCACATTCATGCACTGCCGTTATTTAGCTTCCTTTTAGTCACACATCCGTTCCAATGAAAACATGGTTAATTGAAGCTATCATCCTTCTTCGTGTTGGGATGTTTGCAAAAGTCAACGAAATTGTTGATCGGACACGATTTCTGTGTGCCAGCATCAGTGGGTCGCTGGTGACAATGGCTGTAAGAAAGAGAGCGAGGAAGCTCATTCTGCTGGTGCTACTGATCTTGATGCCGACTGAAGGTACGTTTTATGAGTCATGTTTTACTGTTTTTGTTACGTTTTTGTTGTGGGTGTTTCGGGTGGTGATGATATGACAGATAACACCCGCGAGAGATTGATTGTACATTGCTTAACGTCCCGACAGCAACAAGACTTTCTCAGGACGTGCCTGCACTGCTTGTGAAAAAAAACTAAACAGAATATTGAGTGTATGTCGCCAGCCGGTCCAATACGTTAAATAAACCTATGACATGGGGCCTAAATAAAGCTAAGACCATTTAGCAACACACATCCAAGAGCTATAGAAAGCGCAGACAGGGAGAGTTTAAAAAAGGAAAATACAGGTGAATGGACCAAGGATAGAAACACATGCCCCAGAATAGAGTGGAAAACCCACCCTGTGGGGCTGATCAGGGTGACCCTGAGAACTAAAAAATAGTTAACCCCACTCAAGTCCCCCAGGGCAGACCCGGGTGGGGGGCCAGCGAGAGAAACGGGGAGAGAGAGAGAGAGAGAGAGAGAGAGAGAGAGAGAGAGAGAGAGAGAGAGAGAGAGAGAGATGATGATGATGATGATGAAACTTTATTTATCAACGGTAAAAGGTTTTGACAGAAACAAACCGTCATTTTACAAACTTGCCGTTGCTAACATCTGCAACATAAAATAGGTTTAATAATAAAAATAATAAAGACATTATATTTACACACATTATTTCATGCAACAATACTTTAAAAGAAAATAGAAACAAAATAATAATTTTTTAAAAAATTATATACACAGAATAATAGTAACACTCAACATTCATCTTATACCACACACACACACACACACACACACACACACACACACACACACACACACACACACACACACACACACACACACACACACATACATACATACATACATACATACATACATACATATATACACACACACACAAACACTATACATAAATGCATGTGGTACATGACAGTATTAACCATCAGGGTTTGTTTAATTAAATGCCCAGTTTGGCTCATCAGGTAATCGAAAAGTTTCGTTTTAAAGATTCCAAGCGAGGCTATAGTCTTCAAATGTGCAGGAATAGTGTTCCATACAAACGGTCCAGAAAATGATAAACTAGTTTTAAAGAGGTCAATTCTAGGCAGAGGTAAGGGTAAAGTATTGTTCTTTGAGGTCCGTTCGCGTGCTTGCTGTGGCATAAATTTGGTGGTTAGATACTGCTGTGTCATGTTATTTAATATCTTGTGAATGAGGATGCATTTGTTAAAACTAAGTTGTTGACGCAGGCCGAGAATGTTTAGATGTCTAAATTTGTCTATGGTAGGAATGGGCCGCGTATCTATCATTTTGACGGTCCTTTATATATAGAGTTTAACCTGTTCATGTGCCGACATCACTACAACCGTCCCACACGGTGGAGACATAATCAGCGTGAAACTTGATATGGGCATGAAAAAACAGTTTGAGATAGAGAGAGAGAGAGAGAGAGAGAGAGAGAGAGAGAGAGAGAGAGAGAGAGAGAGAGAGAGAGAGAGAGAGAGAGAGAGAGAGAGAGAAACGTTTTTATTCAGGATAAAAGTTTTAGGCATAGCAATGCCTAGGAGAGAGAGAGACTGTCAGCTGCGATACTATGCGGGTGTATTGTGGGGTCTAAATCACTATCGTTATCCGTCGAGAGTTATAGAAAGTGTGCGCCTGGTAAACGATATTGCTTGATGTAACCAAATTAAATAGGGTTTGATTTTCGTGACAATAAAAATGCTCACATGGTGGCGCAGCGGATTTTCATATTCAAAGCATCATCGTCAGGCCCCTATGGTATTGATATATTGTATAACAAGCAAATTAATATTCATGAATTTCCTTGATATATTTTCCATCCCAAAATCATTTGCAGTCCCAAAAAATCAATGTTGATACTTGCATTTGTCAAAACGAAAACGCGAAATATGTTCATACTGCAACATTAACGAATTCTTTATATGCAGTAGGGATTAAATACTTCTTAGTGAACGTACGCTCGAAATTTCTTTCCCAAACACGCATGAAAAGACAGCAGACGCCAGCAAACGAGCGAAACGAATCGCTGAACGAGTGAAATTGACAAGACGCCCGCTAGCAATAGCGTAAGCGACAACCCGAGAAAAAGGCAAAATAAACAAACCTGCTGGTTCTTCCGTCATTATCTGTGATCTAATTACGAGTAGAAAGCACTGATTTATTTCATCGTCGTATGCCAATCACATGTTTTGTCTGAACACCGTAATCAGCCGCAAAATGAATAACGCGAGGCACAGATTTGTTTTCGACTGGGTACACAAATCATATTGAGCTTGATATAGTGCCGATAACTGACAGATGTGATTACTTGATCCGAATCAAAATATCCTCGTCTTACGACTCGGGCATTCTCATTCGGGTCTCGTAATCACAACTGCCTTTTATCGGCACTATATCAAGCAAAATATATATGATAACAACATTTTTTTTTCCAAAGATTCCGACTACTGCTATTCTCTCTAAATGAACATTTCGAATATCACAAGAACAAGTCGTATCAATGCAAAATTGAGTGAACGGTTCTAGGAGAAAACTAGCCAAGTGGAAAAAAAAATATAAGAGACGCTTATTTTAAAATTGAAATCTGTTGAATAAATTAACATATCGCCCATCCTTTTATGGAAACACTCTGTGATAGACCAGAACCATAATAAACTGTTTGCTGAACCACCCAATTAAACCAAATGTGTGGGGTACGGTTCTAGAAAGTCCGGGTGTACTCTGGTGTAAATTTCTCGCAGTAATTTCCAAATTTCTCCGAAAACCGCACACGAGAGTTTTTTAGAGCCGTACCTATAATTTGTAGAATACAATGCTCAGATACCTTTACTGAACTTTACTTCTTCTTTTTTTTTTTTCTTTTTTTTTTTTTCTTTTCTTTTTTTTTTTTTTTTTTTTTTTTTTTTTTTTTGGCGGGAGGGGGGGGGGGAGGGGGGGGGACTATTTCACAGTGTCTTCATAAGGGCAGGCTGATATGTCATTTCGAAGGTATCATATTTACAATATACGCGTCATGCAGTCATTGTTTGTTTCTGTTTTTTTTTTCCGGTTCAACTAGTTTTCTTCTGGAACTTTCCACTCGTTTTTGAGTTGATACAGCGTGAAGAAGAAAACTTTAGTCCCACCCCGTGCGCGGGCCAACGGCGGATGACGTCGGCCCGATGGCCTTTTGCGCATCGGGACGGACTTTTGTTATCAATTTACTGGAGTGCACACCATCCATGCCCTCCGAGACGGTTTAATGGTCAGCTTGACTGTACTTTGTTTCCGCGGCATGTTCGCACAAGAAAAATTTAACCATCCAACTCCGGAATTTTCAGAACGTCTGTTCACACATCGGTGATACTGGACGCAAAATAATCAGTGGCGGACACGCTTTTTGGCTTTTCTTTCATATTTGCGTGCTGGTCTCTGAAAATCATAGACCAGCACGCATTTGCACATTCTTAGGATGAGACCGTGCCAGCCCGTAATGAGTGGTTGTGTTGATTTGTCATGTTTTAGGCGCTGCGTCCGATAACTGCCCCTTCATCTCCGACCAACTCGTTAGAACTACATGTTCATCACGGGAAATTGCCTGCAGCCCCGGACAACAGGCTCAGATAATACACGCCTATTTCTATAATCCACCACACGAAGACGTGTGTTCCGGAAAATGCAGACAAAGCCCGAAAGCAGATAATCCTGACCAATGTCACCACGCAAAAGGCCAATGTTGGCAAAAAATCAGTCTCAAAGACCTTCGTGCACTTTACAGGTTGTGTCGATCGAACTGCACTCTCCCAGCGTTTGTACAAGATCAACGTTTTGTCCAGTCGAAGGTCTTCGTGAACTACATCTGTGTCGCAGGTATTTATTTTTCATTATTATTATAAGTAGGGACAGAATGTACATGGTGTATATGTGTAGTTGTTTTGTCGGCTGCATAATATGGTTGTAATTGAAGGGGTGGAGGGGGCGGGGGTGGGGGTGGGGTGGGGGGTTAGAAAATAATAGTAATGACCGTTAAGTCGACGACAATAATTTATAGTTAACAATCTGATATATTAAGTTTGGGGGAGGTAGGAAAACATCGAATATTTTGTTATTTGTTTATTTATTGTTGTTTTGTTGTTGGTTGGTTGTTTTTGTTGTGGTTTTGTGGGTGTTTGACCTGACAGCCCTGTGAAGGCAAAGGCAGTGTTCAATTTTGTGAAAAGGAAGATTTTCATAGCGTTACAATCAGGGGCGGATCTAGGAGAACCCCCCCGCCCCTCCGCAATTCTTTAAAATGCTACAACGGTCTCTTTTGGGGGAGTTCCCCCCCCCCCCCCCCACCGTTTGATATCTTGGCAAGTTTTGACACACACACACACCCCACCCCCACCCCCCTCTTTGTCTTGCTTTACACAATAATGTTATCCGAGAGTCCGAAATAGCTGAGGCGGTTAAACGTCGGAGCAGGACAGTGAAGGGAATCGCCGGGTCGTGGGTTCGAATCCCGTCCCGGCCTAGGTAGCTGGACTCACAATCCAGGGGGAAAAAACGGATTTGTTCAATAGCATGTCCGTTGAAAGGTCCTGGTAAATCAAAAGTGGCACAGTTGGAGTGCACCTGAGTTGATCAGTGTTCAGGTCGTACTCCATAGGCAATAGATTTCCCTGTCCCCCATAATCCGCCCGTCAGGGCCGTCCATGATCACCTCGGTGCTGTGGACGTTAAACCCGAACTAACCAACCAATAATGGATACTGCCGTTTTACACATACCAAGGGGAAGTACTCTGCGATCGACAGACAAACGGTTAGATCCCCTGCCGCCGCCTATCAAGCACCCAATCGGCAATACGCAGGTAAATAACAAGACAATGCCTTTTGCCTTTTAACGGGGCAAATCAGTCTCGAAGATGAAACATTGTGTGCAGTAATAACCGTGTCAACAATAATTACAAATACAAGCCATGTAACATAATTATGTGATAATCACTGAGATTTCCAACACAGGCCGTTTCTTGTTTCAGAGCAGACGACAATAGACCCGTGCACTATAATGCTAACGACAAAAACGAACTCATCTATTATGCTTCAATCGAACACTAAAAGTTGTTACAAAGTATGTGTAATTTCTCCAACCGACGTTCACGGTAACATCACATTTGGGTACAATTTTCTAACTGACGACACAGACTCTCTCAACACTGTCCAATACATGTTTAAATACCGCGATAAGACCAACTCGTCACGGGAATCACTGCACAGCTCCTACTACATTGATGGTTTTACTGAACTAAGGGTGGCGAAACTACAGATAAACTTCCAATTACCAGATCCGGCACGAGTCAGTCGCCTATGGATTCACTTCAATGGTAACTTTTTCACGTCACAAATAACCATTCGTCTATGTCCTCGTCCTATCCTCTTATAAAACTCTATTACAATAACCCGTCTGTCTGTGTGCGCGCGCGCGTGTGAGCGTGCGTGCGTGCGAGAGTTCGTGAGTGCGTGCGTGCGTGCGTGCGTGCGAGAGAGAGAGAGAGAGAGAGAGAGAGAGAGAGAGAGAGAGAGAGAGAGAGAGAGAGGATCTTATTACCTGTCATGCTAACACATACTCTGCGGACAACATAGTGCGAGTATGGATTATCAAATGTGTTTTCGGACACTGGACACTGGACAGTCGCTGTGAAAATTGTTATTCCTGTTGTTAGCTACTGTGGTCAACATCACTTGCTATCAAAGTACTACGACAACTCTAGGATTCACAGCCTCGACTGACGAGGGATTCACTTCAACACAGGAACTCACCCCTATTCAGAGTCTCACCACGAACCATGGATCCATCACGACCGCGGTATCCGACTCGACCCAGAGACTCACCACGACCCATGGATCCACCACGACCGCGGGATCCACCTCGACCCACGTGACAGAGCGCGAGAAGGAAGACACAGAAGAGAGCGGTACGTGCGCATGTTGTGCAGTGATTATAAACATGTGCAGTCAGTCAAACCAGAACCTTGGAAACATTATAAAACAATAAAAGATGTGATCATGTTTTATTTTGTTTCCCTTTTCTTCTTCTTCGTCCTCTTATAAACCTTCGGCTGTCGGTAGCGGTTTTTGCGATGATTCCGGCAGGACGTCAGGGTGTTGTTATTCCGACAGGAATCATCGCGACAAAACCCGCTACCGACAGCCAAAGGATTTACAAGCTCCTTGCTCTTGCAGCCTCCGGTACTGTTTGTCGTACCGATGGTTGGATGCACAATTAGGAGTTGAGCTAATTATTTAGCCTCGACGCAGTACAGCCGAGAAGATGAATCAACCATGATAATTCAAGGGTAGTGAAGGCGCCGAGCTAATCTGGCACTATCCTTGAATCATCATGGTCGATCCATCTCCTGCAACTGGTACACAGTCGTTAGATGACGCTTGAAAAGTTTACGGTCGTGGCGTTGAATGGCGTAATACAGTTACCACGGTCCAGCAGTTTAAGTATACAGTAAAGTTATGTTATGGTATCGGACTTCGAAAATTTCAAGTATGTTGCATGTAGATTCAGACTTCATAAAGGTATTTTCGTTCAGTTATTAAGTTCTAGTCCGTGGTGTTAACAAGTCTCATTTTCAGTCCTTACAGCTGACAGTACACTTATTATTGCCTGCGTGGCGGCCGCAGCTGCTGTGCTGGTGTCACTGGGAATTGTCGTTGTCTTCTGTAACAGACGTCGGTATTTAGACTTTTATCGTTGTCTGTCTGTCCATGTCCATCTGTCTGTATGCGCCTAACCTCAGGTGCCTGTTTGCCTGCCTGGCCGCCTGTCTTGCTACCTGACTTTTCGGACCGATTGCCTGACTTGCTTCTCACCGATTGTCTCGACAGTAGATCTACCTGTATCAACCTAACACTGCGTCTGTTTGGTTTCAGAACTTCGCATTGGCTCCTCCATGTACGTGGCTGAATGTGATTTTGGACCTTAAGATCTAAAGATGTAAGGTCAGAAATCGCAGATCCCCGCCCATATGGTCAATGTCTTATATTTAACCCATTCCCTGCGAGTGGACAGTGTTTCTGAAATCTGTTAACCCACTTAAACCCAAGGCCAATTTTTTTGCAACTTTTAGAGGTGTCACCTAACAGCTATGAGCCAGTTACAGGAGGTGGATTGACCATGATAATTCAAGGGTAGTGCCAGATTAGCTTGGCGCATCATGGCGCCAAGCTAATCTGGCACTAGCCTTGAATAATCATCGTCGATGCATCACCCCTTGTAGGACTTTGGGGTTAAATGGGTTAATTAAACATTAAAGAGCCCCAGCTGCCCGAGGAGCCGTCCGAAGCCTGACCAAGTGGTGTCAGCAAGAGGCATAGAGCCTCATGAGCCTCTCCAACTGCGGGGGCTCATGAGGATCTATGTCTCTTGCAGTTAGATTGGGTTCACCTTTTGGGGGCAGTGAAGGGGTTAATGAAGGTTGGTTTTCCTTCATAGATCGTCCTGGGGGTGGGGGGAGGGGGGGGTATCAACTGGCCAGGTGGCTCGATTCAACTCTGCTTAGTTGGGACACTCTCACGTGTGGTAGTCTGTGATTTTGGACATTAAGACCTAGAAGCGTAAATTCCAACGTCGCATACTTACTTACTTACTTACGCCCATCACCCCCCCCCCCCCCCCCCCCCCCTGGGGCATAGGCCGCCGACAAGGTCCCTCCAGCCGTCTCTGTCCTGGGCGAGTCCCCAGGTGTGGCCCATCTTTTTGGCATCTGTCTCCAGGTCACGTCGCCAGGTGTTTCGTGGCCGACCTCTCTTCCTTTTTCCCTGGGGGTTCCATCTTAGGGCTTGCTTTGTGGTGTTGGTTGCTGGCTTGCGTAGTGTGTGACCTATCCATCTCCAGCGGCGTTGTTGAAGCTCCACTTCTGCAGGCTTCTGCTTTGTCCGCTGCCACAATTCCTCGTTGCTGATTTTGTCCGGCCAGCGTATCCCGAGGAGCCTTCTCAGACTGTTGTTGATGAACGTCTGTATTTTCTTGGTGGTCGACACTGTGGTCCTCCAGGTCTCTGCTCCATAGAGGATTTCAAGTCCGCCATTGTTAAACCTTTGCTAAAAAAAGCCCTCTCTAGACCCTAACAATCTACAGAATTACCGCCCTGTCTCAAACCTCCCTTTTCTCTCTAAGATCGTTGAGAAGGTTGTGTTGTCGCAACTTCTCGACCATCTGAACCTGAATCATCTTCTTAGTCCCAATCAGTCTGCTTACCGTGCAGGTCATTCCACTGAAACTGCGCTTGCAAAAATTCTTAATGACCTCCTCGAGGCTCTTGATGATGGCAAAGTATCTGTTCTCGCACTGTTAGACCTATCTGCTGCCTTTGATACGATTGACCATGACATTTTGCTACAACGTCTCTATTCTGTGTATGGCATTCATGAAACTGCTTTATCGTGGTTTAGATCATATCTGACGGACAGAACTCAGTGCATAGTTGTTAATGATAAACTATCCAGCCCATCCACGGTGCGCTTTGGCGTCCCACAAGGTTCAGTTCTTGGACCAGTCCTCTTTACCCTGTATGTTCAGCCACTGGCCAGTGTCTTTAACCGTTTCTCTATATCACATCATGCATTTGCAGATGATACTCAACTCCATGACTCATGTTCACCTGATCAGATTATGGACACAATCGAGATCCTTCAGGAGTGCGTCTTGGATACTAAGATGTGGATGACTTCAAACAAATTACAGTTGAATAACGGAAAAACTGAGGCCATGATAATTGCTTCCCCGAGGTTGACGAAGACGCTGACACTCCCCCAGTCATTACAAATCTGTGGTGCCACTGTCCCCTTCTCCCCCCATGTAAAAAATCTGGGTGTCACACTTGATAGTAGCCTGTCCATGCGCCTTCATGTGAACAACGTTTGCAGATCCGCCTATACTGAACTGCGACGTATTGCTTCAGTCCGCCACTATCTGACACCTGAAGCAACTAAAGTACTTGTCTGCGCTTTTGTTTTGTCTAAATTAGACTATTGCAATGTTCCCAGTGTCTGATTGGCAAACTCCAGAAAATTCAAAACTCAGCTGCCAGGTTGATTCTTAGAGTCCCTAGATCAGATCATATCACACCCCATCTGTCTGCCCTACACTGGTTACCTGTTACAGCTAGGATTCAGTACAAAATTGCATGCATGACTCACAGTTGTATTACCTGTTCCTGCCCACACTACCTTGCCTCTCTTCTCCAGCTGTATACGCCCTTGAGACAGAATTTGCGCTCTGCTGCCGACTCTCGAGTTTTACGTATCCCTCTTGTCAAAACAAAGTCGTTTGGTGAGAGGTCATTCAGATACCAGAGCCCAGTTGTTTGGAATGATCTCCCACGCGAACTGAGATACGTGGATTCGAGAGAGGCATTCAAGCGTGCCCTAAAGACCCATATGTTTTCTGTCAGCTACAAATGACTTTGTCACACACCTGTCATGTTAAAGTCATCTCTATCTATTTATAGAAGTAGTGTGTGTGTGGGTGTGTGTGTGTGAATGCCAGTATGAGTCCATGAGCGTAGCACTTTTGAATGGTGACTTTATAGCTTGTTTACAGAGTGCGTTGTATTTTGTTTTTGTACTTTTTGTAAATTCCATTTTTGTAATTAGTTATTTTTTGTACATTAGTTTTTGTTAAGCGCCTAGAGCTCTAATCTGAGGTTAGGCGCTATACAAGTACTCATTATTATTATTTGTACTGGTTTCACGTTGGTGTTGAACAGTCGGATCTTGGTGTTGACTGACAGATCTCTTGAAGTCCAGACGTTCTTTAGCTGGAGAAATGCTGCCCTGGCCTTGCCTATCCTGATCTTCACGTCAGCATCCGTCCCCCCCTTCTTGTCGACTATGCTGCCGAGGTAGGTGAAGCTCTCCACCTCTTCTAGCGCCTCGCCTTCCAGTGTGATGGGCGTTCCACTGGCAGCGTTGACTTTCAGCACCTTGCTCTTTCCACGGTGGATGTTCAGGCCTAGCCTTGCGGAGTTCACTGCCACTGCGTTTGTCTTTTCTTGCATCTGTTGTTGGGTGTGCGAGAGCAGGGCTAGGTCATCTGCAAAGTCCAGGTCGTCCAGTTGGGTCCAAAGTGTCCATTGGATGCCATTTCGCTTCTGTGCTGTGGATGTCGTCATGACCCAGTCGATGGCCAGAAGGAACAGGAACGGTGACAGCAAACACCCCTGTCTCACCCCTGTCCGGACTTGGAAGGCCTGGGTGAGCTGGTTTCCACAGATCACTCTGCAGGTCAGTCCCTCGTAGGAGTTCCTGATGATGTTGGTGAGCTTTTCAGGTACTCCATAGTGTCTCAGCAACTTCCACAAGGTGGCTCTGTTGACGCTGTCGAAGGCCTTCTCGTAATCAAGGAAGTTGATGTAGAGGGACGAGATCCACTCTAGCGACTGTTCCAGGATGATTCGCAGTGTGGCGATCTGGTCAGTGCATGATCGGTCCTTGCGAAAGCCCGCCTGTTGATCTCGAAGTTGGGGGTCCACTGTGTCCTTCATCCTGTTGAGTAGGATCCTGCTGATGACTTTGCCTGGGACAGACAGTAGGGTGATTCCTCTATAGTTGGCACAGTTGCTGAGGTCTCCATTTTTTGGCAGCTTGACCAGGTAACCCTCCTTCCACTCTGCTGGTACTTGTTCTCTCTGCCAGATTTTCCTGAAGAGGGGGTGGAGCATCTCGATTGTGGTTTCAGTATCCGCCTTTAGCGCTTCTGCCGGTATACTGTCGGGTCCGGCTGCCTTGCCCGACTTGAGCTGTTTGATGGCTTTCCGGATCTCCTCCTTGGTGGGCTCGCTACAGTCTATCGGCAAGTCTCTCTCGGCTACCTGAATGTCTGGTGGGTCTTGTGGAGCTGGTCTATTTAAGAGCTCCTCAAAGTGCTCCTTCCATCTGTTCTTCTGTCCCTCCTCTCCTTGGGTGGCTCTTCCCTGTTTATCCTTTACTGGCCTCTCTGGCTTGGCAAACTTCCCTGAAAGCTTTTCTGTGGTGTTGTAGAGCTCTCTCATGTTTCCATGTCGGGCTGCCTCCTCTGCTTCTTGTGCCAGTGACTCTACAAAATTTCTCTTGTCTGCCTTGATGCTATTCTTTACTATTTTGTTGGCTGTTGTGTATGCCACCTGAGCGCGGGCCTTCTCTGTTCTTGTGCGGCTGTTGTTTACTTCTGCTTTCTTCTTCTTTCTATCTACTACTTTCTCGAGTGTCATTGGTGTTATCCACTCTTTGTGAGTGTGCTTCCTGTATCCCAACACCTCCTTGCATGCTGCAGTTACTGCGTCTCTCACCCCTCTCCACTGCTCGTCAATGGTTCCTTCGTCCAGAAGCTCTTGGAGAACCTGGAACCTGTTGGAGAGGGCGAGTCTGTACTCCTCATGCTTGCCTGAATCTTTCAGCAGCGTAGTGTTGAACCTCTGGCGCTGACAGGTCTCGCCGGTCCAGTTCCTCTTCAGCTTCAGTTTCATTCTGGCAACAACCAGGTGGTGGTCTGAAGCAACGTCGGCTCCTCTCTTCGCTCGGACGTCCTGGAGAGATCTTCGGAACCTTCTCGAGACGCACACGTGGTCGATCTGATTCTCGGTTAAATGGTCCGGTGATACCCATGTCGCCTTGTGGATGCGCTTGTGCGGGAAGACTGTGCCGCCTATGACAAGGTTGCTTATGGCCCATAGGTCTGCAAATCTCTCTCCGTTATCGTTCATTACTCCCAAACCCTGCTGCCCCATAACCTCCTCGAAGCCCCTGTTATCGCTGCCGACCTTGGCGTTGAAATCGCCCATGATGATGTTGAAATCTCTTCTAGAGAGGGTTCCAACGATGGTCTGCAGTCTATTATAAAACTGGTCTTTGGTCTCGTCATCGCTGTCGTTGGTTGGGGCATAGCACTGGATGATGTTCATGCTAATCCTCTTCTGCTGTGTTCTGAACGAGGCTGTGATGATGCGTGGGCCATGGGCTTCCCACCCGATGAGAGCACTCTGCGCAGTTTTGGAGAGCATGAGAGCCACTCCCTCTGTGTGTGGTGCATTGTCCTCCTCATGGCCGGAAAACAGCAGCCTCTCTCCTGTGGTCAGTCTCTTCTGTCCGCTGCCCGTCCATCTGGCCTCACTGATGCCAAGGACGTCGAGACGGTAGTTCCTCATCTCCACTGCCACCTGAGCTGTTTTCCCTGCTTCGTACATGGTCTTCACATTCCAGGTTCCGATGTTGATGGTTGCCCTGGTCGAAAGGATGGTAGTCTGCTGAGTGGCTTCCTTTCGGCTTTCACCACCCCGCGTCATAAATCCTCCAGCTGAAGGTCCATCCTCTCCCAGGGCCGAGTCAGTTGTTGGTTTTCTTGTTGGCGTTTCTGTAGCAATGTGTGTTTTTTATGGGGTGGGGCAGCTGACCCCACGCCCAACCCTCCTCCTTTCACATCCGGGCTTGGGACCGGCCATGGCGGAGTTCAACGTCGCATACAAGCACACATATGCTCTTGCCTGTCAACCCCCAACCCCCCTCCCCCCCTCCCCCACCCCCCCCCCCCCCCCCCCCCCCCCCCCCCCCCCCACCCCAGCTCCTCTAGATTGCTTGATTGTGCCAGTGCTTATCAGGCAGCCGGCTTGAGCGGATTCTGTTCGGTTCTGATCTTTTTCCGTCATCTGAAACAACTGCAAAAATATGGAAGAGTTATTGCATATCCAATCCGCAAATCGATAATCAGCTCTCGCAAAAGCCTCCAGCAGACATTTTGCATTGAAAACGTACTTTCTTGCGTATCTTTGTATAACAAATTTCACTTTGTAATACGTCTTGATAACACATTCAGCATGTTACCGTGGAGTATCAACCGCCGTGATACATCCTTAGTACCCATTAGAACCCAGTGCGCAAATGCCATCGGGCCGACGTCGGCCGCCGTTGGCCCGCGCACGACTCAACGGCGGCCGACGTCGGGCCGGTGGCCTTTGCGCATTGGGTAGCTTGTTCGGTGTTAAATGTCGGTAACTAATTGTATATCCCTCCCATCCACCCCTCACCCCCACCCCCATCTCCACATCCCCCCCCCCCCCTCTCAAAAAAAAATGCTTAGGCTCGCCTTCACTTTTCGGTAACACGTTCAAAAAGTGCTGCATGCAGATACATAGCTATATGCCACGTATCCGGTTGCCGCAACTCCGGATGCGGCTACTCATACGCCATCAAGTTCATTATTAGGTGGTGGGTTTTTCTCTGTTCAGCCGACGTGGGGGCAAAGCGACACCAAAGGCAGACGACCATGGACCCCTGCCCTCAAAGTCCGCTGATCCTCCCTCTCCACACGGCGATGACGGTGCACACTCAGAATGCCTCATGGACGACAACCCAACCAGTCAACGCGGAGCCACACCACGTGACATGAACATGGAACCACTCATGGCGACGCAAACAGGATGCGACGCAGGAGATGATTATGGCCGTCTGCAGCATGATGGCGCGAGGGTGGTGGTGGTGACGGCAGGAGGGAATGAGGTTTACGACCACGTGACTACTGAGGAGGGTGTATACAATGTGCTACAGCGAGAGAACAAGAAACGAGAAATAGTGGACAACATCTACAACACCACTTCTAACCTGTAACCCATTCAGTTCTGATACATTTACCTATGTCACCGTTGCAGTGCATGGGGAAGTTGCCAATCACGGCAAAACCTGTCCAAATCCGTGGCTGTTTGTAACCCTTCAAGCATGCACTTGGTTTCATGGACGCAGACAAGAGAGACTATTTTGCCAAAGCACAAAAGTACTGATCTAAACTTATGTTCATTAAACGGTAATAACGAGTGTCAGGAGAGCTTGAGCGGGGTGGGCATTGTGTCTAGTGACGTGCTGGGACCCGAGGGAACTTAACCCATTTAGCCCCATGGCCATATTTCCCAAATTGTGGAGGTGTTAACTAACGCCTGTGTACCAGTTGCAGTAGATAGACTGACCATGATAATTCAAGGGTAGTGCCAGATTGGAGTGGCGCCTTCAGGCGCTAAGCCAATCTGGCACTATCCTTGAATTGTCATGGTCAGTCCATCTCCTTCTGTAGGGCGTTGGGGATAAATGAGTTAAAGAAGTCGTTCCTAAAGCATTTTCGTGGATTTGGAATCACAGTGCTATCACCTTAAGAAAAAGCGTTTAGGGTGTCCGTCCAAAGTAAGACAGAATCAATGCGACAAGAGTTTTTTTTTTTTTTTTTAATCAAGATTATGTTGATGCATCATAGGACAAAACCAAATTACGAAATTCGAAACGACGCAGAAGTAGTTACAGATTTTTCTAAAAAAAGTGAAACCTTGTTTCATGTTAGGCAACATGTGCCTAATATAAAACAGCAGCCGCCACTAACTGCTAACCAGCCGATGATTGCAGCGAGAATTTTGCTCAAACAAAGCCGCTTGGACTGTGACAGGTACAGAAGAACCCAAAGGAGAAAGAAGCACGCTTAAAAAAGACAGTTACAACATAATGCATAAATATTTAGGGTAACTACCCTTCTTCTTTTCTAAGCGCGTTTCTTTCTCCTTTGGGTTCTTCTCTGCATTTTACACGCTTTTTGGTCTGGATTGCCCATGACAGGTAGTTACTGGCTATTGAAACTCATGTGCAGTTCGATCCAGGTCTCCAGACCTATTATTAGCCTACTTTGTTCGCTTTGAAATAACCGTGCCATTTCTCAGCTTAGTCAAGGACAAATGACATCGGTGGAAGTTGACCTAATTGAATATGACCCCGAAAGTCAATGCGCAGCATTTTTTTTAACATGTTTTGTCGATGAAGGTATTTATAGTGAACATGTGCAATATAATCACAATAACAGTGAACATTATCACATGAAAAATAAACAGTTTGCTATTATGTAAACTTTGAGCCGACGGAATTCTCCACATGGGTCATGGGTTCACCCCGAGTAGTTTCTTCAGCCTCGAGGGACTATTAATAGCAGCTCTGCTTTCCCTTTTAGACAGGTTTCGTCAAAATCGTGAATCACGGTTTATATCAAACTTTGCCTGTAAATATGCTTCGTTCTCACACAACTCTAGGAAATTGTATATTGTTTATTGGTAAAAATCGTATATTGTTTATTGGTAAAAGTAGCACGGGAAAACCCTCTGGCATAATAGCCAATCATTGAAGTCACGTGAATCAACGATTCACAGACAATGAAACTGTGTGATTATAATAATAATAATAATAATACCGTTATTATATAGGCGCTTTTTCTCAATTTTGGGGAAATCGACTCAAAGCGCCGCGCCTGAAGCCCAACACACACACTCACGAAACAGACACGGATTTACGCCATTTAAGACAAACACAGTACAAGACAAACGAAGGGCCAAGTCAGCTACTGAAGTTACAGAGAATTTTTGATCGCTTGTATTTGAAATTTGTAAAGTGGCCTGAGACCGGTACCAAAGTGGGGGGGGGGGGGGTGGAAGAACCGGAGTACCCGGAGAAAGAACCCCCGACGGTCCGCCCGAATTAACGGTGACACTTACCAGAGGAGAAAAGTCCAACGCCGGAACCCGGTATCGAACCGCGCACCTTTGGCATTGGTGGCAGGCGCCTTAACCACTGCGCCACGGACCGCCCCGTATGTCCATTTTACAAGGTTTACTAACATTCTGGTGAAACAAGAAGGTATGAGAGTAGTGTAGCACACATTATAGGTTTCAGTACCGTAGGAAAGTGAGTTAAATATTACGAACTATCCACCATCGTTCCACCCCGCATCCCTCACCTCTTGTATGCCCATTTGTGATAGATTTTCTTTAGCTGGGCGCCTTTAGGCACCACTCTTGAATTAGCATGTCGATCCATCTCCTGTTGTACGGCGTTGGGGTTAAATGGGTTAATTCACAGTTTTTGTCGAAACTCCTGAGCAGTGTTAACCTGCTTTTTATTTCCGTTTTTTTATATCGGGTTCAAGCTGAGTAGGATGCATGACTCATAATGTAAATGCCGAAGTCACTTTCCGAGTCTTAGCTGATGTTCATCCCATCGCTGCTTTTCCCCGAACCTCGCGAGCAGCGGGTGTCAGGTCTTAACTGGTGCTCCGACTGGTGCCCTTGCTCCGATTTGTTGGCTGCCGGAGGGGAGGGTGCTGCGAAGGCTATTGATGGAATGGCCGGGGGATTTGATTGGTCGGCGTCTCTGCTGTTCGGCCTGCTGATTTGCAGAGAGCATCCTCTGTTTTGGATAATGTTGTTCCGTCTGACTGACAGAGGTCAGTTCCTCCCACTATATTTTCTCCCTAAAAGAGCGGCACAACGCATTTTTGTCATAAAGCATGAAACGCGGGAAGGTGCTTACAAGTATAGATCTACGTTGAACCGAATGTACGATCCAGTCGACTTCGCTGATAACAACCCAGTGCGCAAAAGGCCATCGAGCCGACGCCATGCCCGATCAGTGGCGGCCTCAAGTTCGGCGCGTCGGGAAGGCCGGGCACGAACAGTCGGATATAACAACGCTGCTAGGGAAGTTCTCACTTAACATTTTCTACCTGCAATTACCTCGCTTGTGACAAATTTCAACAACAATAGACAACACAAATTCAAATTCAAATTCAAATAACTTTATTAGTATCCCTTGAAAGGGCAATTACATTTGTGTGGACGGGGGGGGGGGGGGGGGGGGGGGGGGAGGGGGGGGGAACAATCAAATAAACTGAAGTCATTCAATAAACATTAATTAATATCAGGACATTCTAATATCCGATTTGTACCTGATATTAATATACTAAATCTGTAAGATTTATAATAATAATATTAAGATATATTAAAAATCTAAACTAATACAATTACTAAAACATTATTTAAAACTTAAAGAGAATTATTAACGACATTATCAGCGAATACATTGATGTCTTACTTTCCACTTACACCCTCTACAACTGTCCATCCAGGCCAGCGATACCCACGCGATGAAACAGCTGTATAAAACAACACACACACACACACACACACACACACACACACACACACACACACACACACACACACACACACACACACACACACACACACACACACACGCACACACACTTTTAACAGTTGTGTAGATTTACAAAATATTTAAGAGTCGGACGGCAACAGGGATGAAAGACAATTTCCTGCGGTTGGTTTTACATGATGGTTGTCTGTATCGGCGGCCAGACGGGAGCAATTCAAAGAGGTCTTTCATCACGTGAGCATCACTAGCCAGTTGTTATAACCCGCCCCCTTAGGCCGACCATTAACACTCGCGTGGCGTGGACGTTAACTCGTTCAACTGTTTCATTTCTTTATGTGTTTGGCTCTTGTTTCTGAACGTATGAAACAACCTACAAACACATAAAGAAATTAAACAGTTAAACGAGTGACATACATTTTTTTTAAATGAGTAAATCTTGTTACGTCAATATCCGTTTTGGATTCCTCAGTGGGATTTCATTGTGTGCATGATAAAATAATGAGTTTTGGCCATTGTTTTACACCGACAGATGTTTTTGTTTGGATTTATGTATACACAGCTAGAGAGTGCACCCACTTGATGTACTCACAGTATCCGCAAGTTCGGACCAGGCTTTAAGCGTTTTTTTCCGTGGTCGGTTTCGGTTTCTTTGAATCACACAATATTCGAACACGGGCTTGTTCAACAGCATGTCCGTTGAAAGGTCCTGGTAAATCAAAATGGCACTGTCGCAGCGCGTCTGAATTGATCAGTGTTAAGGTCGTACTCCATAGGCAAATAGGTGTACCTGTCCCCCATCAGCCGTCCGTTTGAGCCGTTCACTATCAAACCGGTGCCGTGGACGTTAAACACAAACTAATCAACAATCTACTCAGTACGCAAAAAGTTATTGGGCCGGAGTCGGCCGCAGTGGGCCCGCGCCATTCGTGTTAGTGTAATCCACCGTCGTGCGCGGTCCCACTGGTGCTGACTTCGGTCCGATGACCCTTGCGTGCTGGGTAACCAAGTGAATAATGTGAACATTCCCAATGATGAGCTAGGTTTGTCCCCTGGGAAAAGATGATGAGAGATGTCCTGAAATGACTCTGAATCAGATGGAGAAGATGACCCGACCAAGATAGTTCAAGGGTGGTGCCTGATTATTTTGGCGCCGGAAGGCACCATCTTTGAACTATCTTGGTCGGCCGGTCCACTGTTGGGGAGAGTCAGGGTTGAATGAATACATGAACACAGTATTTAGCGCGGTGTGAGAGTACTTGTCGCACACCAGCATGCTTATAGCCAGGCGTAGGACAGTTTTGCCAGAACACCGTTGCCTTCAAAGCTTACAGAAATGTTCTTAACCCATTTAGCCCTGACGCACTACAGCAGGTGCATAGTAGTTAGATGACGCCTCCAAAAGTTGGGAAATACGTTACAATCAAGCATCCCATCAGTCGGAAAACCGTTAAAGTTCAGAGCAAAAAAAAAAGATAACTGCCAAGCGTGGAAAATGCAGAGAATAACCCAACAAAGAAAGAAACACGCTTAGAAAAGACAGCTACCACACAATTTGTCTTGTAACCCTCATTGAGAAGCCTGTTTCTTTCTTCTTTTCTCTGGAAAACATTTGGCGACAGATACTACTAACATTGTGATACAAGTCTTTGGTACACTATCTTAGAGCGTTGTGGAGCTACATTAAAGACAGAATATAATTTATAATGTATTGCCTTTGAGCTAATGTTATGAATAGCTAGTGACTTCAACTGACGCCTCCCACTCAATTAGGCTTTTGAAAATTGAGCCATTC
>BTPG01000006.1:179545950-179590950 GCA_036245525.1 Semisulcospira habei | reverse complement strand
TTTTGGGGAGTGCGTTCCACAGTATTGTACCCGAGTAAGAAAAAGACGTCTTGAATATGTCTATTCTGGGCTTTGGAACTACCAGGTCGTTTTTACGTGTGTTGTAGGGTGTGCTACAAGTCTTGAAAAGATTAGATATGTAAGCTGGTGTTTTTCCTACTGTGGCCTTATATACCATTACTAACTTATTAAAAATAAAGTGTTGACGGAGAGGGAGCATATGAAGTAAAGCAAGTTTTTCGTCGGTACTGCTTTGTTGTGGAATGTTTTTATCTAATATAAGTTTCGCTGCTCGCCTATGGAGTGAGTTTAATCTTTTTAAATTTGCGTCGCTACAGCCATCCCACACAGATGAGACATAATCAATATGCGATTTAATGTGTGCATTATAGAATAGTTGTCTTGTTTTTCTGTCAGTGAAATATTTTAGTTTAGCAAGAAGAAACAAATTTCTTGAGACCACCTTGCATATCTTATCTGTTTGGCTCTGCCAGCTGAGACAGTTATCAATGTGTGTGCCAAGTACTCGATGTTCTTTAACTTGCTGAATTTTTTCTGATCCCAGAAACAAGTTCAAAGGAGGGGGATTGAGCTGATGTTTTTGTCTGGTGGCGACGAGCATGCACTTTGTTTTACCAGTGTTTGGAATCATGAAATTATCCGCACACCATTTTGATGTAACATTTAGACCCTGCTGAAGGGTGAGGTTGACACTGAAAACATTTGCATCAGAAAAGTCTAATGTGCCATCATCTGCAAAAAGGCTGCAGGTGACTCCAGTAGGAAAAATATGTAGAGGAAGATCATTTATAAAAAGAGAAAATAATAAGCGGCCGAGTATTGATCCCTGTGGCACACCATGACGAATTATACCCTCTGCAGATTGTTTGCCATTTACAAGAACAAATTGAGTTCTATTCTCTAGGTATGACTGAAAAAACGCCACAGCGTTGTTACTAAGCCTATATGCTCTAAGTTTCTGTATAAGTAGATTATGATTGACTAAGTCGAAAGCTTTGCTAAAATCTAAGAATACTGTCCCTGTCGTTTGCAGTTTGTTCATTGCATCGAGCCATCTATCAATCAGATGAATCAGCGCTGTATGACAAGAATGGCGTTGTCGAAAGCCTGATTGCAAGGGGTGTAAAACTTGATGATTTTCCAGGAACTGTTGTAAATGATGGTGAATATGTTTTTCTATTGGTTTCGACAAAGTCGAAAGTAAGGAAATGGGCCTAAAGTTATTTGGCTCAGAAAGATCTTTAGTTTTGGGCAAAGGAATGACTTTTGCTTTCTTTAGGCTGGACGGAAATGTTCCCTGTCGAATACAAAGATTGTAAATATACGTCAGAGAATCAACGACATATGGGAGAGCTAGTTTTAGTATTGTAGTACTAATGCCGTCATGACCAGTTGATCTCTTATTTTTTAGCTGAGATATCGTTTTACCAACGTCATAAACCGTTATAACAGGAATGTTGAAAATACTTGACTTGAGCTTTTCGGCACAGAATTTATCAAGTACGTCTGATATCTGTGACATGTTTGGACAACTTTGTAATAGGACATCAGCAGCAGATAGGAAATGCTTATTAAATGTATCTGCTGAAACACTGGTGCATGCCGGTTTTTGTTTAGATTTTGTAAATGTGTTCAGGGCGCGCCACACTGTAACTGTGTCCCTTTTCTCATCAATGATCCTTTTAAAGTGACACTTTTGGGCTTCACGAACAAGATATTTTACCTTATTTCGCTGTTTACGATAGGCATCAAAATCCTTGTGTTTTTTAAGTTCATTACGAAGTGACATAGCATCCTTGATATTTTTATTTAACCACAAGGGTGGCTGTGCACTTTTTACACGTTTTCTCGGTATGGTGCATGTTTATCCAGTACACTTAGAAAAAGCTCATACCATTCTGCAAGCGCAGAATTCGGATCCGTGTAATTATAAACGTGACTGAAACATACTTGACAGAGATCCGATAGGAAAACATCTTTGTTAAAGTGTTTATAAGATCTGAATTTAATAGTGATGTGTTGGTGATTTTTGGGGCGTCGATCACCTTTCAGAGCCCAGCTACAACAGACGGGATAATGGTCACTAATAGCAACCTCGGGCACCTGCACCCCTAATACTCTAGTCTTGTTGTTTGTGTAGATATGATCGATCAATGTTGAGGAACTGGCAGTTACTCTTGTTGCTTTAGTGACCAACTGTTTGAGACCAAACAAAGTAAGAGTAGTTTCCCAAGCAGGATTGGAAGAAAACAAATTGATGTTAAAGTCGCCTAAGATTAATAGATCAGAAGTACATTTGGTTGCATTGTCCATCATTTCCGTAAATGTGTCATACCATTCAAAAGTGGCTGAGGGATTTCGATAAACAAAGCAGATTAATAACGGGGTGGCTTTGTTTGCTTTTAGTTCAATCCAAACGCTTTCCACTAGGTCTGATTCTAGATCTGTCCTTCTTCGAGCGCAATCCCTAATTGAATTGTTTAAATACACGGCTATACCCGTGTGTTTAGGGGAAACAGGATCGCGACGAAATACATGAAAACCCGGGATAGAAATGGCTTCATCACTGATGTTAGAGCACAATCGTGATTCAGTTATTCCAAACACATGGAAAGCGTTTGGTTGACTCAACATCACACATAAATCTGGAACTTTGTTATACAAATGATATATATTTAAATGTCCTATAAGCAAATGATGCGTATCAGGCTTGTCTGTAGACATAACTGATGTAGAAAGATAACAATAAATCAACACCTATGAGCCAAGAGCAAAAGATATATATTATTGTATAGACGTGTGTTGTTTTTCAGTGCAGACAAGGAAAAACAAGGCAGTCTATACGTTGACACACTACAAGTTCAATGTGTCTTGACCAACTGTCCAGTAGATGAAGAGTTACTCGAAGTTTTCCAAAAGGCGTCAATAATCGCTTATGACTGATGGTGTGCTGGGAAACACACAAGGAAAAAATAGTGTCACAGTGCACTCGATGTGTGGTACGCTTACACAAAGATACCTAACCAGCGTCCCAAATCGCTCAAAATGTAAATTATGTATTCTCGTAGTGATAATGTTACTGATGTAGTAATAGACGAAGGATAGGAAACACCGTTACAGTGCGCACACGATATAAGAGATTAATTAGGAAGCCGAGAATGTCTATGATGTAGGAGATCACTTAGGAAGCAATGTGTATGATGTAAGAGATCACTTAGGAAGCAATGTCTAGTCACTGAAATTCTGCTGAACAACTGGCCCAACAGACAATTCATAGAATATAATGTTTAATAGATGTATATAGGAGGATGCTCTGGTTATAGTCTCAGTAAACACAAGCTGAGCGATTGTACTGAGCCCAGACGTCGTGGTGCGTATACGGAGTGTGTGCCGGTGCGGTGACGTTGAATGGGTAGGGTTGCGCCATAGTGTTCCCCGAAAAGTGGTCCGTTGGCGCCGCACGATACTGCGAGTACATTGCAGGAACTGTCGGGAACTGCAGTATGTTAGGTGACTGCCACATATTCACGAACTGTTGATCTGGTGCCTCCTGTTGCTGTGGGGGTGACATCATACTGTCTTGTATCAGCATGTGTCCGGCTTGCCTCCCTTCCGCCAGCCCAGAGGGGACAAAAGCCGAACAGGCCCATCGCTGTTGCTGTTGAGATGTGCTGTTGAAACAGTCTCGTGTTATCTGGTGGCTATTTGCATCATACTGTGATCCTGGTAGATGTAGAGGACGCAGTCCCTGCCACAATTTCAGAATACAGTCCTTGAGAGTTGCCGCTACGCCTCTCACCACGGTCCCGGCCACTGCTCGGAGCACGGATGGCTGTGGAGGTGTCAGGAGGCACCCCACCCCTTTTCACGTTAATGGCCAAGCTAATTGTGCCCTGCCGGCTAGGGTCGATTGGGTCACTGCGCCTGTAGAGCCTTTTGCGCGGAAATCCATCTGTAGTAGAGAAAATCAGCGTGTTGTCCACAAATGTTACCCCACGCTTTTTGCACATGTGGTATAGGTTTCCGTTGGAGGCAGTAATAGACCTGTTCAGCTGTTGTCCCCGCTGGGCTGGCAGAATGGAGGAAGCTTGGATGCATGCGCTGGGGAATACCCGCCGACATTGCCGGGCAAGCTGGTCCCACACAGCGCTGGTTACTTCTGTCTGCTTACAGTCGTTCACTCCGACATGGAAGGTCACAAGAGAGACTGTGTGAGAGGGTTCTTGACTCCGGAGCCAGCCAATCAGGTGGGGAGTTTTCAGGCCAGACACAGATATGACCTGCACCTTTTCCTCTGGGTACGTAGACATCTTCTCCGCCTTGATGTAGTGAACAACGGAGTCTCCGATAACTAGAGTATTGGTGTCGGCGAATACCGAGTGTTGAAGTATCTGTTCCTCTGGAGACAGCCTGTGAAACGGTCTGTTGTTTTGCGGCTGTTGGCCGCTGGCTTCAGTAGTTTGGTTGATGATCTCGGGCTGGCCGGCGGTTATCCGGACAGGAATGCGGCGTTCCCGGCTTTCGTTCTCACCCACTCTCATAGCCTGGAGGGATACAGCCATGATGTCGTCTTGTGTAAGAAGCGGAGGGGCGGAGAGTGGGGATGCAACTGTTTCTATGTCCATTGCACACCTCTGAGAGGTACTGCTGTCAAGGTCAGCAGACAGAGGTGTAGGTGTACTGTCAGAGTTATCAGTCACTGATCGACTGTTTGTATGGGCTGATGCTTTGTTCAGTTTCTTTTGCAGATCTCGGAGGCGCTGCTTGTGATTCTGTTTAGCCGTGGATAAACCGTTTACAGTGCTGTCCATAGCGTGCTGAGCTGATTCGACACTATTTATCCTTTCGTCGAGACTAGACAACATCTCGCCCATGCAGGACTCTGTGGCTTGCAGATCCTTGGCTCTCCTCACTGCTTCATCGCGGATGTGGCTGTCAAGTTGATCAATCTTGACGAGAGCCGCTGACAGCCCTTTAAACAAAGTGTCTACATCAGCACGAAGACCCGCGATGATATTAAGAGCATCGTGTAGGCGGGAGTACAACTGTGATGAATTCTGTAGTGCTGGTAGAGCGGCAAGATGTCGGAGAGGGAGCACGGTGTTCATGGAGATAACATGAGCGGCTGCCTGGGTCATACCTGGGTCGCTGCTGTTGGTTATCTCAGGTGGACAGGAAGCTGGTCGAGACGCAGGGAGCAAAGTCACGGTGTGTAACTCTGCCTCTGACGGGCTGATCTCAAAGTCAGTTGCGGGAAGGAGGGTTTGCATGCCAGGAGATGACACTTGCAAATCATTCACGGCTGCAATAACAGGAACAACACACGCTGAATCTGTAGGGGGTGTGGCTGTAAAGGAGACACGATCTGCCGACGATGACAAGTGCTGGGGCGAGATCGGCCTTAGCATGTTATCCCCCTTCGGTATCAGCATTAGGAGCGAAACTCCTGAGGTTTCCGTTAGAGAGGAGCGGGTGGGAGTGATGGGAGTGTCTGCCAAGGAGACGTCGAGCAACAACCCACGTGATGCACTAGGGGAGATGGTGGGGGAGGTGAAGGATGGTGTGACTGTGAAGGGTGATGTGGTCTGGTTGCTAACAACCCTGTTATCCCTCGCCTCAGTGGATGTGAAATCACACACTGCAGTGGAGGATGAGGACTGGTGCGGATATGGGGGGTGCTGTGGCTCGCAGCTAGAACACAGGGGTAGGTGACTGAATGTTGGCGGGGGCACATCATCTTCGTTAAAGTTCCCGTTCTGTAGTGACCTGACCAGGGCACACAGCTGGTGGAATTCCGTCTTCACCCACTCTTCAGCTCGTATTCCCTGGATCAGACAGGTTCCTCCCATGCTACGCTTCCGTTTGTAATACAGGGTCACAGTAATGTAGTTGACGCCCGCCCGTTTCACTTGTACGAATGTCTTGGCAAGTGAATTAGGAATTCCTGCTGCCCTTGTACGAACACTGAAGTCAGTGCGGTCGATAGTGTTATTGTCAAAGTCCACATCCTTCCAAGTCACTTCAAACCCACTGTTAGTGGACTCTAGAAGGTGAACATAGCGAACCGACAATGCCTTTCTCCAGCGTTTCAGAACATGGATATTTGTGTCATTGAACACTTTCTGTTTTTCATCGAGAGTGTCTTTCACAATGGGATCTTTGGGATTAGGTGATTGGGAGGGGGTTTGGGACTGGAGGGTAGGCTGACACGACTGGACCGGGGAAAAACATGCCATGGTGAAGACGATATCGCTATGGGGGAAAAAAAAAAAAAAAAGAGGCGGGGTGGGGGTGGGTGGGTTGGGGGGTGGGGGGGAAGTTGATTTTGAGAACGGGGTCAGAATAGTGGATGGATGGAGGGATAGGTAAGGTGTAGACGAGTTAGATGGGGGCAAGAAGGTGGAGGTACTTTCATTTTAGCATGCTCAGTATTGCTTAGGTGAAATAGAGTAGTAGTTCCATCTCATCAGGTCTTTACAGTACCCATGCGCCGCCAGGCAACCTCAATATCAAGGACGACAATTAAGAACTGGGAGAAAACTCGTTGAAAATTATAGTACCTTTGCGCTGCCAGGGAACCTCAATTATCAAGGGCGACAATCGACAATAGGGAGAGAACTCGTTGTTGCACCAACGAGACGACTCCTAGAGACCATGTTTTAGATCCAATTGAAGCATATCACTATGTAGAGCAACAGTAAATGACACAGGTTAGAACCAAAAGTAAAATATACGGCTATCACACAAATCACAGCTAGTGAGAAGAGCGGCACTGGAAATCCGTTCGAAATGATAGAAACGTATGCACAGTTCGAACACGAACTCACACTAGAGCAATTAGAGTCTGGAATGAATTAGATTTGGTGTGTGGATTGCGCGGTCCAGGAGTAAACGGTAAAAATTGCAACTGACCGTTACTGGACAGGGTCACCAATGATGCACAGTTTATGCACGGTATTTACATGACGAAGTTGGCACCAACAGAAGTACACATTTGGAATCACAGCCACAATAAATGAAATATTATCTCGCAGCTAATACAGTGTGGAGGGCTGCTGGATCCCTGGTGGCGCAGAGAGAGAGAGAGAGAGAGAGAGAGAGAGAGAGAGAGAGAGAGAGAGAATCAATGAATCAATGAATCTTTATTTTACAACGGTGAAGATATTAACACAGTCAGTGATTATATCATTTTTCGTACCTGCCGTTGCTAAAACTACGGCTAAGTACAAAATATACATAAAACAGGGACATCAAAGCACAGTGATACAAAATATACAGTCCACTAAAAACAAACACACTCATGCACGCACAAACGCACACACGACGCGCGCGCGCGTGCACACACACACACACACACACACACACACACACAGTGACACTCACATGCACACACACACACACATACATACACGCGCACACACAGGGCATGATAGTTAGAATATACAGGTACATTCGTGTATCTACGTAGAGAGGAGAGAGAGAGAATCTTATTACGTGTCATGCTAACACATACTCTGCGGACAACATGGTACGTGAGTATGGATTATCAAATGTGTTGTCTGACACTGGACACTGGACAGTCGCTGTGAAAATTGTTCTTCCTGCTGTTAGCTGCTGTGGTCAACATCACTTGCTATCCGGCAAAGTACTACGACAACTCCAGGATTCACGGCCTCGACTCAGGGATTCACTTCAACACAGGAACCCACCTCGACCCAGTGACTCACCACGATCCATGGATCCACCACGACCGCGGGATCCACCTCGACCTACGTTACAGACCGCGAGAAGGAAAACGCAGAAGAGTGTGGTACGTGCGCATGTTGTGCAGTGATTATGAACATGTGCAGTCAGTCAAACCAGAACCTTGGAAACATTATAAAACAATACTTTTGTTTCCTTTTCTTCTTCGTCGTCGCCTGATTAACCCTTCGGCTGTCGGTAGCGGTTTTTGTCGCAATGATTCCGACAGGAATAACAACAGCCTGACATCCTGTCGGAATCATCGCGACAAAAACCGCTACCGACAGCCCAAGTTTTAACAAACCCCTTGCCCTTGCAGCCTCCGGTACTGTTTGTAGTACCAGTTGTATGCACACGGAGCTGAACTAATTTAGCCCCGACGCAGTACAGCAGAAGATGAATCAACCATGATAATTCAAGGGTGGTGCCAGATTAGTTTGGCGCCTGATTGCACCAAGCTAATATGGCACTGCCGTTGAAAGTCATGGTAGATCCATCTCCAGCAACTGGTACAGAGTTGTTAGCGACGCCTGCAAAGTATGCGGTCGTGGCGTTGAATGGCTTAATACGGTTACCACGGTCCAAACAGTTTAACCGCCATTGACCCCTGACGCACTACAGCAGGAGATGGGTCGACCATGATAATTCAAGGGTAGTGCCAGATTAGCTTGGCGCCATTCGACGCGAAGCTAATCTGGCACTACCCTCCGGCTGGCACTATCATGGTTGACCTATCTCCTGCAACAGGTGCATTGTCGTTGATGACGCCTCCAAAATTTAGAGTGGGAAATACGCGCGTCGGGCTGAATGAGTAAAAATAGATATACAGTAAAGTTATGTTATGGTAATATACATGCTGTCGGACTTCGAAATTTTCAAAGTATTTTGCATGTAGATTCAGAGTTCATAACGGGTTTTCTTTCCATTGAGTTATGAAGTTTTAGTCCGTGGTGTTGACAAGTCTCATTTTCAATCCTTACATCTGACATTCCACTTGTTATTGCCTGCGTGGCGGCCGCGGCTGCTGTGCTGGTGGTGCTGGGAACTGTCGTCGTTGTCTTCTGTATCACACGACGGTACTTAGATTTTTATCGTTGTCTGTCAGTCCGTGTCTATCTGTCTGAATGTGCCTAACCTCAGGTGCCTGTTTGCCTGCCTGGCTGACTGTCTTGCTACCTGACGTTTCGCACCGATTGCCTGACTTGCTTCTCACCGATTGTCTCTACAGCAGATCTGGTCTGTTTGGCTTCAGGACTTCGTGTTGGCTCCCCCTTGTATGTGGCTGTCTGTGATTTTGGAAATTTAGATCTAAAGCTGTAAGGTCTGAAATCGCAGATCACCGCCCATATGCTCAATGTCTTATCGTTAACCCATTCCCTGCGTGTGGACCGTGTTTCTGAAATCTGTTAACCCACTTAACCCCAAGGCCAATTTATTTTTACAATTTTTAGAGATGTCACCTAACAGCTGTGTGCCAGTTACAGGAGGTGGATTGACCATGATAATTCAAGGGTAGTGCCAGATTAGCTTGGCGCCAGGTGGCTCGATTCAACTCTGCTTACTTGGGACACTCCCGCGTGTGCTAGTCGGTGATTTTGGACAATAATACCTAGAGGTGTAAATTCCAACGTCACATACAAGCACACATAATTATGTTCTTGCCTGTCAACCCCCTCCCCACCCCCTCCTCCCTCCCCCCCCCCCCGCCCCCCTCAGCTCCCCAAGATTGTTTGCTTGTGCCAGTGCTTATCAGGCAGCCGGCTTGAGCGGATGGTGTGTTCGGTTCTGATCTTTTTTCGTCATCTAAAACAACTGCAAAAAATCTGGAAGAGTTATAGCATATCCAATCCCTGCGTTGCAAATCGATAATCCGCTCTCGCAAAAGCTTCCAGCAGACATGCTTAGATTTTGCATTGTGAACGAACTTTCTTGCGTATCTTTGTATAATAAATTTCACTTTATAATAGGTCATGATAACACATTCAGCATGTCACCATGGAGTATCAACCGCCGTGATACAGCCTTAGTACCCAGTGCGCAAAGGCCATCGGGACGACGTCGACCGCCGTTGGCACGCGCACGACCCAACGGCGGCCCAGGTCGGCCCGATGGCCTTTGCGCTTTGGGTAGCTTGCTCGATGTTAAATGTCGGTAACTAATTGTATATCCCTCCCAAGAAACGAGAAATAGTGGACAACACCACTTCTAACCTGTAACCCATTCGGTGCTGATACATTTAACAATGTCACCGTCGCAGTGCATGGGAAAGTTGCCCAATTACGGCAAACCCTGACCGGATCCGTGGCTGTTTGTAACCCTTCAAACACGCACTTGGTTTTTAGGACGCAGACAAGAGAGACTATTTTGCCAAAGCACAAAATACTAATCTATACTTATGTTCTTTAAACTGTAATAACGAGTGTCAGGAGAGCTTGAGCGGGGTGGGCATTGTGTCTAGTGACGTGCTGAGACCCGAGGGAACTTAACCATTTATCCCCATGGCCATATTTCCAAATTGTGGAGGTGTTAACTGACGCCTGTGTACCAGTTGCAGGAGAAGGATTGATCATGATAATTCAAGGGTAGTGCCAGATTGGCTTGGCGCCTTTAGGCGCCAAGCCAATCTGGCAGTACCCTTGAATTGTCATGGTCCATCCGTCCCCTGCTGTATGGCGTTGGGGCTAAATGGGTCAAAGAACTTGTTTCTAAAGCATTTTCGTGGATTTGAAATCACAGTAGTGCTATCACCTTAAGAAAAAGCGTCTCGGGTTTCCGTTCAAAGTAAGATAGAATCAATCCGACAAGAGTTTTTTTTAATCAAGATTATGTTGATGCATCATAGGACAAAGCCAAATTATAAAATTCGAAACGACGCAAAAGCTATTTCAGATTTTTTAAAATAGTGAAACCTTGTTTTATATTAGGCGACATGTGCCTAATATAAAACACCAGCCGCCAGTAACTGCTATCCAGCTGGCCCTCTGATGATTGCAGCGAGAAGTTTGCTCAAACAAAGCCGCTAGGACTATGAGAGGTACACAAGAACCCAACGGAGAGAGAAGCACGCTTAGAAAAGACAGTTACAACATAATTTTTAAATATTTAGTATAAATACCTTTCTTCTTTTCTAAGCAGGTTTCTTTCTCCGTTGGATTCTTCTCTGCATTTTACACGCTTGGCAATCACTTTTTGGTCTGGATTGCCCATGACGGGTAGTTACTGGCTATTGAAACTCACGTGCAGTTCGATCCAGGGGCCGTTTGCATGAGCGGCGCTCCTTCCTTAGTGGCTGGTGCAGGACTAAACTCGCTCATGGAACTGGCTCCTGGTCTCCAGACCTACTATTAGCCTACTTTGCTCGCTTCGAAATAACCGTGCCATTTCTCAGCTTACTTAACGACAAAATACATCGATGAAGTTGACCTTATTGAATATTACCCCGAAAGTCAATGCGCAGCATTTTTTTAAACTTCTTGTCGATAATATAATCATAATAACAGTGAACATTATCACATGAAAAATAAGCAGTTTGTTATTATGTAAACGTTGACCCGACGGAATTCTCCACATGGGTCATGGGTTCACCACGAGCAGTTTCTTTAGCCTCGAGTGACTATTTTTAGCTGCTCTGCTTTCCCTGTTAGACAGGTTTCGTCAAAAATTGTCTATCACGGTTTATATCGAACTTTGCCGGTAAATATTCTTCGTTCTCTTACAGTTCTAGGAAAAGTGACGTATATATGTTTATTGGTAAAAGTAACACGGGAAAACCCTCTGGCATTCTAGCCAATCATTAAAGTCACGTGAATCAACGTTTCACAGACCTATTCCTTAGACAGGTCTGAAGGGAGACTAAAGTATAATGACTGTGTGATTATGTCCATTATTCAAGGTTCACTAACATTCTGGTGACAAAAGAAGGTGTGAGAGTAGTGTAGCACACATTATAGGTTTCAGTACCGTAGGAAAGTGAGTTAAATATAACGAACTATCCACCATCGTTCCACCCCGCATCTCTCACCTCTTGTATGCCCATTTGTGATAGATTTTTAAAATAAATGTCAATTTCTGGGAGACTGTTAGAGCCACATACTGTAAATCTGGCACTACGTTACTATGTGATCAGATCTTTGAATTAATTCCGTTATGCTGACCTCCATTAAGTCATTCGCGGCCAGCCGCATCCGGATGCGCGGCATTAGCCGCGCATCCGGATGCGGCTGGCCTAGAATGAGTTAACCTGGTTCATGCTTGAAGTCAAAATATCATCACAAAATATTTGGATGAAATCGGGCCTGTGGTTCCAGAGATATTGCCTGCACAAAGGTTCACACAAATATACTGACAAGCAACAGAAATGCGACCTTTTTGGAATCATCGGAAACACTTCGAAACAGGTCGCATTTCTTTTGCTCGTCAATGTCTTACCTGTCCAGCCTTACTTCAAATGTTACAATTTAATTATATTTGTAGAATGTACCATAACCTTTTCGGCTTTAACTTTTGAAAGTGTAAATTAATGTAGATCAGTCACTTGAACATAATATATTCTCTCTCTCTCTCTCTGTCTCTCTGTCTCTCGGGCTCTCTCTCTCTCTCTCTCTCTCTCTCTCTCTCTCTCTCTCTCTCTCTCTCTCTCTCTCTCTCTCTCTCTCTCTCACACACACACACACACACACACACACACACACACACACACGCACGCACGCACGCACGCACGCACACACACACACACACACACACACACACACACACACACACACACACACACACAGACCCATGAGTGCAAGCACAGGCAGTCCGGTTGTTTTGAAACCAATTCCCTATATATAGACACATTATGTATTATTATTTGTTTTCCTCCCTACGTCACATGACCAGTCACTTTAGCGCAAACCGTAGCATGTGATCGTGATATAAAAAACCCTGTAGCGAAAAATGGCGGACGTTTTGTAGCCCTCTCGATGACGCATCTTGAATGCCAGTTTTGTTCTATAAAAGATTGCCAAACGTTCTAAAGTACAAATTACTTAGTGTTGTTCGAAACAACAAGCACACTCCGTACTGGAGGCGGCAGCGTCATTACATACTGTAAATTACGTCATAAGTCTTATGTATAAAGGTATATTCATTTGACGTCAGTCATGTCTGACGTGATCCAGGTCGCAAGATGTCTTCTTGATTTCTTTTACGAAAATAGTGGAGGAATGAAAACAAATACGTTATTGGTCAGAGGGGTTCGCTGCACGGACCCTTGTAGGCCACGGACCACAGTGCTGTTTCCGTACTGTCCAGTCTCTTAGCCTTAGTCAGTCCCAGTCATCCCCTAATTTTTCAATTCCCTAAAAAACACTACCGCCCATCAGCTGCACATTTGCCATGCACAAAATACAACAAAACAAAAAAAAACAGCACATCACCCGTCTCATTTCTTGGCTATGAAACTGGTTCCTTACCAACCCCACACCCAAGCACAGCTGAAATCAGCGTGCCCCTCAAATCACTACGTCAAAGGCAACTCAACATAGGCCCACAATTGTCCACTGGATAAGCTCAGGATGGTATGAATCAAAGCACCAAACATGTCTCCTCTCAGCTAACCACAAATTTCCAGCAAATTCCCACATTCAGCCCAACTGCAAATTTTCAAACAAGGCAAAAATTATTTTTAAAAACACGGGGCCTCTTACTGCCTGAACTTCCCAATTTAAATGTATAACGTGACCTGTAGGCCTTCGGGAGGTCAAAGGAACCATTGTACCCCTCAGGCCTTCGGCCTTCGGGGTACAATGGTTCCTTTGACCTCCTCCCTTAGGCCTACAAGGGTCCGTGTAGCGAACCCCTCCGACCAATAACTTATATTGCACATGTATGTATATGGGACTGGGTCAACACGACCGGACTGCGTGTGGTATAAGCCGTTGGCAAACCAGGTCTTTCGCGGCCGCCTGTGACCCAAAACTTGACGTTTTTCATATTCAAATTTTGAACCTTCATTTTTTTTTTTTGGTTAAAGTATGACATTGGCAAAATAGATCCTAGCTCAGGAGCGGATCAGTTATCTCGGGGGGGGGGGGGGGGGGGGAAGGGGGGTGGTTTCCAACTTTTTGTTTGGAGCCCTCAAACTGGTACAAAAGGCCTGCCTGACACTAGACCAGGGGCCGAAAAATCAAAATGCGGGGGAGGGGGCTAATGGGGGAGGAGGGGGGAGGAGGGCGGGATGGGGGGGTTAGGAGAGGTGGTGCGTGCGTCTTACTCTCAGCTCAGCATTCGCCAAAATATCAAGCAACGGTGGGGGGTGGGGGGGGGAAGCTTCAAACACCCAAAAAAAGGGACTTTGTTATAGCATTTTAAAGAATTTTGGGTCGGGGGGGGGGGGGGAGGGGGGATCCGGAACCCCTAACCCTCTCCACCCCCAGATCCGCTCCTGTAGCTGATTTGCATGCTGTTAAACCCACATCTGCTCCATCTACACGTGGTAGACGGGTGAAGCATTGTCTTCAGGATAGCTTGGCTTCTAAGAGATCAACGTGAAAGTGCGGAAAAGACAAGAAATATCATGAAAAGTTAGCTGCTTGTGTCCATGGAGTAGTTCTCGCAGATCACGACTGCCGCACATTCCCCATATGTCTACAGTGTCGTGACCAAAGGACGTAGACACATGAAGGCACGCGCGAGGGGTCCCGCATTTTCTGACAAATGAAAACAAAAGGGGTAGGGTCCGTTCTACCGAAACTCGCCTACAAAAGTACAAACACTGTGACCCAAGACTCTTGAATTAGATAGCTGTATGCGATAAGCCTAGTGCGCAAAGGCCATCGGGCTGATAGCGGCTGCCGTTGGCCCGCGCACGGCAACGGCGGCCGACGTCGGTCCGATGGCCTTTTGTGTATTTAAACTGCTCCACTAGAACATAAATCCTAATTATATGTTTTCTGTAAAAAAAATTATTGTGTCTCAAATATTTTAAAATATCTTCGTATAATACACAGTTCAGAACCAAAACTAGTTGAACGAGAAGTCAAAGTACCTACACTACATTTCTTTGTTTTATGAAAAATGAAATATTTTTGTACGTGAAGCGTAATTTACACAGTAAACGTGTAGTCGGAACTTGTGAACAGGCGTCGTTATATCCGGCTTTTGTTATATCCGACTTAGTTCACAAGCAAAGTTTAACCCTTCACTGCCAACTGACGTACACTGTGTTTTGTAATCTTCATTCATTCAACTCGAAAAGAAATTCCCCAGTTGTCAAAGGAAAATGGATACAAATTGGGGTCTCAGCAAGAGGCATAGATCCTCGTGAGCGCCCGGCATTTGCGCGGGCTCGTGATAATCTATGTCTTGCGGTTGGATTGCGTTGACTTTTTCACCGACAGTGAAGGGGTTAAGAATGGTGCAGCTGTATCAGAGCGTTATTTGCCCCTCGTGTCAATTTTCTTGGTGAAATCCATTGCACTGTTTGGCTGTACGTGTGGTGTGACACGGACTCCACTGACAGAAATAAATGTCCTGAAAACGTTGACAGATGGCCTGTATGTGAAATCTGCGTCGCGATGACTGTGACAATCACACCGATCTGCCGCTTCGTAGATGACGAATATTTTATGATTCAAAGAAAAGGGAAGCGAACTCGGAAACAAACGCTTACAGCCAGGTGAGAACATGCGGATACAATGAATACATTGAGTGGGTGCACTTTCTAGTTGTGTATCCGATACGCAAAAGGTTATCGGGCCGGCGACGGCTGCCGTTGGCCCGCGCACAGCTGTGCGCGGGCCAACGGTGGCCGACGTCGGTCCGACGGCCTTTGCGCACTAGGTATACAGTATAGGCTGTTTGACATCGAAGCGCACCGGCAACGGCTTTTGTTTTTTCTCGAAATATCTCCACACAGAAACAGGGCTGGTGATTGTCAACTTCCTCTTTCTCGTGAAAATGGATCTGTGTTGTACTGGGATGAATCAATGATCAATGAATCTTTATTTTACAAGATATCTTGTATATCTTGTATCTGAGGTACATTTAATGATGTAATAGCAGTCATTTCATGAAAAGTTTCCAAATATTTACTACCTTACTGCAGAACTGGCAAATAATACGACTTTCTTAAAAGTAAATCTTATTACCAGGTCAGCTGGTTTGAATAATATTTGTTCTAAGAGTGATTATTTTGTTAACGGTTCATTACTTACTTACTTACGCCTGTCACCCCTAACCGGGTATAGGCCGTCGACGAGAGACCTCCAGCAACTCCTGTCCTGTGCTTCTCCTTCGATTCTACTCCAGGTGGTTCCCAGTCTCTTGATGTCTGCTCCCCCACCCGGGTCTGCCCTGGGGGACTTGGGTGGGGTTAACTACTTTTTAGTTCCCAGGGTCACCCTGGTCAGCCCCACGGGGTGGGTTTTCCATTCTATTTTGGGGCATGTGTTTCTGTCTACCTTTGGTCCATTCACCTGTATTTTCCTTTTTTAAACTCTCCCTACTGTCTGCGCTGCCTGTAGCTCTTGATATGGGATGTGTGTTGCTAAATGGTCTTAATCCAGACCAAAAAGGTGACTGCCATCCCTTATTCCCAGTTTCTTCGGCTAAAAAGAATATGTTCCGAAGAATCAGATTTTGATGTTCAATCCAAAGAAATGGCTGGATTTTTCATCGACAGACACTACCCACATACTGTTGTTCAAGGATCTCTCCAAACGGTTCAAAAACTTAGTCGCGCGAGTACACTGCAGACTAAACCTACCGCTGATAGTGACAGGCCTATCGTAACCATGATCTACCATCCCCACACCAATCCGGTGCGTAAAATCCTTCTTTCTAACTGGGGTCTTTTGTCATCCAGTCAAGAATCTGCTGCTATCTTTTCTGAACCTCCGTTGGTAGCTTTCAAGAGGGATATTAATTTGCGGGACATGCTTGTTCGCTCTACTCTCAAGCCTCGTCATACCACCAGAGCCTCCGGCTCCACTCCGTGCAATGTTCCTAATTGCAAGACGTGTCCTTTTATTTGCCCTTCCACCGTGGTCAATGGTCCACGTTACAAATTCAACATAGACAGATACTTCACGTGTCAAACCACCAACGTGATTTATGTCATCTCCTGTGTTAAATGCGGCCAACTCTATGTTGGAGAGACGGAAAGAACCATCAACGACCGTTTCAAAGAACATCTTCAGTCTGTCAAGTACCAATACAACAGACCGGTCGGACGACATTTCAATCAGGCCGACCACTCCGTCTCAGACATTCGAGTTAAAGGCCTCTGGCTTATGCAAGCCAGTAATGTCTGGGCCAGGAAAGACCGTGAAAAATTTCTGATTAATAAACTGGGCACTGTGGCGCCACTCGGGATGAATATGAAAGATTAACATTGTTTACCTTGCTTGTGTCTGCTACTTTACCTCACTGATTTACTACTCACTAATCAGTTAGGTGATGTTGGCGCTGGTTGATATGTACATTTCCCTTGGGGACTTTCTCAGCGCTGGCCGAACGTTTAGTTGGATCCCTTGCCCTTCCCTGTCGGGCACCGGGTCTCCGGCTCACGGTTTGATACGCGGTTTTGGGGCGGGGCGATCGTGTGCATCCCTTGGGGATGTATGTGGTCGTCTGGTTGCGTGCCTGTGTGTTTTTCTGTGGGCTGGTGGGTGCCCATTGGGTGGGGTTGGTGGCTCTGGCTGGTTGTCTTCCGCCCCCCCCCCCCTTCCTTTTTTTTTTTTTTTTTTTTTTTTTTTTTTTCCCTTCCTCCTTACTCCTTCCCCCCCCTTCCCCCCCCCCGCCCCCATCTCTCTCTCTCTCTCTCTCTCTCTCTCTCTCTCTCTCTCTCTCTCTCTCTCTCTCTCTCTCTCTCTCTCTCTCTCTCTCTCTCTCTCCCCCCCTTATTTTTTGAGTTACCCTTGAAGACGGTTTCACAACTACCTACTCTCCACTTATACCAATATTCTCTTACTGAATTTGATTCTTTGCTTTGTTTTCATGACTTATTACTTGTTGTGTACCGTGCTAAATGCTGGGGTTTTTTTCCCGGGGTCCTCCCGTTTTTCCCCGAGGTAGTCCTCAACTTGAAGGTGATATAAAGTTTGCCTTCGGGTTGGTGTTTAGCAGGCTTTGTGTATTAGACACTCAGCCTACTTCGTGCCCAAGGGTACTCCCCATTCGTTCTCTCTCTCTTTCTCTCTCTCCGTCTCGCTCTCTCTCTCTCTCTCTCTCTCTCTCTGGCCTCATCTACACGCCTTTTCTTTCGCTCGCTCCTGCACGTGCTTGCACACACTCTTGTCTCTCGTGAGTTCAGGTTCTTTCCGAGTCTCTCTCTTACGCGATTTTTCGTCGACGTCATTTTTACTTTTTCCGCACTTTTGTTCTTCCTTTTCTTTTATTTTACGTCACCTCCTTCAGTTGCCACATTCCTTCTGCCATTGAAGATAAGTAGCGGCTAATCTCTATGTTTGTTTGTTTGTCTATTTTGACAAAGGGTATTTACCCGAAATATTAATAAATTGTGTTGTACCCGTCTTTTCTAAGCGTGTTTCTTTCTCCGTTGGGTACTTCTTTAAATGGTCTTAGCTTTATTTAGGCCCCATGGCGTAGGTTTATTTAACGTATTGGACTGGCTGGCGACATACATTCAATATTCTGTTTAGTTTTTTTTCACAAGCAGTGCAGGCACGTCCTGAGAAAGCCTTGTTGCTGTCGGGACGTTAAGCAATGTACAATCAATCTTGATGTCTGCTTGGAGGTCTCGACGCCAGGAGTTTCTCGGCCTACCTCTTTTCCTCTTTCCCTGGGGGTTCCATGACAATGCCTGCCTAGTGATACTGGAAGCTGGCTTTCTCAGGCTGTGACCGATCCATCCCCATCTTCTTCGCCCAATTTCATTCTCTGCTGTTATCTGCTCTGTTCTCTCCCAGAGTCTGACGTTGCTGATCTTCTCTGGCCAGTGGATTTTCAAAATTCTTCTAAGGCAACTGTTCATGAAGGTCTGTACTCTGTTGACTGTGGTTTTTGTCAATCTCCAAGTCTCTGCTCCATATAGGAGAACTGCTTTTACATTGGAGTTGGAAATCCGGACTTTGGTGTGTTGTGACAGCTCTCTGGAACTCCACACTTTTTTTAACTGGAGAAAGGCTGCTCTGGCTTTACCGATTCGTGCTCTGACATCTGCATCAGTGCCGCCTTTTTTGTCTATGATGCTCCCGAGATAGGTGAAGGACTCCACCTCCTCCAACGGGGTGCCAGCAAGCAAGATTGGTTCTTCCCTGGTTGTGTTCAGCCTCATTGTCTTTGTTTTCTGTTTGTGAATGGTGAGGCCCACTTGGGACGAGATGTCAGCAAGCCTCGTGGTCTTGTCCTGCATTTGTTGATGAGTGTGGGACAGTAATGCCAAGTCGTCTGCAAAATCGAGGTCGTCAAGCTGTGTCCACAGTGTCCACTGTATTCCACTTCGTCTGTGCTCTGTGGTCATCTTCATGACCCAGTCTATGGCCAGTAGGAAGAGGAATGGAGACAGCAGACACCCCTGCCTGACACCAGTTCTGTCCTGGAGCTCCCTGGTGAACTGCCCTTCGTGGATCACGCGACATGTCATGCCATCGTAGCTGCTCTTGATCAGGCGGACGAGCTTTGTGGGTTCACCGTAGTGTCGTAGGAGTTTCCACAGAGTCTCTCGGTCCACGCTGTCAAATGCTTTCTCATAATCCACAAAGTTGACGTACAGCGGGTAGCTCCACTCCAGAGACTGTTCCACGATGATGCGGAGAGTGGCGATCTGGTCTGTACATGATCGGTTCTTCCTGAATCCTGCTTGCTGGTCCCTCAGCTGGGGGTCAACGGAGCTCTTCATTCTCTCTAGGATGATCCTGTTGAAGACCTTTCCTGGTACTGACAGCAAGGTGATTCCTCTGTAGTTGGAACACTTGCTGAGGTCGCCTTTCTTGGGACGCTTGATTAGGTACCCCTCCTTCCAGTCAGCCGGCATCACCTCCTCTTCCCAGATCTTTCCAAACAGTGGGTACAGCATCTCCACTGTTGTCTCTAGGTCTGCTTTCAGAGACTCCGCTGGGATGCGATCTGGCCCTGCTGCTTTGCCATTCTTCAAAAATGCCACTGCTCTTCTGATCTCTTCCCGGCTGGGTCTGTCACAGCTGATGGGTAGGTCGGTCTCTGCCGGCTGGATGTCGGGGGGGTCGGGTGGGCTAGGTCTGTTCAGTAACTCTTCAAAATACTCGGCCCATCTGTCGAGTTGGTCTGCCCTGTCAGCAATAGGCTTGCCTTCTTTGTCTTTTACTGGTCTTTCTGTATGGCCATACTTACCCGACAATCTTTTGGTAATGTCGTAGAGCTGTTTCATGTTGCCGCTGCCTGCTGCCTTTTCTGCCTCTGCTGCCAGGCTGTCTGTGTAGGCCCTCTTGTCTGCCCCGATACTCCTCTTCACCTCGCGGTTGGCTTCCGAGTATTCCTCCTGTGCCCTTACTTTGGCTGCTCTCGTGCGACTGTTGTTGACCGCTGCTTTCTCCTGCTTCCTCACTTCTATCTTTTTCAGGGTCTGTGCCGACAGCCAGTCCTTGTGATGGTGTTTCCTGAACCCTACAGTGTCTTTGCAGGTTGAGTTCAGCGCCTCTCTAACTGCCTTCCACTGCTGCTCTGTGGTGACCGCCTCCTCTTCATTTACTAGCTCCTGTAGCGCTTGAAACCGGTTGGACAGCACCAGTTTGAACTCTTCTCTAACTCCAGTTTCTCTCAGGAGGCCTACATTGTAGCGCTGTCTTCTTGTTGTCTCTGTGCGGCTAACGGTTCATTGCGGATTTATTAAAATAAAAACAAAATAAAAAATATAAAAAACATCAGCTGACTGGTTGCGTGGTGAAATGACTGAGTGTTGCATTGTTGTGTGTTTTAGGATTTGTTATGGGTTGTACAGCCAGACAGAAAATTTAACCTGGAGGGATAAATACAGTAGTATTGTACTGTATTGTGTTGTGTCGTATCGTATCGCATCATGTCGCGTCGTGTCATGTCGCGTCGTGTTACATGGTATGGCATGGCATAGCATCGCATCCTATGGTATCGCATGGTATCGTTTCGAATCGCATCGTATTATGTCGTATCGTATTGTATAAAGTCGTATCGAGTCGTGTCGTATCGTGTCGAGTCGTACCGTATTGTATCGTATCGTATCGCATTGTATCGTATCGAGTCGTATCGTATCGTATCGAGTCGTATCGTATCATATCGTATCATATCGTATCGTATCGTATCGTATCGAGTCGTATCGTATTATATTGTATCGTATTGTATCGTATTGTATTGTATTGTATCGTATCGTATTGTAAGATATTTGCGACGAACATTGCGGGCTCCGATGTCAAACGACCTGTAACTTGTAGCATAAAACAAATGACAATGTCATAAAGACAGATGAAGAAAAATGTTCTACAAATGTGGAATTCGCTGTACTTTTCGTACATGTAACCCCTCCGCCGCCGGACCACAGCGAATCACGCCCAACTGCAAGAGATATAGATCCTCATGAGCCCCCGCATTCGAGGGGGCTCATGAGGATCTATGCCTCTTGTCGGCCTTTCACATTCGTGTGTCTTAGGCATACAGGGTTAATAGACGTGAGTCTGTGAGGGTCTCAGAAACATTTCTAGTGACTGGCATGGTGGTTATTTCCACCTCCGCCGCATCAGTCAGATCAGAAAATACCTCACTACCGAAGCTGCCACCAAACTCGCTGTCTCTCTCATCTTATCTCGCATCGACTACTGCATCTCTCGCCTTTCCGGTCTTCCTCACTCTACCACTCTCACGCTCCAGCGCGTCTAGAACAATGCTGCCCGCCTCATCCTCAGAAAGAAAAATTTCGACCACATCACTCCCCTGCTCAAACTCCTTCACTGGCTCCCCATCCCCCAACGCATCCAATACAAAATTCTATCTCTTTGCTACAAATCCCTGAACAAATACGCTCCTACCTATCTCTCCAACTTACTTCACCCCTACACTCCTTCCCGCTCCCTCCACTCCGCCTCCGACCCTCTCCGCCTCCTCATCCCCCGCACCAAACTCAGCACTTTTGGCCCCCGCTCCTTCTCCGTCTGCGGTCCATCCTCCTGGAACACTCTCCCACTCTCTCTCCGTCAGAAACACTCTCTCTCCTCCTTCCAGTCCGCCCTCAAAACTCACCTCTTTCAACAGTTCTAGCACTACATCACCACACTCCCCACCCCAAGCTGACCGTCGTAATGTATTTTCACTATTTGTGGTACGTGAGTCATTGTCTAAAGCGTGCGCATGCGTGTGCGAGTTGTGAGTGCGCGCTTAGAGTGATAATTATTATAAGATAAGCGCATTATTCTTCAGGACGACGATCGGTGTCCGTCAAGGATGCCTGCTCTCTCCTGTCCTTTTCAACATATTCCTGGAGAAGATCATGCAGGAAACCCTCCACGACCACCATACTTCAATCTCTATTGGTGGCAGATCCCTGTGCAATCTTCGATTCGCAGACGACATTGACCTCATGGCAGGCAGCAATAGTGAGCTCCAAAACCTGACAGACAAACTTTCAAGTAGCGCAGGGTCTTGTGGCATGGAGATCAGTACGGATAAAAGCAAAGTGATGATCAACACCACAAGCGACAGCAGCAGCAATATTCACATGATTGGCCAGAAGCTAGAAGAGGTCAATAGCTTCAAGTACTTGGGAGCCACCCTGTCCAAAGACGGTAGTTGCATAGCAGAGATCCGTATCAGGATAGGTACAGCAACATCCGCAATGGCCAGGCTGGACAGGATATGGCGAAGTAACTCCATCAGCTTCACCATCAAGTACAGGCTTTACAAGTCCCTCGTAGTGTCTATTCTACTCTACGGCTGTGAGACTTGGACACTGCTTGCAGACTCAGAAAAGAAAATCCAGGCCTTTGAGAACAAGTGCCTGAGGAAGTTGCTCCGCATCTCGTACCGCGAGCACAAGACCAACGAATATGTACGGAGCATCGTCACTTCCCTGGTGGGCCCACATGAACCCCTTCTGGCAACCGTGAAACGGCGCAAGCTTGCTTGGTTTGGCCACGTGACCCGACACAACACCTTGTCCAAGACTATCCTCCAAGGCACTCTCGAAGGAAGTCGTCGGCGAGGTCGTCAGAGAAAGAGTTGGGTCGCAAACATAAAAGAATGGACCGAACTCGAGATGCCAGACTTGCTTGCCACCGCCCAAAATAGAACTCAGTGGAGAGCACTGTCTGTTGCTGCTGCCTCTCAGTCCCCCCAACGCCCAGTTCGGGCAAGGGACTGATGATGATGATGATGAATTATTATTATTTTATTATTATTGTACTGATGTCGAGGACGATTGTGTCACGGTGTGTGTCAGTGAAGGCGCCAAGCTAATCATATATTACTCGCTAACCATAATGGTCGATCCGTCCCCTACTTTTAGCGTTACAGATGGAAAGTTATACATGCAGGCTACGTGTGTTAATTTCCTTCCGCGTATCGCTACATCATCCTAGACAACATGCACAGCACTGAGCTGTGTATAGGTCGTTTGACATCAGAGCGCACAACGTTTTAGGCAAATATCTTTGCAAAGAACTAGTTTTCCATACCAATCTTGAACAGATATCATTCAGTGACAGTTGACCTAATAAGATTTACTTTTAAGAAATTCGAACAATGTGTCAGTTTTGCTGTACAGTAGTAAAAATTCTGATTTTTTTCATGAAATGCCTGATTTTACATCCTTAAATGTGCCCCAGATATATTACGCGAAGCCCAGTAGAAGAACGATCCATTTTCGCGTGAAATGGCCAAGTTTTCAAACCTGAAACAGCACAGGCATACATGTAGTCTGCATGCTTGATCTCGATGTTAAAATCTGCCGGGGCTCTACTTAAGGTATGGAAAATGGCTTGTTCTTGTCTTGTCACCAAATTGACTGTACAGCAAAATCAACAAGTTCAGTGAAAAATATTCCATATTAGGTCAATTGGCACTAAATGATATTTGTTCTTAAAGTGGTACAGAAACGTGTTTCTTTGCGGAGATATTTGGCGAAAACGTTGTGCGCTGCGATGTCAAATGGCCTATGACCGATGGTATTCGTGTAGCCTAGAGATGCTCCACGCTGATCATGCACCTAACGCGGTTCTTGTCTCGGGATCCATTACACGCTTCGTGCACAAAATAACAATTATAGTCTACCTATGGGGTTAACACCGCCTGAGTTTGCTCTCCGTACAAGTAGCCGGCGACGTAGCGACATGACTGTGTTTCTGAAGTCTTTGTTAACTCATTCTACCCCAGACACACCACAGCAAGATAAGGCTCGACCATGATAGTTCAAGGGTGATGCCAGAATAGCTTGGCGCCTATGGGCGCCAAGCTATTCTGGCATCACCCTTGAACTGTCATGGTCGATCTGTGTCCTGCACTGCAATGCAGTCTTCAGAGGACAACGGCAACATTTGGGGATTTCGGTCTTGGGGTACAATGAGTGAAGTCAACGCCAAAGAGCTCCAGCGGTCAAATGAACCGACGTGAATCATGAGGTCAGCAAATCAGCAGTTGAGGCGGGCTCATGAGGATCTGTGCCTCTTGCATGTGGGTGCTGCGCGTTTATTTTTCGAGAGAGCTTTGCAACGAGAAAAGAAACACGCTTAGAAAAGACAATTAATTAGAATAATAATAATACATAGTTTTTATATAGCGCAATCATTCTTTAAATAAAGACCTGCTCGCACCATGTAGGCGCATTCCTAACACGAAACACACACACACACACACACACACACACACACACACACACACACACACACACACACACACACACACAGCCTACCTACATGGGCTACCCATATACGAAAACAGCCAACATTTCCAGGCAGCACATCCAGACTAAGCTAATCTTGATATATTACCTGGAAAAGATGAGTCTTCAAATTTGTTTTTGAAGGTCATCGGGGTAAGGGATAGACGGACATGCAGTGGAAGTGAGTTCCAATCGTGAGGGGCCTGATAACTGAAAGAACGGGCACCAGCAGTTTTTATGCTGACTCTGGGCTGAACAAGCAGTTTCTGTGAGCTTGAGCTTAGACTTCTACTAGGATTGTGCGATGCAAGGGAAAAAGACAGATATGCAGGAAGCGTATTGTCATAGTGTTTGTATGCCGAAGTGGCCAGCTTGTACTTTATTTTCTGTTTGACAGGTAGCCAGTGGAGATGCTTTAGCAGTGGTGTGACATGATCAGTGCGTTTTTTTGCGAAGGACTAACCGGGCTGCATTATTCTAAATCTTACAAAATTACTAAACAATTTATTGATATTGCGTCTTCCTCTCACGAAAGACACGTTGCAGATTGTGTACCTGTTTGTATGTCTATTGTCAAATTGTAAAACCCGAAAAAATTAATCAATTATACACCCAGTGTGCAAAAAGACATCGGCCCGATGGCCTTTTGTGCATTGGGGTGTTGTAACTGTCTTTTCTAAACGTGTTTCTTTCTTCGTTGGGATGGCCTCGGCATGGTACACGCTTGGCGGTCAGATTTCTGGCCTGGATTTCGTTGTTTCAGCAGTGAATGGGTTAAAATGTATTGTAAGCGCTGTAAGTGTGCTAGTCTGTGATTTTGGACCTCAATGTCCCTGGCCGTCCGGTCCAAATCACAGATCAGCACACATGCACATTATAGTAGCAGAGGTCCAAAATACAGCCACACACGATATACAGGTCTGCCTCAGTATATCGCGAGATCCGGGAGCTGTACACTCACACCGCGCTATTTGCGATCGCGCTATTGTAGTCCTGCATTTACATAGAATCGTGAGAAAATACAGTACAGTGCAATATAATACAATACAATACAATACAATACAATACAATACAATACACTTTATTCATCCCTCATGGGGAAATTGTATGTCTGCCGATTAAGACAATGCAAGTACATGCCTGAACATACACAGAACACCACATAATAAAACATAGAGTGCCAGATATAGAATACTGTGTCACATACCGCCTATCAAATATAAGTACCACATTACCGCTATCACAACAAAACTACTATTCACCTCTTTTTTACCAAACGGTAATATTCTCAAATGGGTCGGTTAACAGGTTGCTCGGCTGTGTAGCATTTCCGGTTTGGCCTTTCAGAGAAGTGTTTACGTGTGCGCGTTGGAAAGTTTTTTGCGAAGTTTTCGTGTATATGCATAGATATTTTGTGTAGCCATGTAGTTATTTAAGTGTTCTGTTTTCAAGTGTATCTCAAGCTAATAACACTATTTCTACACTTTATTTGGTCTCTACTTTTGGGTGGCAAAATATTCTCATGTTATTTATGAAATGTTTGAGACAACAAAACTTGTATTACTGCACCATACATGTATACATTAATATAATAATACTGAAAACAATGAAAGAATTGCGAGTAATGCATTCTAAGGATAATTCATGACACAAACACAAAAAAATTGACAATCTGCCAACAAACTCTTTAATTTTATCAGCATGACAATAAATATGAATTACTGGGTACATTACTACAAGTTTCACTATTGTACCGACAAAACAGAACAAAATAAGTTTCACTATTGTACTGACAGAACATAAAAAGTTGGAGGAAAAAAACAAAAACAAAAAAAAACCCACATTTACACAAAAGTTGAAGATCACACACGCCCATGATACAAAAACCGTATGAAAATATCAGGGCGTGAGTGAGACAACAACCTGCTGCCATCAGTAGGTAGGCCTTAGAGTCGGCAGTCCTAATCCCTACCAAAAATATGGGGATATAACTTCAACGGAGATTTTGATACGTGCAACAAAACGCTGCGCAAAATAACTATCTCCGCCACGGTTTGGTCCGCTGACGACGAGGAGTACCGGCAATTTAAAGCAAAACTTCCTCGAAACACACATGAACTAGACATAAAAATTCAGACTGACTTGTGTCGCTCGAGTGTGTACGGCCGGCCGATAAAAAACAGGCCATTTCATCGGATAGTGTGCGATGTGATACACTTTTTTACAAACAAAAAGGTTTCAAACACGAACAATAACGGCGAATGAAAGGTTTGTGGTCAAAACATGGCATTTGCAACAAGTCATACAGCTTTTTTTCGTTGTTGTGGCAACCTTTTACTGCGCAATGTCGGCCGCTAGATCGGGAACTTGTGTAGGGTTTTGTATTCACAGCTTCCATGTTTGCAAGCAAAACCGGAAGTCGTCCCCAGTAGGTCGAAGGTCATTTTCAAAATGGCCGCACCCATCATTTCTAATTAAAAAGACGTGAATACCACAAGCTTCAACTTGGACTGCAAAAGGTACTCGCGCCGACGTCAGCCTTAGCTGACCCGCGCACGACTGTGCGCGGGCCAGCTAAGGTTGCCGTCGGCCCGCGGACCTTTAGCTTGACGGGCAACCCGGTAGAAGCCAGAGACCCGTGCGTATTATATGATCAAATACCGCGGTATACGCTTGAGCGGGCAATACTGATGCTGACCTGTACACCAGGCCTGTCTTCCCGCTCCACAATCATGCACTGCCGATAGTTCATTTGGTATACGCGGGAGCGGGCAATACTGATGCTGACCTGTACACCAGGCTTGTCTTCCCGCTCCACAATCATGCACTGCCCATAGTTCATTCAGCTTCCTTTTAGTCAAACATCTGGGTTTCTCATCGCCTTCCTATTTCCAATGAAAACAGGATTACGCCGTGTGCATTCAGTTCATCCTCTTCGTACGTTTTGAGTGAAGAACTTAACACAACTTGGTTGGATACACGACTTCTGCCTGCATTCATCAGTGGGTCTCTAGTGACAATGGCTGCAAGAAAGGAAGCGAGGAAGACACTGCTGTTGGTGGTGCTGATCTTGATACCAACCGAGGGTACGTTTCAATGATTCGTGTTGTTAATGTTTATGTTCCTTTTATGGATGCTGACGGTGGTGATAATATTAGATAGTGAGTTAGTCATTTGAGTTTAAAGCCGAGATTCATGTTTTGTTTTTTGTTTTTGGGTTGTTGATTTTTTTTTGTTCCGTGCCGCACGTGGTTTGTTTGTTTGTTTGTTTGTTGTTTGTTGTTGTTTTGTTTGTTTTGTTTTTGTTTGTTTGTTTTTTGTTGTTGTTTTTTTGGGGGGTTGGGTTTTTTGTTTGCTTGTTTGTTTGTTTTTTGGGGGTGTTGTTTTGGGTTTGTTTGTTTTTTACAGCTAGGGCCCTGAGCTCACTGAGTTTGCCCAGGGCCTTTATAAAACACGCGGCGGATGTAGAGTCCAGTCGTCCCGGCCCCGGTAGCTGGACTCACAATCCAGGGGGAAAAAAACGGATTTGTTCAATAGCATGTCCGTTGAAAGGTCCTGGTAAATCAAAGTGGCACAGTTGGAGTTCACCTGAATTAATCAGTGTTCAGGTCGTACTCCATAGGCAATAGATTTCCCTGTCCCCCTATAACCCGCCCGTCAGGGCCGTCCATTATCACTTCGGTGCCGTGGACGTTAAACCCGGAACAAATCAATCAATCAATCAGAGTCCAGTCGAGTGCACACCGTGGACAGAGCCTGAGATACACCGAAGTCACAAGGGAACTCCTGTCAGCTTACACTTAGGCCTACAGACGGAATATTCCAGAGCCACACACCATGCATCTGTATTCCCTTGTATCGTAAAGTTATTTGTCAGTATCATCTGCTACAGGGTAAAGTTCTCAGTGTGTAGGTCTAGGTAAAACTGGTAGGGCTTTACTTGTGACTGCAGTGTATCTCACGTTTTGTGTGCACTGGACACGACTGTGCGACATGACTCTGCGCGCATATATATTTAACTCATTCAGCCCGACGGCCGTATTTCCCAAATTATAGAGGCGTCATCTAATGACTATGTACCAGTTGCAGAAGATGGATCGACCATGATAATTCAAAGGCAGTGCCAGATTAGCTTGGCGCCGACAGGCGCTAAGCTAATCTGACACTACCCTTGAATTATCGTGGTCTACCCATCTCAGTCCTGCTGTAGTGCGTCAGGGCTGAATGGGTTAAGTATGAGCGTCTCAGTCCTAGCGCCCAGTATACGACTGAGGCCTCTTCCCGGGTAAGGGCCGACCATGGTACAAGGTAGGATGTAAAAGTGAAACTAAAAGAGCAGCACATGTGTGAACATGTTTGTCAGTGTTTGGCGCCTGGTCGATTTGTCAGTGGCTGTTATATCACGCGGACTGAGGGGCTAAATGTAGTTTGGTTATTTATTCACGCTGACGCATACTCACGCTTTATATTCGCTTGTAGAGCAATATGTACCTTGCTGAGGTTTACGAGTTTGACATTACGATTCAGTTATAAAAATGTCTCGGTGGCTGATAAAAACCTCGACACTTAGCGTCTCAACTTTTATCATGCCATCTCGAATTTAAAAAAAAAAAATCGTGATATCGGACTCCTAAATCTCAATAACTTATAAAGTAAGGTTTGATTTTTATCACGAGAAAAATGCACACACCATTTGGAAATGCGAGTTTTGTATTAATAACATAAATTGTATATACACGTGTAACAAAACTTTTTCAAAGGTTCCGACCACTGCTTTTCTCTTTTCGATCGGGATTGTTTTTTAAATTGTATAAAGAGAACACGTCGTATCAACACAAAATGGAGTGGACGGTTCTAGGAGAGAACTGGCCAAGCGGAAGGGAAAACTGAAAAGGAAGAAGAAAAACTCCCATGGGCTTTTGTTATTTGAAGTTCACTGTATATTTTTAATATCCATTGCTTGTGTACGTGCGTTTGTTACGTGTGCGTGCGTGTGCGCGTGCGTGTGCCAGTGTTTTTGGCGTGGTTTAAAAAAAAACACGTTGTAATGTCCAGGATGACTGTGTATCGCGTCTACATGTCCGTACACTAAAAAAAAAACACATCCTGCTCCGGAATTTTCAAAGAAATGATTAACTCTTTTAAGCCCGACGCACGTATTTCCAAAATTTGGGAGGCGTCATCTAACGACTATGCACTGGTTGCAGGAGATGGATCGACCATGATAATGCAAGGGCAGTGCCAGATTAGCTTGGCGCCGACAGGCGCCAAGCTAATCTGGCACTACCCTTGAATTATCATGGTCGACCCATCTCCTGCTGTAGTGCGGCAGGGCTGGATGGGTTAAAAGTCTGTTCACACATGGGTTATGTTGGACAAACAGTTCAGAGACCGACACGCCTTTTGACGTTTCCTTCGTAGCTGTGTGCACCGTAAGGTCCAAAATCACAGACCGGCACGCATTAGCACAGTTTGGGACGTGAAAGCGCCACCCTATAAAAAGAACTGTTTGTATTAATTTGTTATTGTGCAGGTGCTGCGGCCGATGACGATGACTGCCCCTTCACCTATGACTATCTCCCTGGAGCTACATGTTCATCACGGGAAATTGCCTGTATCTCCGGGCAGCTGGCTCAGATTCTCGTCGCCTATTTCTTTGATCCACCATCTGAGAAAGTGTGTTACCGACGGCCTCAGTGCTCGCCAGGAGAGAAAGCAGATAATGCTGACCAATGTTATAACGCACTAGACAGACGAAATAACACAAAGTTTTGCTGGCAAAAACTCAGTCTACGAGACCTCAGTGTACTTTATGGTTTCTGTCAAACAAAGTGCACGCTCGATACGTCTGTACAAGAAAAACTTTCTGTCAAGTCCAGGGTCTTCGTACACTACTTCTGTGTCAATGGTAGTGACGGTATTTTTTTTTTTTTTTTTTTTTTTTTTTTTTTTTAGTGTATCGTGTGTAGTGGTTTTGTCGGCAGCATAATATGGTCACAATTGTGTGTGTTTGGGGGGGGTGGGGGGGGGGATAAAATAATTAATGGTGAAGTCGTCGACAATAATTAACAACCTGACAACAATATTATTAGTGGTATGAAAACATGACATAGTTTGTTGCTGTTTGTGTTTTGTTTGTTTGTTTGTTTGACATAACAGCCTTGAGAAGGCAAAAGACAGTATCGATTTTTGTGAAAAGCAAGATTTCCAACGTATTACAATGTGTGTGTGTGTTTGTATTACAATGAAAATCTTTCTGTTCACAATAATGTACGTATTGTATTTTGTCTACACAGTGCAGATCAGTCTCAACAAGAAACACTGTGTGCCGTCATAGACGCGTCAACTATGAATTACAAACACATGAAATGTTGCATTTGTATAATATTTCTGACGCAAACCGTTTCTTCTTTCAGAGCAGGAGACAATTAACCCATGCGCTTCAGTGCCAACGACGAAAATGAGCTCATCTATATTGCTTCAAGCAAAAACTGAAAGTTGTCACAGCACATGTGATATTTTTCAAGACACAAATAGTGTCATAACATCTGCTTACAATTTTCTAACTGAGGACATAAAATCTTCCAACACTGTCCAGTACAAGTTTGAATACCGCCATTCATCCGGCATCTCACAATGGACTTCACTGAACAGTTCCTACTATAATCATAAAGGCCCCACCACTAAAATTGCGGAGAAGCTGAGGATACGTTTCCAAATACCAGATCCGGACCGAGTGAGTCGCCTTTGGATTCACTTCAATGGTAACGTCTTCATGACACAAGGCAGTGTCTCGTGTTTCTCTTTCCTCTGTTCTACTTTGGTGCCTGTTTCAGGCCACTTTACGCTTTTTAAACACAAGCAATCCAAATTTAAATAATCTCAATAGCGGAACGATCCCTTCGGACTACGTGAATGTCCTAGATCCTGTATTTATCTTCAGAGTAAATGCGTTGTTTCCTGTGACTGAGCGTGCGTAATGGGTTTGGTTCGCGGTGCTTCACTTGAACCGATTCAAATAACTACTTAACACGGTAAAGCGCCTATACAATGCCCGGTAGTAGTAGTAGTAGTAGTAGTAGTAGTAGTAGTAGTAGTAGTAGTAGTAGTAGTAGAATTATTATTATTTTCATAACCAAAATTGAACGTGAGATGGAGTGCGTGCGTGCGGAGAGCGAGAGAGAACAATGCACAATGAACAATGAACCTTTATTTTATAACGGTAAAAGTATTTGGTAACAGGACCAATTTTCAAACTTGCCGTTACTACCATTAAGCTAAGAACTACCATTGAACACTATCACAAACAAAACAACAGTTTCACACGAAAGTAAATAAAAGCTCACAGACACAAACACGCTCTACATCATACACACACATTCTACACTACACACATACACACAGAGACACACACACATACTGCAACACACGCAAACACACATACACACACACACACACACACACACACACACACACACACACACACACACCAACGGACACACACACTACACAACACGCATACACACTCACACGAGCCCTCCTCCCCCCCCCCCCCCTCCTTTTCCCCAGAGCAACAGTGAGGTGCAATTTTCATAACAAAATTTAAAAAATAAAATTAAAAATACAGTGCACCGTCATACAACGCACATAACAAATATTTAAAAAAATATACATGCATGTCAAAACAGGAAAATTGAAAGAAATACAGAATCAAGCCTAAGGACAAATGAAACTATATACATATATACCACACACATATGACTATGCACACATACGCACAAAGCACAAACACAAACATGTATACGAGAGAGAGAGAGAGAGAGAGAGAGAGAGAGAGAGAGAGAGAGAGAGAGATGATGATGATGAAACGTTTTTATTCAGGATAAAAAGTTTTAGGCATAGCAATGCCTATCTTCCAAACTGTCCTGCTAATCTACACATATAAAAATACATCAGACGATACATCAAAAGATAAAACATATGTAAGTAAAAAGACCCATCCCCCTCCCCCTCACCCACCACCACCACTCAGAGGGGGGGAAAAAAAAAAAAATATATATATATATATATATATATATATATATATATATATATATATATATATATATATATATATATATATATATATATATATATATATATATATACAGGTATGAACCTGACATGTTAATGCAGACAGTCGAGCTATTACATAATCTGTAGCAACAGTAGAAGAGTATTAGGTAATAGGAAACTTGTCACTAACTATACGAATAGTAGCATAAGGGAGCCGAACATACTATTACTTCTGACGTAAATATTTATGGAGGCGATCTTTGAAGACGCTAATCTTACAAATTGATTTCAGGTGTGGAGGTAACATATTCCACGCTTTAGCGCCTGAAAAAGACAGACTGGTTTTACAGATGTCTAATCTAATTTTTGGAAGGTGGATCGAACTATTTCTCGTGTTTTTCCTATTATTGTCGGAAAATAGAGTTTTTAGATAGGATGGGGCTTTTCCGTGCATGATCTTGTGCAGTAGAACACAGCGATTAAATTCAAACTGTTTCTTCAATGTTAGTAACTTGAGAGATTTTGATTTTTCATCAGTCGAAGTAGGACTGGGAAGTATTAATTTAATGCCCCGACGATACAAGGAATTAACTTTTTTCATGTGAACTTCGCTGCATCCATCCCAGACGGTAGAACTGTAGTCACAATGCGTTTTGATATTCGCATGAAAAAAGAGTTTACGGATATCAGTATTAACTATATGGCGTAATTTTGATAACAGGAACAGATTTTTGGAGATTGTTTTGCATATTGAGTCAGTATGCGGCTCCCAGCTTAATTGGTTGTCCACTATAACGCCTAATAAGCGATGCCTAGTTACTTGTTCAACAAGCTGTCTATCTAAGAAAAGTGTTACAGGTGGTAGGCCATGCTGGTGTTTCTGACGTGTAGTAACTAACATGCTCTTTGTCTTTGGAATACTAATAATCATGTGATTATCACTGCACCAGCCTGCTACTTCATCAAGACTTTGTTGGAGTACCTTATTAATGGTTGTGATATCTTTATCAGATGTGTGTATGGTCGTGTCATCTGCGAACAGATCGCAGTTTGCGTCTAAATGAGATATGCACAGTGGCAGATCATTAATAAAAAGATTAAATAATAAGGGCACTAGAATAGACCCTGTGGAACACCGCAAGTTACTAAACCATCAGAGGAGAGAGAGAGAGAGAGAGAGAGAGAGAGAGAGAGAGAGAGAGAGAGAGAGAGAGAGAGAGAGAGATGAACAATGAACAATGAACCTTTATTTTCCAACGGTAGAAGTTATTGGTAACAGGACCAGTTTTCAAACTTGCCGAGAGAGAGAGAGAGAGAGAGAGAGAGAGAGAGAGAGAGAGAGAGAGAGAGAGAGAGAGAGAGAGATGAAACTTTATTTTTTTCAACGGTAAAAAGTTTTGACAGAAAACAAATCGTCATTTTACAAACTTGCCGTTGCTAACATCTACAGGATAAAAAAGAAGGGAAACTATAAAATATATATGTACATACAAAACCCAATAGCATCATTTTATACAGAAAAAATAATAATACTCATCACACACACATGCACAGACGCACGCACGCGCGCCGCTCACACATACATCCACACGCACAAACAAACACGAGCACACACACACACGCGCACACACATATAAAAACCATCTGTATGAAATACGTGAGGTACAGGAAATATTACAGTACCTGAGAAACGTACTAAGTCTGACTCATCAGGTAATCAAAAAGTTTTGTTTTAAAACTTCCTGTTGAGGTAATAGTTTTCAAATGTGCAGGGATGGAATTCCAAGCAAACGGACCAGAGAATGACATACTAGTTTTAAAAAGGTCAATTCTTGGCAGTGGTAGGGGTAAGGTATTGTTTCTTGAGGTCCGTTCACGTTCTTGGTGAGATATAAATTTAGTGGTTAGATACTGGGGTGTCATATTATTCAGTATCTTATGCATATAGACGCATTTGTTTAATGTAAGTTGCTGACGTAGACCGAGAATGTTTAAATATCTAAATTTGTCTGTGGTAGGGATGGGGCGTCTATCTATCATTTTTACAGCTCTTTTGTATATGGAGTTTAATCTCTTCATGTGGACATCACTGCAGCCGTCCCACACTGTGGAGACATAATCAACATGGGACTTTATATGAGCATGAAAAAACAATTTACGGGTATTTGTATCCGTTACATGTCTAAGCTGGGACAATAAGAAAGTGTTTTTAGCAATGGTCTTACAAACAGCATTTATATGGGTCTCCCAGCACAGTTGATCATCAACATGTATTCCTAAGAATTTACGCTCAGTGACTTGTTCAACAGGTTCAGCGTTTAATTGTAATTGTAATGGCTGTAGTCGGCGTTGATGTTTTTGCCGCGTGGCGATTAAGATACTCTTTGTTTTTGCTGGGTGAAGAACCATATGGTTCTGTCTACACCAGTCAGATACCTCATTGAGACTGCATTGTAAACTATGGCTAATGTCCGTCGTTTTTTTGCCAGAAACATGAAGACTCGTATCGTCAGCAAATAGATTACAATTAACGTCAGAATTAGTGATATGCAACGGTAGATCATTAATAAATAGTATGAATAGAAGAGGGCCCAAAATAGATCCCTGGGGGACGCCGTATTTTACATTTCCTTGCTTAGAGTATCTTCCATGGGCATACACCATTTGTTTTCTGTCTTCGAGATATGATCGGAAGAATTCTATAGCGGTTGCGTCCAAGTGATAAACTGTTAGCTTATTTAGGAGAATGTCATGGTCCACAAGGTCAAACGCCTTTTTAAGGTCTAAGAAAACTGCTCCTGACATCAGGCTTTTATTGATTGATTCCAGCCAGCTGTCTACAATATGTGTCAGTGCTGACTGACAAGAATGTTTCGGTCTAAAACCAGACTGGTGAATATTAAGTAATTTACCTTTTTCCAGAAAATCAAGGAGATGTTTTTGAATGTGCTTTTCAAGGGGTTTTGACAAAGCTGACAGAAGGGAGATTGGACGATAGTTATTAATATCTTCAAAATCTTTTGATTTAGGGATTGGGATTACCTTTGCTTCTTTAAGAATGGTTGGAAATGTACTTTGCTTTATGCAGAGGTTGAAAATATATGTTAGTGATTCTACTGTATACGGTAATGAGATTTTTAGGGTTTCATTATCAATACCATCAATGCCAGCAGACTTTTTGTTGGGCATGCTAGAAATATATCTGCCGACTTCCGCAACTGTAATATCAGGGATGGTGAAAGTATTTGATATAGTTGTTTTTTTAAAGTGTTCTCTGAGAGAACTCGGCACTTCATACGGTTTACTGTTATTTGCAGCTGACAATGCCAATATTTCGGCTGTCGTTAAGAAATGGTTATTTAATATATCAGCTGACATATGAGATGGGATTTCGGGTGCTGATTTACCCTTTGTTATGACGTTCAGAGCTTTCCAAACAGATGCCGTGTCCTTTTTGTCTCGAATCATTTGTTGGAAAAAAGACTTCTTAGACGCTCTAACTAAATATTTGACACGATTGCGTTGTGTTTTGTATTCTTCGTACTTTTGCTCTTTTTCAGTTTGTCTCTAAATGACATGGCCTGCTTGATATCCGCTGTTAACCACGGTGGTATGGTGGAATGTTTAACTCGTTTTTCACGTATTGGCGCATGTTTATTGAGTACACTGAGAAACAGATCCATCCAGCACGACAAGGCACTGTCAGGAGATTGGTGATCATAAACCTCAGTAAACGAAGCATTGTGCAGGTCCCACAGAAATTCGTCTTTATTAAAGTGTTTAAAGGAGCGATATTTTATAGTTTTATGTCTTTTAGTTTTTTGCTTGTCTAGTTTCATGGAGACGTTACAACATACTGGGTTATGATCGCTAACAGCTAAGGAGGGAACCTGCACATTTGATATTGTATCGTCATTTGTCACGTAAATGTGATCAATTAAGGTTGAGGATGTAGATGTGGTTCTAGTGGGGTTTTTAACTAATTGTTTTAAACCGAATAAGGCTGTTGTTGATGCCCATGCAGCATGGTGCCCTTTGGGCTTAAGTAGGTCAATGTTAAAGTCGCCCAGAAGAACAATGTTATCTTTACTTTGATTAACTTTATCCATCATTTCTACGAAGTCATCATACCAGTCCCAGTTGGCTGCTGGATTTCTATAGATAAAGCCAACCAGGACTGTGGGGGATTTAGATGTTTTCACCTCGACCCATAAACTTTCAACTTCGGCTGACTCTAAGTCCTGTCGTCGTTTAACGTTACTAATTATCGAATCATGTATATATACTGCTAGTCCAGTGTGCTGGGGACTTGAGGCATCTCTGCGGAGTACTGAGAAGTTTGGAACTGAGATGGAGTTATCCCTGACAGTGCTTTTGAGCCTCGACTCGGATACACCAAAAACATGAAAATGTGTTGGCGTGTTTAAGAACACAGACAAATCTGGCACCTTATTAACTAAATGGTAAATGTTGAGGTGACCAATTCTCAACTCATCAGGTCGTTGTGGGGCAGTTTTTACATTATATTTTGGCATGTTGGTAACAGAACAAACGTAGCAATAATATTCAAAAAAAATAATAAAAAATAATGTCAATGTATAATGAATAAGAAAGCGACAAGAAAACGTAGGAAAAACAACAGCAACAACAATAAAGCAAAATTAAAATGTTTTTGACTCTCGTGGTCAGAGTCCGCTGCGAGTTCGAATTGCTTGGTAATGTCAGATACAAAATAAAAGGCTCGACAGCTATGTATAAAGAATCAGAAAATAAACAAAAACACTTCCAAGCGCACCTAGGCACGCTCGCCCGATGCTGCAGTTCCTAACTACTATTATAGTAATAATCGCACATCAAAATAAAATGGACTTCTATAATTTAAAGCAAAACAACAACAACAACAAAAAGTCACTGCGACTTTAAAATCAAGCACAGCTAACTACGGACAGAACAAAACCGCAGTCATTAAAGTCGAAAATGTAATTCTAGATATAAAAAAAAAAAAAAAAAAGCTCAATTCAACTCGACTCGAGGATTAATGTCACAAAGAGATCCACGAAACACGCACAATAGAACTTTGGCAAGGCTGCGAGAAAACTACTAAAAAACAACAAAAACTGTCTGAAATACACGCTGTCAAATAAGAAGGGTGTGTCCTATGACTGTCTAACACAAGCTGTCAATCTAGAGACTCGTGTCCTAATGTCCGGCGCGTGGTCTAAATTTCTGCAGCAGAGAAAACAAGGCCGCGCAGTCACTTTCACTAAGCTGGGGCACTCCTGGGGGCGGGGGTAGTGGGGGATATGGAAATACGGAGGGATTAGAGTACGGGTACACCGGTCGGCCGTCTGCTACGAAGATGGGGGGGGGCCCATGGTTGGTGTGGAGTAACCGTAGGGTGGCCGCTGTGACTTCTGTTCCGGAGCAGTTCCGGCCTTTGATCCACCGCTATGTTGGGTGACTAGCGGCGTGCAGTCGGCTTGACTGCAGTCTTTTTCCACAGTATGCTCCTGTCGGAATCGGGGTGCAAGGCTGGAACTGACTGGGCGCTGAGAGCGTCGGTCTCTTTGAGGCTCTTTGTCTTTGGCACCAGACTTGCCGTGTGTGTCACCGTGCCCAGGTAGCTGTTCATGGTGGCGAGACTTTTCGTGATTTGGTTCTGGCCGGCCTGCGTTGTTGGAGGTGCGGCCAGAGTACGAACGCTTGATGTTGACAGCGAGAGCACTGGTGCCCCGCTTGTTGGGATGGATGGCGTCTCTGAACCAGCCGCTCTTTACCTCGCCGGTTCTTGTAGAGAAGGCGTAGTCATTGTCAACAAACTTGACTTTGAGGGATGCGCACATTTCCCTCAGGCAGAGGTTGGTGTCAGTGATACATGGGTCTGGCTGCTGACGCTGGTTGTTCGTGGGCAGGATGGAAGACATGGAGATTTCTGCCTTGGGGAAGACTCGTCTGGCAGCAGAAATCATATCCTTCCAGCCCTTCTTGCCGATGACGAACCCACGCTTACAGTCGTTGATGCCAACGTGTATGACGATTGTGCTGACTGTATTCGTGGGTTCGGCATCATGAAGGCGCTGTAGAATGCCGGCTCTGTCGAGGCCCGACACTGACACGACCTGTGCCTTGTCCGTGCCAGTGACGGACATCAGCTTTCCGTGCAGACCGCGTAGGACAGAGTCACCTAAAAGCAGCGTCTGGTTGACAGGCTTTAGCTCTGGAATCCCAGTACGGTCGGTGGGTTTGTCAGAGCCTGGAGAGGATCGGGGTGTTGGTACCGGCTCCTTGTGCTCGGGCGTTTGCCGGATAGCAGTGTTGTCGTGAGCTGGACGCGGGGGTTCAGATGTGGTCGTGGTGGCAGGGGATTTGGAGGTGGCAGGCGATTTTTCCGGGGCTTGCTTTGCCTCGGTGTTGGAGGGAGGAGAAATGCCTTTCTTGCTGCCTTTCTTGCCGGTCCTCGATCCCTCCTTCTCCCCCTCCAGCTGGGTGATTCGTTGTCGGAGGTGTCTAATTTCAGTTTGCAGCGCATCCACCTCAATATTGTAGGCGTGGCGGATCTCTCCAACTGCTGACCGGAGAGCAGCTATCTCTGCCATTACGCGCTCCATGGCCAGGGGGTCTGGGTTGAGGACAACAGGGCAGACCGTCTGGCACGCAGACTCGATAACCATGACATCAGCAGGGGCAGGAGGCTGAGTGCCAATGCCGCCGACGTCAGATGTGATGGCAGCACAATCGCTGTCGATGCTGTCGTTGGTTATGGTGCCAGCGCCGCCGACGTCGGAGGTAGGGGCAGCACTAGCTTTGAGGTCGATGGGGGAGATAGTGGTAGCTCCAGTGCCGCCGTTGTCGGAGGTGAAGGCACTGTTGTTGCAGTTGTTGTAGGTGGTTGTGATGGTAGTGCCAGTGCCGCCGACGTCAGACGTAGGGGCAGCACTAGCTCTGTTGTCGCTGTCGTTGGTGGTGAAAGTGCCAGTGCCAGTGCCGCCGACGTCAGACGTAGGGGCAGCACTAGCTCTGTTGTCGCTGTCGTTGATGGTGCCAGTGCCAGTGCCGCCGACGACTGAGATAGGGGCAGCACAAGCTCTGTTGTCGCTGTCGTTGATGGTGCCAGTGCCGCCGACGTCTGACGTAGGGGCAGCACTAGCTCTGTTGTCGCTGTCGCTGGTGTTGATGGTGCCAGTGCCGCCGACGTCTGACGTAGGGGCAGCACTAGCTCTGTTGTCGCTGTCGCTGGTGTTGGTGGTGCCAGTGCCGCCGACGTCTGACGTAGGGGCAGCACTAGCTCTGTTGTCGCTGTCGCTGGTGTGGATGGTGCCAGTGCCGCCGATGTCAGACGTAGGGGCAGCACTAGCTTTGTTGTCGCTGTCGTTGGTGGTGAAAGTGCCAGTGCCGCCGACTTCTGAGGTAGGGGCAGCACTAGCTCTGTTGTTGCTGACGGTGCCAGTGCCGCCGACGTCAGACGTAGGGGCAGCACTAGCTCTGTTGTCGCTGTCGCTGTTGGTGCCAGTGCCGCCGACGTCTGACGTAGGGGCAGCACTAGCTCTGTTGTCGCTGTCGGTGATGGTACCAGTGCCGCCGACGTCAGACGTAAGGGCAGCACTAGCTCTGTTGTCGCTGTCGATGATGGTGAAAGTGCCAGTGCCGCCGACCTCAGACGTAAGGGCAGCACTAGCTATGTTGTCGCTGTCGGTGCCAGTGCCGCCGACGTCAGACGTAGGGGCAGCACTAGCTCTGTTGTCGCTGTCGGTGATGGTGCCAGTGCCGCCGACGTCAGACGTAAGGGCAGCACTAGCTATGTTGTCGCTGTCGGTGATGGTGCCAGTGCCGCCGACGTCTGACGTAGGGGCAGCACTAGCTCTGTTGGCGCTGTCGTTGGTGTTGATGGTGCCAGTGCCGCCGACGTTTGACGTAGGGACAGCACTAGCTTTGTTGTCGCTGGTGTTGGTGGTGCCAGTGCCGCCGATGTCTGACGTAGGGGCAGCACTAGCTCTGTTGTCGCTGTCGGTGCCAGTGCCGCCGACGTCGGAGGTAGTGGCAGCACTAGCATTGTTGTCGCTGTCGCTGGTGGTGCCAGTACCGCCGATATTGGTGATAGAGGTTTTGTCGCTATAGGTAGCACCCTCGGTGTCGTCCATGACGGTGATGGTCTGGGTATCGGTTACTGACAGGCTGGTGTCAACTGAAGAGGGCGGTGACGGTAGCGCCAGCTGACTGTGACCAGACTGAGCGGTCAAGGTGTTGACGATTTCTCTCAGCGCAGCAAACTCCCTGTCTACCCACTGGCGGCAGGACCTGCCCTGAACCAAAAAACTGGCTGTGGTGTAGTACGCATGTATCACAAGTAGTTGCCGCTTGCCGTCCTTTATCCGTATGGTTGAGTGCACTAGGTCTTTCGGCAGACTGAATGCATCAAGATCAATTTGTTGTTCAAAGGCGGTATGGTTTTCCCCGTAGTCTTCCCACGTTGTTGTGACACCTTGGGGCTTGAACTCGCCAATGTAGCGAAGATGTAACACCTTTCGCCACACTGGTAGTTTGCCATGTTCAGTGTTATACGTGATCTGAATAGGGTCCAGAGTCCGTCTAATCTCTTCCACACTTGCCTGCGTAAATGTTAGTTTGGACCGTGTGGTTGGGCCCATCTTGCCATCTGCCTAACATCACAAGCAGTGTGAGCCTCTCACAAACAAAACACAGATTAGCACACACCTGGCCTTGACACTTCACTGTTGCCGTGGCAGACGAGGACCAGGTGGTGAGAGAGATCTTGCCTGTGCTATTGTCACTGTCCCCAAGTCGCCATGCCAGCTGTTGAAACGTGCCCGCAGGCCCCTGCAGATGCACTCAGTGAGGGGGGAGCTGAGCTCCCGACCCCATTCACAGCTGGTGGGTGTGAGAGCACAAGGGATTAGGCAATTGGCCGTCAGAGGTGGCGGCAGGTGGCGGGGGCCGTAGGCTGCCTGGCGCCAGGTACAAAATCTCTACAGTAAAGAAGGTTTCATGGCTGATCGAATAAGATAAAGTTTGTTCAGTTCATATTTTAAAGTTTAAAAAATGTGAAATAGGGAGAAAAAATATAAGAAAGTATATTACAGAATACCTCGGTTTCGGCGCAAGGGGTCCGTTTAGGATAACCAGCACACACACATTGTACACAAGTTCACACAAAGCAATTTATCTTCCGCATGTTCAGTGAAAGCTGAACCGATGAAATTGAAAACTATCCGTTTCACAAATCCCAATTAGGCAAAATTAGGATCGCATATGCAAACTGTACTCACGCGTTGCACAGAATCACACACAATACTATAATAACGTAATCCATATGTGTCTATCCAAGAAGAAAACACAACAGTACTCCATAATAGTGCACAGTGTTTTCTCGTCACGGTTGGCTAAACTGCGGAGCTCCGCTGACTGCGACCGCTCTCTTCGGCAGTCAGTGAGAGAGGAGAGAGCAATGAAATAATGAAATGAAACTTTATTTCTCAAGGATAAATGATTAGGTACACAGACCTTTTTCAATCATGTCCTTGCACACGCACTCACACAACACTCTCACGCGCGTGACTAAAACCAAATAAAAATAAAAAGGAAAAAAGGAAAAGAGAGAGAGAGAGAGAGAGAGAGAGAGACTGACTGACTGACTGGCTGACTGAAACTTTATTTATCAAGGATTGAGATATTAGGCGCACATGCCTTTCTTCCAATCTGTCCTTGCTACATCTACTGACATATAATAACAGGCAAAGCTACATTACACTCACAAACATCATCGAAAGTAATGCGAATTACAACAACACTACAAACAGCAACAATGATTTAGCAAAACAAACAGGTACCCATACGAAGATGTTTGCACGTGTCATAATATCCGTTTGCGAGAACCCTCCCCAGACACCCCCACCCGGGGGGCACACCACAAGTATACTTTCACTCGAACGACATGCTAAGCACATCGTTAGAATAAACTGTGCGCCGGCACTGTATCCCCTGACCAGGTCTATACAGGAGGCACCTCCACAAACGGCACGTGAGCGCAAATGGTATGATAAAAATAATAGTTGCATAAAAAGAAATTGGGGAGTAAAATATATTATGTTTAGACAACACGAGATAATTAAATTTACGTTGCCTTGGATAAGTGCTTGTACAGTTTTGCTTTAAACGCAGCTAAGGAATTAACTTGTTGTAGATGCAGAGGAAGGGAATTCCACAGGAAACCACCTGAGTATGACAAACTGGATTTATACAAATCAATGCGGGGCCGTTTTATGCTCAGGTTGCTCCGAGAGGTGCTGTATCTCATCTCAGTAAGAGTAAAGAGTTCCGATAAGTAGCCGGGGGCCTTACCGTTAAGAGCTTTGTGCACTAGTCCTCCTCCTACGCACTTGTTAAATACTAAGTGTTTGTCAAGAGGAAGGAGTCCAGCTGCCTCGAGCCTCGCCTCAGTGGGTAGAGATGAGCTAGGAGTAATTAGTTTGGCTGCTCTCCTGTATAGCGAATTTATTTTCTTGAACTGGACCTCGCTGCAGCCATCCCAAACTGTTGAGGCATAATCAATGTGGGGCTTGATGTATCCATTGAAAAATAGTTTACGCGTGTTCAGATTAATGACCGCTTTCAGTTTAGATAGTAAAAATAATTTCTTTGACATGGTCTTTCCGACGTGTATGAGATGAGGCTGCCAACTAAGTTGGTTATCTACAATTACCCCTAGTAAACGGTGCTGCCGTACTTGCTCTATGGGGACAGCTTCAAATGAGAGGTTTAGAGGCGCGGGTTGCAGCTGATGTTTCTGACGTGTTGTGACTAGCATGCTTTTTGTTTTAGTTGGATTGACTATCATTCTATTTCTACTGCACCATTCAGAGACTTCTTGTAGGCTCTGCTGGAGGCTGTTGGTTATGTCAGCTACAGTTTTACCGGATGGATGTAGCGTTGAATCGTCAGCAAACATGTCACACTCAGCACTAGCACATGTAATGTGTAGTGGTAAATCATTAATAAATATACAGAATAACAATGGGCCCAGAACCGAACCCTGAGGAACACCAAGCTCTACCTTACCCTCTGTGGAATAGTTGCCATTTACATAGACAGCTTGAGTTCTCGCAGAAAGATAAGAGTTAAAGAATGAAAGGGCTGACGGGCTGTTGTTGTTCGAATAAACATTAAGTTTCCTCAGCAAGATTTCATGATTTATCAGATCGAATGCTTTTTTCAGGTCCAAAAATACCGTGCCAGTCATTTTGTTATTGTTGATGTTATCTAGCCATGAATCAACCATACGTGCTAATGCTGAGTGGCATGAGTGTTTAGATCTAAACCCGGACTGAAACTTATTTAACAAGGACCGTTCTTCAAGGTACTGGAGGAGATGCTTTTGAATATGCTTCTCAAGTGGCTTTGATAAAACAGACAGAAGAGAAATGGGACGAAGGTTATTTACATCAGTAGTATCTTTGGTCTTGGGTATAGGAACAACTTTTGCTTTTTTAAACGCCACAGGAAAAGTATTGTACTGTATGCATAAGTTAAAAATGTAAGTGAGGGGTTCAGCAATATAAGGCAGTGATATGTGGAGTATATAACCATTTATACCGTCCACACCAGCAGATGTCGTTCTTAAGGCACGTTATATAACGCCCGACTTCGTGAACAGCGATAAAGGGGATACCAAACGTATCATCGGACGATAATCGTTCCTGGCAAAACATGGACAGTTGATCCGATATTACATACGCTGACGGATCAGGGCTGTTGGAAGTAAGTAGCTGTTCTGGAGCTGAGAGAAAGCAATTGTTTATGCTTTCCGCAGAGAATTCGTGTGGAATGATATGAGTCTGCCTGCGCGTGTTGCTTGTTAGAGTATTCAAAGCAGTCCAAACAGAAGCAGGAGATTTTTCGTTCTCAATTGTTTTTTCAACAAATTACTTTTGAGTTTCTCGAACTAAGTACTTTACTTTGTTACGCAAACGTTTAAACTCAGGGAAGTTCTTTTCTCATTTAGCGGTGTTTCGTGCCTCCATAGTTTGCTTGATTTCCTCCGTTATCCAGGAGGGAGGCTCGCGGCGTCGGACTCGCTTTCTTCTTAGCGGCGCGTGTTTATTCAGCACCCCGAGGAACAGATCAAGCCATATAGTGAGCGCATTATCAGGGTCAGTGCAGTTATACACTTGATCAAATCTTAGATCATGTAAGAAAGCATTCGTATTAAGCTTTTTAAACGATCTGTACGTTATGTACGAGTGCTGGTCCCGACTTTGTTTTGCGGGCAGATTGCACGACCATGTACAGGCGATGGGAAAGTGGTCACTGACGGCTAATGAAGAAACATTAGTTTCCGCTACTGC
>BTPG01000006.1:179430950-179540950 GCA_036245525.1 Semisulcospira habei | reverse complement strand
CAACCATTCTTCCGTTTGCAGATTTTTAAATTGTATGCAGTATACAACATGATCCAGGCAGACCCCCCCCCCCCCCCATAATAACACTCTTGTAATAAATCTTTACGTTGTCAATGGTTTTCTTATCTTATTATTGTCTTTTGTCCCCAGCCGGCTGTTTCGTTTTGCAAGTCCAAAGGTTATACAGTATACAAAATGATCCAGGTGTCCATCAGATAAAAAAGCAGGCTATACATGCTGAAACCACACCAATAATAACACTCTTGTAATAAATTTGTATGAAACCAAAAATGCCGCGAGTGGCGGGGAACCTCAATTCATTTCTTTTGTAACTTTTTCAGTCTGTTGCGGACGTAATCTTTAATGTTTGTCCAGCGCCTATGCAGGCTCTTCTGCCATTGCGTGCTGTATCTCGGCCTTTCCAGGAAGTTTGTTCGTGACGAGGTGTGTCTTGAAACGAGTTTGAACAGCTTTCTCTTCAGCTTCCCTCCATGGTTTCCTTGTAAATCTAGCTTTCTTTCGAACAGGAGCTGACGCAGTACTGTCATCATCAAAACTATCTAGATTGTCATCAGGCTCTGGATGTCTTTTCTCCGTCATGCTCATTGATTCCTGTGTTGTTGATTTGCTTTTTGCTTCATTCACAGGGGCTGTTCCCCCCGAGACCTCTCTGCGAGTTTCTGATGTATCTTCATTGTCAAAGTCAATCTCTTCATCATCGCCCAGCTCAGCTCTAATGCAACTCTCAAAATCTGTCATCCCATTCTTAACTGACAGAAGAATCTTTGCCACTTTTGCCTTTTGAATGACGTCTTGAGGTTGGCGGTAGATATGGCGATGTATCCGAATATCATGACCAAGGAAATCTGCCAGGTGATCCTGGTCTAACTCCAAAATGGCCATTGACTGAGCCAAAGTTGCAACCTGCTTCCGTAACTGAGTAAATGTGAACATGGCTGGGTATGACACCCGTGCTTCTAGGGCATGGGCCTTCAGAACATCATGGCCTGTGTAAGGCCTCTGACCAGAAGGTGTGGCAAAGATGTACTGGGAATCAGCGAGAGCTGGCATTGATTGCCTCATTTGAAAGATTCTGTCCACAGTTGTCATCATCTTCTTCGTCAGCAAAACGGGAACACTCCTATTAAACTTGCCTCTGATTTCCACTCGCTGAAAATGATTTACCATTTTCTTCTCAACCTCTGTGAGACCTTTCAAGATCTTGATTGGTGATCGATCCAATCTTAGCATTCTGGAAGTCTGACACCTTCATTCTCTGAACTTCTCCCCTCGTTTTCGGTTGAAAAGTGATACAGCACAAAGAGTTGCTTTAACCACTGTCGGATAATCTTCCGAAACCATCCTTGTCTCAAAAAGCTGTTGGACCTTCCTCACATCTTCACATGATGGGATCAGCTTGGGTTTGTTCATGGTCATTTTCCCGACCGACTGGGCTGCTGTAGCGGACACACAATCATACCAGTCCCCGTTGAAGACAGAGTCAAACCGCTGCGCCTCAGAGAGCTCCTGTCGCCACCTGTCGTCTGAACCCTGCCCAGGCTGTTTGGATGCCTGTGACTGTTTGATCTGTGAACACTTTTTCAAAGCATGGTCTATGCGCATTGCGAGATTGCCTTTTTTGAACCGATGTGTGTCCTCATCAAAATCTGCTAGCTCTTTTACAGCCAGGACAACATGATCAAAACTAGCTGAATTGATCACAGCATTTAAACTTGCGATTTTCATTTCTGACCTCACTCTGATAATCTTTAATAGTCTCCCTAACTCCCGCATCCTGGAGCTGATTTGTCCAGCCGCGTGTTCTTCAATGTCCCTGCGGTCAAATAATCTCTTTCCATACTCAAGAAGCAAGGGGTCAGTTCTGATGAGACGGCTTATCTCATCATCTCTCTGGCTGACTAATACCTTGTGATAGAAGGAAAATTCAACGTCTAAGGGTATTGGAAGCATTAGCCGACCACGGCGCGCCGCCTCACCTTTCTGCGTGATCTGAAACCCTCCTGGTTTCTGACAGCAACGTTTTGAGTGTACAGAGATCAGCTTTTTTTATAGAGCCCTTTGCAATGGCTACAGGCGAGAAGGTCGTCTACCTTACTAGTTTTGGTGCGATACTTAGAAATCAAACATCCTGATTTGTTTTCAAGAACAGCAACGTTATGCATGTAATCACCCTCATCTTGTAGTCTGATCCATGCTCGACGTCTCTGCTTCGTCCCTTTTTTCATCAACAAAATTTTAGCAACGTCTGCCTCATCTGCATGGACATCTTGTAAGTGCGTGCTCATTTTCAAGACAAGCTTGCCACACAATTTGCATGCATGTTTCTTGTCCCATTTGTACTTTCCTTTCCCTCTCTGCGACACGTGCACACCTGTTTCTTCTGTAAGTGCTCTTTCCGCACCCCCAGCATCATGTTCCTTCTGCCTATCCACATTCTCATTGCCACCCCCTAACGCACACTGCACCTTGCTGGTACTAGCGTCACCGACACCTGGCCACCCCGAACCTGCCACTTTGATGAAATCTAACATAGTCGATACAATACTGTCTATGTCAGAGATCCCAGCAATTGATGCCGACACACCCTCTGAATCCGATGAGCTCGAGCCAGGAACAAACTCCTCGTCATCACTGCCCTCGTATTGCGATGCGCTTGCACTCTCAGTCTCAGGTCCATCCCAGGCTCCATTTGCCAACTGGAGAAAGAAAGAAAGAAAGATTGAAACCAAAGCTGCATTAGGACAGAAACAGCCCAATTTTGATTTAAGGGGCCTTGCACAAGAATAAAAAGAGTAATCCCGTGTATGACCGATTTACATATGTGTGACCTCGGTGACGAGGGCTGGCTTCTGCAGCAGCAAAATCCACGTTTTCTGAAAATGCAAGCAGTTTTCACACATTTGTCAACCCTGCGTGACCCTTTGAGAGAGGTCACTCAAATTGGCATGTTTAAAAAGGTCTTGCCACAAAGTATCCTTGGGCCAAGCTTGAAGAAGCGCACCTTCATGTTTGTGTATGTATGTTTCTCCTGCCTACTTCCTAAGTTCCGGAGAAAGACATGGGTTATATAAGAGACCTGATCCATTCTTATTAGGAATGGAAATGATTGTCTTATTCTATACCTGCGTATTTCTCTGTGGGCTGGCGATTGGGTGCCTGATAGGCGGGGGCAGGGGATCTAACTGTTGTCTGTCCAGCGCTGTGATTCCCCTTGGTTTGAGTACTGACAATTCTGCCAGCGCTAGCCTCACCTATCTGGTTTGTGAGTATCATGTATAACTCGAGGCAAAATTTGTATCGTTACATTGTTGTGTAATGTTCTGTGCATCTACTGTGGGAAATCAGGGTATTTACCCGACCACATATAGTAGCGCACCTTCATGTTTGTGTATGTATGTTTCTCCTGCCTACTTCCTAAGTTCCGGAGAAAGACATGGGTTATATAAGAGACCTGATCCATTCTTATTAGGAATGGAAATGATTGTCTTATTCTATACCTGCGTATTTCTCTGTGGGCTGGCGATTGGGTGCCTGATAGGCGGGGGCAGGGGATCTAACTGTTGTCTGTCCAGCGCTGTGATTCCCCTTGGTTTGAGTACTGACAATTCTGCCAGCGCTAGCCTCACCTATCTGGTTTGTGAGTATCATGTATAACTCGAGGCAAAATTTGTATCGTTACATTGTTGTGTAATGTTCTGTGCATCTACTGTGGGAAATCAGGGTATTTACCCGACCACATATAGTAGCGCACCTTCATGTTTGTGTATGTATGTTTCTCCTGCCTACTTCCTAAGTTCCGGAGAAAGACATGGGTTATATAAGAGACCTGATCCATTCTTATTAGGAATGGAAATGATTGTCTTATTCTATACCTGCGTATTTCTCTGTGGGCTGGCGATTGGGTGCCTGATAGGCGGGGGCAGGGGATCTAACTGTTGTCTGTCCAGCGCTGTGATTCCCCTTGGTTTGAGTATTGAAGAATGTGGCTTGAATAGTCTCCGAGAAAATGCCACTGTTTTCTCATTCTACCCCAGACACACCACAGCAGGATAAGGATCGACCATGATAGTTCAAAGGTGATGCCAGAATAGCTTGGCGCCTACGGGCGCCAAGCTATTCTGGCATCACCCTTGAACTATCATGGTCGATCTGTGTCCTGCGCTGCAATGCGGTCTTGAGAGGACAGGGGCAAAATTTAAGGATTTTGGTGTTGGGGTAGAATGAGTTAAAGTTTACCATGGACGACGGACGGACGACCAGTGGCCCAGAACATAAACTCACTTTTGCTTCGCACGCCAGCCAATAAAATGAAGATGATCATAGAATCACTTTACTTACCAGTTTGTAATTGGGAGCATTCCGCTGCCGTCCATGCACCCTCCTACCAGATGCACCCTCTGTGGCAGAGGCTGGGGGGCTATGATGCTGCAGCTGACTAATTTTGCCATGGGCCTTGGTCATGTGCCAGGAAGGGGCGTCCACTTCCATAGCACGTCCACTTCCATAGATCCCGATGGGTTTGGACATCCTGCTGCCATCCGGCGCTGGGTGTGTGCAGAAAGTCCTGAGCCGGTGTGACCAAAACGGTGTTGCTGCAAACATGTCCAATACAACCATGTAAACCATTGACATTTTGAATCAGATTGATTGTACATTGCTTAACGTCCCGACAGCAACAAGGCTTTCTCAGGACGTGCCTGCACTGCTTGTGAAAAAAAAACACCTAAACAGAACATTGAATGTATGTCGCCAGCCGGTTAGATACGTTAAATAAACCTAACACATGGGGCCTAAATAAAGCTAAGACCATTTAGCAACACACATCAAATATCAAGAGCCACAGGTAGTGCAGACAGTAGGGAGAGTTTTAAAAAGACAAATGCAGGTGAATGGACAAAGGGTAGACAGAAACACATGCCCCAGAATAGAGAGAAAAACCCACCCTGTGGGGCTGACCAGGGTGACCCTAGGAACTAAAAACTGATAATACAGTAAAAAGCGACAGTTCAGTTGCACAATCCGAAAGACCTGTTTGTGGACGTTTGTTCTTCGAATCGCGAGGCAGTTTTGCGAACGCGGATTGAAATCTGGCGCCATTTTTTTTTTAAGTCAACTCATACTGTGCATGCATGTGTCAAGTTACTTTTCGATCACTGACAATCACACATGTCAGAAAATAAGAAACAAAATTGCGTGGCAGATTGACCTTGTAATGGTGTTATTGAACGAATTTCTTTCATTGAAGAAGAAAGCTTGTGTTAAAATTGTGGGGTTCTATTATCATTTACTACAAGACTCAACGGTCAGAGAGGAAGACACGGACCGAGCCACGGCCGAAGCAGACGCCTTTATTTTCTGGGCCAAACGGGTATCGGGGATTGGAGGCATCTCTCAGTTAAATAACTGCACTGAACAAGTACATTTAGGCGTGCTCTTAACTAAGAAATATTGCATAAAGTACCTCTGCAAACGTGAAGAATGGCCAGCGGGGGACGAAAGACGTTTTAGGAAGGGCAAGGGAAACAACTCCGTTCATCGGTGTTGCTGACCAATCAGCGATCATCAAGTTGATCTGAAAACACTCGCTTCCGTGTGAACACACAGGCCCAGGGCGTCGCAAAAACACAACATGAAGTAAATCTGGGAAAATGGGGACATCCTATTTTGATATTTTTTTCTGACTTTTGCGTGAAAGATAATGCAGAAACAACCCTCGGAAAAAATGGGTGCTTGACTTGGTCACCCAGAATTTTACACACACCCATTTTGCATAAGGATGGTAAAGAAAGTCACCCATTTCAATGGTTTCGTGTACACACACACACACACAGAGTCACTGAATCGGCTGGTACCTGCCATCGCTGAAGACCACCTCCCAGAGGGCCAGTGTGGCTTCAGAGCCAACAGGAGTACCACTGACATGGTCATTGTGCTGAGACAGCTTCAGGAGAAGTGCCGCGAGCAGAACAAAGGGCTGTACGTAACGTTTGTCGACCTAACAAAAGCGTTTGACACTGTGAGCAGGCAAGGTATGTGGCAAATCCTGGAGCGACTAGGCTGTCCCCCAAAGTTCCTCAACATGATCGTCCAGCTCCACGAGGACCAGCAAGGCCAGGTCAGACTAAACAGTGACCTCTCAGAACCATTCCCCATTCGCAACGGCGTGAAGCAAGGCTGCGTGCTGGCACCGACCCTCTTCACCATCTTCTTCAGCATGATGTTGAAGCAGGCCACAGTGGACCTCGACGATGACGACGCAGTGTACATCAGGTATCGTCTCGATGGCAGCCTGTTCAACCTCAGACGACTGCAGGCCCACACGAAAACCCTAGACCAACTGATTCGTGAGCTACTCTTTGCTGATGACACTGCCCTCGTTGCACACACAGAGAGAGCCTTGCAGCGCATTACGTCCTGCTTCGCAGATGCCGCCCAGCTCTTTGGACTTGAGGTCAGTCTGAAAAAGACAGAGGTCCTTCATCAGCCAGCACCCAAGGAAGAGCATCGCCCTCCCCACATCACCAGCGGCGAGTCCGAACTGAAGTCTGTACACCAGTTTACCCACCTCGGCTGCATCATCACGTCAGACACCAAGCTGGACAAGGAGCTGGACAACAGGCTGGCAAAAGCGAACAGTGCTTTCGGGCGACTATTCAAGCGGGTGTGGCACAATCAACAGCTGAAAAAAGGCACCAAGATCAGCGTGTACAGAGCTGTCGTCCTCACCGCCCTGCTGTACGGTTCCGAGTCCTGGGCCCTCTACCGCAGCCAACTACGACTCCTCGAACGCTTTCACCAGCGCTGCCTGCGTACCATCCTCAGCATTCACTGGAGTGACTATGTCATCAACGTCGAGGTCCTTGAACAGGCGGAAACTTTGAGCATCGAGGCTTTGCTGCTGCGGACACAGCTTCGCTGGGCGGGGCACGTCTCCAGGATGGAGGATCATCGCCTACCCAAGATCACTCTGTTCGGCGAGCTCGCCACTGGACACCGAGACAGAGGGGCACCAAAGAAGAGATACAAAGACGGTCTCAAGAAGTCACTTAGTGCCTGCCAAATCGACCACCGCCAGTGGTCTTTGCTTGCTGCGGACCGTGACACCTGGCGCTCCACCATTCACAAGGCAGCCGTCTCCTTTGAGGACTCTCGCAGAGCTAACCTCAAGGACAAGCGGCTCAGGAGAAAAAACAGAGTTGTCGTAACTCAGAACCCTGACCAGACCTTCCCCTGCAGCCACTGCGGTCGAACCTGCCTGTCCCGGATTGGCCTCCGCAGTCACGAAAATGCCTGCAGACGACGTGGGCAAGCCCTATAGAATCTTCGTTCGCGAAGTCAAGCCATGATGGTAAAGAAAGTCACCCATTTCAGTGGTTTCGTGTACACACACACACACACACACACAGAGTCACACACACACAGAGTCACACACACACACACACACACACACACACACACACACACACACACACACACACACACACACACTGCCGGCCCGCGCTCTCATACCACAGTTATCATTACATATATCATGTACACGGCGTACATTGCTAGCACTTAAAACTATATCTATCTATCTATCTATATCCCGTAGTCTTGCCGGCCGTTGGGGCACCACTGATGACTTAACAACCAGTTCCCTCCATTCCGCTTTGTTCTCTACCATTCTCAGCGTATCGCCCAGCTTCAGTCCTGTCCACTCTCCTCCCATCTTTTCCTCTGTCTTCCTCTCCTTCGTCCTCCTTGCACAGTGCCTTGCAGGATTGTTTTGGCAAGCCCTGCTGAACGCGTGACATGCCCATACCACTTCAGTTTGCGTTTTCTCACAATGGCTAATAAGTCTTCATAGGGCCCGATGGCTTACCTGATTCTGCTTCCCACTTCCTCGTTTGTGATGTGATCTCTGTATGAGATGCCAAGCAGCCTTCGAAAACATCTCATTTCAGTGGCGTGTATCCTCCTTTCTAGGTCTGCTGTGAGGGTCCATGACTCGCAGGCATACTAGAACACTGAGAACACTAAGGAGCGCATCAGTCTGATCTTGGAGCAGAGTGTGATGTTTCTGTCCTTCCACTTGGTCTTCAATCTTGTCAGTGCTGTTGTCTGTGCAATCCTGGACAGTATTTCTGGTTTTGATCCCTCATCTGTCACAGTGGCTCCTAAGTATTTGAATTTCTTAACTGTTTCCAGTTTTTGGCCTCCAACCATGATTTCAGTGCCAATGCCACTGGCGTTGTCGGTCATCAGTTTGATCTTCTCTGTGCTGATTTCCATCCCATGCAATGGCTGTACTATCCATTTTTTCCACCAACTGAGCTAGCTCCTTCTCTGTTCCTGCAAGGCCATCAATGTCGTCCGCAAAGCGCAAGTTCTGACGGTTCCTTCCTGATCTTTCAGAGAGTCCGTCATGATTCTTTCCAGGAAGATGTTGAAAAGAGTAGGTGAGAGCAAGCAGCCTTGTCTGACTCCAACTGTAGTCCTAAACCAGTTTCCTATTTTGCCGTTGAAGCAGACTGCGCTAGTGGCCTTGTTGTAAAGATTTGCTATGACTTTGATCAGGTTGGCATTGATGTTGTATAACTTCATGGTGGACCAAAGGGCTGCATGCCACACCCTGTCAAACGCTTTCTTAAATCCACAAAGACATGATAGAGGTCCTGCTGGTGCTGGAGGTATCTCTCACATAGAACTCTCAGGTTGAAGATCTGCTCAGTTGTGCTGCGCCCTGGTTTAAAGCCTGCCTGTTCCTCAGCTATGATTTCCTCTGCCTGTGGCTTCAGCCTGTTCAGTAGGATCTTTAACATGACTTTGCTTGGGTGGGATATAAGACTGATCGTGCGATAGTTCTGGCATTGATGCAAGTTACCTTTTTTGGGGAGAGTTATTATAAGTGATTGGGTCCATGGTGTGGGCCAATCCCCTGACTGCCAGATCTTATTGCAGATTGTTAGTAAGGCGCTTATCGTGTCTTCTCCCCCTTCTTGGACTAGCTTTGCAGAGATGTTGTCTGCTCCTGCTGCCTTCCCTTTTTTCAGCGACTTCACTGCAGCCTCTACTTCTTCTCGGAGGATGGGATAGTTGCCATTGTTGGTCAGGGGTGGGTTGACAAGTATGCCTGGGTCCCCTGCAGCTCGGTGGTTGTACAAATCTGAGCAGTACTCTGTCCATCTCTTCAGTATGTCTTGGTCTTCCGTAAGACAGTTCCCTTCACTATCTTGAATGATCGAGGAGCGTCCTTGTTTTACACTGGTCAGGTCTTTCACCAGCTGGTATGTTTTTTTGCTATTATTTTTGTTCAGATTTTCTTCTACGTATTTACACTGATCTTCAATCCACTTATTCTTTGCCTTTTTCATGCTTTTCTTGATATCCTGGTTAATTTCCCTGTGTTGTTTAGCTCCTTCTACCTCTGATTTCTTTTTCTTTAATTCTCGACGCTTGTCACATAGAACAAAGATGCCAACTATATACTACAGCAAATAATATATTTTAAAAATGTAAAGAGCAAAGCGGATTTTGTACGTGAAACCGCTATTTATATACCAGTTATATATGTTATAATTAAGGTGGTACTGTTTATGCTGGAGCGATTGTCTAATAGCCGGCGCTGTTCTTATGGCGACGGGCCCCAGGTAGCAACTGTGAAAGTATTCAGAGGTTTTTTTTTTTTTTTTTTTTTGTGTGTGTACACATTATTGTTATTTGTGCAACTAGTCTCAGCCAAGCAGAAAGTTTAAAAACATTGTATTATGTGTTACAGAGATACTAAGATAGGGCCGTCTTTAGTTTGCTTGTGTTAGGGAGGTTCGGGTCGGGTTGGGGCCGTTGGCGCCGGCCATTAGACGTCTTGGCGACGGGCTTCACCCGTCCGGAGCCATTGTCCATTTGTTTGAAAACTGTTGTGTGAGTGTGTGTGATTGCGAGTTGCACTTGAGATGGCGAAAACTAATTTTTCTTTTTGAGATAATAAAGTGCTCTTCTTCGTATTCTTATTCTCATCATGAAAATCAACACCGCTCGCTCCAACAAACACACACACAACACAACACACACACACACACACACGCGCGCGCGCGCGCGCGCAAGCAAGCAAGTACGTACGCATGCGCGTGCACACACACACACACACATAGCATAGCATCCTGTATAAATTTGAACTTTAAATATTTCAGTGGAAAAGTGTATGTCGGGCCACATGAGGCAAAATCAGCTGGGTTGGGTTGGGTTGGGTTGGGTTGGGTTGGGTTGGGTTGGGTTGGGTTGGTTGGTTGGTTAGTTAGTTGGGTTTAACACGGAGCAGGCGACTAAGGCCATCTCACAGCGAAGGGTGACAATCTGGACAGCCTGACTAAAAAAACGTTTTTAAGACAAGACGTAAGAGAGAGAGAGAGAGATGATGATGAATCTTTATTTATTCAGGATAAAGCTATTAGGCAAGTCTATGCCTGTCTTACAAGCTGTCCTGTAAACAAACAACATAACAGGAAAATAAACAGAGCATGCAAATACTAACAATAATAATAAAAAGAAGAAGAAGAAGAGGAAGAAAAACTACGGGGAAAATAAACACAATGGAGAATTTGTAACTGCCTCCGATGCAAAAAGCAAGAGAACGAAACGCGTGCACAGCATTAATATTATACTCATTTAAGACAGTGTCATAGAATAAGCAGCATCAATAGCGTATAGTGACACGACAAGACAATAGATGATCAGGTAGCAAATTTAAGGAGAAAGAGAAAAATATTTGACGTTTACGTGTTATCAGCAGAATTATTTTTACTGTGAAGTCACGCTGATTGGAAGTGAGTGTGCAATGCACGTTTAAAATGGGTTTTATCGCAAAATGATTTAATGTTTAATGGCAATGAGTTCCAGACAGAACTACCAGAAAATAGAAGGCTTGACTTGTAGAGATCTATCTATGGGCGGGGTAAGTGAAGCAAGTCATTCCTCGTATGTTGTTGATGCCGAGGGCTGAAGTTAAATATCATGCGCAGATATTCCGGGGCTTGATAATGAAATATTTTGTGCAGGAGGACGCATTTGTTAAATTTGAGTTGTTCCTTCAGTGTAAGCAGGCCAAGGGATTTTATTTTCTCAGCCGTGGAAATAGGGTTAGGAATAATTAACTTAACTGAACGACGATACAGCGAGTTTAGTTTTTTAAAATGAAGTTCACTGCATTCGTCCCACAAAGAGGACGCATAGTCACAGTGGCTTTTAATGTGTGCGTGAAAGAACAATGTACAGCACTTTGTACTAAGAATATGTCTAAGTTTAGATAGCAGAAATACATTCCTGGACAAGGTTTTGCACAAACTGTCGATATGTGGCGACCAGTTCAGCTGGTCGTCAATTACAACTCCCAGTAGGCGGTGCCTGGATACTTGTTGGATAGGTTTATTGCCAAGTGACAGTTTCAGAGGGGCAGAATGTAGCTGACGCTTTTGTCGGGTTGTTATCAACATGCTTTTGGTTTTAGAAGTACTGATTAGCATGCGATTTTGCGCACACCAATCTGACACTTCTTCGAGACTTTGCTGGAGGATACAGTTTAGCGTCGTTTCACGTTTGTCTGATGTATGCAGAGTTGAATCGTCAGCAAAGAGTTCGCATTTAACCTCAGGATTTGAGATGGAAAGAGGTAGATCATTGATGAATAAAGAAAATAAAAGAGGCCCCAGGATAGATCCTTGGGGGACTCCGTGCATCACTATACCTTCTTTCGAATACCACCCGTTTGAGTACACCTTCTGTCGGCGGTTACTGAGGTAGGAGGAGAAAAAAGCTATAGAGTTCGAATCAAGCTTATATACTGAAAGTTTCTTTAAAAGAATGTTGTGATCGACTAAATCAAATGCTTTGGTTAGGTCCAGAAAAACTGCACCATTTAATTTGGAATTGTTTATTGATGAGAGCCAAGAGTCAACAATGTGAACGAGGGCAGTATGACATGAGTGTTTAGGTCGAAAACCAGACTGAAGAGATACGAGGAGGCGGTGATTCTCCAAGAATTGGAGTAGGTGCTTATGAACGTGTCTTTCTAGTGGCTTCGATAATAGTGATAACACTGAAATAGGACGGAAATCGTTTGGACTTTTGGGATCTGTACATTTGGGAATGGGGACAACTTTAGCATCTTTCATGGCATCTGGAAAAATACCTTGCTTGATAGAAAGGTTGAATATAAATGTCAGGGTGTCAGCTGTGTATGGAAGGGACAATTTCAGTACCATGTTGTTTATTCCATCCAGGCCACACGATTTACTTGTTAGAGTAGAAATATATTTACCTACTTCAAACACTGTCATAAGAGGTATGGAGAATGACGCACCTGTTGCAGACTCACAGTGTGTGCGCAGTTTATCAGAACAACTGTAACTATCAGTGCCACTGGAAAAAGACTGTACAAGGGACTCAGCAATATTTAAAAAGTGGGAATTGAAGTCGTCTGGAGTTATGCCTGGAGAGGTAGCAGCATTGTTGGAACTCCTCTTCTTTGTAAATAAATTGATTGTATTCCAGACACTTCGGGTATCTTTACCCTCTGCAATAACTTTTTCCGCAAGCGTTTTCTGTGCTTTTTTAACTAAGGATTTTACAAGATTACGTTGTTTCTTAAAATCCGCAAACTTTTTTTGCCGTTTTAAGTCATCTCTTATTTTCATTGCGTGAATGATGTCCTTTGACAACCAAGGCGGAAGGGTAGGGTGTTTAACGCGTTTAGTCCTTATTGAGGCATGTTTATCGAGGACCCAAAGAAATAGCTTGTACCAAAGCGAGAGGGCTTCATTGGGATCATTCTCTTGGCTGGACTTCGCGAACGAAGATTTTATAGGAGTTGCCCACGACGTCTGCAGGCTTGTTCGTGGCTGCGGAGGCCAATCCGGGACAGGCAGGTTCGACCGCAGTGGCTGCAGGGGAAGGTGTGGCCAGAGTTCTGAGTTGCGGCATCTCTGTTCTTTCTCCTGAGCCGCTTGTCCTTAAGGCTAGCTCTGCGAGAGTCCTCAAAGGAGACAGCTGCCTTGTAAATAGTGGAGCGCCAGGTGTCACGGTCCACAGCAAGTGAAGACCACTGGTGGTGGTCGATTTGGCAGGCACTAAGTGACTTCTTGAGACAGTCTTTGTATCTCTTCTTTGGTGCCCCTCTGTCACGGTGTCCAGTAGCAAGCTCGCCGAACAGGGTGATCTTTGGTAGGCGATGATCCTCCATCCTGGAGACATGCCCCGCCCAGCGGAGCTGTGTCCGCAGCAGCAAAGCCTCGATGCTCACGGTTTCAGCCTGTTCAAGGACCTCGACATTGGTTACATAGTCACTCCAGTGAATGCCCAGGATGGTACGCAGGCAGCGCTGGTGGAAGCGTTCGAGGAGTCGTAGTTGGCTGCGGTAGAGGGCCCAGGACTCGGAACCATACAGCAGGGTGGTGAGGACCACAGCTCTGTACACGCTGATCTTGGTGCCTGTTTTCAGCTGTTGATTGTGCCACACCCGCTTGAAAAGTCGCCCGAAAGCGCTGTTCGCTTTTGCCAGCCTGCTGTCAAGCTCCTTGTCCAGCTTGGCGTCCGACGTGATAATGCAGCCAAGGTAAGTAAACTGGTGCACTGACTTTAGTTCAGACTCGCCGATGGTGATGTGAGGAGGGCGATACACTGTCTTGGGTGCCGGCTGATGGAGGACCTCTGTCTTTTTCAGACTGACCTCGAGTCCAAAGAGCTGGGCAGCGTCTGCGAAGCAGGACGTGATGCGCTGCAGGGCTCTCTCTGTGTGTGCAACGAGGGCAGCATCATCAGCAAAAAGCAGCTCACGGATCAGTTGGTCTAGGGTTTTCGTGTGGGCCTGCAGTCGTCTGAGGTTGAACAGGCTGCCATCGAGACGATACCTGATGTACACTGCATCGTCATCATCGAGGTCCACTGTGGCCTGCTTCAACATCATGCTAAAAAAGATGGTGAAGAGGGTCGGTGCCAGCACGCAGCCCTGCTTTACGCCGTTGAGAATGGGGAATGGTTCTGAGAGGTCATTGTTGAGTCTGACCTGACCTTGCTGGTCCTCGTGTAGCTGGACAATCATGTTGAGGAACTTTGGGGGACAGCCAAGTCGCTCCAGGATCTGCCACATGCCTTGCCTGCTCACAGTGTCGAACGCTTTTGTTAGGTCGACAAACGTTATGTACAGCCCTTTGTTCTGCTCGCGGCACTTCTCCTGTAGCTGTCTCAGCACAAAGACCATATCGGTGGTGCTCCTGTTTGCTCTGAAGCCACACTGGCCCTCTGGGAGTTGGTCTTCAGCGATGGCAGGTACCAGCCGATTCAGGAGCAGCCTTGCAAGGATTTTCCCAGCAATGGACAGCAGTGTAATTCCCCGATAGTTGGAACAGTCAGACTTCTCACCTTTGTTCTTGTACAGGGTGATAACGACTGCATCACGGAGATCCTTTGGTAGTGTTCCTTCCTCCCAGCAGCAGAGAAAGAGGTCATGGAGCTTGTTGTGCAGTGCTGTGCCTCCATGTTTCCAGATCTCTGGCGGTATTCCATCAATGCCTGCTGCTTTGCCACTCTTGAGCTGGTGGATGGCTGTGAGGGTCTCTTCAGCGGTGGGCGGTTCGTCCAATTCAACTTTTACTGGGAGCTGTGGGATTTGTAGGACGACTGCTTCTTGAACAGTGCGCTCAGCGCTGAAGAGGCTCTGAAAGTATTCCGACCAGCGGTTCAAGATGGAGGTATTATCTGTGAGGAGTGCCTGGCCATTCGCGCTTCGCAGGGGACTTTGTACCAGGTGCCTGGGGCCATACACTGCTTTCAATGCTTCGTAGAAGCCCCTGTAGTCACCATTGTCTGCGCAAAGCTGGGTCCTCTGTGCAAGTCTGGTCCACCACTCATTCTGGAGATCTCTGAGCTTGCGCTGGAGACTGCTGCAGACGAGGCGGAAGGCAGACTTCTTCACAGGGCAGGAAGGCTGGGCTAGGTGGGCCTGATGGGCGGCTCTTTTTTTTGCTAGGTGTTCCTGGATCTCTACATCGTTTTCGTCAAACCAGTCTTTATTCTTCTTTCTAGCGAAACCCAAGACTTCTGCAGAGGATTTTGCAATAGCAGTTTTCAGTTCTTCCCAAAGTGTTTCAGGGGAGGAGTCTGCTGGGTCCGCTGCGTCTTTGAGCCTGCGCTGTAAATCTGTCTGAAAGGCAGCTTTCACGTCGTCACGCTGAAGGCTCGCAACATCAAGCTTTTTCTTGGGGGGCCCCCATTTCTTGGGTTTTGGCTTGAAGTGGAGCCTGAGTTTGCAGCGGACAAGGCGGTGGTCAGTGTGGCACTCTGCGCTGGGCATCACTCTGGTGAGGAGGACGTCACTGCGGTCCCTCTGACGCACTAGGACATAGTCGATAAGGTGCCAGTGCTTGGAGCGAGGATGCATCCAGGTGGTCTTTCGACTGTCCTTTTGCTGAAAAGTAGTGTTGGTGATGACCAGTTGCTGCTCTGCACAGAACTCCAACAGTAGGCGGCCATTGTCATTGCAGTTCCCCACGCCATGCTTGCCGAGGACTCCTTTCCAGGCTTCAGAGTCCTGGCCCACTCTGGCGTTGAAGTCGCCAAGGATGATGACTTTGTCGTCTGCAGGGGTGCTCTGTATGAGGCTGCGCAGGTCAGTGTAAAACTTGTCCTTTTCAGCAGGCTCTGCCAAGAGGGTTGGGGAGTACACACTGAGAAGGGTGACGTGTTGCTGGTGTCTCAGTGGGAGGCGCATGGACATGATGCGGTCTGAATGACCCGTTGGTAGGTTTTCCAGCTTAGTCGCAATCGAGGTCTTGACCATGAAACCCACGCCTGAGAGCCGTCTTTCTGATGCAGGCCTGCCTGACCAGTAGAGGGTGTACCCAGCGCCAAGTTCTTGGAGGCTGCCTTCGTCCGGAAGGCGTACTTCGCTGAGCGCGGCGATGTCAATGTTTAACCTCCGCAATTCATGGGCAATGAGGGCGGAGCGACGTTCGGGGCGTCCGCTGTCTGCTTTGTCGAGCATGGTTCGGATGTTCCAGCATGCTACGTTGAGTCCGGTCGTGGTCGTCATCAGAGTGGATCCGTTATTCTTTCTTGTTTTTTGACCGCATGAGAAGATGCCCGTTGACCGCGGCTGATTGAGAGGTCATGAAGAAAGTCATCTTTGTTGAACTTTGTGTAAGACCTGTATGTGATGGTAGTGTGGTGTTTGTGCTGGGGTTTATCACGTTTAACTGAAAGATTAAAACAAGTAGGAAAGTGATCACTAATGGCTATATTCGGCACGTGGACGTTTGTGACAGCAGGTACGTTTGTAGTATAGATGTGGTCAATCAATGTGGCGGATGACAAAGAAACTCTAGTGGGAGACCGAACCATCTGCTGCAGGCCAAATAAGGAGGTGGTGCAATTCCACGCCGCATTACCAGTCTTTAGCAGGTCAATATTAAAATCGCCTAGAAGGTGTATATCGTTGTTGTGACGTTGTTGCACCTTATCCATCATGGTGACAAAATCATCATACCATGAGAACGTGGCTGAAGGGGTGCGATAAATAAATCCAATTAGTGTGGGGGAAGATTTGTCACATTTCAGTTCAAGAAATAAACTTTCAACGTGACAAGACTCTAAATCCATGCGGCGGGTAACGTACTGGCGGATAGAGTTATGAATGTGCACAGCTATACCGGTATGACCGGGGGATGATGCATCTCTACGGAATACAGCATAGTTATGAATGGAGATCGAGGCATTACTAATATGTTCCCTGAGTCTAGACTCAGTAAATCCAAATATATGAAAGGGCTGGGGTTGTGAAAGTAAAACAGTGGCGTCGGGCACTTTGTTGTATAAATGATAAACGTTAAGGTGCCCTATCCGTAAATCATGCTTATTCAGCGAACACTGATGTACATGTGGGCTACAGGCAGGCATGATGAAGCAACACGTGGGGGGAAAATGTTTACAAAAGTCAATGAAGAACAAATGAAAACTTTTGAACTCTAACAAAGTTAAACAAAACCCAGGAGAAACTACAGTGCTGAAAACTCAGCTCAGTCTATCGCTTTCGCTGCAGACAACGTCACACCCCACGCAGGGGAAATAATAGGTCGTTACGTTCTGTAGGCGAATGAGTCACTGAACGTATACCGTATCTGCGTTATATATAAATATCTAAACTGGCTCCTTAGCGTCACATCCCACGTAGGGGAAATAATGTTTTGGTTATGTTCTGAAAAGCGAAATAAATGAGTCACTGATCGGAGACCGTATAATATACGATACACACACTGGCTCCTTCGCTATATCAAGAAGAGTATTTTCCTCCGTTTTGTAAGAAAGGAAAATGCAGGAAGATAATAATCGTCACCATTCACAGAAAAAAAGTTCATGTCAATAATTAAATCCAAAGTGCTATTTGATTAAAAAACTATATATTCAATGTCGGACACTAAACAGTTTGCCAGATTGTCAGATTCATATTTCATAATTAATGAGAGGTAAGGTTTGTGCTGCACTGAGTGACTGTCTTTCCGTATGAGAGAGAGAGAGAGAGAGAGAGAGAGAGAGAGAGAGAGAGAGAGAGAGAGAGAGAGAGAGAGAGAGAGAGAGAGAGAGAATCAATGAATCAATGAATCTTTATTTTACAACGGTGAAGATATTAACACAGTCAGTGACTATGTCATTTTTCGTACCTGCCATTGCTACAACTACGACTAAGTACAAAATATACATAAAAAAGAGACATCAAAACACAGTAATATAAAATATATAGTCCACTAAACACAAACAAGCGCATACGCCGCACACAAACGCAGTCACGCGTCCACACACACACACACACACACACACACACACACACACACACACACACACACACACGCACACACACACATGCACACACACACATACACATGATTGTTATAATATACACGGACATTCGTGTGTCTACGAATAACTAGATATTATTATTTGAGTAATGTCAGATACTTATAAAGACTTGCCTTGAAACGAGATAATGTCGGAGTGGCTTTAACGTGATGTGGGAGTGAGTTCCACAGTGTGGAACCCGCAAATGACAAAGTAGATTTAAATATATCTTTTCGGGGTTTTGGAACAATATAAAGACCCCTCATGTTCCCATAGCAGGAATCTGATTTTTTAAACAACTCTGTTAGATATTCTGGAGCGCTATGGTTCCACACTTTAAAAACATCAGTACCCCTTTGTTATATTTAAAATGATTTTGAAGGGGCAGGAATCCAGCTTTACTGAGTTTTTCCTCGGTCGTCAAGTGCGGGTCGGGAAGAATCAATTTTGCCATTCTCCTATGTAAAGAATTTAGTCTTTTTAAGTGGACATCACTGCAACAATCCCACACTGTCGATGCGTAGTTTATATGTGACATGATGTGTGCACTACTGAACAATTTTCTGGTTTCACTATCTGTGTAATACTTTAATTTCGATAACATAAAGACATTTCTAGAGACCGTTTTACAGACATTGTCAATGTGCATCTGCCACCTCAGCTGATTATCAATTGTGACCCCCAATAGACGATGTTCGGCTTCCTGTTCTATGATGTCGTCGCCGAGTGATAGATTAAGCTTTAAAGGTTTTAACTGGTGCTTTTGGCGTGTTGCAATAACCATAGATTTTGTTTTAGTAGGATGCAGAATCATTGAGTTGACTTTACACCATGCTGATATATCGTCGAGACTTTTTTGAAGGCCGTTCTCAACTTCACGTATGTCTTTGTTAGCTGTGTGGATTGAGGTATCATCGGCGAACATATCACACTGTGTTGCTTCGTAGGTGAGACTTAGAGGCAGGTCATTGATGTAAATACAAAATAAAAGAGGACCTAAGATTGGCCCCTGCGGAACCCCAAGTTTAACATCTTAAGTAGAAGAGTAGGCTCCATTAGCAATTACTTTCTGTTTTCTGTTTTCCAGGTATGACATAAAAAAGGAAACAGCCATGTCGTTTCAAAGATAATGCTTAAGTTTGGAAATCAATATTGTATGGTTCACTAAGTCGAAGGCCTTTTCAAAGTCAAGATAAATTACACCTGTCAGCTGCGAATTATTCATATTTGAAAGCCATGTGTCTGTTAATCTGCTCAGAGCCGTATGACATGAGTGCCGAGGGCGAAATCCTGACTGAGACGAATGTAGCAACTTTCGCGATTCTAAGTAGTCAGACAGGTGTTTATGTATATGCCTTTCAAGGGGTTTAGATAATACTGACAGCAGAGAAATGGGTCTATAGTTGTTAGGGTCAGTACGATCTTTTGATTTTGGCAGTGGAACGACTTTTGCAACTTTGAGGTCTGTAGGGAATACATTCTTTTGAATACATAAGTTATAAATATAAGTAAGGGTCTCTATGATGTATGGTACAGACAACTTTAATATTTGTGGGTTGATATCATCATGGCCGGAGGACTTCTTATTAGCTAGGTCACTAATTAGTTTGCCCACTTCGTGTACAGCAAGTATGGGGATATTAAATGGTAGTGTGCCAGTTGTTTTTTTGTTGCAGAAATTAACTAAGTAATTGGGGCATATGTCAGACTCTGTATCACGACTAGGAGTAGTTATCAAATCCGCAACAGACAAAAAATGTTCGTTGAATGTGTCGGCGGAGAGATTACTGGGGATGGTTGTTGACCTACTGCTATTGCCTCGAGTGATCGAATTCAGTACCCGCCACACTGCTGACACATCTTTGTTGTCCTTGACAGTGTTGCGGATAAAGTCCCTCCTCGCGGCGCGCACCATTGATCTCACACGGTTTCGCTGCTTTTTAAATTCATCAAAGTTCTTTTCTCTTTTTAGGTCATTTCGCACCGACATGACATGCATTATTTCTTTTGTCAGCCAAGGGGGAAGTATCTCACTCTTCACTCTTTTTGTTCTAATCGGCGCATGTCTGTCTAATACTCCAAGGAATAATCTGTACCAAGTGGACAGCGCAATATTTGGATCATCTGTGAGAAGGACATCGTCAAAAGGAGTGTTATTAAGATCGTGTAGAAACTCATTACGACTGAAATGCTTAAACGACCTGTAGGTTGTTGTTGTATGACGATGTTTCTTTAATTTGGGGAGTTTCATAGACCAGCAACAAATCACAGGGCAGTGGTCACTAAGACTAAGATCTGAGACACTAACATCGGACACCGCCTGCGGTTTGTTTGTATAGACGTGGTCAATGAGCGTAGAGCTCGCGGCGGTAATTCTGGTGGGGGATTTAACTAGCTGTACTAGGCCAAATAAAGAAAATGTAGTGTCCCATGCGGGATGGGGTTTAAGCATATCTATATTAAAGTCACCAAGAAGAATGACGTCATTTTGCCCTTTATACACTTTGTCTAGGTTACTAGTAAAATTGTCATACCACTCGAAGTTAGACGCCGGATTGCGGTAAAGAAACCCAACAAATGACGGTGAGCAGTACGGGCTTTTGACCTCAATCCACACACACTCTATTTCAGCCGTTTCTAAGTCTTTACGCCTACGGACTAAGTGTTCGATAGAGTGATGAACGTATACAGCAATGCCTGTTTGACCGTGACAGGAGGAATCTCTTCTCATAATACTAAAATTAGGAATTTTCACGGCATCATCACTGATATTTGAATATAGGCGTGACTCTGTAAGGCCGAAAATGTCGAACGGTGTGGGACTATTAAGAAACGCCGACAGGTCAGATACCTTATTATAAAGATGGAAAACGTTGAGGTGACCCACTCGTATTGTAATTTATGTTCTTTTTGTTTGCCTCTAGCCATGAGTATTTCGCTAACAGCTGTATTTTGTTTCACAGTAAAATAGCAACTGCAATAGCCGTGGTTGAGCAAACGTCAATCAAAGGTAGAAAGCCAATGTAAAGAAAAAAACAAAACAATCAAAGAAAACAATAACGTATGAAGACAAAAATTAATGTGATAATCAAACGTTCAGGAATTACAAGAGCTGAGCGTTGCGAAAAGAAAAGAAAAGAAAAGAAAAGAAGAAGAAAACAAAAACAAAACAAAACAAAAAAAACTCTCCCACAACTGAAGTGTATGCGGGAAATATCAATGTACGCTACCCTGAAGGAGCAATGTCAAAAATACTCTACGTCTGTTTAGGAATTGTTTGTTGCCGCGGATAAATACATGCAACGACGACATAAACAGAACTTACGCCGCGGAGCACTCACAATAAGACAAATCGCTGTAAATAAAACAGTCCATCAGTGTTCACAGTCAAATTTCCTGCAATGTCTATAGTACGGCTTAATAAACGCCGATTTAGGTGAGAACGCTTAAATAAAGCTTCGACACGGAGGTGCTCAGTGGAATGTAAGTGAAAGCGCTACACCAACGCAGCGTTCACTTAAGACACTCAGTCTAGTCCGCAAAGAATGTGAGAGAAGTCCAGAATTCCGGGCAAGTCAGTCGTGTATCAACAGAAGCTATGAAAATACGGCACCATACACACTTTTATCATGCAGTACTAAAGGTACTAATTTACACTCGTGAGAAACATAGATGTGAGTGTAACTTGCATGAGGCATCTATCCTTACGAGCACATGCACCTGCAGGAGCTCATGAGGATCTATGTCTCTTGCATTTGAGGCTTGTAGATGGTATGTGGTATTTATCCTCATGAGCCCGTGCATGTGCAGGGGCTCACGAGGATCCATGCCTCTTGCATTTGAACAGGTAATTGGCGCGGCCAGCATGAGGTATCTATCCTCCAGAGACCGTGCAACCGCAGGGGCGCATGCGGATCTATGCCCTCTGCATTTAGAATTTGCGGTCAGCATGAGGTATCTATCCGCATGAGCCAGAGCAGCTGCAAGGGCTCATGAGGATCTATGCCTCTTGCATTTGTATTTTTTAGTCAGCATGCATCCTCATGAGTCCGTGCAGCAGCAGGGGCGCATGAGGAACTGTGCCTTTAGCATTCAGATTGTCAAGTTAGTTTCGTTCCGCAGAGGTCACACTCTGCATTCCGGTATTGACGAAGTAAACAATTAAACACATGCAGGTAGATACGGCAGCAGCAGCTGTGCCATAAGCTGCATTGTCTGTAGGGGATTGGGAAGGGTTGTCTCTGTTGGTGGCGATTGTTCCCACCCTCTGGGCGGCGCTTTTGCTGTAACTGCGGCGGGCGCAGCGAAGGGGTGACCGGCTGGTATGTAAGTACTAGCCGCTAGCATGTTGGGGAATTCCCCCTGTGACGTCACGACTGGTCCGCCCTGACCTTGCTGAGGACGCGGGGTAAAGGCGTGGCCGGGCTGGCGGGTGTTGTAGGCCTGAAGCTGGTCGCGCTGAGGTTGCTCGTAGTTCTGCAGAGTTCTACCACGTCTCAGGTCCTGCTGTTGGTGTCTGGCTCCGCTGAATGGCCTGAAGGACTCTTTGCTTCTGATTGTAGATGAAAAGAGGTTGGCTGCTGGCACGGCTGCTCTCCTCCATCCCGTGTCCGCTGTGTGGCTGGCGTGGAACACCTGCAAAGCGAATGTTCAGTGCCAGCTTCATGGCACCAGCAGTACTCGGGTGGGTGCCGTCCTGGTAGAGCTTCTTTCGGGGGGCTCTGTTGGCTGTGAGGAAGATGGAGGTGAACAGAATCCTCATCTGCTCACAGGCCTCCCTTAGGGCGTCATTGGAGATGGAGGCGGGGGCAAAGAGGGGGTGGTTCTGACCTCTCGGGGGCATGATGGCAGAGGCCTGAATGTGGGCATTGGGGAAAACGGAGGTCAGAAGACGGAGGGGCTGTATCCACGCCGGCTTGGTGACAGGGCCCTGTTGCATGCAGCTGTTGATGCCGACGTGAAACACAACTCTGCGGATGTGTCGTGACTGGCGCTGATTGCGCAGCCATTCCGCCAGCTCGCTGACACTAAGCCCCGACACCGACATGTTCTGCACGACGGCGCCGTCCACAGACATCCTCCGGGCATCGACCCTTTTTAGGACAGAGTCGCCGATGAGGAGCGTGTTAACGTCGGGCCTGATGGTCTGGGCTTGCAGATTGTCCAACCGGGTGACTGGTGATCCTGAGGTATTGGTCTCACGGGAGTCGGTGGCAGCGTTGAGTGCGGCACCGTCGTCAGTACCAGCACCTGGAACCTGCTCCTTCCCGTCGCAATTTGACAGGGCTTCAAACATGTTCTCGATGATGACGTCAGGGTGGGGGGTGTACTGAACAGTACTATTTCCTGAAGATTTGGTGGAACTGGGGAATGTCGACTTCAGGGAGGATGGTTTGGGTGTGGTGGTGGGAGAGAGAGAGAGAGAGAGAGAGAGAGAGAGAGAGAGAGAGAGAGAGAGAGAGAGAGAGAGAGAGAGAGAGAGAGAGAGAGAGAGAGAGAGAGAGAATGACGATGACAATGATTCTTTATTTTACAAGGTGAAAGTTTTGGTGAAACTTTTTTTCGAACTTGCCGTTGCTAATCTACTTTACGTAAAATGCACAAATCACAAAACGCTATCCTTAAAATGGGAAGAAAAGAAATATAAAACGAACAAAACAATGAAATATGAACTTTTAAAAAAATCGTTGAAGAAGTGTAAATAAACATAGAGACACGCGTCCAGGCGTTCGCACACCCGCAAAATCTCACACATACACACAGTTGTAAAAGTGTACATATCCATACACACATCCATAAACACAAGCACAAACACACACACACACACGCGCGTGCACACACACACACACACACACACACACACACACACACACAAAATACTTGCAGTATTAGCATTTTGCATTAGCTGAAGATATAACTGATATGAAGAGTTAGAAAGGGGAAAATCGTACACTGGAAGTACAGGCTGCTGTGACGGAAAATCTTACGATGATGAGGTGAGCTACTTGAAGAGACCGGTTTTAAAAGACGAAAGCGTTGTTGATGTGACATTTTTGGGCAATGTATTTCACATCACTAGCACCCGAGAACGCTAAACTTGTCTTGTAGAGATCGATTCTGGGTCGTGGAACAGTAATGGACTGCCTTGATCTGGAGTATGTTGATGCCAGGAGGGAAAACATTTTCTTAATATAATCGGGGAGTTTGTTATTCAATACTTTGAACATCGTTATTCTCATATTATATAATAAATTATTTTTCAGGGGGAGAATTTCTAAGGTTTTCAGTTTATTATCCGTTGTTGAGGTAGGGTCTGAAAGGGATAAGCTTCGAGGCTCTACGAGAGAGAGAGAGAGAGAGAGAGAGAGAGAGAGAGAGAGAGAGAGAGAGGATGATGATGATGATAATGAAACGGTTTTATTCAGGATAAAGGTTTTAGGCATAGCAATGAATGTCTTCCAAATTGTCCTGCTACTCTACACATATAAAAATACATCAGACGATACAGCAAATTATAAAACATATATAAGTAAAAAGTATATATATATATATATATATATATATATATATATATATATATATATATATATATATATATATATATATATATATATATATATATATAATTTAACATTCAATTCTGAGAATGCTGTGCTAATGCCATGGAATACCAGGCTCGTAAGCTTGCATTGTGTCATCAGAACATCAGCTGCTCTTTTTGTGACTGCACCGCTCACTAGATCTTTTGAGCCTTCCACTGAACACCTGCTACATAAAGCAGTAGGGACTACCCTCAGGCGCCCCGCCATCCGCTGGAGAATATCCAGTCATCCCCCCGAGGGGGGATGATAGAAAATATTCCCAAACAGATATTGGACCTGCTGAGTAGATTTAAAGTTTTTGCCGCCTACGACCGGTTTCGCCCCAAGAGGGGGGGGGGGGGGATACTCTTCAGGTAGGCATACAGCATAACATGAAGTTCAGTTCAGTTAAATCCAGCTTAATTTCCCACTGGCACAAAAGTGATCGGGGACTAATATAACTTGAAATTGCAACCACAACGCATGTACTAGAAACCGCCTCCAGAGTTTACTGGTAGCACCGCCAGCAGAGCGCGGATTGCAACCCTAAAGCTTTATGAGCTGTTGCAATGGAAGAAGACAGACTAATTTTGAAAAGGCAACACCTAGGCAATTTTGTGGTGCCATTATTCTTTACTTTTAACAAAGGCGTCGCCCAAAGCCCAAAAATGCACTCAATCAGATTAGCTCCAAGGGACGTAGTTTATCATTCAATTCTGAGAATGCTGTGATAATGACATGGAATACCAGGCTGGTAAGCTTGCGTTGTGTCATCAGGACATCAGCTGCCCTTTTTGTAACTGCATCGCTCACTAGATCTTTTGAGCCTTCCACTGAACACCTACTACAGAAAGCAGTAGGGACTACCCCCAGGTGCTCCCGCCATCCGCTGGAGAATATCCAGTCCTCCCCCCCCTCCCCCCCCCCAAAGGGGATGATAGAAAATATTCCCAAACAGATATTGGACCAGCTGAGTAGATTTAAAGTTTTTGCCGCCTACGACCGGTTTCGCCCCAAGGGGTGTGTGGGGGGGGGGGGGCGACTCTTCAGGTAGACATACGGCATAACCTGAAATTGCAAACACAACGCATGTACTAGAAGCCGCCTCCAGAATTTACTGGTAGCACCGCCAACACAGCGCGGATTGCAACCCTAAAGCTTTATGATGTGTTGCAATGGAAGAAGACAGACTAATTTTGAAAAGGCAACACCCAGGCAATTTTGTGGTGCAATTATTCTTTACTTTTTCAAAGGCGTCGCCCAAAGCCAAGAAATACACTCAATCAGATTAGCTCCAAGGGACGTAATTTATCATTCAATTCTGAGAATGATGTGAAAATGCCATGGAATACCAGGCTCGTAAGCTTGCATTGTGTCATCAGGACATCAGCTGCCTTTTTTGTGACTGCATCGCTCACTAGATCTTTTGAGCCTTCCACTGAACACCTACTACATAAAGCAGTATGGACTACCCCCAGGCGCCCCACCATCCGCTGGAGAATATCCAGTCCTCCCCCCGAGGGGTGATGATAGAAAATATTCCCAAACAGATATTGGACCTGCTGAGTAGATTTAAAGTTTTTGCTGCCTACTACCGGTTTCGCCCAAAGAGGAGGGGGGGGAACTCTTCAGGTAGGCATACGGCAAACCCTAAAATTGCAAACACAACGCATGTACTAGAAGCCGCCTCCAGAATTTACTGGTAGCACCGCGAGCACAGCGCGGATTTCATCCCTAAAGCTTTATGAGGTGGAAGAAGACAGACTAATTATGCCTAAGTATGCCTATCTGAAGAGCCCCCCCCCCCTTTGGGGCGAACCCGGTCGTAGGCGGCTGGTAAGCTTGCATTGTGTCATCAGGACATCAGCTGCCCTTTTTGTGACTGCATCGCTCACTAGTTCTAGAAAAAGAGAGGGTAGTGAGAGAGAAGGAATGACAGACCTATCATTTTGAGCCTTCCACTGAACACCTACTACATAAAGCAGTAGGGACTACCCCCAGGCGCTTTGTTCTTTAAACTGGAAATAGATTTGCCTACATCTAGGACAGTCATGAGCGGTACTAAAAATGGGCCGCAGGCTCTCATTTGACTATGGTGACGTAGTTGATGAGAGCAAGTGTAGTTTACAGGGTTAGGTGTATTTGACTTCGCCAGAGTTTGAGCAACAGTTATGAAGTGAACGTTGAACTCATCTGCAGTAAGATCGGGCGGAATATTAGGCGATCATTTACTGTTACCTTTGGTGAAAATGTTTATTACTTGCCAGACTGAGCGGATGTCTTTGCCGTCGGCAATAACTTGTTCTGCATTTTGCCTCTGTGCTTTACTAACTAGAGATTTGACAAGGTTTCTCTGCTTCTTGTATTCAGCAAATTTTTTTGTCTCGTTTTAATTTATCTCTTACTTCCATCGCTTGTTTTATCTCACCAGAGAGCCATTTTGGCATAATAGGATATTTGACGCATTTGATGCGCTTAGGCGCGTGTCTATCCAGAAGAGCGAGAAACAACTCGTACCAGCGTGACAGGGCATCGTTAGGGTTGTTGCAGTTTTGTATATCATAAAATGGTACTAAAGACAGGTCATATAAAAAAGCAGTTTGGTCGAATTTTTAAAACATCTATACATTATGGTAGTGTGTCCATTGATTGACTGTTTAGCTAACCTAACAGACAACATAAAACAAACAGGAAAGTGATCACTAATGGAAGTATTAGGTACGCTAACATTTTTTTACAACGCTGACATTTGTTGTATATACATGGTCTATCAGCGTTGAAGATGAGGAAGTAACCCTAGTAGGTGACTGGACAAGCTGTTTCAACCCTAAAATAATTCAACATGGATTTCCACGAAGTGTGTCTTTGCTTTTGCAAGTCTATGTTGAAGTCTCCCAAGATATGTACATCACCTTTGGGCTTCTGAAACACATCCATCATTAATACAAACTCGTCCTGCCAGGAGGCTGCGGCCGCTGGGTTTCTCAGTATACACAAAACCTGTTAGAACAGGCGAGGACATGGTCATTTTAACTTCTAACCACGTGTACTCTTTATTAGCGGATTCTAAATCACAACGCCTCTTTACATAGTTGTTGATGGAATTGTGTACGTACACTGCTAGGCCAGTATGGCCGGGGACAGATGCATCTCGCCTGTGAATGGAGTAATTGTATATAGCCCATGGTCACTAATGTTAGCTGTTATACGAGATTTCGTAAATCCAAAAATGTGAATTTGTTTGTACATGTCAGAGTGCTGTGTAAAGGCTTCAGGATGAAGACTGTGGAAATTTCTAAGATGTTTTTGACTGTGTTGGCGTATATCTGCGTTTTAAAGGGTCACAGTGTTTGTGTAGCGAGTCTTTCAGACCAAGATGGCGGTGGCAACGCGCGTGGTACGATTGAGAATACTCGGAAGTCCCTGCTGCTGCTGAGAGAAATGAAATGAAATGAAACTTTATTTCTCAACGGATGAAGTAATTAGCACATTTGCCATTTTTTCATACTTGCCGTTGCTACTCTACAAACGCAGGGTAATAATTGTAATACTAATAGTACCAAGTTACACAAAGGAAAGATTAGGAGACATTAAACATGAAGAGACGTTAAATAAAATTTATTCATTCGTTCGGTCATACATTAAAAAAGAGAAGAAAAAAGTACACGCAACGCGCGCAAACACATACACACGCGCGCACGCATTCACACTCGGACACGCGCTAATGATAGCTGATTATAGTAAAAATTCACTTAATACAGAAAAATTATTTAGATTATAATAGAAACCTTAATTATATAATTAGGCGATTATTGTTAGTATGGACAAACCATACGGAAGCTTGCACTAATTACGATAAGCACGTGTGCCATACGGATTCTTGTGGTAGATTATGTATCATTCGACAACAAGTACTTGAGGAGGCATTCTTTGAAAGAGGAGAGGGAGCTAGCGTGTGTCAAGTTATATATGTAGGCAGTTTGTTCCAGAAAAATGCGCCTGAGAAAGATACACTTGTTTTAAATATATCTATCCTGTGATGCGGAGTAATAAAGTTTTGTCTTGAAGTAGAATAACCTGAACTTGCCTTGGTAAAAAGCATACAAAGATATTCTGGGTGAGTCTCATTCCAGATTTTATACATAACCACACCCTTGTTTAAAAGGTGATGCTTGCTAAGAGGTAGCATTTTCAGTTTTTCAAGTTTTTCGTCAGTTGTCAGGGCTGAAACAGGCAGGATATGTTTCGCTGCTCTCCGATGCAGGGAGTTAAGCCTCTTCAAGTGTATGTCACCGCTGCCATCCCATATCGTGGACGCATAATCGATGTGGGATTTGACATGTGCATTGTAAAATAACTTGCGGGCATCAACATCGATAATATACTTCAACTTTGAAAGCATAAAAGCATTTCTGGCAACAGTTTTACATACAGCATTTATGTGCGATTGTGATTGGCACTTCATCTGGTCATCAACAATTACACCAAGTAATAAGGCGTTCCGTGACCTGAGTAACGGTGTCAATATGGATAGTCAGACTGATTGTAAGTGATCCAGACCAAAAAGGTGACTGCCAAGCGTGTGAAATGCAAAGAAGTACCCAACGGAGAAAGAAACACGCTTAGAAAAAACGGTACAACACAATTTATTAATATTTCGGGTAAATACCCTTTGTCAAAATAGACAAACAAACAGAGACATTAGCCGCTACTTATCTTCAGATGCAGAAGGAATGTGGCAACTGAAGGTGACGTAAAAAGAAAAAGAAAAGAAAAGGAAAGGAAGAACAAAAGTAAAAATGACGTCAAAGAAAAAAATCGTAGGAGAAAGACTCCGAGAGAAACTAAACACGAGAGACAAGAGTGTGTGTAAGCGCGCGCAGGAGCGAGCAAAAGTAAATGCGCGTGTGTGAGGCCGGGGAGAGAGAGAGAGAAGAGAGACAGCGAGCAAGAGAGAGAGAGGGGGGAGAGAGAAAGAGAGAGAGAGAGAGAGAGAGAGAGAGAGAGAGAGAGAGAGAGAGAGAGAGAGAACGAACGGGGAGTACCCTTGGGCACGAAGTAGGCTGAGTGTCTAATACACAAAGCCAGCTAAACACCAACCCGAAGGCAAACCTTATATCACCATCGAGTTGAGGACTACCTCGGGGAAAAACGGGAGGACCCCGGGAAAAAAAACCCAGCATTTAGCATGGTACACAACAAGGAATATCGATGAAACAAAGCAAATAATCAAATTCAGTAAGAGAATAATGGTATAAGAGGAGAGTAGGTAGTTGTGAAACCATCTTCAAGGGTAAAAAAAAAAACGGGTGTGGGGGGAGAGAAAGACAAAAGGGGCGGGGAAAGGGGAGGGGGAAAGGGAAGAGAGAGAGAAAGGGGGAAGAGAGAAAGAGAGAGAGAGAGAGAGAGAGAGAGAGAGAGAGAGAGAGAGAGAGAGAGAGAGAGAGAGAGAGAGAGAGAGAGAGAGAAAACAAAAAGGGAGGGGGGAGGGGGAAGGCAAACAAACAGAGCCACCAGCCCCACCCAACAGGCACCCTCCAGCCCACGGACGAACGCACAGGCATGCGAACAAGACGACCACATACATCCCCAAGGGAATGCACATGATCGCCCCCCACACCCGCGCATAAATCCAAGGACCGGCGATCAGGCGCCCGACAGGGAAGGGCAAGTGATCCAACTTAACGTATGGCCAGCGCTGAAAAAGTCCCCATGGGAGGCACAAAGTACATATCAATCAGCGCCAGCCGCACCTATCTGGTTAGTGAGTAGTCATACAGAAGCGACTCGGTAAGGTAAATGACAGTTAGCAGAAGACACAGGTAAGGTCCAAAAAGTTAATCTTTCATATTCATCCCGAGTGGCGCCACAGTGCCCAGTTTATTAATCAAAAATTTTTCTCGGTCTTTCCTGGCCCAGACATTACTGGCTTGCATAAGCCAGAGGCCTTTAACACGAATGTCCGAGACGGAGTGATCGGCCTGGTTGAAATGTCGCCCGACCGGTCTATTGTAATGGTACTTGACCGACTGAAGATGTTCTTTAAAACGGTCGTTGATGGTTCTTTCCGTCTCTCCAACATAGAGTTGGCCGCATTTCACACAGGAGATGACATAAATCACGTTGGTAGTTTGACATGTGAAGTATCTGTCTATGTTGAATTTGTAGCGTGGACCATTCACCACTGTAGAAGGGCAAATAAAAGGACATGTCTTGCAATTTGGAACATTGCACGGTGTGGAGCCGGAGGGTCTGGTGGTAGAATGAGGCTTAAGAGTAAAGCGAACAAGCATGTCTCGTAAATTAATATCCCTCTTGAAAGCCACCAACGGAGGTTCAGAAAAGATAGCAGCGGACTCTTTACTGGATGACAAAAGACCCCAGTTAGAAAGAAGTATTTTACGAACCGGATTGGTGTGCGGATGGTAAACCATGGTTACGATGGGCATGTCACTCTCAGCGGTAGGCTTAGTCTGCAGTATACTCGCGCGACTAAGTTTTTGTACTGTTTGGAGAGAACCTTGAACAACAGTATGTGGGTAATGTTACTGTTTGGAGAGAACCTTGAACAACAGTATGTGGGTAATGTCATTACCCACATACTGTTGTTCAAGGTTCTCTCCAAACAGTACAAAAACTTAGTCGCGCGAGTATACTGCAGACTAAGCCTACCGCTGAGAGTGACAGGCCCATCGTAACCATGGTTTACCATCCGCACACCAATCCGGTTCGTAAAATACTTCTTTCTAACTGGGGTCTTTTGTCATCCAGTAAAGAGTCCGCTGCTATCTTTTCTGAACCTCCGTTGGTGGCTTTCAAGAGGGATATTAATTTACGAGACATGCTTGTTCGCTCTACTCTTAAGCCTCGTTCTACCACCAGACCCTCCGGCTCCACACCGTGCAATGTTCCAAATTGCAAGACATGTCCTTTTATTTGCCCTTCTACAGTGGTGAATGGTCCACGCTACAAATTCAACATAGACAGATACTTCACATGTCAAACTACCAACGTGATTTATGTCATCTCCTGTGTGAAATGCGGCCAACTCTATGTTGGAGAGACGGAAAGAACCATCAACGACCGTTTTAAAGAACATCTTCAGTCGGTCAAGTACCATTACAATAGACCGGTCGGGCGACATTTCAACCAGGCCGATCACTCCGTCTCGGACATTCGTGTTAAAGGCCTCTGGCTTATGCAAGCCAGTAATGTCTGGGCCAGGAAAGACCGAGAAAAATTTTTGATTAATAAACTGGGCACTGTGGCGCCACTCGGGATGAATATGAAAGATTAACTTTTTGGACCTTACCGGTGTCTTCTGCTAACTGTCATTTACCTTACCGAGTCGCTTCTGTATGACTACTCACTAACCAGATAGGTGCGGCTGGCGCTGATTGATATGTACTTTGTGCCTCCCATGGGGACTTTTTCAGCGCTGGCCATACGTTAAGTTGGATCACTTGCCCTTCCCTGTCGGGCGCCTGATCGCCGGTCCTTGGATTTATGCGCGGGTGTGGGGGGCGATCATGTGCATTCCCTTGGGGATGTATGTGGTCGTCTTGTTCGCATGCCTGTGCGTTCGTCCGTGGGCTGGAGGGTGCCTGTTGGGTGGGGCTGGTGGCTCTGTTTGTTTGCCTTCCCCCCCCCCTCCCTTTTTGTTTTCTCTCTCTCTCTCTCTCTCTCTCTCTCTCTCTCTCTCTCTCTCTCTCTCTCTCTCTCTCTCTCTCTCTCTCTCTCTTTCTCTCTTCCCCCTTTCTCTCTCTCTTCCCTTTCCCCCTCCCCTTTCCCCGCCCCTTTTGTCTTTCTCTCCCCCCACACCCGTTTGTTTTTTTTGTTGTTGTTTTTGTTTTGTTTTTTTTGGAGTTACCCTTGAAGATGGTTTCACAACTACCTACTCTCCTCTTATACCATTATTCTCTTATTGAATTTGATTATTTGCTTTGTTTCATCGATATTCCTTGTTGTGTACCATGCTAAATGCTGGGGTTTTTTTCCCGGGGTCCTCCCGTTTTTCCCCGAGGTAGTCCTCAACTCGATGGTGATATAAGGTTTGCCTTCGGGTTGGTGTTTAGCTGGCTTTATGTATTAGACACTCAGCCTACTTCGTGCCCAAGGGTACTCCCCGTTCGTTCTCTCTCTCTCTCTCTCTCTCTCTCTCTCTCTCTCTCTCTCTCTCTCTCTCTCTCTCTCTCTCTCTCTCTCTCTCTCTCTCTCTCTCTCTCTCTCTCTCTCTCTCTCTCTCTCTCTCTCTCTCTCTCTCTCTCTTTCTCTCTCCCCCCCTCTCTCTCTCTCGCTCGCTGTCTCTCTTCTCTCTCTCTCTCCCCGGCCTCACACACGCGCATTTACTTTTGCTCGCTCCTGCGCGCGCTTACACACACTCTTGTCTCTCGTGTTTATTTTCTCTCGGAGTCTTTCTCTTACGATTTTTTTCTTTGACGTCATTTTTACTTTTGTTCTTCCTTTCCTTTTCTTTTCTTTTTCTTTTTACGTCACCTTCAGTTGCCACATTCCTTCTGCATCTGAAGATAAGTAGCGGCTAATGTCTCTGTTTGTTTGTCTATTTTGACAAAGGGTATTTACCCGAAATATTAATAAATTGTGTTGTACCGTTTTTTCTAAGCGTGTTTCTTTCTCCGTTGGGTACTTCTTTGATTGTAAGTGGCTTGAGCTGATGCTTCTGACGGGTTGCTATCGTCATGCATTCCGTTTTGGAAGGATTTAAAATCATTTCATTGTTTGCGCACCAAGTGGAAATTTCGCTCAAACCCTGCTGCAAACGACCATTTAAAGAATCAATACTCTTGTCCGGGGTGTGAATCAGTTGTGGCGTCATCAGTGAATAAATCACACGAAATTTAGTCGCTAGTCAAATGTAGCGGCAGATCATTTATAAAGAGGCAAAACAGAAGAGGCACTAGGACTGAACCCTGGGGAACTCCCCGTGTTACTAGTCCGCTTGAGGAGAATGATCCATTGGCCATGACGCGCTGCTCGCTGTCGCTAAGATAGGAGGCGAAAAGTGGAGTTGTGCCATGGTGGTAAAGAGATTTCTGGCTGTAGTTATTTGAGGAAGAAATGCATTTATTGCTAAAAGAACTACCGTAGTACACATTTAGCTTGGAAAGTAGAAGTGTATGGTCCACAAGATCAAAAGCTGTCCGCAAGTCAATGAATACAGCGCCGGTAAATTCGCCCTGATTCATTGAGCGTAGCCACACATCAGTTACTGCGACGTGCTAGGGCCGTGTGACAGCTGTGCCTCGGTCTGAATCTCGACTGAAGGGGGATGGATTAATGTATGCTCTTCTACGTATTCCAAGAGATGCTTATGTATATGCCGTTCAAGTGGTTTACTAAGAATGGACAATAGTGAGATGGGGCGATAGTTATGAACATCAGTCATATCTCTTGTTTTCGGGAGGGGTATAACCTTGGCTTTTTTAAGTTCCTTTGGGAAAATATTCGTTTGAATGCACAAGTTATAAATATAGGTTATTGTTTAAATAATAATTAAGGAATAGATAATTTAAGTATTTTGGGGCTGATTTCATCTGGCCCGGACGATTTCTTATTTTTCATTGAACAAATTGTCCTACCGACTTCGTTCACTGCCAGTGGTGGAATCACGAAAGAATCAGATCCTGCAATTTGCGTTCTACAAAAGTCAACTGGACTGGAATAGGGCTGAGAACTTGCTTCTGAAGCGACAAGAGACTCGGCAGAGGAAATGGTCGTTAAAGATATCGGCAGTCAGGTCAGAAGGGATTAAAGATTTGTTACACTTGCCTCCAGTCACTACGGCCATGAGCGTGGACATGTCTTTGTCTTGTTTAATCAAGCGATCAATGAAAGATTTTTTAGCCTGTCGCACTAGAGATTTCACGAGATTACGCTCACGCTTAAATTCAGTGAAGCGCTTCTGCTGTCTCAGATCATCTCTCACCCTCATGGCCTGAATGATGTCTTGAGTAAGGCACGGCAGGAGTGATGCGTGTTTGACGCGTCTTCTCCGCAGGGGCGCATGTTTATTTAAGATCTTAAGAAAGATGTTATACCAAACAGACAGAGCGCTGTCAGGGTCAGATTGATTGTACATTGCTTAACGTCCCGACAGCAACAAGACTTTCTCGGGACGTGCCTGCACTGCTTGTTAAAAAAAACCTAAACAGAACATTGAATGTATGTCGCCAGCCGGTCCAATACGTTAAATAAGCCTACGACATAGGGCCTAAATAAAGCCAAGACCATTTAGCAACACACATCCAATATCAAGAGGCAGGCAGTGCAGACACTAGGGAGAGTTTTTAAAAGGCAAATACAGGTGAATGGACCAAAGGCAGACAAACACATGCCCCAGAATAAAGGGAAAACCCCACCCTGTGGGGCGGACAAGGGTGACCCTGGGAACTAAAAAGTATTTAACCCCACCCAGGTCCCCCCAGGGCAGACCCGGGTGGGGACTGTCAGGGTCAGATTTACTAAATACTTTATTCACCTCTTTTTTACCAAACGGTAATATTCTCAAATGGGTCGGTTAACAGGTTGCTCGGCTGTGTAGCATTTCCGGTTTGGCCTTTCAGAGAAGTGTTTACGTGTGCGCGTCGGAAATTTTTTTGCGAAGTTTTCGTGTATATGCATAGATATTTTGTGTAGCCATGTCCGACAGAAGTGTTGCTGGAAGATGGAGGCATTTTCAGAAAGTGTTGAAAAAAAAAGTGTTGAGAAATAAAACAGTAAATCATGAATGTAATAAAGGGATGAAGAAGTTGCAGATAAAACCATTATTCAAAATCAAATTTATTTCCTTTATTTTTATTATATTTTGTGTAGCCATGTCCGACAGAAGTGTTGCTGGAAGATGGAGGCATTTTCAGAAAGTGTTGGGAAAAAAAAGTGTTGAGAAATAAAACAGTAAATCATGAATGTAATAAAGGGATGAAGAAGTTGCAGATAAAACCATTATTCAAAATCAAATTTATTTCCTTTATTTTTATTACACTCAGTAACATCTAAACAAATGTGTTTTATTAATAAAATAATAGATTTAAAAAAAAATTATTTACTATTTTACAATCTCTAGAACTAATTTTACAAATTATTTATGAATACAGTGCACACAGCTGTAATTAATACAAGATACTAGATTTTAAAAAAATTCTTTGACAAACAGTTAAAATGAACAGTTTGTATGACAAAATGATGTTGTTCATAACATAAAATATGAAATTAAAACTGATGTGAAATGCACTAAAGCTACATACACTAATTCAGGCAGAAAAATTCATTCGCCCAAGAGCAAAAGCTTTAAAAGTTTGTCCTTGTCCAAGTTTAATTGTAGGGAAGAAAAAGTTGTGCTTTGCTTCCTCTTTTTTGCAATTTATATTGCTCCTAAACTTATATTAAGAAACTTATATTAAGAAACACAGTATAGAAAAAGTGATTAAACCAGTGGGTTTGTTATGTTCCTGCCATGAAAAGTTGAATAAAGGGTGGATATAGAAATATAAAAAATATCGTAACCAAGATAGAGTTCAGGAACACGATTTGCAGTGGTTGGCTCCTTTTCAATAAAGTGAAACAAACATACGAACAAAGTTGCAGGCGGTTTTTTCAATTGCAGTTTTGCCAACCATTCTCTTCGATCGTCAGGATCCCTCGGTGCGTAGAATGAAAAAGGTTTCAAACACGAACAATAACGGCGAATGAAAGATTTGTGGTCAAAACATGGCATTTGCAACAAGTCATACAGCTTTTTTGGGTTGTTGTGGCAACCTTTTACTGCGCAATGTCGGCCGCTAGATCGGGAACTTGTGTAGGGTTTTGTATTCACAGCTTCCATGTTTGCAAGCAAAACCGGAAGTCGTCCCCAGTAGGTCAAAGGTCATGTTCAAGATGGCCGCACCCATCATTTCTAGTTAAAAAGACGTGAATAAAACGGTGCGTTGTTAAGATCAAACAGAAACTCGCTTTCATTCAAACTTTTGAAGGAGCGATAGGTGATATAAGTATGACATCCTTTCTTTGCTTTAGTAGACCACGTACAGCGGATGGTAAAATTGGTCGCTGATACCAAGGTTATCGACAGACACATTATGAACAGACTCTGGCTTGGTTGTGTATATATGATCTATGAGTGTGGATGTTATTTGTGTGATCCATGTCGGTGAAGTGACTAACTTTTGAAGACCCAACAACGTTAACGTAGAGTCCCACGTATGGTGAGGCTTTAGCATGTCTATGTTAAAGTCTCCCATGTGGATGACATTGGAGTTGGGTTTACAAGCTTTATCACACATACTAAGAAAATCATCATACCACTCAAAGTTCGCAGCAGGGTTGCGGTACAGAAAGCTGATAAGAAATGGTGGAGATTTTTTTTTTTTTTTTTTTTTTTTTTTTGGGGGGGGGGTGGGGGGCATTCAGCTCAAGCCACATACACTCAACATTTTTTGTTTGTAAATCATGTCGTATACGTGTAAACTCTTGAATAGGCGTGTGAACATAAGCAGCTAATCCTGTCTGTTCATGGGCCGTAGGATCACGTCTCATGACAGTAAATCCAGGAACTTGAATGTATATATCTGATACATTTGAATTGAGACGTGTTTCGGACAGTTCAAAAATATGAAACGGGTCTGCTCCATTTAGTATGTACAATGTCAGTCAACTTATTGTAAATATGGCAAATATTGAGATGACCAATGCGGAGATCTTCCGTCTTGAGTTTTGCGCCATGCATTACACCCAAAGTCAGTGTGTTTGTGGGGGAAAAAGAAGAAGAAAAAATCAACAAAATATATCCGTAACACTTGCCAAAAAGAATAATAATAATAATAATATAATAATGAAAAAGTACAAAATCACTAACTGAACTATTCTAAATGCAATAAACACAATAAACAAAGACTAGAGGCGAGAGAGAATCAATGAATCTATGAATCTTTATTTTACAACGGTGAAGATATTAACACAGTCAGTGACTATGTCATTTTTTGTACCTGCCGTTGCTAAAACTACGACAAACTAAGTACACAATATACATAAAACAGGGACATCAAAGCACAGTGATACAAATTATACAGTTCACTAAAGACAAACACACGCACGCACGCACAAACGCACACATGATAGTTAGAATATACACGTACGTTCGTGTGTCTACGTATAACAAGATATTGTTATTTGAGGTATCTATAAAAACTTGTCTTGAAACGAGATAATGTCGGAGTGACTTAACGTGATGTGGAAGTGAGTTCCACAGTGTGCAACCTGCAAATCAGTGACAAAGTGGATTTAAATAAATCTATTCGGGGTTTTGGAACAATATAAAGACCCCTCATAATCTCATAGCAGGAATCTGATGCTTTAAACAGATCTATTAGATATTCTGGAATGCTCTGCTTCCACACTTTAAACATCAGTACCCCTTTGTTAAATTTAAAGTGATTTTGAAGGGGTAGGTAAGGAATCCAGCTTTATTCGAGTTTTTCCTCGGTCGTCAAGTGCGGGTCGGGAAGAATCAATTTTGCCATTTTCCTATGTAAAGAATTTAGTCTTTTTAAGTGGACATCACTGCAATAATCCCACACCGTCGATGCGTAGTTTATATGTGACATGATGTGTGCATTACTGAACAATTTTCTGGTTTCACTATCTGTGTAATACTTTAATTTCGATAACATAAAGACATTTCTAGAGACCGTTTTACACACATTGTCAATGTGCATCTGCCACCTTAGCTGATTATCAATTGTGACCCCCAATAGACGAGCCCACTGGGCACCGGCCTCCACGTGGCGTGGGTGGGTAGTCTCTCCAGTCACTGACTGAGGGGGTTAGCAGAGTGGTGCCATCATTGTCCAGGATAGGACTTGACGTCAGCAGATATGTTGTTCAGTCTTTTTCTCTGGTCCGGTTTTTAAAGAGCTGTGCTAACCCAGGTCTTACCATGTTGGATTGGTCCTTAAAAATACTCATTATTTTTTTGTCCTTTGGATCCCAAGTGTTTGCCGTGCTTGGAGACCCGTGTCGGTGGAGAAGAGGATCCTGGTGGCTGAAACACTCCACTTTGGCCTTGACTTCTGCCTAAACGGGAGGCTAGTTGTACCGGCCTAGTCAATCGGCTCTTGTCACGTTGAGCCCTATCCCATTGTTGACATGCGGGCTGATATACGGAGCACCATGCTACAGCCGCCGCTGCTGATTAGGTGCTTTACGCCAGTATTCCCCTGCATTCAACGGTGTGATAGAAGGCGGTGGCTCAAACGGTTCAATCGGGCTTACCCCCTTAAGTATATCTTTCGGGCAGTCTCCATCGTGCGTCGGCTGGAGACCCGCCGACAAATGTACTTTCCCTTGTTGGGCTCGGTGGCGGGCGGGGACCCCCGGGGGGATGAATATCTAACATACTATAATATGGAAAACCAAAAAAAAAAAAAAAACTGGCACCAAAGTGGCACATAGCCGCCGACATTGTTATTGAGAACGATAGTGACTCTGACTGTGAGGAAGCGGCGCCTCAGGCGTCGGCCGCCTGGCCTCGCTTTCTCATTATCCACAGCAAAGTTAAAGAGAAGCCTGTTTCCAAGCTGCACCCTTTCCTGGTAGGGGAGACCCTCAGGAGCCGTGTTGGCAGGCCTGAGGCCCAGCGCCTCAGGTCTGGTGACTTGCTGTTAGAGTGCCGTACCCGGGCACACTCCAATGGGCTACTGAGGCTCTCCTCTATCGGAGACACTCCAGTGGAGGTCACTCCCCACAAAACGATGAATTCTTCTAGAGGAGTGATTAAAGATAAAGCATTGGCCGAACTGTCAGATGATGAGCTTGTACGGAACCTCAAGTCACAGAGGGTGACCTACGTCAGGCGCTTCGTTTCCAAACGAGGTGGTAGGGAGATCCGTCTCCCTACCATCATCCTGACGTTTGGCACCCCCACCGCTCCTACTACCATCTGGGGATGTTACTACTCCCTAAAAGTGAAAAAGTACGTCCCGCTTCCCCTCCGGTGCTTTAAGTGCCAAAAGTATGGCCATGGGCAAAAGACATGCCGCCAGGCAGAGGCTCTATGCGCCCGCTGCACTAAGCACGGACACTGCTGAGTCCTGCACAGCCATCCCCCTGTGTGTGAATTGCCAGGGGGCGCATATGGCTTCGGACAAGAAGTGCCCTCGTTGGATATCCGAGTGCAGGATTCAGCAGGTGCGTGTGGAGAAGGGGCTGTCCTTTGCGGACGCCAAAAAACTGGTTGATGGCCATGGTGCAGCTGAGGCTGCGCCAAACTCAAATAACACCTTTGTGTATACTTTTAGTGCTGCGGTGGCAGGCAAGCGCCCCACCAAAGACTTCTCTTGTCAAACCCCAACTTCTTGGTTGGGGGCGGAGCCTCGGATCCTCTCGCCCCTGGAGAGTAACCCTCCTCCGGTGATGACGAGGAGCCAGGGAACGCAGAGGGCGGACGATACCGGTCCGGTGGCACCGCCTTCTGCTGTCCCTAAGCCTCAGCCCCCACCCAAGCCTGCCAATCTTAATACAAAGTCTTCTGGCTCTGGTCAGCCTTCTAGGGCCGCCAACTCTGGCGGCAGGAACGCTGCCTCGTCCCAGAAGTCTAAGAAAGTTACGGGACCGCTGTGCGTACGGGCCCAGAAGGGGGACACTGATGTCCCCCTTCAAAATAAATATGCTGCTTTGGAGGAGCAGATGGAGGGGGTGGAAGTTGTTGTGGCTGGTGCTGCGGCAGCTTCTCCCTCCTCATCTCCGAGGAACCAAAAGAGGCCCGGGAGTCGACCCCCCCCCCCCCCCCCTTCTGTTTCTTCGACTCCTTCCAAAGCACAGGAAAAGGGGGGAAAGAACTGTTCTCCTCCACATAAAACCTAACCATGTACTCTCTGCTTCAGTGGAATTGTCGTGGTTTTCACATCAACTTTGAAGAATTACGCCTTTTAGTGAAGTCCTATAACCCCTCAGTAATATCTCTTCAGGAGACTTACCTGAAGACTTCTGACCCTGTCTCCTTTAATGGTTTTCTTGCTTTCCATAAAGGCTCTGATTCGGAGAGACGCTCGGGTGGAGTGGCTCTTCTCATTAGCAACCAGCTTTTATGTAGCCCCGTTAGTGTTGACACCTGTCTTCAGGCTGTTGCAGCTCGGGTTACTTTAAAGAAGACCATAACCATATGCAGTATTTACCTGCCACATCCCTGTGGGTCTGTAGTAATGATATTTTTAACTTAGTAGATCAGCTGCCCCCTCCCTTTATTTTTATGGGAGATTTTAACGGTCACGCTCACTTGTGGGGTAGTGACCACTATGATGGCAGAGGTCAGATTTAGAAGATGTTTTTTCTCAACTTAACCTATGTGTTTTTAATGATGGCTCACCTACTTACTCTATCCCAGGTTCAGGATCTAGTTCTGTTCTAGACCTCACTGTGTGTGATCCTTCTCTCATGCTGGACTTTGAATGGAAGGTTCACGACGACCTGTGTGGTAGTGACCACTTCCCAGTAGTCCTGTCATCGGTCAGCTGTGGGGAGGACCCGCCGGTGGGGCGATGGAATCTTAAGAAAGCTAACTGGCCTCTGTTTGCTGGTCAGCCAGACTAAAAGAAAGGTCTTAAGACATGATGTAAATATACCTTAAAAATATGTCAGGCTAAAAAGTTGCACAGGTCTTTAAAGAAAACGTCGACAGACTCTCAAAAAGGTCAAAATAATAAAAACATCATAGTCTATAAACGCTCAAATCTTATTAAAAATATGGCACTCTCTCAAAAAAATGAAGATCTTGTCCGGGGGTACATCCCGGAACAAAACCTTTAAGGAGTCTGCTGTGAAATGTTTATACCTTGTGTCGATTAGATCAGCACAAGACAGCAAAAAGTGTTGAACAGAGTACTGCTCGTCGCAGGCATAACACAATGGACGCTCCTCCTGTTTTAGTAAATAAGAGTGCGTAACATACGTGTGCCCGATGTGGAGCCGAGCAAGGACAGTCTCCTCACGGCGGCTACCACAGCAATAAGGTAGGCCGTCGGACAACTTAGGAAGGGCTTCATGCAGCTTGTTAGCGTCCTCTTTGTCCCACTCGGACTGCCACTCACGGGCTATGTACGCACTAACCACATGTCTAAAATCACTATAAACAGTCTGTGTGTCAGGGACAGGGTCGTTGCGGGCATCGTTGGCAGCAGAATCTGCGATCCTGTTGCCTTCGATGCCCACATGCCCTGGGACCCAAATAAAAATAATGTCATAATATTCCTTCATCAAATCTGCGTAGAGCTCTCTGATCTGCACCAGCAGTGGGTGGTCATTTCCCGTGCACTGAAGGACCTGCAGGGCAGAAAGAGAGTCAGACAGAATCAGGAAGTTCCTTTCTCTAGATCGATAAGCATGCCTGAGTGCCAGCAGAATCGCCTGCAGTTCTGCACTAAATACAGATGAGTGGTCTGGGGGGCGGTGCTTAAATGGGCGTCTAGGATGGCGAGAGGACACTGCGGCCGCAGCCACTCTCCCATCCTCAGACTTTGACCCATCCGTATAGATACGACAATAGCCAGGAAAAATTGAAAGCAGTTCATTGAGGCTCTGTTGGTATATGGCTGGTGGAGTAGAGTCTTTCTTGTGGGCAGTCAAGTCCAGCAAGATGTCAGGAACTGGTAAGAGCCAGGGTGCAGTGATGTGTTGCAGGGATTCCGAAACTCTGTCCAGGTCCAATCCGGCCGCCTGCAGATGAGGTCGGAAACGGAAGGAAAGTGGACGGACAGCTCCCGGATGGGTATCGTAAATCTCTGCAAACGATGGTTTAAAAACACAATCATAGGCAGGATTAATCCAGACCAAAAAGGTGACTGCCAAGCGTGTAATATGCAAAGAAGTACCCAACGGAGAAAGAAACACGCTTAGAAAAGACGGGTACAACACAATTTATTAATATTTTTACCCTTCCCGCCGTGAGATGGCCTTGGTTGCCTGCTCGGCGTTAAACCCAAATAACTAACTAATCCAATAGACGATGTTCGGCTACCTGTTCTATGATGTCGTCGCAGAGTGACAGATTAAGCTTTAATGGTTTCAGCTGATGATTTTGGCGTGTTGCAATGATCATAGATTTTGTTTTAGTAGGATGCAGAATCATAGAGTTGACTTATATCATCGAGACTTTGTTGAAGGCCTTTTCAAATACAATTATGTCTTTGTTAGCTGTGTGGATTGAGGTATCATCGGCGAACATATCACACTGTGTCGCTTCGTAGGTTAGACTTAGAGGTAGGTCATTGATGTAAATACAAAAAAGAGGACCTAAGATTGACCCCTGCGGAACTCCGAGTTTAACATCCTTAGTAGAAGAGTAGGCTCCATTTGCAATTACTTTTTGCTCTTGTTTTCGAGGTATGACGTAAACAACGAAACAGTCATGTTGTTTCGAAGATAATGCTTAAGTTTAGAAATCAATAGTGTATGGATTACTAAGTCGAAAGCCTTTTTAAAGTCAAGATAAATTACACCAGTCTGCTGCGAATTATTCATATTTGAAAGCCATGTGTCTGTTAATCTGCTCACAGCCGTATGACATGAGTGCCGAGTGCGAAATCCTGACTGAGACGAATGGAGCAACTTTTGTGATTCTAAGTAGTCAGACAGGTGTTTATGTAAATGTCTTTTGAGGGGCTTAGATAATACTGACAGCAGAGAAATGGGTCTATAGTTGTTAGGGTCAGTACGTTTTTTTTATTTTGGCAGTAGAACGACTTTTGCGACTTTAAGGTCTGTAGGGAATACATTATTTTGAAAACATAAGTTATAAATATAAGTAAGGGTCTCTAAGATGTATGGTATAGACAACTTTAATATTGTGAGCTGATATCATCATGGCCGGAGGACTTCTTATTAGCTAGGTCACTAATTAGTTTGCCCACTTCGTGCACAACACGTATGGGGATATTAAATGGTAGTGTGCCAGTTGTTTTTATGTTGCAGAAATTAACCAAGTAATCGGGGCATATGTCAGCCTCAGTATCACGACTAGGAGTAGTTATCAAATCCGCAACAGACAAAAAATGTTCGTTGAATGTGTCGGCGGAGAGATTACTATGGATGGTTGTTGACCTACTGCTATTGCCTCGGGTGGTCGAATTTAGTACCCGCCACACTGCTGACACATCTTTGTTGTCCTTGACAGTGTTGCGGATAAAGTCCCTCATTGCGGCGCGCAACATTGACCTCACACGGTTTCGCTGCTTTTTAAATTCATCAAAGTTCTTTTCTCTTTTTAGGTCATTTCGCACCGACATAGCATGCATTATTTGTTTTGTCAACCAAGGGGAAAGTATCTCACTCTTTACTCTTTTTGTTATAATAGGCGCATGCCTGTCTAACACTCCAAGGAATAATCTGTACAGCGGACAGTGGACAGCGCAATGTAGACAGCGGAAAGTGGACAGCGCAATATTTGGATCATCTGCAAGAAGGACCTTGTCAAAAGGAGTGTTACTGAGATCATGTAGAAACGCATTACGATTGAAATGCCTAAACGACCTGTAGGTTGTTGTAGTATGACTATGTTTCTTTAATTTGGGGAGTTTACAGACCAGCAACAAATCACGGGGTAGTGGTCACTAACACTAAGATCTGAAACACTAACATCGGTCACCGCCTGCGGTTTGTTTGTATAGACGTGGTCAATGAGCGTAGGAGCTCGTGGCAGTAATTCTGGTGGGTGATTTAACTAGCTGTACTAGGCCAAATGTGTAGGGGGCTCTGGATAGAGGTAGTACCTTTGCTGTTCGGCAGCTGCGTCCTACATAGGACATCAATGGTCCTCATCCATCTCCTTAAACCTCTCATGTGCTGGCTCCAAGCGCCACACCCCGGCAAACCACCTCAGCTGGTGGGCTAAACCACGTGAGGGGGTGGTGTTCACACTGCACCACTAGGCGGATGAGCTGTTTCTGACAGCCAACGGCTGAAGGACGGAGGAGATTAGGCTTGATCCAACGGCCAAATGTGGGGGAGTAAACCCTTCAAATCAGGAGTGGAGCCCCGAAGGCAGACAGCTGCCTGTATTCACGCACTGTTCTGGCAGCTCCTGCAGCCAAACTGTTGTCAAACGTACTGCTTTGCATTCCTTTGGACTACATCAGCGAGGCCGAGAGGGGGATCTTGACGACTGGGCATCCCAGGATCTCCACACACTTGCGCCCTGGAGAGGTCACTCCAGTGACTGACCCAGCAAGGGCATATACTCCATTGTCTTCCGAGACAGGATGCCAAACAAAAACAAACTAGGCCAAATAAAGAAGATGTAGTTTCCCAAGCGGGATGGGGTTTAATCATGTCTATATTAAAGTCAACTAGAAGAATGACGTCATTTTGCCCTTTACAAACTTTGTCTAGGTTAGTAGTAAAATTGTCATACCACTCGAAGGTAGACGCCGGATTACGGTAAAGAAACCCGACAAATGACCGTGAGCAGTACGGGCTCTTGACCTCAATCCACCCACACTCTACTTCAGACGTTTCTAAGTCTTTACGCCTACGGACTAAGTGTTCAATAGAGTGATGAATGTATACAGCAATGCCTGTTTGACCGTGACAGGAGGAATCTCATCTCATGATACCAAAATTAGGAATTTTCACGGCATCAACACTGATGTTTGAATTCAGGCGTGACTCGGTAAGGCCGAAAATGTCGAACGGTGTGGGACTGTTAAGGAACGCTGACAGGTCAGATATCTTATTATAAAGATGGATAACGTTGAGGTGATTTATCGTAATTTACTCGTAATTTATGTTCTTTTTGTTTGCCTCTAGCCATGAGTATTTCGTTAACACTGAGCTGTATTTTGTTTCACAACTATGAGACATCAACTACAATAGCGGTGGTTGAGCAGACGTCAATCAAAGATGGAAAGCCAATGTAAAGGGAAGACAAAACAATCAAAGAAAACAATAGAGTATGAATACAAAATCTGATGATCGAACGTTCAGGGATCATAAAAGCTCAGAGCCCACAGTTGAAGTTTATACGGGAAGTATAAATGTCCGATACCGGCCCTGAAAGAGCAATGTCAAAATACTACACGTCTGTTTAGTAAGTGTTTGTGCTGCCGCGAATAAATAATAATAATAATAATAATAATAATAATAATAATAATAATAATAATAATAATAATAATAATAATAATAATAATAATAAAGAGCATTTATACCGCGCTGAATTCCCAGGAGCAGTGGGCTCTAAGCGCGTTACAAAAAATGTATTTATGCAGAATCTCACTACCTTTAAAAAAGTTTAATCTACGCACACACATACAACTAAAACACACATAACAAAACCATTGACAATCACAAGTTAAACACATTTTGATCATGCTGATGCGCCACCACGATGGTGCTACACGGTCAACAAAGGGAAGACCTAAGATCAAGGCCACCACGATGGTGCTAAATGGTCAGCAAAAGGAGGACCTAAGATCAAAGCCACCATGATGGTGCTACAAAGTCAACAGAAGAAAGACCAAGATCAGCACAACCGCGATGGCGCTACATGGTCAACAACTAGATGACCTGTGGTCGTCTACATGCAATGACGACGAAAACAGAACTTAACCCGCGGAGCACCCACAGTAAAACGAATCGCTGTAAATAAAACAGTCCATCAGTGTCCACATTTAAATTTCCTGCAATGTCTTTAGTACGGCTTAATCATAAACGCCGAGTTAGATGAGAACGATTGAATAAAACTTCCACACAGTAAGCGAAAGCGCTACACCAACGCAGCGTTCACTTGAGACACTCAGTCTAGTCCGCAAATGATGTAAGAGAAGTCCAGAAGTCCGAGCAAGTCAGTCAGTGTATCGACAGAAGCTATAGAGATACGGCACCATACACACTTCTATCATGCAGTACTTAAACGTAATAGCTTACACCCACGAGAAGCGCAGATGTGAGTGTAACCTGCAAGAGGCAGCTATCCTTCCGAGCACGTGCAACTGCAGGGGCTCATGCGGATCTATGTCTCTTGCATTTGAGGCTTGTAGATGGCATGCAGTATTTATCCTCATGAGTCCGTGCATCTGCAGGGGCTCACGAGGATCCATGCCGCTTGCATTTAAACAGATAATCGCGGCCTGCATGAGGTATCGATGAGATCAGCTCAAAAATACTCAAGACATCTCTCCCATATATCGTTGAGAGTCTCACGTACATCTACAATCTCTGTATAAAACAAAACTGTTTTCCGGATGTATTTAAAGATGCAAAAGTAATCCCACTACCAAAATCAAAAGATCTAAGTGAAATTAATAATTTTCGTCCCATTTCATTACTACCAGTTTTGTCAAAGCCTTTAGAGAGGCATATTCATAAACATCTATCTAAATATTTAGAAAACCGAAATCTTATCCATCCATTGCAGTCAGGTTTCAGACCAAACCATTCCTGCCATACCGCGCTGATTAGGATGACAGACACCAGGTTAGCATCTATCAATGAATCCAAACTAACAGGTGTAGTCTTTTTAGACTTCCGTAAAGCTTTTGATTTAGTAAACTATGATATATTGATAAAGAAAATTTCGTTGTACACCAACAGCGCTGCCACGTTCTTCAAATCCTACTTGGATGACAGAAGACAAAAAGTCCTTCTTAATGGTACATATTCTAATCACCGCTTAGTCAAGCATGGCGTGCCCCAGGGCTCTATTTTAGGCCCTGTTTTATTTTATTTGTTCATTAACGACCTTCCGCTCACAATTAACGATCATAATGTTTCATGCGATATGTTCGCGGATGATGCTGCAATACACATGCCCGACGAGGATTTATCTATTATTGATACACGCCTACAAAGCGCACTACAAGACATTGACAGCTGGTGTAATAACAACTTCATGATCCTAAACCCAGCGAAGACTGAATGTATGGTATTAAGTACCCGTCAAAAGCATCAGCTAGGCTCTCTCTCACTCAGCTTGTCTCTTCAAGGAAAACCCATCAGTCAAGTAACAGAACATCGTCTTCTCGGTGTTACTGTAGATAACCAGTTTAAATGGCAGTGTCATATTACTAACATATGCAACATAATATCAAAGAAACTTTACATTTTAGCCAAATTAAAATATATCACTGATGTAGAAACACGTAAACTGTTCTTTAACGCCCACATCAGGTCACGTATCGACTATGCTTCTACAGTGTGGGATGGAGCAAGCGAGGTCCAATTGAAGAGACTGAACTCTCTTCATCGTAGAGCCGCAAAACTTATCCTACCTGATCCTAACTCAACTACCGATAATAAACTGAAAACCTTGGAGATTCTTCCCCTGAAAAATCACTTAATGTACAATAAGGGAATAATTATGTTCAAAACATTGAATAGCAAAATGCCTGATTATATTAAGAAACTATTTTCCTTTTCATCACCAACGTACTCAAGATCAAGGCAATTCATTATTGTACCACGACCTAGAATCGATCTCTACAAGACAAGTTTAGCGTTTTCAGGCCATAGCCTGTGGAACAATTTGCCTAGGAAAGTTACAACAGCAACAACCCTTTCGTATTTTAGAGCCAGTATTTTCAATTACCTCACGTCATTATCTTAATACTTTCACTGCGACCCTATAATACTCAGTGTGTGCGTGTGTGTGTGTGCGTGTGTGTGTGTGTGTGTGTGTGTGTGTGTGTGTGTGTGTGTGTGTGTGTGTGTGTGTGTGTGTGTGTGTGTGTGTGTGTGTGTGTGTGTGTGTGCACGTTTTTGTTGTTCTTGTTGCTGGTTTTGTTTTGTTTTTATATCATTTATTCTTATTCTTCTTCTTTCTTCTTTTTTTTTTTTTTTTTCATATAATATTTTCACACTTTGTGCATTATTTGTAGATTAGATTAGCAACGGCAAGTTCGAAAAATGGTTGTGCCAGCCAAAACTTTCACCGTTGTAAAATAAAGAATCATCGTCATTGTCATTGTCTCTCTCTCTCTCTCTCTCTCTCTCTCTCTCTCTCTCTCTCTCTCTCTCTCTCTCTCTCTCTCTCTCTGTTTCTATAGATTTTCTATGTTTATTTCTACTTCTTCAATGATTTCTTCTTCTTTTTTTAAAACTTTATATTTCAATTTTTTGTTAGTTATATATTTAGTTTTTCCCAATTTAATGATAGAATTTTGTGATTTGTGCATTATATGTAAAGTAGATTAGCAACGGCAAGTTCGAAAAATGGTTTCACCAAAACTTTCACCTTTGTAAAATAAAGAATCATTGTCATTGTCATTGTCTATCCTCCAGAGACCGTGCAACCACAGGGGTGCATGAGGATATAATTTATGCCCTCTGCATTTAGATTTTGTGGTCAGCATTAAGTATCTATTCGCATGAGCCAGAGCAGTTGAAAGGGTTCATGGGGATCTATGCCTCTTGCATTTTTATTTTGTAGTCAGCAGGCATCCTCGTGAGCCCGTGCAGCTGCAGGGGCGCATGAGGATCTGTGCCTTTTGCATTCAGATTGTCAGGTTTTGTTCCGCAGAGGTCTCTGCGTTCCGGTATTGACGAGGTAAACAATTAAACACATGCAGGTAGATACGGCAGCAGCAGCTGTGCCATAAGCTGCATTGTCTGTACAGAGTTGTCTTTGTTGGCGGCGATTGTTCCCACCCTCTGGGCGGCGGTTTTGCTGTAACTGTGGCGGGCGTAGCGAAGGGGTGACCGGCTGGTATGTAGACACTAGCCACTGGCATGTTGGGGAATTCTCCCTCTGACGTCACGACTGGCCCGCCCTGACCTTGCTGAGGACGCGGGGGAATGGCGTAGCCGGGCTGGCGGGTATTGTGGGCCTGAAGCTGGTCGCGCTGTGGTTGCACGTAGTTCTGCAGAGTCCCGTTACCACGTCTCAGGTCCTGCCGCTGAATGGCCTGTGGGACTCTTGCTCCTGGTTGTAGATATGAAGAGGCTGGCTGCTGGCGCGGCAGATTTCCTCCATCCCGTGTCCGCTGCGGGGCTGGCGTGGAAGCGAATGTTCAGTGCCAGCTTCATGGCACTAGCAGGACTCGGGTGTGTGCCGTCCTGGTAAAGCTTCTTTCGGGGGGCTCTGTTGGCCGTGAGGAAGGTGGAGGTGTGGTCCGTGAACAGAATTCTCATCTGCTCACAGACCTCCTTAATGGTGTCATTGGAGATGGAGGCGGGGGCAAAGAAGGGATGGCTCTGACCTCTCTGGGGTATGATGGCAGAGGCCTGAATGCGGGCATTGGGGAAAACGGAGGTCACAAGACGGAGGAGCTGTATCCACGCAGGCTTGGTGACAGGGCCCTGCTGCCCGAAGCTGATTGTGCCGACGGGAAACATAACTCTGCGGATGTGTCGTGCCTGGTGCTGGTTGCGCAGCCATTCCGCCAGCTTGCTGACGCTAAGCCCCGACACCGATATGCTCTGCACGACGGCGCCGTCCACAGACATCCTCCTGGCATCAACCCTTTTCAGGACAGAGTCGCCGATGAGGAGCGTGTTAACGTCGGGCCTGATGGTCTGGGCTCGCAGATTGTCCAGCGGGGTGACCGGTGATTCTGAGGTGCTGGTCTCACGGTAGTCGGTAGCAGCGTTGACTGCGGCACCGTTGTCAGTACCAGCACCAGGAGCCTGCTGCTTCCCCTCGCCATTTGACAGGGCAGCAAACATGTTTTTGATGATGACGTCAGGGTGGTGATGTGTACTGAACAGTACTATTACCTGAAGATTTGGAGGAAATGGGGGATGTCGACTTCAAGGAGGACGATTTGGATGTGGCGATGGGAGAGGCGGAGAGAGCAGGCTTGGGTTTGTTTGACTCTGCTCCCTCACTCAGTACCTTAAGCTGCCGCTCCATGTCGTGTAGCTTGCTGACATGGCTGTCTTTGGAGGACGTCAGCTGGTTCAAGCGGTCGTTATGGGCTTGCTGTGTTTTTGTCACTGGCTCTAGCGATGAGTTGATCGCTTCAGTGACAAATCTGTCTGTCGCCCTGGAACAGTTTTTCACTTTTACGTCACTGTCACGGGCGAAACTGTCGAGCTGTGCCTGACTGTCTGTGATGAAACTCTATGCTCACGCATAGGGTTCACACAGAGGGTTTTGTATGGTACGGTTGTGTCAGCGGTTTGCCTTGTGATAGATATTCCGTGGGGGCACGAGGCCCACATGAAATCGTAGGGAAACGGTTTGCACGGGGTTTTTAGTGAGAGTTCAGGCGAACAGAGCTGTAGCAAAGTCAGTGCGGGTGTAACGCACGCAGACTTGCCCACAGTCGCACGTACAGACTCTCACGCAACAGACGCATACACCGCCACTGACTCAGACGGGCGCATTCATGCGGTAAAACTCAACACATGGGCTCCCTTTCTAAAGTAACTTGTATACACTAGTAAACAATAACAGGCTCAAAACGATTATCAAACTCTACACACTTCCCTTCAACCAACATCCAAACATCACACACATATACACAATTTCTCGGCCAGGCTGGGTATTAGTTTCTCACTATCCAACCTGTCTGATGTTATCGCCTGGTTACGTTAGTCCTTCTCACGTCTAGGCGTGCAAGTCCTTCGTTGTACGCTCTTCGAGTCGTCCTGTCTCTTGTATCACGAACGTCCTCGTTACTCGTACCGTAGCGCAGTTCTCGCTGCGACTCGGGTGTCTCGGTCCCGATCGCTCACTCCCTGAGTGAAGAGCTGGAGATCTGACCTCACATTAGGTCCCTGGTGACTGACGTCTCGGCGTCCGTCGCTCCACTCTTGACAAGCACTCTAAACAACAACAACAAGGACCCAAATCGTAACACTTGCTAAACACACAACATATTGGATGATATGAGAAACATTACGTAACATGGCTGATACAAATACCTCACACGTTCACTCACACGTGCTTCACAACCCGACCACTTCCGTAACACCTCCATAACTGTCACTACCTTGAAACAGACTATAACCTAACACTCTCGCCATACACTATTCTCTACCCTGGAAAAGACTATGCTTAACCAACCACGTACTACCTTCATAACGACTTAGACATACACACCTCGCATTCCCTAGTTATCCATCTCGGTACATAACTAACTCGCATTCCTTTAGTTATCCATCTCGGTAAATAACTGTATACGAAAACATCAGTTATCTCACTGAATTCCAAACCCCACATAACTGAACCAAACCGGTCAACACTATACAACCAAATTACTCTTACCAACGCATACTGTCTTTAACTAAACAACTATCAATAATACATATATAGAAACATACCTGAATTCTAGGTTTCAGAGTCTTGGAATATTGGCTAGGTGTCTCACGTACATCCGTCCAAGCTGACGATAAAGCCCCGTACTAATATTTCTACCGCTCTGCCAGACTAACTTCTGCCTACAACTCACTAACGCTCCCCGTGCTAACCATGTCTTAAAGATTTCACGTGGACCACGGGCCTCACGGACTATCGGCACAAAACAAACCGTTAACAAAAACCTAAATACCTTATTTAACTAATGTGTGAACACTATGCATAAGCATAGAGTTTCATCACAGCGGGCTAGACTGTCAGTAAGAACGGATGTATGTCAGATACACTAGCCGTATTCCAAGACTCTGAAACCTAGAATTCAGGTATGTGTTTTATATGTATTATTGATGGTTACTGAGTTAAAGATAGTATGCGTTAGTAGGAGGTAATTCGGTTGTGTAGCGTTGTCTGGTTTGGTTCAGTTATGTGTGGTTGGAATTCGTTGAGGTAACTGGTGCTTTTTCTATGTAGATATTTACCGAGATGGATAACTAAGGAATGTGAGGTGTATGCCCAAGTCGTTATGAAGGTAAAAAAATTAAATGTTTAGGGCTTAACGTCTTTTGTCCACCACGAGGATGATTTCAAAGACGAGGCAACGAAAAAGGGTCTGAGCAAATTTTGACCCAAGCTGGATTCGAACCCGGGACCTTTTGGTCTGGAGGCAAACGCTTTTACCACCGAGCCACCCAGCTCCCCATTATGAAGGTAGTACGTGGTTGGTTAAGTGTAGTCTTTTCCAGTGTATGGGATAATGTATGGCGAGAGTGTCAGGTTATAGTCTGTTTCAATGTAGTGACAGAGTTATGGTATGTTGGGAAGTAGTGCGTGGTAGGAAGCACGTGTGTGTGTGAATAAACGTGTGAGTTATTTGTATCAGCCAGGTTACGTAATGCATCTCATATCATCCAATATGTGTGTGTTTAGCAAGTGTTATGCTAGTAGGACTTTCTTGTTCAGAGTGTTTGTCGGGGGGCAAGTCTGCGTGCGTTACACTGTCAGACAAGGAGGCACAGCGAGCTTTCACTTCCGACAGCTCTCTCCGCGTCAGATGTAGCTCTGCCTGTAGTGTGCGGATGGTGGTTTGCATCATGAACATCCACTCCAGTACAGGCCCATAACACAGCGCAGAGAGCTCGATAAATGGCGGGCTGATGAGATCAGCGCTGAGAGGACTGATGACATCAGGGCGCGGCGTGACCTGATCAGGTTGCGCCAGTGTGTTGATCGGCGGGGGTTCATTAGGGCCGCTGGGGGAAGAGGTCCCGCTAGGCTGGGTAATGGGATTACCCTCGCCCGCTAGACGGACAGTGAGGGTCGAATCGCAGGCCAGCGGAGATTTCTCCACGGTTGGCTGGGCAGAGACACCTGGCGAGCTGGAGGGCGTTACGGGCAGGTGTCGGGGGTTCCCTGCGGCGTCGGACACTTCATCGCTTGATGTACTGTACATGATAGTTAAGTCCGATCCATCTGTGTCCTTTGGTCCCAATGGGCCCCTCGACAATAAACGTTGTTCTTGTTCTTGTTCTTGAGCTGCACTGAGCCGACACAGGATCAACGGCAAGAGGGGGCGAAGGACCGGCCTGAGGGGGCTGGGAGATTAGAGCGCTGGCCATCTTGGCAGCGCTGTCCCTCAGTGCGCCGAACTCGTCGTCAACCCAATTTTTGCAGCAGTTACCTTGGGCTAGGCATGTCCCGGTGGTATAGAACAGTGACTGTAATTAGTTTCCGGGTGCCATTTAACAGTTGAATGATAATTTCATATAGTTCACTGGGGTAGGGCGGGCTGATTGGAACACTGGTTTTCAACGCTTCATGGTCTTTTTTTTTCTGTCTCTCCATGAGAGGGTTATACCAGGCGGCATAGACTCTTCGCCATAGAATTTGTGTAGGGCTCTCCTCCACAGGGGTATTTTCCAGCCGTCAGTTTCGAAAGTCACTTGAATTGGATCGTTAGTCCGTAAAGACAGTCTTGAGCTGGCCGCAGTGGAGCGTGTGACTGGCATAATGGAAGTATGGTGGTGCCGCCATAATCAGCTTATACTCGGGGTGTCGACATGTTTGCTGATCAGCTCGGAGTTAGTCGCGTTACACAGTACAGGACACTTAAACATCTGGCCAAAACCACTCATGCGTGACGAGATGCGGCGACAAGGACCATTCTACCACGGTGACACAAGTTAAGCGCCTCACTAGCCGAGGCAGAGTCCGAGCCGCTTACACTTTACGTAACTAGCGCCACTGACGCCACAAAGACGAAGCACAACATGGCTGGACCATGTGAAGTCAATAGTAAAATATAATGAAAAATTCGCAGATTAATAACTTACAAAATATGCTGTCCACAGTCCTGAAACTGCATCATCGTGGAGAATTCACTGAGCACAAAGACTGCCAAAGATCACAACAGAGAAATAACGTATGACTGCACAGTATCCAATCGAGTGCGGAGAGACTAGAGCACGATGTGCACTCTCCGACGACTGACAATGACAATGACAATGATGACAATGATTCTTTATTTTACAACGGTGAAAGTTTTGGTGAAACCATTTTTCGAACTTGCCGTTGCTAATCTACTTTACATATAATGCACAAATCACAAAATACTATCATTAAATTGGGAAAAACTAAATATATAACTAAAAAAAAATTGAAATATAAAGTTTTAAAAAATAAATCATTGAAGAAGTGGAAATAAACATAGAAAATCTCACACTTACACACAATTGTAAAGGTATAAATCTCCATAATACATACATTCATAAACACAAGCACGAGCACAAAACACACACACACGCACACACACACACACGCGCGCGCGCGCACGCACGCACACACACACACACACACACACACACACACACACACACACACACACAATACGTGCAGCATTAGCATCTTGTATTAACTGAAGATATAACTGAATTGAAGAGTTATAAAGGAGAAAATCGTACACTGCAAGTGCAGGTTGCTGTGAAAATCTTACGATGCTGAGGTGAGGTACTTGAAAAGAGCGGTTTTAAAAGACGAAAACGTTGTTGATGTTGTAACATGTTTGGGCAATGTGTTCCACATGCTAGCACCTGAGCACGCTAAACTTGTCTTATAGAGATCGATTCTAGGTCGTGGCACAGTAATGGACTGCCTTGATCTGGAGTATGTTGATGCTGTGAGGAAAAACATTTTTTTAATATACTCGGGGAGTCTGTTATTCAATACTTTGAAGATCGTTATTCCCTTATTGTATAATAAATGTTTTTTCAAGGGAAGAATTTCTAAGGTTTTCAGTTTAATATCCGTTGTTGAGTTAGGGTCTGAAAGGATAAGCTTCGCGGCTCTACGATGAAGAGAGTTCAGTCACTTTAACTGGATCTCGCTTGCGCCATCCCACACCGTAAAAGCATAATCTATATGTGACCTGATGTGGGCGTTGAAGAACAGTTTTCGTGTTTCTACATTAGCTATATGTTTTAACTTGGATAAAATAAACAGTTTCTTTGATATTGTCTTATATATATTACTAAGATGGCGTTGCCATTTAAACTGGTTATCTACAGTAACGCCGAGAAGACGATGTTCCGTTACCTGGCTGATAGATTTGCCTTGAAGGGACAAGCTGAGTGAGAGAGTGCCGAGCTGGTGCTTTTGGCGGGTACTTACAACAATACATTCCGTCTTAGCAGGGTTTAAGATCATGGAATTGTTACTGCACCAGCTGTTAATGTCCTGTACAAAACGTAGGCGCGTGTCAATTACTGACAAATCCTTATCGGGAGTGTGTATCGCAGCATCATCTGCGAACATATCGCATGCAACACTATCATCACTAATTGTGAGTGGAAGGTCGTTAATGAACAAACAGAATAAAAGAGGGCCTAAAATAGAGCCCTGGGGCACGCCATGCTTTACTTTGCAGTGACTAGAATATGTACCATTAAGGAGAACTTTTTGTCTTCTGTTTTCTAGGTAGGATTTGAAAAACACGGCTGCGCTTTTAGTATATAAGGATATTTTCTTTATAAGTATGTCATGGTTCACCATGTCAAAGGCTTTCCGGAAGTCTAAGAACGCTACACCTGTTAGTTTGGAATCATTAATAGATGATAACCAGGTATCTGCCATCCTTATCAAGGCAGTGTGACAGGAATGGTTTGGTCTGAAGCCTGACTGCAGTAAATGGATGAGATTTTGGTTTTCTAAGTATTTAGATAGATGCTTATGGATGTGCCGCTCTAAAGGCTTCGACAAAACAGGTAATAGTGATATGGGGCGAAAGTTGTTGATTTCACTCAGATCTTTTGATTTTGGTAGGGGGATCACTTTTGCGTCTTTAAATGCGTCCGGAAAAGAGTTTTGGTTTATACAGAGATTGTAAATATATGTAATACTTTCGACGATATATGGAAGAGATATCTTGAGTATTTTTGAGCTGATCTCATCAGGCCCGGATGACTTTTTATTTTCCATCGAGGAAATTAATTTACCCACTTTGTGGACTGCTATAGGCGGTATCGTGAATGAGAGAGAGAGAGAGAGAGAGAGAGAGAGAGAGAGAGAGAGAGAGAGAGAGAGAGAGAGAGAATAATTCCATTTCAAATAATCAATGCTTACATTACACCACACCCCCCACACCCCACCTCCCACCCACCCACCCACCCACACACACACACATACACACACACACACACACACATACACACACACACATCCACACTGATATATACCAGTCTGCACACACAGACACACACACACACACACACACACATGCACTGATTGCTACCAGTCCACACACGTACACACACACACACACACACACACACACACACACTGACACCAAGCAAAACATCGAACATTAAACATTAAAATTTATGATGTTATGCTGCAAAAGAAATGACAAAGAACACTTCAGCAAGTATTATGATACATGAATATGAATAAGGAAATGTTTCTGCACTCAATGACGGTATGTGAAAGAAAAATATGAACAATATGTTTTCACATGTTCTTAATAAATTTATACAGTTGGTTCTTGAAAGTTCGTAACGAAGGTGCTGCTTTAATGTCTGCAGGAATTGTGTTCCATAATTTTGCACCAGAGTAGGAGAGGGACGTCTTGTAAATATCTAAACGGGGCCTTGGTAATACCAGATTGTTCCCTGATGTTCGACCAGATCTGTGGGCAAGTGCGAACAAATTAGAGAGATAGGCTGCTGAGTCTGCGAGGGTGATTTTGCGCATGAGTACCAACTTATTATCAATGAACTGCTTGTCAAGTGGCAGGATATCCAGCAACTTGAACTTGTAATCAGTACTAATGACTTGCATGGGTCTGTCAACGATGAATTTGATTGCCCGCCTGTGAAGCGAATTCATCCTTTTGAGATTAGCATCACTGCTCCCATCCCAAACTGAGGAGGCATAATCCAAATGTGGCTGAATATGGGCACAGTAAAAAAGTTTTCTTGTTGGTTCGTTAGTAAAATATCTTAATTTTGACAGTAAGAATAAGTTTTTGGATATTGTTTTACACACTTTGGTAATATGGCTTTGCCAACACAGCTTGTCATCAATGATGATTCCAAGCACACGCTGTTCCTTGACATGCTCAACAGACTGCCCATTCAAATAGAGCTGTCGGGGAGGCGGGTTCAGCTGATGCTTTTGTCTAGTAGTAATTAACATACATTATTTTGGTCTTAGTAGGATTCGGAATCATATAACTGTTTTGACACTATTTGGAAACATCATTCAGGTCGCATTGTAGGGACTGGGTTATACAGGATGCATCTGACGATGACACGTCAAGAGTTCCATCATCAGCGAAGAGACTACAGATTACACGGGGGTCGGATATATGTAAGGGAAGATCGTTTATAAAAACTGAAAATAATAATGGACCGAGGACGGATCCTTGTGGCACTCCGTGCTCTATAACCCCCCCCCCCCCCCCCCCCCCCCCCCCCCACGGGAGTTTGTACCATTCACACAGACGTACCCTCGCGCTGGGACCATACGGCGTTGAGGCGCGTCCCCTGGGTGGTGGATAGGGGGTCCCTCGTGAGAGGGGTGCACCGAATGAAATAAGGTGCCGTGAACCAACATGGTCTAAGGAAAGGTGACCCCGACAGAAAACCCCTGGTCCTCCTAGTAAGGGGGTTGGGCGTGGGGGTAGCTTCCCCACCCTGCAAAAAAGGAAATAGCCGACGAAAAGACTAACAGTAATTCCTTTCCTGGAGGAGGAAGGTTCTTCTACCAGAATACTTATGACGTCCTGTGGTGAAAGCCGGAAGTCTTCGGAAGCCACAGGACCGAGCCGCCTCTCTCTATCCAGGGATACAACCATGGGCACATGGAACGTCAAGACCATGTACCAGAGCGGCAAGGCCGCCCAGATAGCAGCGGAAATGCAAAAGTACAACCTTTCCCTGCTAGGTATCAGTGAAACCAGATGGACGCAGTCTGGCCAGAAAAGGCTGTTAAGTGGGGAGATGATTCTGTATTCAGGTCATGAAGAGGAGAATGCCCCCCATACAGAAGGCTGTCAAAAGGCACAAAGAGCGCTGATGGGCTGGGAACCTCTTGGGCCAAGAATCATCACAGCAGCCTTTAGAACCAAGAAAAAGCTCAAGCTGAACGTCATCCAGTGTTATGCGCCCACTAATGACAGGGACGAGGAAGAGAAACAAGAGTTCTACGACCGACTCCAGAGTGCCTTAGACAAATGTGCGGAGCGAGACATCACCATCGTCATGGGCGATTTTAATGCCAAAATAGGGGAGGACAATACCGGATACGAAGAGGTGATGGGGAGACAGGGACTAGGCTCGGAGATGAGTGAGAACGGGGAGAGGTTTGTAGACTTTTGTGCTCTAAACCGACTTGTCATTGGAGGCAGCATCTTCCCACACAGAAGGATACACAAAGCAACCTGGGTCTCACCTGACCATACAACAGAGAACCAAATAGACCATATCTGCATTAGCAAGAAATTTAGAAGATCCCTTCAAGATGTTCGAGTTAGGAGGGGAGCAGATGTCGCCTCCGACCACCATCTGCTTACCTTAAGAATGAAGCTCAAGCTAAAGAAAAGCCGCACAGAGACAACAAGAAGACAGCGCTATAATGTAGGCCTCCTGAGAGAAACTGGAGTTAGAGAAGAGTTCAAACTGGTGCTGTCCAACCGGTTTCAAGCGCTACAGGAGCTAGTAAATGAAGAGGAGGCGGTCACCACAGAGCAGCAGTGGAAGGCAGTTAGAGAGGCGCTGAACTCAACCTGCAAAGACACTGTAGGGTTCAGGAAACACCATCACAAGGACTGGCTGTCAGCACAGACCTTGAAGAAGATAGAAGTGAGGAAGCAGAAGAAAGCAGTTGTCAACAACAGTCGCACGAGAGCAGCCAAAGTAAGGGCACAGGGGGAATACTGGGAAGCCAACCGCGAGGTGAAGAGGAGTATCAGGGCAGACAAGAGGGCCTACACAGACAACCTGGCAGCAGAGGCAGAAAAGGCAGCAGGCAGCGGCAATATGAAACAGCTCTACGACATTACCAGAAGATTGTCAGGCAAGTATGGCCATACAGAAAGACCAGTAAAAGACAAAGAAGGCAAGCCTATTGCAGACAGAGCAGACCAACTCGACAGATGGGCCGAGTATTTTGAAGAGTTACTGAACAGACCTAGCCCACCCGACCCCCCAGACATCCAGCCGGCAGAGACCGACCTACCCATCAGCTGTGACAGACCCAGCCGGAAAGAGATCAGAAGAGCAGTGGCATTTTTGAAGAACGGTAAAGCAGCAGGCCCAGATGGCATCCCAGCGGAGTCTCTGAAAGCAGACCCAGAGACAACAGTGGAGATGCTGTACCCACTGTTTGGAAAGATCTGGGAAGAGGAGGTGATGCCGGCTGACTGGAAGGAGGGGTACCTAATCAAGCTTCCCAAGAAAGGCGACCTCAGCAAGTGTTCCAACTACAGAGGAATCACCTTGCTGTCAGTACCAGGAAAGGTCTTCAACCGGATCATCCTGGAAAGAATGAAGAGCTCCGTTGACCCCCAGCTGAGAGACCAGCAAGCAGGATTCAGGAAGAACCAATCATGTACAGACCAGATCGCCACTCTCCGCATCATCGTGGAACAGTCTCTGGAGTGGAGCTCCCCGCTGTACGTCAACTTTGTGGATTATGAGAAAGCATTTGACAGTGTGGACCGAGAGCCTCTGTGGAAACTCCTACGACACTACGGTGTACCCACAAAGCTCGTCCGCCTGATCAAGAGCAGCCACGATGGCATGACATGTCGCGCGATCCACGAAGGGCAGTTCACCAGGGAGCTCCAGGTCAGAACTGGTGTCAGGCAGGGGTGTCTGCTGTCTCCATTCCTCTTCCTACTGGCCATAGACTGGGTCATGAAGATGACCACAGAGCACAGACGAAGTGGAATACAGTGGACACTGTGGACACAGCTTGACGACCTCGATTTTGCAGACGACTTGGCATTACTGTCCCACACTCATCAACAAATGCAGGACAAGACCACGAGGCTTGCTGACATCTCGTCCCAAGTGGGCCTCACCATTCACAAACAGAAAACAAAGACAATGAGGCTGAACACAACCAGGGAAGAACCAATCTTGCTTGCTGGCACCCCGTTGGAGGAGGTGGAGTCCTTCACCTATCTCGGGAGCATCATAGACAAAAAAGGCGGCACTGATGCAGATGTCAGAGCACGAATCGGTAAAGCCAGAGCAGCCTTTCTCCAGTTAAAAAAAGTGTGGAGTTCCAGAGAGCTGTCACAACACACCAAAGTCCGGATTTTCAACTCCAATGTAAAAGCAGTTCTCCTATATGGAGCAGAGACTTGGAGATTGACAAAAACCACAGTCAACAGAGTACAGACCTTCATGAACAGTTGCCTTAGAAGAATTTTGAAAATCCACTGGCCAGAGAAGATCAGCAACGTCAGACTCTGGGAGAGAACAGAGCCGATAACAGCAGAGAATGAAATTGGGCGAAGAAGATGGGGATGGATTGGTCACAGCCTGAGAAAGCCAGCTTCCAGTATCACTAGGTAGGCATTGTCATGGAACCCCCAGGGAAAGAGGAAAAGAGGTAGGCCGAGAAACTCCTGGCGTCGAGACCTCCAAGCAGACATCAAGAGACTGGAAACCACCTGGAGTAGAATCGAAGGAGAAGCACAGGACAGGAGTTGCTGGAGGTCTCTCGTCGACGGCCTATACCCGGGTAGGGGTGACAGGCGTAAGTAAGTAAGTAACACAGACGTACTGTATGCGCCCGTTTAGATATGCTGTAATGAAGGCAAGGGTGCCATCGCTCAGCTGATAGGCAGCAAGCTTTTTAATTAAAAGATCATGGTTGACAAGATCAAAAGCTTTTGAAAGGTCCAAAAATACCGCTCCAGTCATTTGCCCATTATTCATAGCAGTTAACCATCTGTCAACCAGGTAAACCAAAGCTGTGTGACAAGAATGTCCCCTACGAAAACCAGACTGTAGTGGATGAACGAATTTGTATTTATCTAAGAAATGTTGTAAAATTGTGTGGATATGTCTTTCAATCGGTTTTGACAGAGTTGACAACAGAGAAATGGGTCTGAAATGGTTGGGGTCATTTAAATCTTTTGTTTTAGGTACCGGTATTACCTTTGCCGTTTTCAGACCAGATGGAAATTATCCATGTTGTATGTAAAGATTGTAGATGTATGTTAGCGACTCGACGACGTATGGAAGAGCCATTTTAAGAACAGTGCTGCTAATTCCATCGTGGCCAGACGTACGTTTACTCTTTAATGAAGAAATGGATTTTCCCACTTCATAAACTGTTAAGAGCGGAATATTGCAAGACGTGTTATGTGTTAATCTTTCAGCACAAAACCTTGTTAGCTTTTCTGAAACATCAGACGGTTGACCGGGAGACGTACGATTTTGTAGCAGTGTAGTGGCGGCAGAGAGAAAATGTTGATTAAACATATCAGCTGATATTTTAGTGCACTGAGCGGTATTTCTGGACCTCGTAAAGGCGTTTATTGCACGCCAAACAGAAACGATATCTTTTTTGGCGTTCATGAGATGGTGAAAGTGAGATTTCTGAGCAATTCCTACTAATTATTTTATAAGGTTTCTTTGTTTTCGGTATCGCTACAAAATTATTGCTCCTTTTATGATCATCTCGGAGCTGCATGGCATTCTTGATTTCATTGTTCAACCACGCGGGAAGCTGGGGATTTTTCACTCGTTTCTCTCTGAAAGGAGCATGCTTATCAAGAACACCAAGAAACAATCTGTACCATTCAGACAGAGCCTCGTTTGGGTCACCTTGGTTGTAAACTGTGTGGAAAGATACTTGACTTAGGTCGTGCAGAAATACGTCTTTGTTGAAACGCTTCAAAGATCTATATCTAATAGTTGTGTGCTGGTGTTTACGAAAAGTAGAATTCGCTTTCAATGCCCAGCCACAACACATAGGGTAATGATCACTAATCCCTATTTGGGGCACCTCTAGACCTCACACTCGTAGACCATGGTAATAATATTACTTTCCTAGTAAGGCCATATAGCCAGAAGAGTCCGAAATAGCTCAGGCGGTTAAACGTCGGAGCAGGAGAGCGAAGGGAATCGCCGGGTCGTGGGTTCGAATCCCGTCCCGGCCCCGGTAGCTGGACTCACAATCCAGGGGGAAAAAACGGATTTGTTCAGTAGCATGACCGTTGAAAGGTCCTGGTAAATCAAAGTGGCACAGTTGGAGTGCGCCTGAGTTGATCAGTGTTCAGGTCGTACTCCATAGGCCAATAGATTTCCCTGTCCCCCATAACACGCCCGTCAGGGCCGTCCATGATCACCTCGGTGCTGTGGACGTTAAACTCGAACTAACCAACCAACCATATAGCCAGAGACCCTTTTTATTTTTACTTACTAAACTGTAATGGTCACTAACTGGGGCAGAAAAATAAACAAAGCCATCTTAAAGCTGTTCATAACCACCACTCATGCCCTCAATGCAGCTGCCGCCTTGAAAAGTACGTTTGTCATAAAGAGCTGGATCTCACGAGCCCCTTTGACATCAGAGGCTAATGTGAATCTATTCCTCTCGGGCAAAGCGGGGCAGGATGGAAAACTGTAAGCCGTCCACAAACACCATCCATCCCCTCCCTGAATCTCCCACATTGAACGGGACAGCTGGAGGAGATTATGTTTGTCATAGAGAGCTGGATCTCACGAGCCCTTTGGACATCAGAGGCTAATGTGAATCTATTCCTTTCGGGCAAAGCGGGGCAGGATGGAAAACTGTAGGGTGCATGTCGGCGGCATCTACCTAAATGAGTCTTCGTAAGGTAAGAGCAAGACATACTGAAGAGATGGACAGAGTACTGCTCAGATTTGTACAACCACCGAGCTGCAGTGGACCCAGGCATACTTGTCAACCCACCCGTGACCAACAATGGCAACTATCCCATCCTCCGAGAAGAAGTAGAGGCTGCAGTGAAGTCGCTGAAAAAAGGGAAGGCAGCAGGAGCAGACAACATCCCTGCAGAACTAGTCCAAGAAGGGGGAGAAGACACAATAAGCGCCTTACTAACAATCTGCAACAAGATCTGGCAGTCAGGGGATTGGCCCACACCATGGACCCAATCACTTATAATAACTCTCCCCAAAAAAGGCAACTTACATCAATGCCAGAACTATCGCACGATCAGTCTTATATCCCACCCAATCAAAGTCATGTTAAAGATCCTACTGAACAGGCTGAAGCCACAGGCAGAGGAAATCATAGCTGAGGAACAGGCAGGCTTCAGACCAGGGCGCAGCACAACTGAGCAGATCTTCAACCTGAGAGTTCTATGTGAGAGATACCTCCAGCACCAGCAGGACCTCTATCATGTCTTTGTGGATTTTAAGAAAGCGTTTGATAGGGTGTGGCATGCAGCCCTTTGGTCCACCATGAAGCTATACAACATCAATGCCAACCTGATCAAAGTCATAGCAAACCTTTACAACAAGGCCACTAGCGCAGTCTGCTTCAACGGCAAAATAGGAAACTGGTTTAGGACTACAGTTGGAGTCAGACAAGGCTGCTTGCTCTCACCTACTCTTTTCAACATCTTCCTGGAAAGAACCATGACGGACGCTCTGAAAGATTATGAAGAAACTGTCAGTATTGGAGGCAGAACAATCACGAACTTGCGCTTTGCGGACGACATTGATGGCCTTGCAGGAACAGAGAAGGAGCTAGCTCAGCTGGTGGAAAAGCTGGATAGTACAGAGAAGACCAAACTGATGACCAATAACACCAGTGGCATTGGCACTGAAATCATGGTTGGAGGCCAAAAACTGGAAACAGTTAAGAAATTCAAATACTTAGGAGCCATTGTGACAGATGAGGGATCAAAACCAGAAATACTGTCCAGGATTGCGCAGACAACAACAGCACTGACAAGATTAAAGACCATATGGAAGGACAGAAACATCACACTCTGCTCCAAGATCAGACTGATGCGCTCCTTAGTCATCTCAGTGTTCTTGCGAGTCATGGACCCTCACAGCAGACCTTGAAAGGAGGATACAAGCCACTGAAATGAGATGTTTTCGAAGGCTGCTTGGCATTTCATACAGAGATCACATTACAAACGAGGAAGTGGGAAGCAGAATCAAGCAAGCCATCGGGCCATATGAAGACTTATTAGCCATTGTGAGAAAACGCAAAATGAAGTGGTATGGGCATGTCACGCGTTCAGCAGGGCTTGCCAAAACAATCCTGCAAGGCACTGTGCAAGGAGGACGAAGGAGAGGAAGACAGAGGAAAAGTCTCAGAGTGGACATGACTGAAGCTGGGCGATACGCTAAGAATGGCAGAGAACAGAGAGGAATGGAGGGACCTGGTTGTCAAGTCATCAGTGGTGCCCCAACGGTCGGCAAGACTACGGGATATAGATGGATGGATGGATGGATGGATGGATGGATGGATGGATGGATGGATGGATGGATGGATGGATGGATGGATGGATGGATGGATGGATGGATGGATGGATGGATGGATGGATGTGGAAGGTAAAAAATCTTCAGTAATTTAACTCTGCCTGCCCATTTTATTTAGTTATGTTCCCTTGTAGCGCATCGTCAGAGAGCGCTTTCCACGTCAGTGCAATAATGAAACCGGCGGCAGTGTGTACGGTGTTGCCGGCATAAGTGTCTCTTTAAGGTTCCGAAACCTTTAGTGATTAATATCTCCCTGCAGGTTGCATTTACCTCTATTTTCTAGTCATAGAGTACCAGAAAGAGTTTGGCTAGTTAGCGATCGAGCGGCTAGCCGCTCAGGAAACCGTGTGGAATGTGTGTCGGTTTTCGATTGCTCACATGTGTAAGCCAAAAGTTGTAAGTGCCTGGCTACTTGAAAAGTGTATGAGCCCTTACATTCATACTTCAGTTGCACAGTACAGGTCTAGTCTGGAATCTAACACCCCCACCACGTGAGGCAGCCAAACAACACTAAAAATACATATACACTCAAAGCCAAAGTATTGTATCAACTGTAGATCATTCTAAGCATTTTAAATAAAATGTTTATATTGAAACATTTTTTTTAAATATTTCACCTTAAACAAAATACTGCAGTATACTAACAATTGACATAATATCACATTTTTTTAAAAAGTCGTGAGAGGAGAGTAAAAACAAAATGTCGGACAGCGTTGTTAGCAATGGCGACAGCGATCGCTTTGCCGACTTGAAAAGGCTGAAAATGTAAGAAAATAAGGGCCAGGCGATCGGAAGTTTTTCAAGTGTGACACTTGAAGCGTAGCCTGGTCTGTTTCTGTGTTTTCCACGAAGCACTGGGGCCCATATGGGTTTCTATAAATGTATCCGGCGAGCAACGGACTGGATTTGTCTGCCCTCAACTCAATCCAGACACATTTCACCGTTGGTGATTCCAGGTCTTTACGCCTGCGGGTGATACGGCTGATTGAATTGTGTATACACTGCTATACCTGTCTGTCCCGAGTATTCAGCATCGCGGCGCAAGACAGCAAAGTCCTGGATAGAAACGGCCTCATCACTGATGTTAGGATTGAGGCGCGATTCAGTGACACCAAACATTTGAAAAGCCGGACTGGGTTGAGTCAAGAGCACACAAAGATCAGGGATTTTGTTATGCAAATGATATATGTTTAAGTGACCAATATGTAAATGCTGGGCCTGATATCATGTTTATATCGTTTCAGATCAAAAAGCAAAATTGCTCACGAGACTAATGAAGTGAAAGAAATTAATATAAAAGGCTAAATTTAATAATGTGTCTAATTAATAAAAGTTACCCAAAACAAATAGGCCTGGCAGCGGTTTTAAAACAAATAAACACTAGATGCCGCTGCCCTGGGGAGCTAATCGGCTTTTAGCGTCAATAGTTTACTGGGCTATACACAAGACAGTCCAGTCAGTAAACAACTCGCTTCATTGCCACAGTAAAACAACTCACTTCACGGTCACAGTTGAATGCCCACCGCTTGCCGCAACTGACAATTGCGGCGGAAATGGCACAGTCAAAACACTATACAGCGTCAGCACAGGCAATTAATGTCGCGCATTACAGCTCAGTCAAAAATCTTGCCTAGCTTTATCGCTACTCCCACCATTGAGAAATAGGGAAAGAAAACAACTCAGCATAATTATTATGTCTACTTCGCGGCTTTAGACAAGGTCGGATATAACACAAGTCGGCTATAACAACACTTTTTCAGAGGTCCCGACAGTACACTTTCTATGTAAATTACTTCGCTTATAACAAACTTCGGATATAACAAGAAGGAAACTGGGTCCCATGGCGACTTGTTCTGTCAGAAGTTTACTTGTCATGCAAACTCATATCTGCTGACAGCATGGCTGCACAAGTAGGGATTTATCAAGTTATACCATTGGCAAGGCATTTTCAGCGGTGGAAAAACAATGTGAGCGTTACCTTAAGACTTCTAACCCCTAGGACAATGGCCTGATCTGATAACGGGCGATTACAGACCTATCATTTTGAACCTTCCACTGAAACACTCATTGCAAAAAGTAAGAGACTACCCCCCCACACACACGCACACACACACCCGACCCCCCACCCGCCACCCCTCACCCCCCCCCCCCACCCCACCCCCAGGCGCTCAAGTATATGTCTTTCCTATCAGAACACTAGACATCGTAGAAGAGAGTCCTATGTTTCTTGCCAGAAGCACACTCGGAAGTTTTGCACGTGTCCGGTCCGATGCAAATGGCCGCGTCAACTTTGAAAACTGGCTTCACCCTAAAAATCATACGTAGAAGGTATGTGGTACACATTGCCTAGGCAACAAGATTATTCTTTTTCGGGCGAAATGCTGGCTAAAGCTCGCGCCCTTCAAAGAATACGTTCGGGTGAAAAATCTTCTGTAACCCACTGTAGCCCTGTTCCCTACGCACCATGTAACGTCTGACACCGAGCAGCTGACAGTTTCTGTGAAAACTGTGATTCCTGTTGTTAGATGCTGTAATTAACATCACTTGCTACCAAACTACTGCGACGACTACAGGATCCACCTCGACCGAGGGATCGATATTGACACATAGACCCATGGACACTACCAAAGGACTCCCCTCGATCCAGGGACCCACCACGGCCCAAAGATCAACCACGATCCAGAGATCCATTACGACCCAGGGACCTACCTCGACCAGGGGACTGGTGGCCACGACCCAGACATCCACCGCGACCCAGGGATCCACCACGACCCAGGGATCCACCGCGACCCAGGGATCCACCCTGACTAATAGATCCACGACCCAGGGATCCACCAGGACCCGAATATCCTCCAATAGCCAAAGATCCACCACGAACCAGATGTCCATCGCGACCCAGAGATCCGCCATGTCCAAGGGAACCACCGTGATCCAAGGGTCCACTACCACCGGGGGACCCACTTCGCCCCGCGTGACAATGCGGGAAAATGATGACGAAGAAAAGAGCGGTAAGTGCTCGTGAAAATGTGCAGTGAATAAAGCCAGGACTCGGAAACACTATCATAACAAACTGTGTAATCAGGTTTAAACTTTAGATTTTTTCTGCTTCTTTGTCTACTTTATAATTCATTTGAGACGAACTGCATTCGGATACGCGGCTGAAGCCGCGTATCCGGATGCAGTTCGTCTCGAATGAGTTAAATTTGCGTTTCCTGCGTGAAATCTGAGCAGCATTCCTCGCGAAAGGTGCGCGGCCCAAGAGTGCAGTGCCATCCAACCTATATACACTTGAAAAGATTTTAACCCCTTTGCGGCCAATGATACCGTTGACGGCACCGGCAGTTGCAAGCAAGATGGGGTTAACCCCTTCACTGCCGACACAAATTGAACAACATCCAACGGCAAGAGGTACAGATCCTCATTCAAGATTCAAGAAAACGTTATCTCGGGGGCTCATGAGGATCTATACCTCTTGCTGAACCCACTTTGTATCCATGTTGCTCGGACGACGTGGTGTCTTTGACGCTGAATTTACAATGATGTCCCAAAAACGCGACCTGCGTCCATTGGCAGTGAAAGGGTCAATACAGTTACCACGTATCCACTATGAAATATCATGCCAGCAGTTTCAGGTCAAATGTACACGTACAAGAAAGTTATAGCTTATGAGATGCGGTATTCTCGGACTACGGAACAATTCCAAAATCCAGACCATAAAGGCGACTGCTAACCCAGTTCCGCAAAAGGGCGTCGGCCCGATGGCCTTTGCGCACTGGGAAGTTAATAAGTCCGATCACGGAAGGATAAGTAGCAAAGTAGATGTACTTGTTTGAAAAAAAAAGGGTTCAACCCCGAAATGTTTGTAAATAACGTTGCGATTGTCTTTACTAAGCGTGTTTCTTTCTTCCTTGAAAATAGTCTCTGGAAAATAGTCTCAGTTAGCTGCAGAGAGATTCCATTCAATTATTTTTGTCCAGGATATGATTTGTCTCATTTTTAATCATTACAGCTGGCAGTACTCTTGTTATTGCCTGTTGTGCGGGCGCGGCTGCTCTGGTGGTGGTTGGAACTATCGTCGTTGTCTTCTGTATCAGACGACGGTATATGGATTTTATCATTGCTGTCTGTCAGTCTGAACCTACAGATTATCTGTATGTGCCTGACCTCAAGCGTCTGTTTGCCTGCCTGGCTGTATGTCTTGCTGTCGGACTTTTCTCACTGATTGCCTGTCATGGAGTGCAGCTACGTTATATCTACCTAACAGTGCATCTATACTGACGAGAAAAAGAAATGCGACATTTTTGGAATCATCGGAAACACTGAAGTGTTTCCGATGATTCCAGAAATGTCGCATTTCTTTTTGCTCGTCAGTGTATTTGCTGTCACGAGTTGCTTCAGTCTTTCGCGCTGGCTCCTCCATGTATGTGATGTTCTGTGATTTTGGACCTTACGGCCTAGAGCCCTTAAGGTCCGAAATCGCAGGCCACTCCACACATAGAGTCACTCATATCGCCAACCCCTTCACTGTCACTGGACACAGACTGTGTTTATGAAATCTTCCTTAACCCATTCAGCCCCGACGCACCTACAGCATTGACCATGATAATTCAAGGGCAGTGCCAGATTAGCTTGGCGCCTGTCGGCGCCAAGCTAATCTAGCACTTCCCTTAAATTATCATGGTCGATCCATCTCCTGCAACTGGTGCATAGTCATTAGATGACACTTCCAAAATTCGGGAAGTACGGCCGTCGGGCTAAATGAGTTAATTCAACGTTTAAAAAATCTATCCAAGGGACATGGACACACAAAGTGGTGTCAGCAAGAGGCATAGATCCTCATGAGCCCCCGCAACTGCGGGAGTTCACGAAGATCTATGTCTATTGCAGCTGGATTGGCTTCACATTTTCTCGGCGCTGAAGGGGTTGATGAAGGTTGCTTGTCCTTTGTCGATCCTCCAGGCTGTCAGAAAGGTTGTGTTTTGTGTTTTTCTCAACTGGCCAGCTGGATCGCTTCGGCACTTCCCCATTGCCCAAATGTCATTGGGCCGACGTCAGCCCGATGGTCTTTTGCCCATAGGGTCATGGTTGGGCAGGGGTGGATCTGGTGGGGTGGTTACAGTTGTTCCCCCCCCCCCCACACACACACACACACAGACCCAATTTTTTTTAAAAATGCTATAACAAAGTCCCTTGTTTGATATTTTGGCGAATGGTGAGATTCTTAAGACGCACGCACCACCTGTCTAACCCCCCCCCCCCCACCCCACCCCTAAGTCTCTCTCTCTCTCTCTCTCTCTCTCTCTCTCTCTCTCTCTCTCTCTCTCTCTCTCTCTCTCTCTCTCTCTCTCTCTCTCTCTCTCTCTTCGATTTTTCGGCCCCTGGAAGCAAGGTCTGGCGTCGGGGAGGCCTCTTGTATCAGGTTGAAGGTCCCAAACGAGAAGTTGGAACCCCCCCCCCCCCTCTTCTCGAGGTAACTGATCGCCCCTGTTGGGACACTCTAGTCGATGATTTTGGACTTGAAGGCAGAATGTCGTAATTCTAACGTTACAGACAAGCACACATGCTTGCTTTTCAAAGCGACCCTCCCCCCCCCCCAACCCCTCACTCCCATCCCCACCCCGCTTCACTCCCATCTCTTTCCATGTGTCTTTACCTATTCGATGACTGCATTTTGTAGTTTGCTTGCTCGTGCCATTGCTTATCCGTCATCTGTAACAACTAAAAAAAATGTGGAAAAAATAATTATCGCATATCCCTTAACCCTTTTAGCCCCGGATCCCTACAGCAGTTGATGGCTTAACTATGATAATTCAAGTCAGTGTAGTGCCAGATTAGCTTGGCGCCTGAAGGCGCCAAGTTAATCTGGCACTAATTATCATGGTCAATCTATCTCCTGCAAGTGGTACTGACATAGTCTTTAGGCAACACCTCCAAAATTTGAGAAATGGGACCTTGGGGTTAATCTGCTGCAGCTCGACGATAATCAGCTCTTGCCGCAAATACCTCAAACACACCAAGCTCAGATTTGCAGAGCCTGCATTGTAAACGTACTTTCATGTGCATCTTTGTAGAACAAAATAATGTGGTCTTGTCGTTGACCCGCGCACGGCCGATGGCCTTTTGCGCATCAGTCGGGGAGGGGAGTCATTATAACATATTTAATATCGGTATCACTGACTAGCCGTGATACCGCCATCGTAGTATGCCGCTCGGCATTAAATCTCAGTAATTAACTAATCACTCCCCCCCCCCCCTCCCCCCCAAAAAAAAAATCATTAATGTATTTATTTATTATTATTATTAAATAAATAAATAAATACATGGGCTCGCCATCACTGATTGACACATCCAGTACGTGTTACATCCAGATACATGGCTCTATGTCGCGTATCCGGATGCGGCACGTCTTGAATGAGTTAATACTCATACATAATATCAAGTTGGTTATTTGGTGATTTTTTTCCCTGCTAAGCCGACGTGGGGGCAAAGCGACACCAAAGGCAGACGACCATGGACCCCTGCCCTCCATGTCCGCTGATCCTCCCTTTCCACACGGCGATGACGGGGCCTACTCAGAATGCTTCATGGACGACAAACCAACCAGTCAACGCGGCGCCACACCACGTGACATGAACGGCATGGAACCACTCATGGCGGCGCGAACAGGATGTGACGCAGGAGATGAATATGGCCGTCTGCAGCGTGATGGCGCGAGGGTGGTGGTGATGACAGCAGGAGGGAATGAGGTTTACGACCACGTGACCACTGAGGAGGGTGTATACAATGTGCTGCAGCGAGAGAACAAGAAACGAGAAATAGTGGACAACATCTACAACACCACTTCTAACCTTTAACACATTCAGTGACGCCGGCAGACCGTGTTTCTGCAGTCTTCGTTAATTCAAGACCGAAAAACCGTCCTGAGAAGTCACAGGAACATAAATTCGAAGTGGTGTCAGCAAGAGGCATAGATCCTCATGAGCCCCCGCATCGATACCTCTTGCAGTTGGGTGGTGTTCAATTCTTCTCCGCATTGACATATCATATACATTGATATATTGTATATATATATATATGTCCTGATGACACAATGCAAGCTTACCAGCCTGGATTTTCCATGGCATTAGCACAGCATTCTCAGAATTTATTGAAAAATTATATATATATATATATATATATATATATATATATATATATATATATATATATATATATATATATATATATATATATTATATATATATATATATATATATATATATATATATATATATATATATATATTCTCTGATGCAACGTTGCCATCGTTGCAGTACACATGAGACATCATCGTCAGATTCAGGGATAAAACTCAGTGTTTCCGCCAATTCTGAATGTGTCGCATTTTCATTGGCTTGTACATATATACATATTGTTCGTGTGTAGAACTTTGTTCCTTGCGGAAATTGCTTCTTTCCGTTATATTCAGAGTTAATCTGAAACTTAACAATGTATATATTTATCAACTCGCCAAACACTTGAAGTCATTTCCGTCAGCTTAATCACTGGCGCCATCAACAGTCTGGTGACAATTTCATATATGTTGAAATTCGTTTTAATTTGAGTGTTACAATGTAATTACATTTATTGCATGTTCCATTGACTGCTCTTTGCGCTGTTTTGGACGGACCGTAAACTCTTTGCGGCTTACGGCTTACCTTCATTTAGTATCAATGTAGATGAACCACTAGAAAAGAAACATTCTCTCTCTCTCTCTCTCTCTCTCTCTCTCTCTCTCTCTCTCTCTCTCTCTAAAAAAAAAAATAAAATTTATTATTATTTTGTTTCTATCTTTTTTTAAATTATTGTTGCACGAAATAATGTGTGTAAATATAATGTCTTTATTATTATTATTATTTAACCTATTTTTATGTTGTAGATGTTAGCACCGGCAAGTTTGTAAAATGACGATTTGTTTCTGTCAAAACTTTTTACCGTTGATAAATAAAGTTTCATCATCATCATCTCTCTCTCTCTCTCTCTCTCTCTCTCTCTCTCTCTCTCTCTCTCTCTCTCTGTGTGTGTGTGTGTGTGTGTGTGTGTGTGGAGGGTTGTGCAGGCTTGGCTTGGCGCCTGTAGGCTACAAGCTAATCTGGCACAAGCCTGTGCACGCGGCAATTGCACACCGGCGCGCGTGTGTGTGTGTGTACGTTATTTTGTTTTGTAGTGTGTAGCAAGGACAAGAATGAAAACAGGTCTGCGCACCTATTCTTTTATCCTTGGAAAATAAAGTTTCATTTCATTTCATTTCATTTCTCTCTCTCTCTCTCTCTCTCTCTCTCTCTCTCTCTCTCTCTCTCTCTCTCTCTCTCTCTCTCTCTCTCACACACACACACACACACACACACACACACACACACACACACACACACACACAGACACACAGACACAGACACAGGGACCCATTAGTACAAGCACAGGCAACCCAGGTTGTTTTGAAACCAACTACCTTAATGAAGATAAGTAGCGGCTAATCTCTCTGTTTGTTTGTTTGTCTATTTTGACAAAGGGTATTTACCCGAAATATTAATAAATTGTGTTATACCCGTCTTTTCTAAGCGTGTTTCTTTCTCCGTTGGGTACTTCTTTTCAACTACCTTTAGACACATTATATATTATATGTATAATTGGGGTATATGAGGCTGGTGTCAATGCAACCGGACTGTCTATGGTACACCACTAACCAGAAAATCAAACCACGTGGATGGGGGTTAAAGCCTTGCCACCGCCACCCGAAGAAAAAAAATGGGGGAGGGGGAAGGGAGACACGGACGGTTTGTGGACAAACACACTAACATAAACATTTGGGACGGGAGCGGTTGGGTTGGGGGGGTCAGAGTGAAGTGGATGATGACCTAACTGCTGCTGGTCAAAAAAAATCAAGGGGTTAGGGACATTGCTATTGCATTTTTAAGTGTTTTTGAACTGCGAGGAATGTGGGGGGGGGGGGGGGGTCCGGAAACCCTGTAATACCACCCCTTACACGGATCCGCCCCTGCAATAAACACTCAAATGCACACTCAAAAAATTATCCCTTTCCCGCATTGTAAATTCACCACACCTCGCAAAAGATAGATCCTCACGCGCCGCTGCAGTTGCGGGGGCTCATGTGAATCTATGCCTCTTGCTGACACTAATTTTAATCCATGTTCCTGGGGCTCTGGCGCTCTCTGGCATTGGACTTACGATGATTTCAAACCCACAATGTGTCCACTGTCAGTATTATGGTCATGACTACTTTCAGTTGTGTAATTGTGAGGCGGTTTCCAGTCCAAAAGATATAGCAGTCCAGGGGTCAGTTGCATGAGTGAGCTTAGTCCTGCGTCAGCCACTAAGTCTGGTGCTCCGCTATAGCGGAGCACCATGCTTAGTGGCTGGCTCAGGACTATGCAGGCCCACTCATGCAACTGGCCCGAGGTCTTTAGAACTTTGACAAGCAGCCATCCTCAGTCATGTTGTTTTTAGTATCATCTCTCAGTTTCTTTGTCCTGCATTTCCAGTAAGCAAAGGTCCTCGGGCTCACGACGGCCGCAGCGGGCCTACTGCAGCCGTCGTGGGGCCGACCGAAGACGTTTTGGTACTGGGGTTAGAACGGACACTCGATGAAAATGCCGCCGAGTCCATCAAATGTGTCTGGTATGAATGTGGCGTAAGGTTAAAGGACAAATCGCTATCGAGTGCAGGTAGTTTGAGCTTGGTGTGAGTTTAGGTTCATTTAATGTTCATATCAAAATGCTAAAATATACCCTGTTTGAATCCACTCAGGCATAAATCTACCCAGTGTAAGTTGGGCTGACGGGGTCAGCTTTGCTATATTTAGGCATAAATTTACCGTCGCCCAGCCTGAATTACCAAGCAAAAATCAACCGAGCGCAAATATAATAAACACCCAATGTAAATTTGTGACACCGATGTTCTACCCAAATTCAGTCTCAGCTGGATGGACTCACGGGTGGTTTCATGCCAGGTAAATTACGCTGGGTAGATTCACGCTACGACTAATTATGTACACATAGCAGCAAAGATATACACTAGGTCGGTTCACACTATCTGTAGTTATGTTTTAGAAAACTATGATAATATAAGTTATTGGTCAGAGGGGTTCGCTACACGGACCTTTGTAGGCCTGAGGGAGGTCAAAGGAATCATTGTACCCCGAAGGCCGAAGGCCTGACGGGTACAATGATTCCTTTGACCTCCCGAATGCCTACAAGGGTCCGTGCAGCGAACCCCTCCGACCAATAACGTATTTGTTTTCATTCCTCCACTATTTTCGTAAAAGAAATCAAAAAGTCATCTTCCGACCTGGATCACGCCAGACATGACTGACATCTAAGGAGTATACATTTATACATAATAGACTGATGACGTAATTTAAAATATTTCATGACGTTGCTGTACTCCAGTACTGAGTGCTTGTTGTTTCGAACAACACTATGCAACTTTTTACTTTAGAACGTTTTGGTGATCTTTTATAGAACAAAACTCGCATCCAAGATGCGTCATAGAGAGGGCTACCAAGATTCCACCATTTCAATTCAATTTTTAAAAAAACAACACTTTATTGTGTCAGTCTAGCCGACAAATTTTCTTTCGTTGGGATCACATGCGCGCGTACGGTTTTAGCCACACTATGACAATGGTGAAAAAAAATAATTTTTTTTTTTTTAATTTAAAAAAACAAACACATGACCACAGTGTTAGTGAGTCTGCCACTTGCAAGATGCCACTGCGACATCTGAGGTGCAAGTTCTTCGACGGCGTCAACAAGGAGAGATAGAGATACGCTAGTTAACACACTCTTCATTTAGGACATTTACATTTTCGCTACAGGGGTTATAACACGGTCACATGGTACGGTTTGCGCTAAAGTGACTGCCGGGTCGTGTGACGAAGGGAGGAAAACAAATATTCTTGACCCCTGCAGGCTTACTGTTGCCATTTTGGACGACAACCAAATTCAGGCAAATATATACACAGATCACAAACCCAATCAGTCAGAAGTTTGTCACCGAAACCGTTTTATATAACATCGCCCATGAAATCTGACATCTGGGCAAAATGTGTCCGGACATTATTATTTCAAGGAGCAGAAATCAACGTGTGCATCAGGGGAGATAATTTCAATCCCTTGACTGCTAGAGCAGCTAGAACAAACGCCATCAAATGCAAGAGGCAGAGATCCTAGGATATCTGCCTCTTGCCTCATTTATTCCTGCATGCCTAGCAAGACACACGTTTAAATAGCAATCAACCGGCAGTCTCAATTATGTCATTTCCATTAGTGGAAGGGTGAGTTTAAGTTACAATAGACGCAGTTAAAAAAATATTTAAAAAAATTGTAAAAATTTAAAATCTTCATCTTTTGACGTAAACCGCGATTTAAAAGCCTGAGAAAGATGTGATATTGCACGTTTGTGTCTGGGTTTGGAATCCACAGTTTTCGTCAAGACAGATGACATTTTTACCTGATTTCCAAACATCTATTAATTCATATGTTCCTGGTGAAGGCACATGGCAAAATGTTTCCTATTTGTGCCTGCATCTTAGTTACCGTTTCTCTACCCAAGTCATTAAGCTTGGTCCTTAACACATTATCCTCCAAGGTCGCCATCCTCAAATCTCCAGTTAACACATTACAGTTTAGGAAACAGATCGTCCATATTTCAAGGGCGATGCAAGAATAGCTTGGGCACCTGCAGGCGCCAAGCTATTCTGGCACCACCCTTGAACTATCAGGGGCGACCCACACCATGGTGTAGAGTGTCAGAGGTGGATGGGTTAAATTTGAAAATGTCTGAGATATGAACCTTAACCCTTTTAGCCCCAAGGTCCCATTTCTCAAATTTTGGAGGTGTTGCCCAATGACTATGTACCAGTTGCAGGAGACGGCTTGACCATGATAATTCAAGGGTAGTGCTAGATTAGCTTTGCGTCTTCAGGCGCCAAGCTAATCTGGCACTACCCTTGAATTATCATGGTCAAGCCATCTCCTGCTGTAGGGATTCAGGGCTAAAAGAGTTAAACCACTACCACTATTGTATACACTGGTAGCATGCACTGAAACATATTTGGTGTTTCTAGTCTTAGTCTGAAAAACTCTTACAGGCCTGTGTAAATAATGTGGACTGCACCCTTTCATACATGTAACCACACTGCTCACAATTTGCTGTCAAGAGTTTATTTGACCAGACAATAACCACATACAATGGGTCTGAACCAACTGTACTGTCTGTACTGTATCAAATTCACAAGTGACATTCAAAATTGAGAAATGCATACAAGGAAGAAAAGCACTTTAAAACCGTAATCTCAAATGCTAAACAAAACAAGAAGGGCAATACAATGTAACAGACACTACAATTGCATAAGCAGAATCCAGTTAGAAAAGGCATGTATGTACCTGTTTGTACCAGAGTCAAGCATAACTGTAAAAAAAGAAAAAGGCAGGCAGTGCATAGCGCAGAATGCAAATACATATATATTTTCTGTAATATACAATTAATTAACTCTGCCTACAATGTAACTTGTCAGCAATATGTTTTCTAGCTGCCTCTGAGTACTTCTGTTAACCCTTTTAGCCCCAAGGCCCCATTTCTCAAATTTTGGAGTTGTTGCCTAACGATTGTACCAGTTGCAGGAAATGATTGACCATGTGACTTGGCAAATTACAGTTGAATGTAGTCCTGTACTCGTGCCAACCGTTGGGGCACCACTGATGACTTGGCAAATTACAGTTGAATGACGGAAAAACTGAGGCCATGATAATTGCTTCCCCGAGGTTGACGAAGACGCTGACACTCCCCCAGTCATTACAAATCTGTGGTGCCACTGTCCCCTTCTCCCCCCATGTAAAAAATCTGGGTGTCACACTTGATAGTAGCCTGTCCATGCGCCTTCATGTGAACAACGTTTGCAGATCCGCCTATACTGAACTGCGACGTATTGCTTCAGTCCGCCACTATCTGACACCTGAAGCAACTAAAGTACTTGTCTGCGCTTTTGTTTTGTCTAAATTAGACTATTGCAATGCTCTTTTGGCTGGCTGTTCCCAGTGTCTGATTGGCAAACTCCAGAAAATTCAAAACTCAGCTGCTAGGTTGATTCTTAGAGTCCCTAGATCAGATCATATCACACCCCATCTGTCTGCCCTACACTGGTTACCTGTAACAGCTAGGATTCAGTACAAAATTTCATGCATGACTCACAGTTCTATTACCTGTTCCTGCCCACACTACCTTGCCTCTCTTCTCCAGCTGTATACGCCCTTGAGACAGAATTTGCGCTCTGCTGCCGACTCTCGAGTTTTACGTATCCCTCTTGTCAAAACAAAGTCGTTTGGTGAGAGGTCATTCAGATACCAGAGCCCAGTTGTTTGGAATGATCTCCCACGCGAACTGAGATACGTGGATTCGAGAGAGGCATTCAAGCGTGCCCTAAAGACCCATATGTTTTCTGTCAGCTACAAATGACTTTGTCACACACCTGTCATGTTAAAGTCATCTCTATCTATTTATAGAAGTAGTGTGTGTGTGGGTGTGTGTGTGAATGCCAGTATGAGTCCATGAGCGTAGCACTTTTGAATGGTGACTTTATAGCTTGTTTACAGAGTGCGTTGTATTTTGTTTTTTGTACTTTTTGTAAATTCCATTTTTGTAATTAGTTGTTTTTTGTACATTAATTTTTGTTAAGCGCCTAGAGCTCTAATCTGAGGTTAGGCGCTATACAAGTACTCATTATTATTATTATTATGATAATTCAAGGGTAGTGCCAGGTTAGCTTGGCGCCTTCAGGCGCCAAGCTAACCTGGCACTACCCTTGAATTATCATGGTCAGTCCATCGCCTGCTGTAGGGCGTCGGTGCTAAATGGGTGAAACGAGTTCATTTTTACTTTCTGGATCAGGTGTATCTATCTATATCCTGTAGTCGTGCCAACCGTTGGGGCACCACTGATGACTTGGCAACCAGCTCCCTCCATTCCTCTCTGTTCTCTGCCATTCTTAGCGCATCGCGCAGCTTCAGTCCTGTCCACTCTGAGATATAGTCCTCCCATCTTTTCCTCTGTCTTCCTCTCCTTCGTCCTCCTTGCACAGTGCCTTGCATGATTGTTTTGGCAAGCCCTGCTGAATGCGTGACATGCCCATACCACTTCAGTTTGCGTTTTTTCACAATGGCTAGTAGGTCTTCATATGACCCGATGGCTTGCCTGATTCTGCTTCCCACTTCCACGTTTGTAACGTGATCTCTGTATGAAATGCCAAGCAGCTTTCGAAAACATCTTATTTCAGTGGTTTGTATCCTCCTTTCAAGGTCTGCTGTGAGGGTCCATGACTCGCAGGCATACAAAAACACTGAGATAACTAAGGAGCGCATCAGTCTGATCTTGGAGCAGAGTGTGATGTTTCTGTCCTTCCATATGGTCTTTAATCTTGTCAGTGCTGTTGTTGTCTGCACAATCCCGGACAGTATTTCTGGTTTTGATCCATCATCTGTCACAATGGCTCCTAAGTATTTCAATTTATTATTTATTTATTTCCAGTTTTTGGCTTCCAATCATGTCAGTGCCAATGCCACTGGTGTTATTGGTCATCAGTTTGGTCTTCTCTGCACTGATTTCCATCCCGTACGCAATGCTGTACTGTCCAGCTTTTCCACCAGCTGAGATATTTCCTTCTCTGTTCCTGCAAGGCCATCAATGTCGTCCGCAAAGCGCAAGTTCATGATTGTTCTGCCTCCAATACTGACAGATCCTTCATGATCTTTCAGAGCGTCTGTCATGATTCTTTCCAGGAAGATGTTGAAAGAGTAGGAGAGAGCAAGCACCCTTGTCTGACTCCGACTGTAGTCCTAAACCAGTTTCCTATTTTGTTGTTGAAGCAGACTGCGATAGTGGCCTTGTTGTAAAGGTTTGCTACGACTTTGATCAGGTTGGCATTAATATTTTATAGCTTCATTGTGAACCAAAGGGCTGCATGCCACACCCTGTCAAACGCTTTCTTAAAATCCACAGACATGATAGAGATCTTGCTGGTGCTGGAGGTACCTCTCACATAGAACTCTCAGGTTGAAGATCTGCTCAGTTGTGCTGCGCCCTGGTCTGAAGCCTGCCTGTTCTTCAGCTATGATTTCCTCTGCCTGTGGCTTCAGCCTGTTCAGCAGGATCAGGTGTGCATGCCAAGTAATGGCTTGTAATGACACATTAGTGCCAACAGTAAGCCAAGCACATGCACTGCAAGGGAAACTTGGCTGGTGGGTCTTAAGACACTAGTGATCTAGTGGAAGTAATCTCGTGGCGGCTGAAGTTGACATCCACAGGCAAAGAGTTAAAGTTGCAAATAAATGCCTAATCTTTCAAATTGGGAATAAATGCTGGAGCCAGTAAATTACAATTCATACACAAAGATACACACACACAAAAATCTAAGCTGTACTGGCAAATATAATACATCACTGAACTTTTCATTATGTTTAGAAAAAAGCATAACCAGTAGTCCAGAAAATGGAAAAAAAAAAAACTATATATCTGGCTTTTGTCACTTGTGCTTGTTAGCAATATGTTCTCTAGCTGCCACTGAGTAATTTTGTCAATCCTTTTAGCCCCAAGGTCCCATTTCTCAAATTTTGGAGGTGCTGCCTAACAACTTCCTACCAGTTGCAGGAGATGGATTGACCATGATAATTCAAGGGTAGTGCCAGATTAGCTTGGCGCCTGCAGGCGCCAAGCTAATCTGGCACTACCCTTGAATTATCATGGTCAATCCATCTCCTGCTGTAGGGTTTCAGAGAAATGGGACGTTGGGGCAAAAAGGGTTAACAGAATTACTCAGTGGCAGCTGCGAAAAGCAGACATATTTATTGCATCTCACTGCAAGTCACTCCTGTCCAAAAACACAACTGAGGATATATATATATTTGGTTGCCTATCGTGTGCAAATGGGGGTATTTAATGTATTAGAGCCCTCAATAACGTAATAAAAATCTGCAAAAAGGGTGCGGATATGTAACAGGACTTGCGCAGGAGTTCTAAACACACAAATCAGTACGAAAGGATCTGAAGACGTCAAAGATTTTCATCAGAGGGTTTTGCGATAACTAGCTGAGCTATTTCCAGTAGTGTAGTGACTCAAGTCAGCTCAACAAATAAATTCTAATATACACAGTACATGTCCTGCTGTTTTAATAATTTGTGCTACTTTAAGAAAGAAACATTACACAACACATGCAAGGCAATAAACAGCGACTAAATAAATGACATGTAAATGTAATTAAAACAATAGCATAGTCACTATGGCACTCTCTTTCAAAGTGTGAGATTGTAAAACCCTCCTCAGTTTTGAAAAGGGTATGAAAACCCTCTAAATTTATCAGGTGGGGTGTGAAAACCCCTTCTCTTTGAAGATGTGCAACCCTGATAACCAAACACGACAGTTAAAAGGAAGTGCCAAATTCGTTTGATCCCTGGAAGGATCGACCTTGCCCTGGATGGACAATTCAGGTATAGTGCTGATTAACCCATTCAGCCCCAACGCCCTACAGAAGGAGATGAATTGACCATGAAATTCAAGGGTAGTGCCAGATTAGCTTGGCACCTGAAGGCGCCAAGCTAATCTGGCACTACCCTTGAATTATCATGGTCAATCCATCTCCTACAACTGGTACAGTCGTTAAGAAAAACTTTAAAAAAATAAGGGACATGCACCCGTGGGGTTGAATGGGTTACCTTGGCACCTGGCATATGGTCAATGCCACAGTACATAAGGGTAGCAGCAAAAAGTGGGTCCTAAATATAGCTCTCAGGCAGATCCACACTTTCTCTTTTTAATTTTCACTCATTTCATTCTTGAGAAATATGTTGTGGGTCCATGGCAGTGTCACAAGTTCATTTGTAAAGCTCAGTCTTCTTTTAAAAATAAATACAAGTCAAGAATGTATATTTATATGTAAATCATGGGTCACAGTGCGAAAATTTAAATAACAGAAAATAGTCCATGCGAAACCCATGCCCCTACAAGAGAGGGACAATCTGCATTTTAGGATGCTTACATATAGACACACAAGTGTTCTTCTATTCAGCTGTGGAGTTGAGCATGGATGACAGATTCTACTGGCTGATGTAAATGTGGATGATCAATGCCAACAAGAGACAAATTCTCATGGACCCCTGCATCTGCAGGCACTCATGACAATCTATGCCTCCTACTGATGGAACGGGCTGACTGAAGGACTTTTACATGTATACGTCTGAACCAAAAAGCTAAAATCTGGCTTTCTGGAATTGCAAAAAAGCTGCATCAGGACTGAAGTCTGTCACCCAATGGTAAATGACTGCAATGATTAAACAAGTCTACACTTCATTTTAGTCAACTACACTGCATCTGTCTTGGGAGAGGGGTATGTATGATAATGACTAGAATGTATGAATTTCTGACCTGACGTTGGCACAGGGGTAGACTGCAATATATAGGTTCTTTCAAAGCAGCTTTTAAATTGGCTGGCAATCAAAACTTGTAGGATAAATACATTTATTCACATGTCGTGTCCTAAGATGTACTTCTAGGATAGATACACACACATTTCATGTACCGGTAATACCATTTTTCTGACCCAGCAGCATACTCAGCCCAAATAGCCCCCTCATCACTATCGACACTTAACCTGTACAGCGCCAGATGACGCAGACTGTGTTTCTGCAGTCTTCGTTAATTCAAGACCCCCAAAACCTAGATGTCCCAGGAACATCGACTCACAGTTGTGTCAGCAAGAGGCATAGATCCTCATGAGCCCCCGCAACTGCGGTCGGTGGGCGGTCCGTGGCGCAGTGGTTAAGGCGCCTGCCACCAATGCCAAAGGTGCGAGGTTCGATACCGGGTTCCGACGTCGGACTTTTCTCTTTTCCCCTCTGTTAAGTGTCACCGTTAATTCGGGCGGACCGTCGGGGGTTCTTTCTCTGGGTACTCCGGTTCTTCCGCCCTTTGGTACCGGTTTCAGGCCAATTTACAAATTTCAAATACAAGCGATCAAAAATCTCTGTAACTTCAGTAGCTGAACGGCCCTTCGTCTGTATTGTACCGTGTTTGTCTTAAATGGCATAAATCCATGTCTGTTACGTGAGTGTGCGTGTTGGGTTTCAGTTCGCGGCGCTTTGAGTCGATTCGCCCCAAAAAATTGGGAAAAAGTGCCTATATAATAACGGTATAATTATATTATTATAATATTTATTATTATTATTATTATTATTGCATTTGGGTGATGTTCACATTTTCTCGGCACTAAGCGAGTTAGGTACGGATATGCAAGCAAATGAAATTCCATTCACCATGGGACTCCTTGGGGCCAGCAAGATGCCTACATCCTCATAAGCCTAGCCTCACTGCCTGCAGGGGCCCATGAAGATGAATGCCTCTTGCACCTGGAACGGGCCGACTTCTGCACTGTATATTACCATACATACGCAGGCGTTATTCATGAATCAGGGGAGCTGGCTGGCTCGGTGGTAGAGCATTCGAACCTCGTCTGAAATGTCCCGGGTTCAAATCCAGCTGGGGTAAAAAAATTCTAGACCCTATTCTATGCCTCGTCTCTGAAATCACCTTTGTGGTGGACAAAAGATGTTAAGACCTAAACATTAAACGTTTATTCCTGAATCAGAATCAGGTCAAGGACACTAGGTTGTGCCCCTTGAACCCAAGGACATCCAGGGATGCCACGTGTCCTCAAAACAGCTGTTTATGTAAACAAGGAATAAAAGGGATAAGTACATATATCTCACACAGGCTGGGATATAAATGAACTCCTTGCAAGCAAGAGGCATTCATTCTCATGAGCCCCTGCAGCCACAGGGTCTCATGAGAATATATGCCTCTTGCAGATGATGAGTGCTGATCAAATTTTAAAAGCTGGTGCACATTTTGACACACTTCTGAAACGGGGACAACCTTTACTAGCACTGTTTATTCTTGACATGTTTACGAGATACTGGCATGAATATTCTGATGTTCGATGTTCAAACATGCACCCTGACAGTGACAATGACCGCGGTATGAACAGAAAACATTAAATCCATGAACTCTCACATTCCAAAATTTTAGCATTGTCCTCTGAGGACTATACATTAGACTTCAGGAGACTGATGAAATATGACACTGTCGGTAGCTCAAGGGTGGTGCCCAAATAGCTTGTTGCGTACAGGTGCTAATCTAGTTGGCACTACCACTAAACTATCATGGTTGCTCTATTTTAGCAAGTTAGTGTAGTATGTTATGGGTAAATGGGTCAACAAATAAATTCAAACGAAACAAAAATAACAGTTTCAACAACAAAAACTAGGACTGTCAATCAAGAAATGACTTGTTTAACACTTTTAGCCCCAAGGTCCCATTACTCAAATTTTGGGAGGTGTTGCCTAACGACTATGTACCAATTGCAGGAGATGGCTTGACAACGATAATTCAATGGTAGTGCCAGATTAGTTTGCACCTGAAGGCGCCAAGCTAATCTGGCACTACCCTTAAATTATCATGGTCAAACCACCTCCTGTTGTAGGGTATCGGGGCTAAATGGGTTAAATTCTGCTAAAGCATCCACTACCACGACCGGCTAAATACCAGTATTATTTACAATTATAATACACACAAAGACGTAGGAATTTGTAAAAAAAATATTCCTTGAAAGCTGAGCACACGTTCTGGAAAGCAGGGGGAAAGGACTAAGGGAAAGTCGAGGACAATAGGGTTAACATGTTCTATGGCAACACATTCACATGGCCACATTCGCCATTGCTACAACTGTCCTATGTGACAGTAATAAGATATTTTATAACACCATGTCTGAAGAAAATGAACACAGACGCCTGTCTGCTGACATCTTTATCTTGCAAAAGCATATTGCATCAAAGGAAAATTCCCGCACCTGACTAGATCAAATCAAGATCAGATCAGTTAAAAAATAAACATTACCCTTCACTGCACTGACTGCAGATTTTGTATCAGAAATCGTTGTTAACCCATTTAGCCCCAACATCATACAGCAGGAGATGGACTGACCATGATATTTCAAGGGTAGTGGCAGATTAGCTTGGCGCCTAAAGGCGAGCTAATCTGGCACTACCCTTGAATTATCATGGTCAATCCACCACCTGCAACTGATACATAGTAGTTAAATAACACTTCCAAAATTTGGGAAATGCACTCGTGGGGCTAAAAGGGTTAATTCATTGCCATAAAGCCCCAGTTGTCCAAGGAACATCGATCCAAAGTGGGGTCAAAAAGGGGCATCAATCACCATGAGCCCCTGCACCTGCAGGGACTCACATAGATCTATGTCTCGTGCAGTTGGATTATATTGACTCATTCTCAGCAGTGAAGGGGTTGAATGCCTGATGACATCTACTTACCGAGGAAGACATGTCACACACACACACACACACACACACACACACACACACACACACACACACAAAACAACCTGAGGAAACGTTCTACACTTGACAAGACCATTTCCGAGGCACAATGGCCACACTCCAGAGTCAATACAAATCCAGTGATATCCTCCGACTAGGAAATTTGAACACAGTTAAGGCCAGCAAAGATGCCTGTGTTTAGCTGCACAAGTGAGCTTTAAGTCGCTAAGCAAGGTGCTCCTAACGATGCATCTTGCTTAGTGGCATGCACAGAATTAACCCATTCAGCACCGACCCACTACTCCAGGAGATGGATCAACTATAATTCAAGAATCGTGCCACATTTAACTTGGTGCCATCAGGCGCCATGCTAATCTGGCACTACTCTGGAATTATAACGGTTGATCTATCTCCTGCAACTAATACATAGTTGTTAGGTGACACCTCCAAAATTGGGGACATGTGGCCATGCGGTTAAATGGGTTGACGCTCACTCAAGCAACAGAACCCAGGACTTCAAGAGTCTGCGCCTCGGCCTGAAAACCACAGACATAAATGAGAGCCAGCAAAAGGCACAGGGGTAGGCTGCAGGTTGGTATTACAGACAATAACTGTGAGATAACAGTCCCTCTGCACTGTGTATTCCACCAGTTGAGTTAACCCATTACATCCTGAGGCTGATTTTGTAAAATTTGCCTATTGTCCTATGAAGGCTTCATTACACATTAGGAGATAAATCAACTGTTTTAGTTCAAGGGTGATGCCAGAATAGCTTGGCGCCTTAGGCGCCAAGCTATTCTGGCACCACCCTTAAACTAACAGTCAAATTTATTTCAAGCAATGGGTGTACCAAGATGAAATGGGTTAAAGCAGCACCGGTCTGTTGATCACAGTTACTGGCTATTCTAAGTTACCTGCATCTGTACACCAATACTCATGAGGCCCTGATAACGTAGTGGCTCGAAGGATCTGTGCCTTTTGCAGATGGACTAGAAATAAATGTCAAATTCAGCCCCCAAGCTGAAATTCGCAGTTGTCCACTGAAGACAATACCAGTTTAGGACACTGACTGGTCATGGTAACACCAACAGTGTGTCTAAAAATGCCCAAAACTGACATATAATGTTTCAAACTTCCAGAATACTCTTTCACTGCCAAATATTTATAGAATCAGCAGTTGCCAGCGCCAAATATTTTTTAACTCTGTAAATTGCTGCACAGTGGGGCTCTTAAAAAATGCTTGCATCTAAGAAACTATTCTAGACGTGTACTTCAAATTGTGTGTATTGGGGACAGAACTTAATTTTATGAAAAAAGTTCATATCTATAGTTATAACTTTGACTGATTACACAGACAACCTTTACAATACACACAGAATGCACGTGACAAGCACATGGTCAGTTAAAAAAAGCGAAACACACTTTCCCAAATCTGTTTGAGGACTCTTGTTGGAATTGTCTGGTTCTGTCATCCAGACTCATCAGCAGAATGGGGCGGTCCGTGGCGCAGCGGTAAAAGCATGCAAGAGGTGCGAGGTTTGATACCCGGTTCCGGCGTCGGACTCTTCTCCTTTAGTAAGTGTCACCATTAATTCGGGAGAACCGTCGTGGGTTCTTTCTCCGGGTACTCCGGCTCTTTCCTCCCCCACGAATTTCCAATTAATCAAATTTCAAAAATATTTTTAAAAAAGATTTAAATTTCCAAACTTTCAGTAGCTTGCTTGAGCTTGCCCTTAGCACCACGTGAATGTTCTGTGTTTATGTACAGTGTGTGAGGGAATGCGCGTGATTCACGTGAGCGTGCTTGTTGGGTTCAGTTCGCGGCTATGTCCTGCACATTGAGTTATATTATAAATATGAGAAATGCGCCATATAAATACTATGTATTATTATTATTATTATTAATTATCAAGGGCCTTGTCAGAATCATTTTCAGGCCGTTCCCTATTTTCATCGTTGAATATAATGCCAAGAACCTCTTGCGCAGTGAAGCGTATTTTCAATCTCACATCCATAAGCTTGGTTCACTGTGAAGGGAAACCCCCAATGCTTCTGAGCTATACATTTGGTTGTACCACTCTAAAATGGGTCAGGGGGTGAAGGGTAGGATGCTGCGAGTTGTTGACATCAGTCAGTTATTCTAATAGAAACACTGTACTGTGGGAAATATGGTCCCTTTGACATGACCCCTCTGTGTCGACTAAAGTCACCCATGGCGGCCTACGTGTAAGTCAACAAAAAGTCAACAAGAGGGGTAAAAGAGTTCAAATCAAATCTTTGAAGTCCTATTATGCTTTCAGATTTAATAATCAGTGTACATGTACTCCGACAAATGTGGGACCTGCATGACAATCAGCTGGGAGGCTGAAGCGTAAGTTGGCCAAACATGCTTTCAGTTTGACCAATGTCAAAACTGTGCATGTATACTTTCATGCGAGCTCCCTGGGGCCAGCTATCAGCTCTTGACAGCATTATAAATAGCATCACTTAGAAACGCAAGCATATCTCTATCACCTATTTTCATTGTTTTAACTAATTACTCTTTCAAATCATTAAGTGGGAGTAAATGCATGCTTTCAAAATATGCAAATGGAGTACTGGTACTTGGGCGTCAAAGAATACATGTAATTCAAGGATAGTGCCAGAACCACTTAGGCGCCTTTAGGCACCTAAGTGGTTCTGGCGCTATCCTTGAATACATCTCTTGCTACACAAGGCCTGAATAAATTGATGTCTACTCCTTATCCATGTAATTGAACACTAAGATATTGGTTCGGCAAACAACCCAGAGCTTAGGGCCAGGACCCAGTGCCACAAGTGTTGGATCACACATGTCCTTAGCAGTGCCAAGACCATGTTCCAGAATTGGACGTGCATCTTTACCATCATTTTCAACACGAATAACGGCGTGATTAGAGGGATCAGCCACGATCAGACGTCCAAAGCTGTCATGGCAGATGCCCATGAGGGTGAAGTTCTCGTTTTTATCATCGCTTGTGTATGGGTTTCGAACCTGAAGTTTCTCTCGTAATTGTCCATCCAGAATACGCACTGAGCGGTCTTCGGCATCTGTGACACAAATGTCACCATTGTGGATGTGTGTTGCTAAATGGTCATAGGTTTATTTAGCATATTAGACCGGCTGGCGACATACATTCAATATTCTGTATAGTTTGTTTGTGGGTTTTTTTTCACAAGCAGTGCAGGCACGTTCTGAGAAAGTCTTGTTGCTGTTAGGACGTTAAGCAATGTACAACCAACCAACTTGTTCTTCTCCTTCGATTTTTCTAAAGGTGGTTCCCAGTCTCTTGATGTCTGCTTGGAGGTCTCGACGCCAGGTGTTTCTCGGCCTGCCTCTTTTCCTCTTTCCCTAGGGGTTCCATGACAATGCCTGCCTAGTGATACTGGAACTGGCTTTCTAAGACTGTGACCAATCCATCCCCATCTTCTTCGCCCCATCTCATGCTCTGCTGTAATCTGCTGTGTTCTCTCCCAGAGGCTGATGTTGCTGATCTTCTCTGGCCAGTGGATTTTCAAGATTCTTCTAAGGCAACTGTTTATGAAGGTCTGTACTCTTTTGACTGTGGTTTTTGTCAACCTCCAAGTCTCTGCTCCATATAAGAGAACTACTTTTACGTTTTGAGTTGAAAATCCGGACTTTGGTGTGTTGTGACAGCTCTCTGGAACTCCACACTTTTTTCAACTGGAGAAAGGCTGCTCTTGCTTTACCAATTCGTGCTCTGACATCTGCATCAGTGCCGCCCTTTTTGTCGATGATGCTCCTGAGATAGGTGAAGGACTAAACCTCCTCCAACGGGGTGTCAGCAAGCAAGACTGGTTCCTCTCTGGTTGCGTTCAGCCTCATTGACTTCGTTTTCTGCTTTTGGATTGTGAGGCCCTATTGGGACGAGATGTCAGCAAGCCTCGTGGTCTTGTCACCGCCAGCAGTCACGTGTGAAGATTGTTTGAGCGTGTGATAGTTTGTTTGAACCGCCTACAGCTCTTGACTATTGGAATCCTCTAGTACCAATTGGATAGTTAGACACTTTGTGTTGTGTAATTACACGCTAGTTGTCTATACGATTTTTTTTTTCTTCAGCCCACACATTGTTTGTTGTTGTTTTTTGTTTTTTTTTTTTTTTTTTTTTTTTTTTTTTTTTTTTTGTATTTGCTGTTATTATTGTTTTTGCTCTGTTCTGCTTGACTATCTATACGTTCGCCTTTAATATGTCAACAGGTGGCAACAGCATTCATTCTTTAAATATCGGTCATCTTAATGTGTATCACCTTTGTCACAAAATACCAGATATAACTATTCTCCTAAACCAGTCCTCACCATTTCACATTTTTGGATTTACGGAATCTCGTCTAACAGCTAACATTAGTGGCCATGCCATAGCTATATACAATTACTCCATTCTCAGGCGAGATGCATCTGCCCCCGGACATACTGGCCTAGCTGTGTACGTACACAATTCCATCAACAACTATGCAAAGAGGCGTTGTGATTTAGAATCCCCTAATATAGAGTGCATGTGGTTAGAAGTTAAAACGACCAAGTCCTCGCCTGTTCTTATAGGTTTTCTATATAGAAACCCAGCGGCCTCAGCCTCCTGGCAGGACGAGTTTGTGTTAATGATGGATGTGGTTCAGGAGTCCAAAGGTGATGTACATATTTTGGGAGACTTCAACATAGACTTCGTGGAGATCCATGTTGAATTTTTTAGGGTTGAAACAGCTTGTCCAGTCACCTACTAGAGTGACTTCCTCATCTTCAACGCTGATAGACCATGTATATAGCACAAATGTCAGCGTTGTAAAAAATGTTATCGTACCTAATATTTCCATTAGTGATCACTTTCCTGTTTGTTTTACGTTGTCTGTTAGGTTAGCTAAACAGTCAATCAAAGGACACACTACCATAATGTATAGATGTTTTACAAAATTCGACCAAACTGCTTTTTTATATGAACTATCTTTAGTACCATTTTATGATATAAAAAACTGCAAAAACCCTAACGATGCCCTGTCACGCTGGTACGAGCTGTTTCTCGCCGTTCTGGATAGACACGCGCCTAAGCGCATCAAACGCGTCAAATATCCTGTTATGCCAAAATGGCTCTCTGGTGAGATAAAACAAGCAATGGAAGTAAGAGATGAATTAAAACGAGACAAGAAATTTACTGAATACAAGAAGCAGCGAAACCATGTCAAATCTCTAGTTCGTAAAGCACAGAGGCAAAATGCAGAACAAATTATTGCCGACGGCAAAGACATCCGTTCAGTCTGGCAAGTAATAAACAATTTCACCAAAGGTAATAGTAAACGATCGCCTAATATTCCGCCCGATCTTACTGCTGATGTATTCAACGCTCACTTCATAACTGTTGCTCAAACTCTGGCGAAGTCAAATACACCTAACCCTGTAAACTACACTTGCTCTCATCAACTACGTCACCATAGTCAACAGAGAGCCTGCGGCCCATTTTTAGTACCGCTTATGACTGTCCTAGATGTAGGCAAATCTATTTCCAGTTTAAAGAACAAATCGTCTTGTGGTCTAGATGGCATTAGTAGTCAGATTTTAAAACTATCTCTGCCCTACGTCGTCGAATCCCTGACCTTTATTTATAATTTATCGATCAGATATAACGTTTTTCCCGACGAGCTGAAAAAAGCGAAGGTAATCCCGCTTCCCAAAAGCAAAGATTTATGCAACCTAAACGAGTACAGGCCCATTTCCATATTATCCTGTATTTCAAAACCGCTCGAGAGACATATCCATACTCATCTTCTAAACTTTCTGGAGCAAAACCATCTGATAACTGCAGCACAATCAGGATTTCGACCTCTAATTCGTGCCAAACTGCCCTCAATCATTTAATTGATAAATGGCTCTCTGCCATAAATGACAATAAAGTATCAGGTACAATCTTTCTTGACCTGAAAAAAGCTTTTGATCTTGTCAACCACTCTATCCTACTAAAAAAAACTACCATTCTATCACATTGACTCAAATACTGTCTCCTTTATATCTTCCTATCTCAGGGACAGAACACAGAAAGTACTGCTAAATGGCAAGTATTCCTCTGATGGTTTAGTAACTTGCGGTGTTCCACAGGGGTCTATTCTAGGGCCCTTATTATTTAATCTTTTTATTAATGATCTGCCACTGTGCATATCTCATTTAGACGCAAACTGCGATCTGTTCGCAGATGACACGACCATACACACATCTCATAAAGATATCACAACCATTAATAAGGTACTCCAACAAAGTCTTGATGAAGTAGCAGGCTGGTGCAGTGATAATCACATGATTATTAGTATTCCAAAGACAAAGAGCATGTTAGTTACTACACGTCAGAAACACCAGCATGGCCTACCACCTTTAACACTTTCCTTAGATAGACAGCTTGTTGAACAAGTAACTAGGCATCGCTTATTAGGCGTTATAGTGGACAACCAATTAAGCTGGGAGCCGATACTGACTCAATATGCAAAACACTCTCCAAAAATCTGCTCCTGTTATCAAAACTACGCCATATAGTTAATACTGATATCCGTAAACTCTTTTTCCATGCGCATATCAAAACGCATTGTGACTACAGTTCTACCGTCTGGGATGGATGCAGCGAAGTTCACATGAAAAAAGTTAATTCCTTGTATCGTCGGGGCATTAAATTAATACTTCCCAGTCCTACTTCGACTGATGAAAAATTAAAATCTCTCAAGTTACTAACATTGAAGAAACAGTTTGAATTTAATCGCTGTGTTCTACTGCACAAGATCATGCACGGAAAAGCCCCACCCTATCTAAAAACTCTATTTCTCGACAATAATAGAAAAACACGAGAAATAGTTTGATCCACCTTCCAAAAATTAGATTAGACATCTGTAAAACCAGTCTGTCTTTTTCAGGCGCTAAAGCGTGGAATATGTTACCTCCACACCTGAAATCAATTTGTAAGATTAGAGTCTTCAAAGATCGCCTCCACAAATATTTACTTCAGAAGTAATAGTGTTCAGCTCCCTTATGCTACTATTCGTATAGTTAGTGACAAGTTTCCTATTACCCAATACTCTTCTACTGTTGCTACAGATTATGTAATAGTTCGACTGTCTGCATAAACATGTCAGGTTCATACCTGTGTATATAATTATATTATATTATATATATATATATATATATATATATATATATATATATATATATATATATATATATATATATATATATATATATATATATATATATATATATATATATATATATATATATATATATATATATATATATATATATATATACATATGTATATATTTATAATTTCTCTTTTTTTTCCCTCTGAGTGGTGGTGGTGGGGGGGGGGAGGGGGATGGGTCTTTTTACTTACATATGTTTTATCTTTTGATGTATCGTCTGATGTATTTTTATATGTGTAGAGTAGCAGGACAGTTTGGAAGATAGGCATTGCTATGCCTAAAACTTTTTATCCTGAATAAAAACGTTTCATCATCATCATCCTGCATTTGTTGACGAGTGTGGGATAACAAAGTCAAGTCGACTGCAAAATCGAGGTCGTCAAGCCGTGTCCATGGTGTCCACTGTATTCCACTTCCTCTCTGCTCTGTGGTCCTCTTCATGACCCAGTCTAATTTATAAAGTTGATTTATTGAAACCTTGTAACACGTCATGGAAATCCATGATAACGTTCTTAGGCCTTACACAAATAGTTCAGTCACCCACCAGGGTCACTGCTACTTCATCCACATTAATTGACCATGTTTATACAACCAACGACAGTGCCCTTAGCAATGTCTATGTACCCAGCATCTCTGTCAGTGATCATTTTCCTATTTGTTTTTTATTATCTGCGAAGTTGCCAAAGAAACCTCATAAGGAGCATATAACCATCCTCTATAAATCATTCAAAAAATGTAACCAAGATGATTTTTTGCATGACCTTCCCAAACACCATTTTTCGATGTGTATAACTATAACGATCCCAATGTAGCGCTGTCCCACTGGTATAAGTTGTTCCTCGGTGTTCTTGACAGACATGCCCCGATGCGCACTAAGCGTGTTAAACACCCAACTGTGCCTGAGTGGCTGACGTATGAGATTAAAACTGCGATGGAACTAAGAGATCTATTGAAACAACAAAAGAAATTTGACGAGTACAAAAAACAGCGAAACATAGTTAAATCATTAGTACGTAAAGCACAGAGGCAGTATGCTGAAAAGATTATTGCGGGCGGCAAAGACATACGCAGCGTGTGGCAGGTGATTAACACATTTACTAAAGGACAATCTAGCAAATGAACGAGTGTCCCCCCTCCCCCCTCCCCGCACCTTACAGCTGGTGTATTTAATGAACACTTTCTTAACATTGCTAAAACCTTGTCACAGACGAACACCAGTGAGCCAGGTGAATACGTATTTCAGAACAATTGAAACAGCACAGTCAGATAAACGCTGGCAATACTTTCTCATGTCCCCTAATGACCGTTCTTGATGTAGGAAAATCTATAACCAACATGAAAAGTAAAACATCTTGTAGTGTTGACGGTATTAGCAGTAAAATCCTGAAAATTGCGCTCCCTTATATTGTTGAATCATTAACCTTTATATATAACCTTTCGATTCAAAAGAGCATGTTTCCCGATGAACTGAAAATAGCAAAAGTTACTCCTCTACCACAAAGCAGAGATCTGAGCGACCCAAGTGAGTACAGACCTATTTCAATTTTATCAGCAGTGTCCAAACCACTTGAAAAGCATATACATAATCATTTACTTCAATTTCTGGAGGAAAACCGCCTTATTAGTACAGCACAATCAGCTTTTCGGCCTAAACATTCATGTCAGACATCCTTAACTATCATAACCCACAAATGGCTTACTGCCATAAAGGAGTCCAAACTTTCAGGTGTAGTATTCTAGATCTTAAAAAGCCTTTGATCTCATTAACCACTCAATATTACTAAAGAAGTTACCTTTATATCACATTGATTCAAATGCAGTCGCTTTTCTCTCATCCTATCTCTTAGGCAGAACGCTGAAAGTGTTTTAGAATGGTAAATACTCAGCGGAAGGACTGGTGACGGATGGTGTTCTCCAGGGATCCACCCTGGTACTGTTATTATTCAACATCTTTATAAATGACCGTCCACTGTCAATATCACACCCCGACACAAACTGTGAACTATTTGCTGATGATACATCATTACATGTATATGATAAAAATGTTTCAACCGTGAGCGCTGTCCTCCAACATAGTTTAGAAGAAGTGTCAACTTGGTGTGAAGAAAATCATATGATTATTAGTATTCCAAAAACGAAAAGTATGTTGGTGACGACACGCCAAAAGCATCAACGTGGTTTGCAATCCCTTGAGCTGTCCCTTCACTCTCAGCCCATAGAGCAAGTGTCAAAACATCGTTTGTTAGGAGTGACAGTCGACGAACAGCTCAGCTGGGAGCCTCACATAGAAACTGCCTGTAAAGCTATTTCGAAGAATCTCTTTTTATTATCCAAATTAAGTCGTATAGTTGACATTGATGCTCGAAAACTATTTTTTTAACGCACACACATTGTAATTATGCTTCTAATATCTGGAACGGCTGTGGAGACATTCATCTGAAAAAAATTAATTCCCTTTACCGGCGAGGTATTAAGCTTATTCTTCCTGGTTCGTCCCCTACTGATGAAAGACTGAAGGTCCTTAATATCCTACCACTTAGTAAATAATTGGAACTTAATAGATGCTTACTTGTGCAAAAATTCTAAACGATGCCGCCCCTCCCTATCTCCGAGAGCTGTTTTCCCACACGAATAGAGAGAACACGAGGAACAGCTTACTCCATCTCCCAAAACCGAGAATCGACATCTTCAAAACTAGCATATCATTTTCCGGTGCTAAGTCATGGAATAATTTGCCCTCTCATTTAAAGTCTATTTCAAAGTTATCTATCTTCAGAGCTCGCGTCCATAAATATCTGCTGTCGATGTGAATGTTCTGTCTTTCTGCTTCAGTAGTATGTTGCTCCAGCACAGCAGATTGCTGCAGATTATGTAATAGTTCGACTGTCTGCATTAACATGTCAGGTTCATACCAGTATATATATATATATATATATATATATATATATATATATATATATATATATATATATATATATATATATATATATATATATATATATATATATATATATATTGTTTTGATTCTTTTTGTATTTTTATTATTATTATTATTATTATTATTATTATTATGGTGGGGGGGGAGGGGATGGGTCTTTTTACTTATATTATATGTTTTATCTTTTGCTGTATCGTCTAATGTATTTTTATGTGTAGAGTAGCAGGACAGTTTGGAAGATAGGCATTGCTATGCCTAAACTTTTTATCCTAAAAACGTTTCATTATCATCATATCTCTCTCTCTCTCTCTCTCTCTCTCTCTCTCTCTCTCTCTCTCTCTCTCTCTCTCTCTCTCTCTCTCTCTCTCTCTCTCTCTCTCTCTCTCTCTCTCTCTCTCTGAGAGCGACTTTTTATCTGACCTTAATAACGCACCTTTTGATGAAGTGCTTAGTGAAACTGACCCTGACAGCGCTCTGTCTGTCTGGTATAGCATTTTTCTTACTATTTTAAATAAACACGCGCCTGTGCGGCGGAGGCGAGTCAAACACGCTTCACTCCTGCCGTGGCTGACTCAAGACATCATTCAGGCCATGAGGGTGAGAGATGATCTGAGAAAACAGAAGTGTTTTGCTGAATTTAAACGTGAGCGCAATCGTGTCAAATGTTTAGTGCGGCAGGCTAAAAAATCTTTTATTGATCGTTTGATTAAACAAGACAAAGATGTCCATGCTCTGGCGCGCTATGGCCGTAGTGACTGGAGGCAAGAGTAGGAAATCCCCTGTAATCCCGACTACTCTGACTGCCGATAATTTTAACGATCATTTCCTTTCAATTGCCGAGTCCTTGGTCCCCTCTAAAACAAATTCTCGGCCCTATACCTGTCCTGACACCCTGATTGATTTCTGTAGAACGCGAACTGCGAGATTTCATCCTTTTGCTATTCCACCTCTGGCAGTTCACGAGGTTGGTAAGACAATAAGTTCCATGAAGAATAAAAAATCTTCCGGGCCAGATGAAATAAGCCCCAAAATACTGAAACTATCACTTCGCTATGTTGTAGAAACAATCGTTCGTTCGTTACTCCATTTTTATGTCCCACTGGCACAAAGTGATCGGGGACTTTAGCAATTTATGCTTTATTTAATATATAGAACGAAGGCGTTAGCTTGATCTCCTTAAATCAAGTAAAAAATGATAAGAATCACAAGTTTTATACATATTATTTTCCATTGGAATCTCTCACCAAAAACAACAGTCCTACTATATACAAAAAAACAACTATTTTATTTACAAAAGTTAAAATAAGGTTAAAATTTCAGGACCACAGGTTAAAAATAATTTTATAGACTAAGAAATTTTAAATAAAGATTAAAAATTTTGGGATACATCTACAAGTGGGAAAAAGCGAGCACAGGTCGACAGTCTAGATACACCACATTAAAGGCTCAGGGTACACTATCCAAGAAATGTTTTAAATTATTATTACTGTCACACAAGGATACTGCGAATCAAGTCGCAATATATCCTCGTATAACCATACACCAATATAACAAATAGAATTATATGAACCGTAAGTCCATTAAATATACTAAATCAATTTAGAAAAAATAGGTAATTTTAAGATCGCTGAAACTCTAGCCACAGTGCAGGAATCAGCTGTTTCTAGAATGACACGTAAGGATGGGGAACCCGAATGGGCAGATCTAAAATCCGCGCACTCTGCGGCGAAGGCCATACACTCAAAGACCGCATGGTCGGGAGTGAAGTCCTCGCCGCAGAGGCAAGTCGGACTAGCCCAACGGGCCCGCCAACTATCGGTACAAATTCTATTTAAAGCCACATCTGCAAAGGGCAGTCTGTGGACATCATGATCTTTATTCATTTTGTAGGCAAGGACGTGGGGGTACTCCCCAGCCAAAAATTGATTATTAGCTATATTATTTTCTTTTATTAGCTTATTAATAATATGTTTAGATTCGTTAGCAGTGAATGATAGGCGGATGGGCTGGGCGCCGGGTCTACCAGCCGCCCCAGCCCGAGCTGCCCTATCAGCAGATTCGTTACCAAGGATACCCACATGCGAAGGGACCCACTGGAGAGCAATATCGATGCCTCTAGCAATAAGTTGGTGTATAGCATATTTTATTTCTATAACAATATCAGGACGTGCTGAACGATTATAAGATAATATACTTTGTAAGGCGGATTTTGAATCGGAACATATTAGAAATTGATACATTTGGAGCGGGAGGGTCAGCACATGGTCAAGGGCCATCAAGATGGCCGTCAACTCCGCTGTGCATATGGCCCACCCGCTGCCAAGCTTGTAACTAAAAGTTTTGGCTAGGGCAGGTAAAAATACTCCACAGCCTACATTCCCTTCGTCATCAATAGAGCCATCAGTGTACGCTATAAGTGCCTGCGGGTACTGAGTCTCTATGTACTCCAAGGTAGCTATCTTTTTCAGATGAGGATCACTTTTTTTTGAAATTTTAGGAATTTCAGTCACAATTGAGGCCGCAAGAAGGGTCCAGGGTGGAACAGGAAAAAACGGAACCGGAGTAATGGTCAGAGGACTCAGAACGGCCTTCTCATAGACCCCCCGTACAGCTGAGGTTAAAGTTGACTCTATTTTACGTTTTTGGATCGAGTGGAATGCTAATTCCAGTCGATCCATATTTATTTCGCTATGGTAAGTTTCCTGGGCATTATTTTGGGTTACAAAAATACGATTAATATAGTTTGCACAAAATTTTAGTCGATATTGGTCTAGTGGAAGGATCCTAGTAAAAGCATAAACTGCTTTATTAGCTGTACCCCTTGGAACTCCAATGATATACTTTAGGGATCTCATTTCCGCAGACTCAAGAGTTTTAAGGACTCGTTTAGAGGCCGAAAAAAAACATTCGGCCCCGTAATTGAGATTAGAACGTACTAAGGCGTGGTGGAGATGCAACAGAATTTTAATATTTCTCCCCCACGCTTCATGTTTAAGTATTCTAATTAGATTAACTGCCCTGTTAGCTTTATAAATCAGATTATTAATGTGATGTGTCCAATTTAACGTGGACGTAAATGTAACACCCAGGAACTTAATTTGGTTAACAGATGTAATCGGATATCTATTATTAAAAGTTGTTATTGTAATAGAATTACAAAATTTAGCTTTTTGTGTGCTAAAAATTATCAATTGGGTTTTTTAGTAGGGGCTAGCTCGAAGCCGTTAATTTCTAAGTACCTCTGCACCATATCTATCGCCCTCTGAAATTTGGACGTTTTTTCCTTAAGTATTTCATTACTACGTAATTTAATTGGTTTTCATATGGCAATGTCGTCGGCGAACTGAGAAAGTTTTAAAGATGTATTAGTATATTTATCAAGATTAGTTTTTAGATAGGCTGGTAAGTCAGCCATCATGATATTAAAGAGTGTTGGGGCAAGGCAAGTGCCTTGAGGAACCCCACAGTCAGTTGTATGATTTTTTGATAAAGCCGATCCAAACCTGACCTGAAAGGTACGTTGGAGGAAATTATTAAGATACGTAAGAATATTACCAAAGAGACCAAGTTTACTAACTTTCTGTAATAGCTTACCGTGCCAGACGACGTCAAAGGCTTGTGTGACGTCGAAGAAACAGGCCATGACCTTTTGATTTTTCTTAAAGGCCTGTTTAATGGCAGAAGACAGGGCGTACAGCTGGTCAGATACTGATCTATATTTTCGAAACCCTGCTTGTACAATAGGAATAACTTTATTTTTATCCAAAAAGTATTCAAGTCTATTTTTAATTAAGCGTTCAAAAATTTTGCTTACATGAGACGTAAGAGTTATAGGCCGGTATGACGAAGCTAAATTCCTTGGTCTCTTAGGTTTATGTATTGGGATTACAATCCCATGTTGCCATGCCCGAGGTAATAAGCCCTCGCTGTAACAACGATTATATAAAGTCAATAATAAATTTCTTCCAACAGGGGGAAGATTTTTTAGCATAACATAAGTTATATCGTCCTGCCCTGGTGTAATTTTAGCTGTACTTATCTGGGACAGGACGATTCCGAGTTCTTCCATAGTCAAAGGAAGGTTTATCGGTAAAGAATCCCCTGCATGAGGGGAAAAACAGTTTTTAAACTCAGGTTTACTTTCTTTGGTTACTCTATAGTCTTTAGCCATCGGATGAAGATTCTCCGTAGAGCTAACAGACGCAAAAGTTTCCGCTAAAAGCTCAGCTTTATCGTGATCAGTAATATAAATAGCTCCATTGTTAAGCAGTGGACTTGGAGAAGGGTTATATCTATTTTTAAGTTTTTTGACAATTTTCCAAGCTTTAGCCATATCTGTGGGAGATTGAATCTCCGTGCAGATTTGTTGATCTAAAAAATTGAAGCTTGGCTAAGGCGATAACTTTATTACATTGAACGTTTGCCGACTTCATTGCCACATGGTAATCTGCTGTTTTATGTTTTTTCCATTTATTATATTGTTTCTTTTTATCTCTAACCGCTCTGTCGCATTCTGCATTCCACCAGGGGTTGGCTCGTTTACCAGGTGGGGCTCCCTTACTACGCGGAATGGCTATTTCGGCAGAGCTGATTATAGTCTTCGTCAAAGTAGTATTAAATGTTTCAATACTAGTTGTATCAATATTAACTGAATTCTGGACAAAACTTTTTTGAAACAATGGCCAATTTGCCTTATTGTACAAAAATATACCTTTTGACTGAGAAAGGCTACTGGTCATTGAAAATTTACAATTAAGCTCCAAGAATATCGGGAGGTGATCACTCCCCATGGTGTCATCTCCCAACAACCAAGAAGCATCTAAAAATAAATTAGGAGATATCAGCGACAGATCGACCGCCGATGGGTGCTGATCTTTTCTATCGGGGACTCTAGTAAAGTCTCCGTTATTCAAAATACATAGATTAGATGAAACAATATCCTCCGCCTGTTTATGTGCTATGGCATGAGTGTCCAGAGATTTAGCGTACCACATCGGGTGGTGGATGTTAAGGTCCCCCATAACCATCCAGCCATCACCCGGCAGGGTCAGCATCCACTCTAGTCCAGTTGGGGAAACTGACTTGGGGGCATATACATTTAATATATTAATTACTTTATTAAAAGAAGTTTTAATTTTAATATAATTACTATAAATAGGATGAGTTTCATGTAGGGGAACAGGAGTTTTTATAACTTGATGTTCAACCCCTACCCTAATATAAGTAGCTGTGTAAATTTTATCATTAGATTTCTTACCAATCTCAGTAATGGGAGGATAATAGTACCCACTGATCGTAGGTAATTTATCTTTAATTATATATAATGATTGTAAACACACTATATGAGGGCATTCCGCACTCAGATAGGTATTTAAAAAGTGAATATTACTGTTTATGGCCCTACAGTTCCATTAGAGGAACCTAAGACTTTCATTATTTAACGCACCCATCTTGGTGGTCGGATCCTATCACAAATAATTATTAAAGTTGGATGACTATCACTTAGTCATTTAATCTCAGGATTTGTCATTAGGGGAACCAGGATGGTCATGATAAGCTGATTAAGCTGTAGCATGGCCATCATGATCCCCCGCACACTACCTTCTGAAATTGCAGTAGTAAGTGACTGAGTCACTCTTTTGATGTCCCCAAGCATGAAAGACTTCAGCCCAGGGCCATCACCAGTATGCTGAACCTCACCAAAGTGGAGGGTTCTACGGGAAGAAATCGAGTCATCCACCACCAACGGGGAAGGAGGTGGTGGAAGTGGAGGAGATTGATCTTTATCCTGAATCAGAACATCTCTATAGGTCAAGTTTTTAGATTTATTCAGTCTAAAGTCCTGTCCAGAAGCTGCAGCTGTAGAGTTTACACTCTTTTTAGTTTGCGTAGAGGCCTGGGTCCACGCAATGGGATCCAGGTCTCTTGGCAAAGGTACCTGGGCAGGTGGTTCATCCACCTTGTTCTGAGTCCTGACCTGGGCCCTCCTCACGGCCTCTTTAAACGGTATATAATTTTCATTCCTAATCCGGTTAGCTTCCCAGAGAAGGATTATCTGAGGACACTTTTGATAGGCGGCGCTATGAGCGCCACCACAGTTAATACATTTCGGATTAGTTGTTTCACTGCAGGCAGATCGGGCATGATCTCGACCGCCACAACGTACACAGACTGTTTGTTTAGACTTGCAAGATCGAGTCGTGTGACCCAACCTGCAGCATTTAGTACAACGCAATACAGGAGGGGCATACGGCTCAATCTGCAAATGATGGACTCCAATTTTGACTCTTGGTGGGAGCTTAATTAAGCCATGGAAATCTATTTTTATTGCCCTCGAGTGGGACCCATCTTTGTTGGTAAGTCTAACTACCTCTGCATTGTATCCCTGGTCAGAAAGAGATTTTTTAAGCTGGTCAAGGTCCTCAGCCAGGGGGATGCCGTGGGCCACCCCCACCACCCTAGGGGTGGGGGATGGTGCACTCAACATCCGCCCCGCCAAGGACACTTTTAGAGGCTAATAGTTTTTGAGATCGCGCATTTGGACAAGAGACTATCCACACGTCCCTGCCTATTGTACGGAGAGTAATTTCAGAGTGGGCGACACCGGCTCCCTCGCAGAGGTGAGGCTGATGTGTGCCGTGATCTCGAAGACGGGAAGAACCTGTTCCCAAGTCACGCACCCTCACCGGGTAGGTGCACCACACCTCAGCAGTGGCGCCGTCGCCGCCCCCTCCAAAGGCTGGTACATTGGTTTTGTTACGTTGTTTCTTTGTTTTCCTGTTCTTAACAGTTTGAAAGGGCGTTTTTAGCAAAGTTTCATCGTCCTCCATCTCCTCGTCGACAACAATCTCATCAACGACGAGAGGGGGCGGACAGTTTGTGACACCTGATTTAGCAGGAGAATTTTGATGGTCAGGGGGGAACGCCCGGCGCAGAGGAGAATTCTCCGCTGCAGCAGGCATCTCCCCCGGACCGTCTACCAAAGAAGTTTGGGGATGGGAATCTAACCTATGCTCTCCCTGGACTGTGCCAGAGGCACGTGCAATGTCCGGGGATAGGGGAGGGGAAGTGAAAACCCTAGGCTCTCCCCGCTCAGAGACCCCTAATGGGGCCCCGTTTGGGGATACGGCAGACGGGCTAATTCCGTCTGTAGTAGAAGTGGTGCCTGCATGTGAGCGCGGTGAGATCAAACTACCGTCGGCCCTAGCTCGCTTCTCTCTCTTCTTGTTACTCTTTTTCCTTTTTCTAGTGGGAGTATCCCAAATGCCCTCAGACACCACCAGGGAATCAGTTCCCTGATCGGAGTCAGAGGACGACACAGGCCCGATAAGGAAGTCCATATAGGTGTACCTCCCTCGGGCCAGTGCAATTTAAAACTCAAATTAAGAATTCAAAAGGAATAAAAACGTCGCCAACCAAGTTACTTGACCGTGGAGACTACCAATGCCACCGAAGTCAGTCCCTAAAAAGGCGGTCCTGAATAGGACTTAGTAGAGTAAATAGTCAACTGTCTAAGTGTGTGTAGAGCAGCAACGAAGACAGGGCCGGCGTGGCGTGAATGGAGAAAAGCAGTATGGCCGTCGGCTGTGGAGGGTGAGAGCGCAGCGTGGAAGCTTGGAAGCGTGGAAGCGTGGCGTGGCCCAAGGCAGAAAGGTGGCGGCAGCAAGACGCGCGTGTCTGAAGCGGCTGTGAGAGATGTAGAAACAATAACTTATGTCTACAATTTATGCATACAGAAAAATGTTTTCCCAAAAGAACTAAAAAAAGCTAAAGTTATTCCCCTACCTAAAACAAAAGATCTGTCCGATGTTAACAATTATCGCCCCATTTCACTTTTGTCTGTCTTAAGTAAACCCCTTGAACGACACATTCATAAGCATCTGTTAGAATACCTGGGAAAACGCAAATTAATCCACCCCCTCCAGTCAGGTTTTCGCCCGAAGCATAGTTGTCATACAGCCTTATCGCGACTTACTGACACGGGGCTAAGTTCAATGAACAAAGGCGAATTCACAGGTGCTGTTTTCATAGACCTTCGGAAAGCTTTCGACATGGTAGATCATGAAATTCTCCTTTCCAAGCTAAGTATATATCTGGATGGTTCATTTTCAAGTAAGTGTTTTCATACATCAGACGGCAGTTCTCAGGCATCTATTCATTCCTTTAAAACAACCTCGTTTTTCGCTTCCTATCTTACAGACAGACAGCAGCGCGTGATAGCCAATGGATCTTACTCTTCAATTGGTTTAGTAACAAGAGGAGTGCCCCAGGGCTCTGTCCTGGGACCTCTTCTCTTTTGCATATTTATCAATGACCTGCCACTACATTTCACGAATGACAGAATTGAATGTGACTTGTTTGCCGATGACGCAACAATCCACACCCCCGATAAGTGTCTCGAGTCTTTAAATGATCGTTTGCAACAGGGACTGAGTGAAATTTCCAAATGGTGTGAAAATAATGCAATGATCCTTAATCCCACCAAAACCGAATGTATGACGATAGCAACCCGTCAGAAGCATCAGCTCAAGCCACTTTCGCTTAGCCTGGAAATCCAAGACCACACCATTACACAAGTAACTGAACATCGCCTACTTGGAGTTATTGTTGATAACCAGATGAAATGGCAATCTCACATCAATGTTGTCTGTAAAACTGTGTCCAGAAATGTGTTTATGCTATCTAAGCTAAAATATCTTATTGATGTCGACACTTGCAAACTATTTTACAATGCCCATGTCAAATCCCACATCGATTATGCCTCCACGACATGGGACGGCAGTGGTGACATACACATGAAGAGGCTTAACTCCTTGCATCGCAGGGCAGTGAAGCAGATCCTGCCTGATCCAGCTCTTTCTACTGACCAAAAATTTGAAAAACTAAAAATGCTTCCTCTTGACAAGCACCATCTCTTTAACAAAGGGGTAGTCATGTATAAAATCTGGAATGAAATCCACCCAGAATACTTGTGTAATCTCTTCACCAAGGTAGCTTCAGGCTATTCAACATCAAGGCGAAACTTCATCACACCACGCCCGAGGATAGATTTATTTAAAACCACCCTTGCTTTCTCGGGCGCCTCGTTTTGGAATAAACTGCCAGCGCACATAACACACACTGGTTCACTCCCCTCTTTCAAGGAAAGCCTCTTCAAGTACTTGCTATCTAACAGCTCATTCACTGGTTCGGGTATCTCCATCGCCTAAAGCCTTGATATTAACCTCCGCGCGCACGTGCGTGTATATGGGTGTGTGCGCGCGCGCGAGCGTGCGTGTGTGTGTGTGTGTGTGTGTGTGTGTGTGTGTGTGTGTGTGTGTGTGTGTGTGTGTGTGTGTGTGTGTGTGTGTGTGAGCATGCGGCGCGAGCGTGCGCGCGTGTTTGATTTCAGTGAAAGAAGGAATTTTAAAGACTATCTTTTTTTCTTTTCTTTTTTTTTTCCCCCGTTCACATTGTTAGTAATCATAATTGGTGCCCTCCATTTTGTCTTATCCATCTCTTTTTGAACGACTTGTTATATTATGTGCACTTTCATGTTAGTAGCTTTGTACTTTTGTATCTTATTAGCTTTGTACCTTTAGCAGATTTGTACCTTTGTAGTTTAGCAACGGCAAGCGTGAAAAATGGCACATGTGCTAACTGCTTCTTCCGTTCAGAAATAAAGTTTCATTTCATTTCATTTCATCTCTCTCTCTCTCTCTCTCTCTCTCTCTCTCTCTCTCTCTCTCTCTCTCTCTCTCTCTCTCTCTCTCTCTCTCTCTCTCTCTCTCTCTCTCTCTCTCTCTCTCTCTCACAGCACCCCCCATATCCGCACCAGTCCTCATCCTCCACTGCAGTGTGTGATTTCACATCCACTGAGGCGAGGGATATCAGGGTTGTTAGCAACCAGACCACATCACCCTTCACAGTCACACCATCCTTCACCTCCCCCACCATCTCCCCTAGCGCATCACGTGGGTTGTTGCTCGACGTCTCCTTGGCAGACACTCCCATCACTCCCACCCGCTCCACTCTAACGGAAACCTCAGGAGTTTCGCTCCTAATGCTGATACCGAAGGGGGATAACATGCTAAGGCCGATCTCGCCCCAGCACTTGTCATCGTCGGCAGATCGTGTCTCCTTTACAGCCACACCCCCTACAGATTCAGTGTGTGTTGTTCCTGTTATTGCAGCCGTGAATGATTTGCAAGTGTCATCTCCTGGCATACAAACCCTCCTTCCCGCAACTGACTTTGAGATCAGCCCGTCAGAGGCAGAGTTACACACCGTGACTTTGCTCCCTGCGTCTCGACCAGCTTCCTGTCCACCTGAGATAACCAACAGCAGCGACCCAGGTATGACCCAGGCAGCCGCTCATGTTACCTCCATGAACACCGTGCTCCCTCTCCGACATCTTGCCGCTCTACCAGCACTACAGAATTCATCACAGTTGTACTCCCGCCTACACGATGCTCTTAATATCATCGCGGGTCTTCGTGCTGATGTAGACACTTTGTTTAAGGGGCTGTCAGCGGCTCTCGTCAAGATTGATCAACTTGACAGCCACATCCGCAATGAAGCAGTGAGGGGAGCCAAGGATCTGCAAGCCACAGAGTCCTGCATGGGCGAGATGTTGTCTAGTCTCGACGAAAGAATAAATAGTGTCGAATCAGCTCAGCACGCTATGGACAGCACTGTAAACGCTTTATCCACGGCTAAACAGAATCACAAGCAGCGCCTCCGAGATCTGCAAAAGAAACTGAACAAAGCATCAGCCCATACAAACAGTCGATCAGTGACTGATAACTCTGACAGTACACCTACACCTCTGTCTGCTGACCTTGACAGCAATACCTCTCAGAGGTGTGCAATGGACATAGAAACAGTTGCATCCCCACTCTCCGCCCCTCCGCTTCTTACACAAGACGACATCATGGCTGTGTCCCTCCAGGCTATGAGAGTGGGTGAGAACGAAAGCCGGGAACGCCGCATTCCTGTCCGGATAACCGCCGGCCAGCCCGAGATCATCAACCAAACTACTGAAGCCAGCGACGAACAGCAGCAAAACAACAGACCGTCTCACAGGCTGTCTCCAGAGGAACAAATACTTCAACACTCGGTATTCGCCGACACCAATACTCTAGTTATCGGAGACTCCGTTGTTCACTACATCAAGGCGGAGAAGATGTCTACGTACCCAGAGGAAAAGGTGCAGGTCATATCTGTGTCTGGCCTGAAAACTCCCCACCTGATTGGCTGGCTCCGGAGTCAAGAACCCTCTCACACAGTCTCTCTTGTGACCTTCCATGTCGGAGTGAACGACTGTAAGCAGACAGAAGTGACCAGCGCTGTGTGGGACCAGCTTGCCCGGCAATGTCGGCGGGTATTCACCAGCGCATGCATCCAAGCTTCCTCCATTCTGCCAGCCCAGCGGGGACAACAGCTGAACAGGTCTATTACTGCCTCCAACGGAAACCTATACCACATGTGCAAAAAGCGTAGGGTAACATTTGTGGACAACACGCTGATTTTCTCTACTACAGATGGATTTCCGCGCAAAAGGCTCTCGTGACAGGCGCAGTGACCCAATCCACCCTAGCCGACAGGGCACAGTTAGCTTGGCCATTAACGTGAAAAGGGGTGGGGTGCCTCCTGACACCTCCACAGCCATCCGTGCTCCGAGCAGTGGCCGGGACCGTGGTGAGAGGCGTAGCGGCAACTCTCAAGGACTGTATTCTGAGATTGTGGCAGGGACTGCGTCCTCTACATCTACTTCCTACCCAGGATCACAGTATAATGCAAATAGCCACCAGATAACACGAGACTGTTTCAACAGCACATCTCAACAGCAACAGCGATGGGCCTGTTCAGCTTTTGTCCCCTCTGGGCTGGCGGAAGGGAGGCAAGCCGGACACATGCTGATACAAGACATGTCACCCCCACAGCAACAGGAGGCACCAGATCAACAGTTCGTGACTATGTGGCAGTCACCTAACATACTGCAGTTCCCGACAGTTCCTGCAATGTACCCGCAGTATCGTGCGGCGCCAACGGACCACTTTTCGGGGAACACTATGGCGCAACCCTACCCATTTAACGTCACCGCACCGGCACACACTCCGTATACACACCACGACGTCTGGGCTCAGTACAATCGCCCAGCTTGTGATTACTGAGACTATAACCAGAGCATCCTCCTATATACATCTATTAAACATTATATTCTATGAATTGTCTGTTGGGCCAGTTGTTCAGCAGAATTTCAGTGACTAGACATTGCTTCCTAAGTGATCTCTTACATCATACACATTGCTTCCTAAGTGATCTCCTACATCATAGACATTGCTTCCTAATGAATCTCTTATATCGTGTGCGCACTGTAACGGTGTTTCCTATCCTTCGTCTATAACTACATCAGTAACATTATCACTACGAGAATACATAATTTACATTTTGAGCGATTTGGGACGCTGGTTAGGTATCTTTGTGTAAGCGTACCACACATCGAGTGCACTGTGACACTATTTTTTCCTTGTGTGTTTCCCAGCACACCATCAGTCATAAGCGATTATTGACGCCTTTTGGAAAAATTCGAGTAACTCGACAGTTGGTCAAGACACATTGAACTTGTAGTGTGTCAACGTATAGACTGCCTTGTTTTTCCTCGTCTGCACTGAAAAACAACACACGTCTATACAATAATATATATCTTTTGCTCTTGGTTCATAGGTGTTGATTTATTGTTATCTTTCTACATCAGTTTTGTCTACAGACAAGCCTGATACGCATCATTTGCTTATAGGACATTTAAATATATATCATTTGTATAACAAAGTTCCAGATTTATGTGTGATGTTGAGTCAACCAAACGCTTTCCATGTGTTTGGAATAACTGAATCACGATTGTGCTCTAACATCAGTGATGAAGCCATTTCTATCCCGGGTTTTCATGTATTTCGTCGCGATCCTGTTTCCCCTAAACACACGGGTATAGCCGTGTATTTAAACAATTCAATTAGGGATTGCGCTCGAAGAAGGACAGATCTAGAATCAGACCTAGTGGAAAGCGTTTGGATTGAACTAAAAGCAAGCAAAGCCACCCCATTATTAATCTGCTTTGTTTATCGAATTCCCATAGCCACTTTTGAATGGTATGACACATGATTTACGGAAATGATGGACAATGCAACCAAATGTACTTCTGATCTATTAATCTTAGGCGACTTTAACATCAATTTGTTTTCTTCCAATCCTGCTTGGGAAACTACTCTTACTTTGTTTGGTCTCAAACAGTTGGTCACTAAAGCAACAAGAGTAACTGCCAATTCCTCAACATTGATCGACCATATTTACACAAACAACAAGACTAGAGTATTAGGGGTGCAGCTGCCCGAGGTTGCTATTAGTAACCATTACCCCGTCTGTTGTAGCTGGGCTCTGAAAGGTGACCGACGCCCCAAAAATCACCAACACATCACTATTAAATTCAGATCTTATAAACATTTTAACAAAGATGTTTTCCTATCGGATCTCTGTCAAGTATGTTTCAGTCACGTTTATAATTACACGGATCCCAATTCTGCGCTTGCAGAATGGTATGAGCTTTTTCTAAGTGTACTGGATAAACATGCACCATACCGAGAAAAACGTGTAAAAAGTGCACAGCCTCCCTTGTGGTTAAATAAAGATATCAAGGATCAGCGAAATAAGGTAAAATATCTTGTTCGTGAAGCCCAAAAGTGTCACTTTAAAAGGATCATTGATGAGAAAAGGGACACAGTTACAGTGTGGCGCGCCCTGAACACATTTACAAAATCTAAACAAAAACCGGCATGCTCCAGTGTTTCAGCAGATACATTTAATAAACATTTCCTATCTGCTGCTGATGTCCTATTACAAAGTTGTCCAAACATGTCACAAATATCAGATGTACTTGATAAATTCTGTGCCGAAAAGCTCAAGTCAAGTATTTTCAACATTCCTGTTATAACGGTTTATGACGTTGGTAAAACGATATCTCAGCTAAAAAATAAGAGATCAACTGGTCATGACGGCATTAGTACTGCAATACTAAAACTAGTTCTCCCATATGTCGTTGATTCTCTGACGTATATTTACAATCTTTGTATTCGACAGGGAACATTTCCGTCCAGCCTAAAGAAAGCAAAAGTCATTCCTTTGCCCAAAACTAAAGATCTTTCTGAGCCAAATAACTTTAGGCCCATTTCCTTACTTTCGACTTTGTCGAAACCAATAGAAAAACATATTCACCATCATTTACAACAGTTCCTGGAAAATCATCAAATTTTACACCCCTTGCAATCAGGCTTTCGACAACGCCATTCTTGTCATACAGCGCTGATTCATCTGATTGATAGATGGCTCGATGCAATGAACAAACTGCAAACGACAGGGACAGTATTCTTAGATTTTAGCAAAGCTTTCGACTTAGTCAATCATAATCTACTTATACAGAAACTTAGAGCATATAGGCTTAGTAGCAACGCTGTGGCGTTTTTCAGTCATACCTAGAGAATAGAACTCAATTTGTTCTTGTAAAAGGCAAACAATCTGCAGAGGGTATAATTCGTCATGGTGTGCCACAGGGATCAATACTCGGCCCCTTATTATTTTCTCTTTTTATAAATGATCTTCCTCTACATATTTCTCCCACTGGAGTCACCT
>BTPG01000006.1:179265950-179425950 GCA_036245525.1 Semisulcospira habei | reverse complement strand
CATCATGAGCGCCCGGCATTTGCGCTGGCTCATGATAATCTGTGTCTTGGGTTTGGATCGCGTCGACTTTTTCACCGACATTGAAGGGGTTAAGAAGGGTGCTGCTGTATCAGAGTTTTATTTGCCTCTCGTGCCATTCTTCTTGGTGAAATCCATTGCAAGTTTTGGCTGTACGTGTGGTGTGAAATGGACTCCACTGACAAATAAATGTCTTAAAAAACGTCGACAGATGGACGGTGTGTAAAATTTGCTTAGTTCTGTACGCCGCGATGACTGTGACAATCAAATCGATCTGCCGATTCGTATGTCGAATATTTTATGATTCTTAAAAACGGAAAGCGAACACGGAAACAAACACTTACAGCCTGGTCAGAACATGTGGATACAATAAGTACATTGAGTGGGTGAACTTTCTAGTTGTGTACCCAATGTGCAAAAGGTCATCGGGCCAGCGTCGTATGCCTTTGATCCGCGCACAGCTGTAGGCGAGCCGACGTCGGACCGATGACCTTTCGGCACTGGGTGTACAGTATAGGCTGTTTGACATTGAAGCGCAAAACGGCTTTTCTCATTCGGGTTTCTTCTCGCTTACATATTTTCAATGAAAACAAGATTACGTCGTTCGCATTCAGCTCATCATCCGTGTTCGTTTTGACTGAAGAAGGTAACACAACTGTTGCTCTGATACACGACTTCTGCCTGCATTCATCAGTGGGTCTCTGGTGACAATGGCTGCAAGAAAGGAAGCGAGGAAGACACTGTTGTTGGTGGTGCTGATCTTGATACCAACCGAGGGTACGTTTCAATGATTCATGTTGTTACTGTTTATGTTCCTTTTATGGATGCTGACGTTGGTGATAATATTAGATAGTGAGTTAGTCATCTGAGTTTAAAGCCGAGATTCAGTCTTTTTGTTTCGTCCCGCACGTGTGTGTGGTGGTTTGTTTGTTTTTTGTGGGTTTTTCAGTTTTAAGTTTAGTAGGGCCCTTAGCTCACTAACTGAGCTTGCGGAGTTTAACTCCGTCAGCCCAGGGCCTTTATAAGACACGCGGCAGCTGCAGAGTCCAGAACTCCGCCGTTGCCGGTCCGCCAAGCCCGGATGAGAAAGGATGAGGGAAAACCTACGCCAAAACAACAACTTGACGACATAACTTCGTCAAAACTGATGAAAATCGGATAACCACGCCAAAACTGCTAGTCCCCGATCACTACTAGTGCCAGTGGGACAGTAAACTGAAAATGAAGAAGACGAAGAAGAAGAAGCAGAGTCCAGTTGAGTGCACACCGCGGAAGAGCATGAGAGTTACCGAGGTCACAAGGGAACTCCTGTCAGCTTTCACCTAGGCCTAGATCGGAACCAATCCTGTAGCAGACGATACTGACAAACAACCAGACGGAATATTTGAGAGCCACACACCATGCATTTGTATGCCCTTGTATCGTCCAGTTATTTGTCAGTATCATCTGCTACAGGGTAAGTTTTCAGTGTGTAGATCTAGGTAAAACTGATAGGGGTTCATTTGTGACTGCACTGTATCTCACGTTCCGTGTGCACTGGACTGCGTGCGGCTGCCTATATATTTAACTCATTCAGCCCGACGGCCGTATTTCCCAAAAGTTTAGAGGCGTCATCTAATGACTATGTACCAGTTGCAGGAGATGGATCGACCATGATAATTCAAGGGCAGTGACAGATTAGCTTGGCGCCGACAGGCGCCAAGCTAATCTGACACTACCCTTGAATTATCGTGGTCGACCCATCTCAGTCCTGCTGTAGTGCATCAGGACTGAATGGGTTAAGTATGAGCGCCTCAGTCCTAGCGCCCAGTATACGACTGAGGCCTCGTCCCGGGTAAGGGCCGACCATGGTACAAGGTAGGATTTTAAAGTAAAACTAAAAGAGCAGCACATGTGTGAACGTCTTTGTGTTTGGTACCGGGTCGACTTGTCCGTGGCCGTTATATCACGCGGAGGGGCTACATGTAGTTTGGTGACTTATTCACGCTGACGCATACTCACGCTTTATATTCGATTGTAGAGCAATATGTACCTTGTTGAGATTTACGAGTTTGACATCACGATTTATAAAAATGTCTCGGTGGCTGATAAAAGCCTTGACACTTAGCGTCTCGGCTTTTATCAGGCCATCTCGACATTTTTAATTTTAATAAAGCGTGATCTCGGACTCCTAAATCTCAATAACTTATAAAGTAAGGTTTGATTTATATCACAAAATAATGCACACACATTCGCATTTGCAAATGCGATTGATTGATTGATTGTACATTGCTTAACGTCCCGACAGCAACAAGGCTTTCTCAGGACGTGCCTGCACTGCTTGTGAAAAAAAAAAAAAAAAAAAAACAGAATATTGAATGTATGTCACCAGCCGGTCCATACGTTAAATAAGCCTACATCATGGAGCCTAAATAAAGCCAAGACCATTTAGCAACACACATCCAATATCAAGAGCTACAGGCACTGCAGACAGTTGGGAGAGTTTTAAAAAGACAAATATAGGTGAATGGACCAAGGGTAGACAGAAACACATGCCCCAGAATAGAGGGAAAAACCACCCTGTGGGGCTGACCAGGGTGACCCTGGGAACTAAAAAGTAGTTAACCCCACCCAAGTCCCCCAGGGCAGACCCGGGTGGGGGATGCAAATGCGAGATTCCATTTAAAACATAAATTGTATAAATACACGTGTAACAAAACTTTTTCAAAGGTTCCGACCACTGCTTATCTCTTTCCGATCGGGTTTTTTTTTTTAATATATATAATTGATATAACGAGAACACGTCGTATCAACACAAAATCGAGTGGACAGGTTAGGAGAAAACTAGCCAAGCGGAACAAAACTGAAGAAGAAAAACTCCCATGGGCTTTTGTTATTTGAAGTTCACGGTATATTTTTAGTATCCAGTTTGTGTTCGTGCGTTTGTGTACATGTGCGTGCGTTTGTGCGTGCGTGTGCGCGTGCCAGTATCTTTGGCGTGGTTTTTTTTTTTTTTTAAACCGTTGTAATGGTCAGGGTGACCGTGTATCGCGTCCACATGTCCCCACACTAAAAAACAACCATCCTGCTCCGGAATTTTCAAAGAAATGATTAACTCATTCAGCCCGGCGCACGTATTTCCCAAATTTTGGAGGCGTCATCTAACGACTATGCACCTGTTGCAGGAGATGGATCGACCATGATAATTCAAGGGCAGTGCCAGATTAGCTTGGCGCCGACAGGCGCCAAGCTAATCTGGCACTACCCTTGAATTATCATGATCGACCCATCTCCTGCTGTAGTGCGTCAGGGCTGAATGGGTTAAAAGTCTGTTCACACATGGGTTATGTACTCAAACCAAGGGGAATCACAGCGCTGGACAGACAACAGTTAGATCCCCTGCCCCCGCCTATCAGGCACCCAATCGCCAGCCCACAGAGAAATACACAGGTATAGAATAAGACAATCATTTCCATTCCATGGGTTATGTTGCACAAACAGTTCAGAGACGGACACGCCTTTTGACGTTTCCTTCATGGTTGTGTGTTTGTCAGTGATACGGCTCTAAATCGTAAGGTCCAAAATCACAGGCCGGCACGCATTAGTACATTTTGGGATTTGAAAGCGTCACCCTATAAAGAATGTTTGTATTAATTTGTTATTGTGTAGGTGCTGCGTCCGATGACGATGTCTGCCCCTTCACCTATGACTACCTCGCAGGAGCTAAATGTTCATCACGGGAAATTGCCTGCACCCCCGGGCAAACGGTTCAGATTCTCGCCGCCTATTTCTTTGATCCACCACCTGTAGAAGTGTGTTTCAGCGGTCAGTGCTCGCCAGGACAGAAAGCAGATAATGCTGACCAATGTTACAACGCAATAGACAGACGGAATAACACAAAAGTTTGCTGGCAAAGACTCAGTCTACGAGACCTTAGTGTACTTTATGGTTTCTGTCCAACAAAGTGCACGCTCGATACGTTTGTACAAGAAAAACTTTCTCTCAAGTCCAGGGTCTTCGTACACTACTTCTGTGTCAAGGGTAGTGAAGGTATTTTTTCTCTTTTAGTGTATCATGTGCAGTCGTTTTGTCGGCAGCATACGAATATGATCACAATTGGATGGGGGGAGGGGGGGTGGAGGGAGGTTAGGTTCCAATAAAATAAATAACGGTGAAGTCGACGACAATAAATAACAACCTGATAACAATATTATTGGTGCTAGAAAAACATGAAATAGTTTGTTGTTGTTGTGGTTTGTTTGTTTGTTTGTTTGTTTGTTTGTTTGTTTGTTTGACATGACAGAACTGAGAAAGCAATAGACAGTAACGAATTGTGTGAAAAGCAAGATTTCCACTATATTACATTGTAGGTGTGTTTGTATAACAATGGAAATCTTGCTGTTCACAATAATGTACGTATTGTATTTTGCCTGCAGAGTGCTGATCAGTCTAAATAAGAAACACTGTGTACAGTCATAGACCTGTCAACTAAATTACAAAGACATGAAATGTTGCATTCGTATAATATTTCTAACGCAAACCGTTTCTTCTTTCAGAGCAGGAGACAATTAACCCATGCACTACAGTGACAACGACGAAAACGAGCTCATCTATTTTGCTTCAAACAAAAACCGAACGTTGTCACAGCACATGTGATACTGATGTCATCAAATTTACTTACAATTTTCTAACTAAAGACATTAACTCTTCCAACACTGTCCAATACAATTTTAAATACCCCCATTCATCCATCTCGCAATGGACTTCACTGAACAGTTCGTACTATAATTTTAAAGCAATCACCGCTAACAGTGCTGAGAAACTGAGGATACGTTTCCAAATACCAGATCCGGACCGAGTTAGTCGCCTTTGGATTCACTTCAATGGTAACGTTTTCATCCTCTGTTCTACTTTGGTGCATGTTTCAGGCCACTTTACACTTTTGAAACGCAAGCAGTCCAAATTTAAATAATTTCAGTAGCGGAACGATCTCTTCAGACTACGTGAATGTTCTGTATTTATCTTCAGAATAAATGTGTGTTTCCTGTGAGCGTGCGTGATGGGGTTGGTTCGCGGCGTTTTGAGCCGATTCATGATAACTACTTAACCTGGTAAAAGCGCCTATACAATGGCCGGTATTATTGTTATTTTTGTTGTTATTATTATTATTATTTTCATAATCAAAATTGAAAGTGATTGAGATGGATTGCGTTCGTGCGGAGAGAGAGAGAGAGTTAGGCATATAGTTGGTTTTAACGCCGAGCAGGCGACTAAGGCCTCTCACAGCGAAGGGTAACAATCTGGCCAGCCAGGCTAAAAGAAATGTTTTAAGACAAGACGTAAGAGAGAGAGAGAGAGAGAGAGAGAGAAATTAAATGAAATGAAATGAAACTTTATTTCTCAACGGATAAAGTAATTAGCACGTGTGCCATTTTTCATACTTGCCGTTGCTACTCTACAAACACAGGATAATAATTGTAATACTAATAGTACCAAATTACACAAAGAAAAATTAGAAAAAATTAAACATGAAGAGACATTAAACAAAATTCATTCATTCATTCGGTCATACAAAAAACAAACGAAAAATAGAAAGTACACGCAACGCGCGCACACTGACACATACACGCTCGCGCGCACACACAGACACGCGCTAATGATAACTTGACCTATATACGAAGCAAATCATTTGGATCATAGTGAAAATTCACTTCAGACAGCAAAATTATTTGGATTATAATAGAAAGTTGAATTATGTAATTAGGCGATTATTATTAGTATGCACAAACCATACGGCAGCATGCACTGAGAGAGAGAGAGAGAGAGAGAGAGAGAGAGAGAGAGAGAGAGAGAGAGAGAGAGAGAGAGAGAGACTTCTAACCCTAGGGACAATGACTTGATCTGATAACATGCGTGCAGTAGCATATATTTATATTTCCTATTTGAACACTAGACATTGCATAAGAGACACCTCTGTTTCTTGCCGGAAGCACACTTGAAAGTTATGAATGTGTCCGGTCCGATGCAAATGGCCGCGTCAACTTTAAAACTGGTTTCACCCTAAACATTGTACTTAGAAGGTATGTGGTACACATTGCCTAGGCAACAGGCAACAGGACTAATCTTTATTCGGGCGAAATGCTCGCCGGCTAAAGCACGCGCCCAACAAAGAATACGTTCGGGTGAAAAATCTTCCGTATCCCACGGCAGCCCCGTTCCCTACGCACCATGTAACGTCTGACACCGAGCAGCTGACAGTTTACGTGAAAACTGTGATTCCTGTTGTCAGATGCTGTAAGTAACATCACTTGCTACCAAACTACTGCGACGACTACAGTATCCACCTCGACCCATGGATCGACATATAGACCCATGGACACGACCCAGGGACCCACCTCGACCAGGGGACTCGTGTCCACGACCCAGACATCCACTGCGACCCAAAGATCCACCGCGACCCAGGGATCCACCACGACCCAAAGACCCACAACGACACATAAATCCACCAAGGGCCAATCCACCGCGACCCAAAGATCCACAACGACCCAGATAACCACCACGACCCGGAGGTCCACCACAACCCAAAGATCTGCCACGACCCAAAGAACCACCACGACCCAAAGTTCCACCACGACCCAGAGGTCCATATCGACCGAGAGATCCACCACGACCAAGGAGACCACCGTGATCCAGGGGTCCACTACGACCGGGGGACCCACCTCGCCCCGCTTGACAATGCACGAAAATGATGACGAAGAAGAGAGCGGTAAGTTTTCGTAAAAATGTGCAGTCAATAAAGCCAGAAACACTATCATAACAAACTGTGTCATCAGGTTTTTATCTTTGTTTTGTTTTTCTGCTTCTTCGTCTACTTCATAGCTCATTCGAGACGAACTGCATCCGGATACGCGGCTGAAGCCGCGTATCCGGTGCAGTTCGTCTCGAATGAGTTAAATGTTTGTTTCCTGCGTGTAATCTGAGCAGCATTCCTCGCGGAAGATGCGCGGCCCGAGAGTGCAGTGCCATCCAACCTAAATACACTTGAAAAGATTTTAATCCCTTTGCGGCCAATGCTACTGTTGACGGCACCGGCGGTTGCAAGCAAGATGGGGTTAACCCCTTCACTGCCGACAAAAATTGAACAACATCCAACAGCAAGAGGTATAGATCCTCATTCAAGGTTTAGGCCGGAAAACTTTATTGCGGGGGCTCATGAGGATCTATACCTCTTGCTGAAACCACTTTGTATGCATGTTCCTAGAACGACGTGGCGTTTGACGTTGAATTTAAAATGATATCCAAAAACGCGATCTACGTCCACTGGCAGTGAAAGGGTTAATTCAGTTACCACGTATCCACAATGAAATATCATGCCAGCAGTTTCAGGTCAAATGTACATGTACAAGAAAGTCATTACCTATGAGATATGGTATTCTCATGACTACGGAACAATTCCAAAATCCAGACCATAAAGGCGACTGCTAATCCAATGCCGCAAAAGGACGTCGGCCCGATTGCCTTTTGCGCACATGGAAGTTAACACGTCCGACAACGAAAGGGCAAGTAGCGAAGTACATGTACTTGTTTGAAAAAAAAAAGGGTTCAACCCGAAATGTTAATAAATAACGTTGCGATTGTCTTTCCTAAGCGTGTTTCTTTCTTCTTTGAAATTTGTCTCTGGAAAATTCCAGTTAGATACAGAGAGATTCCATTCAATTTTTTTCGTCAAGGATATTATTAGTCTCATTTTCTGTCATTACAGATAACAGCATATTTGTTATTGCCTGTGTGCCGGGCGCGGCTGCTCTGGTGGTGGCGGGAACTATCGTCGTTGTCTTCTGTATCAGACGACGGTATATATATGGATTTTATCATTGCTCTCTGTCAGTCTGAACCTACAGATTTTTCTGTATGTGCCTGACCTCAGGCGCCTGTTTGCCTGCCTGGCTGTATGTCTTGCTGTCGGACTTTTCTCACTGATTGCCTGTCATCGATTGCCACTACGTTAAATCTACCTAACAGCGCATCTATACCGACGAGCAAAAGAAATGCGACATTTTTGGGATCATCTGAAACACTGAAGTGTTATGCGTGTCAAAATGGTTGTTACGGTGATGCGTCTAGTGTGGTAGCGCAGTGGTAGTGCTTCTCACTTCTCGCTTTCGGCTTCCACCGCTGGCTAGCAGTATTGCGAAAAGGAGGGCAGAATGCGTCAGTCTCTCTCTGCCAGTACATAGCCTCTCCAACAACAAGCCTCGTGTAGTGCCTCGTCGCGGCGACACACGGTAACTGAGCACCTTACGGACTCAGGCGGAACTACAGGGGACTTCGAGGAGGTCTGGCCCCCAGGCACGCGGCATGCAGGCCCACCGGTGTGTGGATAGGCCCTGATGCCCGTGAACCAGACTCCCAACTATGGGTAAATAGCCCCACTGCCTTGTCGGTGCCTCGGGAGAGGCAAAAGCTAAGGGAGCAAACCCCGACAGAAAACCAGCCATGGGCAGAGTGGGTTCAGCGGCCCTGGTAGGCAGCCATTCTAGGTGCAACTCCTTACAAGAGTGTGGGTAGATTGGACTCATCAGCCTTGGTCGGCAGCCATGTCTAGGGGTGGGATCCGAACAAACTCCCTGGGTAGACCAGACTCATAAGCTGTGGCAGGCAACTGTCCTAGGAGAAGTCAACTCCAAAATTAAAACAAGGGCAGGGGAAAGTCTCAATCCCAGTTAAGGAAATTCTCCTGCGAGAAGGAAAACTCGCAACTGAAACCAATGACCAACGAAGTCGGAGTGTCGCTGACTATGCCATCTGGTATAGTGTGGAAACCGTCAGGGAAACGAGCACACACGCAACCCTCATGGATTATGCCTCAGATGGACATTTCGATATGGTGTCGTCCCCGTGGACCAAAGCCAGGCGGGGACGGTGCCGGGCCCTCAGCCTCAAAGGGACCACCTCATCACTGGCGGCTCTACTAACCTGGGAACCAGGTGGAGGTAGAGTGGTGCTACTGGTCTCTCTAAAACTCCAACGACAGCTCTTAGGGTTGTGCAGTGGAACGCAGAAGGCATTCAGCAAAAGAAAACAGAGTTACACGCCTTCCTGAAAACTTGACAGACAGCCGCAGATTCTTCATCAGGGGTTGTGAAACTTTCCGACGAGACAGACCCACTGGACACAAAGGGGGAGTAATAACTCTTGCCAGGCATGGAATCCCGGTGCTGTTGATAGAACAGACAGCAGCAGGCGAACTTGAGTTTGATACAATCAAGATCCTCCTGCAAGATGAAAAGCTTCTCATCAGCAACTGCTACAGCCCTCCCACCACAAGGCTTGACCTCCATACCATTCAGCTCTTGCCAGAAAAACCACATAACTGTTGGGGATTTCAACGGTCACTCACCGAGCTGGGGGTGTGAAGACTTGGACCGCAGAGGAGAGGACATAGAGGACTGCCTCATCGACAACCAGCTAGTCCTGATTAACCAGCCTGACAAAGACCAACATACTATTCCAGAGCTTGGAAGAAAACATCAACTCCTGACCTCGCCATGGCCACAGAAGATGTTCAGAAACAAACCACCAGAATCGTAAATGATCAGCTGGGCGGAAGCGACCACCTCTCTATCATACTGCACATTGCAAATAAAAAGACTGATAGCGAACACCACCGAAAAAGAGCCAGCTGGAACTTCAAGAAAGCTGACTGTACAACATATCAAGCCCATGCTGAGGCACTCTGCTGCATCAACCTAACAGAGGACATAAACAAAAATGTCAAAACTGACGGAAGCCATCATATCAGCAGCTCAGAAATCTATCCCCCGTGGCTTCAGAAAAGACTACAAACCCTACTGGAACAAAACTCTGGCCGCCTTTCAACCAGCAACTCTCAGAAGCCAGAAATGACATGGAGAAGAACCCAACACCAGAAACAACTGCCAGGCATAATCAACTGAAGGAGGACTTCAACATGGCAAAGACAAAAGAAATCCGTCAAAGCTGGCACGAAAAAACATCCTCACTCAGCCTGGACCAAAGCACTGGACAACTATGGCGTCTCACCAAGACTCTGAACGAGGATGCCACAACCACGTCTAGATCCACAGCACTTACGGAAGATGGTATGCTCCACACAGGGAAGAGAGCAGCAAACATCCTTGTTGATGCCTTTGAGATGGACAGTACTCTAAAAATCCCAACAAAAAAAAGAAGGGAAGTCGAAACACAGCTGCAGACCAAGCTTAAACACCAGACAAACCATACTGCAGCCATGACTTCAGACCTCACTCTGTCAGAACTCAATGATGCGATCAGGAGACTCAAGACCAGGAAAGCCCGAGGGAAAAACGGAGTCTGCAACGAAATGATCAAGCATCTTGGACCAGCTGCCAAACGGAGACTGCTTGAACTCTTTAACCTTTCACGGAGAAAGGGTGTTTTTCCATCAGCGTGGAAGGAGGCCACCATTGCACCCATACGCAAGAGAGAAAAAGACCCAAACTAGAAGTCCGGCTACAGACCTGTCAGCTTGCTAAGCTGCCTCGGCAAGACTCTCGAGCGCATGATCAACAAGAGACTTCTGTGGCATCTGGAAAACAAAACCTGATCACCTAAAAACAGACAGCCTTCAGGAAGAACAGAAGTCTCTTGTTGATCATGCTCATCTACCTTGCACAGTCGATAGAAAATGCCTTCCAGGAAAAGAAGAAAGTAGTCGCCACCTTCGTTGACCTCTCCAAAGCGTTTGACAAGGTGTGAAAAGAGGGTCTTCTTCTGAAACTATTGACGGCAGGAGTTGCCGGGCGAATGTTCATCTGGATCTAAAGTTTCCTCAGCCACAGAACAGCGAGGGTCAAGTTGGGTGACAGCCTGAGCTACACCGTCAAGATCAGGGAAAGTATTCCCCAAGGAGGTGTGATTTCCCCTACCCTTTTCCTAATCTTCATTAATGACATCACTGGTGGCCTCTCCAGACACATCACGAGAGCCCTGCATGCTGACGACTTTGCCATGTGGAACGCCTCAGAGTCCACTCCAACTGCTACAGTCAGAATGCAAGAGGCCCTCAACAACACGTCCAGATGGGCGAGGGACTATCAACAGTCAAAAGACAGTCTCCACTTGCTTCTCCCTCTCCAACTCCAAAGAATCCCTCAAACTGACGGTCGACGGCTGGTGTGTCCCCCGGGATGACACTCCTACCTGTCTTGGTGTCAGGCTGAACGGGAGGCTGGCCTGGAGTCCACGCGTCGGGGAGGCGGAGAGGAAGGCCACGAGAAGACTGTCTCTCATGAAGAAACTGGCAGACACCAAATGGGGAGCAGGCAGCAGCATCCTCGAGCAGGTGTACACAAGAAACATCCGCCCTGTGATGGAGTATGGCTCAGCAGCCTGGGCCACTGCTGCCAGGAGCAACACGAGCAGGCTGGCCAGGCATGCGCATCATCACAGGCGGGCTAAAAACGACACCCATCCACGCCTTAAAAACCACCGCAGGTCTTCACTGCCTAGACGGAAGACGGGAGGAGAATGTCCTTGCTCACAGTGAAGGGTTGCAGAGGCTGCCCACCCGCCCAGTCCGTCGGCGGCTCCAAGAGCAAACAGGGAGCGGGCTGGGGAGGAGCGGCTTCAGCCCCCTCACAAGACAACTCACAAGAGCTCACCAGGACACCATCTGCAGTGCCTCAAATGGTCGAGAAACTCTTCAGGCTACTGAGGACTGGAACACCTCCCTGGAAGGCGTGCTGTTTGTTACTGATGTCCCAGGAATAGCCAGCAAAGAATCCGAGTCAGAAGCCATCCTCAGGTCTCTCACACTGGAAATGCTGGACCGAGATTACAATGCATCAGTCTGGGCACACGTTTTCACAGATGGATCCTCAGACGCAGCTGTCGAAAATGGAGGCAGTGGAATTTTCATCCGCACCCCGGATGGACACACCACATCCAAATCTATGCCTGCTAGAGGACTGTCCGCCAACTGCCGGTCTGGGCTCGCTGCTCTACGGGAGGCTGCCGGCCTTGTCGGTGCGGACGATCCCCTGCCCTCACACGTCGTTTTCCTGACCGACTGCAGATCCACCATCCAAAGCCTGCAGCCCCCCAGTGAGCAGCTGGAGAAGGAAACACTGCACCTGCTGGTCGCCCTTTCACGCCTAACACATGTGGCTGTTCGGTGGGTACCTGCTCACTGTGGACTATCAGGAAACGAGGAGGCAGACGGACTCGCCAAGTCCGGCAGCAAGCTTGAGCAGCCAAACCAACCGATGTCCTTCCGGGAAGTCAAAACCTTCATTAAGCGGCGCTATCATGCGGGCTGGCAGGCCCGACACAACCCACCATCTGATGACCAGTTAAGACACCTCCAGCGCCACCAACAGACCACCATATTCCGTATGAGGACTGGTCACTGCCGACTGCGTGCACACTTGTACCGCCTTGGACTGTCATACACTGCAGACTGCTTGTGTGAAACTGGTTTACAGACCCCAGAGCATGTATTACAGTCCTGTCCCCTATACCAAGACGCCAGGATGCAGCACTGGCCACATGGAGCAACGCTGTCAGAGAGGCTCTGGGGTTCCATTCTAGACCTACTGCAGACCACGAACTTCATCTCAACAACCAATCTTGACACCTGGGGCAGAAACTCGGGAACGCTGAAGAAGAAAAAGAAGAAAGACTGAAGTGTTTCCGATGATTCCAGAAATATCGCAGTTCTTTTTGCTCGTCAGTGTATTTGCTGTCACGAGTTGCGTCAGTCTTTCGCGCTGGCTCCTACATGTATGTGATGGTCTGTGATTTTGGACCTTACGGTCCAGAGCCTTAAGGTCCGAAATCGCAGGCCACTCCACATATAGAGTCACTCTTATCGCCAACCCCTCACTGTCACTGGACACAGACTGTGTCTCTAAAATCTTCTTTAACCCGTTCAGCCCTGACGCACTACAGCAGAAGATGGGTCGACCATGATAATTCAAGCGCAGTGCCAGATTAGCTTGGCGCCAGGGGTTCTCCTCCTCCCTCCCCCCCCCCCCACATACCTAAAATTCTTTAAAATGCTATAACAAAGTCTATTTTGTTTCCCTGTCACCTGAAGAAGGATCTTTGATCCGAAACGTCGTTCCTTGTTTCTATTTTAAAGGGTTTTCCACCACTATCTTCTGTTTTTCTTTCCCTTTTTTGATATTTTGGCGAATGGCGCCTGTCCCCCCCCCCCACCCCACCCCCATCCCCCACTTCCCCCCCCCCCCACCCCTCCTCCACTTTTTTATTTTTCGGCCACTGGAAGCAAGGTCTGGAGTCGGGGAGGCCTCTTGTATCAGGTTGAAGGTCCAAAACAAAACGTTGGAACCTTCTCCCCCCCCCCCCCCCCTCGAGGTAACATCCGCTCTTGTTGGGGCACTCTAGTCTATGGTTTTGGACCTGAAGGCAGAATGTCGCAATTCTAACGTTACAGACAAGCACAGATGCTTGCCTTTCAAAGCGATCCTCCCCACCCCCCACCTCCCCACCCCCATTCCCACCCCACTCCACTCCCATCTCTTTCCATGTGTCTTTACCTATTCGATGACTGTATTTTGCAGTTTGCTTGCTCGCGCCATTGCTTATCCGTCATCTGTAACAACTAAAAATATGTGGAAAAAATAATTATCGCATATCCCTTAACCCTTTTAGCCCCGGATCCCTACAGCAGGAGATGGCTTAACTATCACAATTCAAGTCAGTGTAGTGCCAGATTAACTTGGCGCAGGTCATGGTCAATCCATCTCCTGCAACTGGTACTGACATAGTCGTTAGGCAACACCTCCAAATTTTGAGAAATGGGACCGCGGGGCCACAAGGGTTAGTCTGCTGCAGCCGCTCGACGATAATCAGCTCTTGCCGCAAATACCTCAAACACACCAAGCTCAGATTTGCTAAGCCTGCAATGTAAACGTGCTTTCATGTGCATCTTTGTAGAACAAAATAATGTGGTCTTGTCGTTGACCCGCGCACGGCCGATGGCCTTTTGCGCATCACTCGGTGAAGCGAGTCATTATAACATATTCAGTATCAAAATCACTGACTCGCCGTGATACCGACATCGTAGTATGCCGCTCAGCATTAAATCTCAGTAATTAACTAATCACTCCCCCCCCCTCCCCCCCCCCCCCCGCCCCCCAAAAAAAAATCATTAATGTATTTATTTATTATTATTATTAAATAAATAAATAAATAAATACATGGGCTCGCCATCACTGATTGACACATCCAGTACGTGTTACATCCAGATACGTGGCTCTATGTCGCGTATCCGGATGCGGCATGTCTTGAATGAGTTAATACTCATATATAATATCAAGTTGGTTATTTGGTGATTTTTTTTCCTGTTAAGCCGACGTGGGGGCAAAGCGACACCAAAGGCAGACGACCATGGACCCCTACCCTCCAATTCCGCTGATCCTCCCTCTCCACACGGCGATGACGGGGCCTACTCAGAATGCTTCATGGACGAGAAACCAACCAGTCAACGCGGCGCCACACCACGTGACATGAACGGCATGGAACCACTCATGGCGGCGCGAACAGGATGTGACGCAGGAGATGAATATGGCCGTCTGCAGCGTGATGGCGCCGCGATGGTAGTGGTGATGACGGCAGGAGGGAATGAGGTTTACGACCACGTGACCACTGAGGAGGGTGTATACAATGTGCTGCAGCGAGAGAACAAGAAACGAGAAATAGTGGACAACATCTACAACACCACTTCTCACCTGTAACCCATTCAGTGCGGCGGCCGGCAGACCGTGTTTCTGCCGTCTTCGTTAAATTCAAGACCGAAAAACCGTCCTGAGATGTCCCAGGAACATAGATTCAAAATGGTGTCAGCAAGAGGCATAGATCCTCATGAGCCCCCGCAACTGCGGGGGCTCATGAGAATCGATGCCTTTTGCAGTTGGGTGGTGTTCAACTTCTTCTCCGCATTGACATATCACATACATTGATATATATATATATATATATATATATATATATATATATATATATATATATATATATATATATATATATATATATATATATATATATATATATATATATATATATATATATATATATATATATATATATAATCTCTGGTGCAACTTTGCCATCGTTGCAATACACATGAGACATCATCATCAGATTCAGGGATAAAACTCAGTGTTTCCGCTAATTCTGAAGGTGTCGCATTTTCATTGGCTTGTACATATATACATATTGTTCGTGTGTAGAACTTTGTTCCTTGCGGAAATTGGTTCTTTCCGGTATATTCAGTGTTAATCTGAAACTTAACAATGTATGTATTTATCAACTCGCCAAACACTTGAAGTCATTTCCGTCAGCTTAATCACTGGCGCCATCAACAGTCTGGTGACAATTTCATATCTGTTGAAATTCGTTTTAATTTGAGTGTTACAATGTAATTACATTTATTACATGTTCCATTGACTGCTTTTTGCGCTGTTTTGGACGGACCGTAAACTCTTTGCGGCTTACGGCTTACCTTATTTTAGTATCAATGTAGATGAACCACTAGAAAAGAAATATTTTCTCTCTCTCTCTCTCTCTCTCTCTCTCTCTCTCTCTCTCTCTCTCTCTCTCTCTCTCTCTCTCTCTCTCTCTCTCTCTCTCTCTCTCTCTCTCTCTCTCTCTCTCTCTCTCTCTCTCTCTCTCTCTCTCTCTCTCTCTCTCTCTCGGTCAGCTACGTGTACTGTGTAGTACTGTGTATTACTGTGCAGCATTGTTGTGTCAATCGAGCTGTGCTAAGATGGCAGACAAAGAAGCTCTATCCGCAGATCCACTCGAGGTCTCTGGAACTATATCACCTTTAGTTACTGTCAGTGACATTCAGCGCATAATCGACAAGCAGACACAGGTGATTGACGAGAAACTGGGGTCTCTTCGTGCTGACCTTTGTGATGTGTTGACCTCTATACAGGCGATTGGCACCGACATTGCTGACTTGAAGCAACGCGCTCGCAGCCTGGAGGACACCTGCAAGGAACTGACTGAGAAGCAGGAGGAGGTTTCCGAGTCTGTAGAAGACTTGCAGGAGGACATGGAAGATCTGCGGAAACGCTACGAGGAAGAACTAGACAAGCTAGAGGCGTTCTCACGTAGGGACAATCTGCGACTCTTTGGAATCGTGGAAACGCCAGGCGAGACCTTCGATTCCTGTGCCACCAAAGTACTGGAATGTCTGCAGGGCACAGTGCCAAATAAAACCTGGACTGAGGACGATTTGGTACGCGCACACCAGGTGGGGAACAAACCGGACTTTGCTTCTGTAGCAGCCAACCGTGCTAGAGCCAACAACAAGCCCCGCCCCATGATGGTGAAGTTCGCGAGATGGAGGGACAAGATGGACGTCCTGACCAAGGGTCGTGCTGCACTCAAGCAAAAGGGGGTTAACGTTGCTGGTGACTTAACCAACCGGCAACACGAACAGATCAGACTGCACCGGGAGAAAGGCTTGCGGGCGTACTACAAGGGGAACAAGCTGGTCGTCGCTGGACCCCTAGAGCAACGGAACTACGACACCGACAACTTCGGCCGCCGCCATGCGACAGACAACAGCGTCAACAGAAGACCGGACAACCGTACCCAAGGACTCGGTGCCGCCGCAGCTACTGGTCAGCAGGTCAACGCAACACCGGCACGTGCGTCACACTCAGTATCCCCGCTACAGCCTTCACCTAAACCAGCGAAACGGCGCCGGCCACACAGTTCCCCTACAATTGAGGTCGGGGACGAATCCAGTGACCTGTGATATGTCGGCCAAGCCGCGTCTCCCACCTCAATTGCACGGGATGTGTCGCCGATGCGCGCGCGTGTTGTAGAGCAGCCAGTAGATAGTGTGTTGCATACACTTACCTTTCTGTCATGGAATGTTGATGGACTGTGGAGCAAGCTACCTGACCCAGACTTTCTACAATATGTAAGTAATTATGACATTGTGTGTTTGTTTGAAACATTTTTAGACAATGCTTTCGTCCCGCCTGACTGCTGGTCTGATTTCACGTGTTTTTCCTTACCTGCAGTCAAACTGTCACGTCAAGGAAGAAGCTCGGGAGGTGTTGTTGTGTTAGTAAAAAATGTGTATGCCAAGTTTGTTTTCAAAGTGAATATGACATGCGCTCAAAGTGTCTTTCTCAAACTTGACAGATCATTGTTTGGTACTGAATGCGATGTGCTTTTGGTCGCGTGCTATGTTCCGCCCAAGGATTCACCATTTTATAGACAATTACCGTATGACTGCTTGTTAGAAGAATTAGAACAGTGTCTTGCTAGTGCCCTCGAGCAATTTGGAGACATTCATTTCCTAATGTGTGGTGATTTTAATGGTAGAACTGGGGATTTGCAGCCTAATCCATATTTGTTTCAGCTTGATCCTGATGAAACGCTACTAACTAATACCGCTCTATTTGAACCTTCACGATTTACTGAAGATATGACTGTAAATACATTTGGAAGAAAACTATTAGATTTGTGTGCATGTTTTAAACTGATGATTTTGAATGGGTTCTGTAGCCCTGATCTGTCAAAGCACCTGACATTTATCTCACCCACTGGTTGTAGTATTAATGATTATTTTGTTGCATCTCCTGACTTTATTTGTTTGTGTGACAAACTTGAAGTTGGCGAGAGGATAGAGTCTGTGCACATGCCGCTGGTCCTTACTGTGTCTTGTGTACGTGTATCACCCCACAACGATGTTTCTGATGACGATACGCAGCGTTTTTCTTTTGATAAGATTATCTGGGAACCTGCTAAGGCCCAAACGCTCAGCGACAGTTTAACTACTCCTGCATTCCAGGATGCTCTATTAGCTGCTACTGCTGAGATCGATGATGATATTAATAGTGCATTAGACATTTTCACGTGTGCTATCAAAGACGCTGCTAGTTGCATGACAAAACAATTTCATTCCTCCACAGGCAACACACACAAAACAAACACCGCTAGTCACCCTTGGTTTGACCAGGAATGTAGAAATGCAAAAATGCGAACGCGTAAAGCCTTACGTACATACACAAAAAATAAAACCATGGAAAATAAAGCAACGCTTGTTAATGACAGAAAACAATACAAGAGACTACTTAGAGCTAAAGAAGTAAATTTTAAGAGGGAAACTGTTGACAAAATTCTCGAGTATAGACATAATTCTCAGGCATTTTGGAAGGAAATAAAGAAATGGAAAAGAAAACGTCGTTTAAGAAACAATATAACAAAGAAGCAGTGGTTTGATCACTTCTCTAGCATTCTAAATGAAAACATAGCACAGCAAGAGAATAATGATGATGTATTTTTTTCAGAAGACTCTGAGTCTGATGAAGCCTTATTTCATGACCTAGATATTAACATAGAAGAAGCAGAAGTTATTGCTGCTTTAAAACATGCCAAAGCAGGAAAGGCCCCCGGGCCTGATGGAATTATAAATGAAATTCTTAAAGTCTCCAACCCAGTTATCATCTCCTTTCTCACTAAGTATTTTAATGCTTTATTCAACAAAGGGTTGTTCCCAAGCGAATGGTCTAAAGCTATTATTTTCCCACTCCACAAGAAAGGAGATGTAAATAATCCAGATAATTATCGTGGTATTGCTCTGATTAGCTGCCGTTAGTAAACTGTATACCTACATTTTGAACAGAAGGTTAACAGACTGGGCTGAGGAACACAATATTCTGTCTGAAACACAAGCCGGGTTTAGGAAATCCTATTCTACTGTGGACCATATATTTACACTTTATGCTATTGTTCAAAAACAACTTCTACAAAATAAGAAAGTTTATGTGGCTTTTGTTGACTTTCGCAAAGCCTTCGATACTGTTAAAAGAGGTGTGCTTTGGAATATTTTACTGAAGGCTGGAGTGCGCGGCAAAATGCTTTCAGCTATGAAGGCAATGTATGACTCAGTGAAATTTTGTGTTAGAGACAGCCTGAATTGTACAGCGTTTTTTGAGTGTTTCCAAGGTTTAAAACAAGGATGTTTAGCATCGCCGACATTGTTCTCCTTTTTGATTAACGAGCTTGCTGTGTACATTATTGAAAATGGTAAACATGGTTTCCAACTAAAATCCGATGCAGCAGAACTGTTTTTGTTGATGTTTGCAGATGACATTGCTTTGTTTTCATCAACCCCCAATGGCCTTCAGACTCAGCTGAACAATTTATACAAAGAAGCATCTAAACTTGGTTTGTCTGTTAACCTAGACAAGACAAAAATAATTGTGTTTCGAAATGGTGGATATTTGTCAAAATATGAAAAATGGATTTACGGGGGAACGAGGGTAGAAGTTGTCAATATGTATAAGTACCTTGGGTTAAACTTTACCACACGTTTGAGTTTAAACACATCCGTCGATGACTTAGTGACTAAGGCAAAAAAATGTGTAATCGATATTTTCTGTATGTTGAAGAAAATCAACTGCGCTAGTCCTGATGTTTTTTTCAAGCTGTTTGATGCGCAGGTTGTCCCAATTTTGTTGTATGCCTCGGAAATTTGGGGTATAAACGAGTGTGCCAAAATTGAAAGAGTCCATACATTTGCCGGCATGTAAACGTTTTCTTAATGTCAACTTCCGCACACCGAACCTGATGGTTTATGGTGAACTTGGTCGATATCCCCTGTCAGTATTAACGTCAGTAAGATGTGTTTCCTACTGGCTTCGACTCTGTGCTTTACCTGTTACTAGATTTGTAAATATGGCTTATCATATGCTTAAGGATTTAGACGATAAAGGGAAAGAAACATGGGTGTCAAAGATAAAGAATTTGCTGTTTCGAAATGGGTTTGGTCATGTGTGGATTTCACAAGGTGTTGGAAACAGGAATGCTTTTATAAACAAGTTTAAACAAAGGATGGTTGATTGTTCCAAACAAAACTGGTCATCGAAGCTTTCTGAGAGTGAACGTTTTACTGTGTATCGTAGTTTTAAACATACACTTGTCCAAGAAAATTATTTTGAACTGGTTAAGTCAACCTATGTCAAAAATCTATACATTAAATTTAGACTTGGCATAACCGAATTGCAAAGTAACAAACAAAGATATAGTACTCTCAATGCTGTAACGAAAGTGTGTCCATTGTGTGCCAAGGCTGTGGAAGATGAAATTCACTTTATGTTTTACTGTCCATTCTACGATGAACTGCGTGTCAAATACCTATGTAAGTTTGACCTTATGGAACTCAAAAAGAAAGAATTGTGTATCCTAGACACTACCAACCCGCAGTCTATTGCCGATTTAGCAAGATTTGTATTTCATGCATTTAAACTCCGTAGCAGCATGCTTGTATGATTCCACGTGCAAACTGTGGTTCTTACTCCGACCTGGTCTGTGTAGTACACGGCAGTGGCCTGGATTTGGATACCGCATTTTACATGTAGGTCAAAAGTGGCTATTATGTGCTGGCGTAGATCGAATGAAAATGTGTGTGTGTGTATGTGTGTGTGTGTGTGTGTGTGTGTGTGTGTGTGTGTGTGTGTGTGTGTGTGTGTGTGTGTGTGTGTGTGTGTGTGTGTGTGTGTGTGTGTGTGTGTGTGTGTATGTGTGTGTGTGTGTTGTTATAAACATCGCCTTATGGCTTTTATATACACCTGAATTATAAATTATGTAATGTCTCACTCCATTGTATGGACATTTTGTCTGAACAATAAACTGTCTGAGTCTGAGTCTCTCTCTCTAAAAAAAAATTAAAATTTATTATTATTTTGTTTCTATCTTTTTTTTAATTATTGTTGCACGAAATAATGTGTGTAAATATAATGTCTTTATTATTATTATTATTATTATTATTATTATTATTATTATTATTATTATTATTATTAAACCTATTTTTATGTTGTAGATGTTAGCACCGGCAAGTTTGTAAAATGACGATTTGTTTCTGTCAAAACTTTTTACCGTTGATAAATAAAGTTTCATCATCATCATCATCATCTCTCTCTCTCTCTCTCTCTCTCTCTCTCTCTCTCTCTCTCTCTCTCTCTCACACACACACACACACACACACACACACACACACACACACACACACACACACACACACACACACACACAGACACACACACACAGACACACACACAGGGACCCATTAGTACAAGCACAGGCAACCCAGGTTGTTTTGAAACCAACTACCTTAATGAAGATAAGTAGCGGCTAATCTCTCTGTTTGTTTGTTTGTCTATTTTGACAAAGGGTATTTACCCGAAATATTAATAAATTGTGTTATACCCGTCTTTTCTAAGCGTGTTTCTTTCTCCGTTGGGTACTTCTTTTCAACTACCTTTAGACACATTATATATTATATGTATAATTGGGGTATATGAGGCTGGTGTCAATGCAACCGGACTGTCTATGGTACACCACTAACCAGAAAATCAAACCACGTGGATGGGGGTTAAAGCCTTGCCACCGCCACCCGAAGAAAAAAAATGGGGGAGGGGAAAGGGAGACACGGACGGTTTGTGGACAAACACACTAACATAAACATTTGGGGACGGGAGCGGTTGGGTTGGGGGGGGTCAGAGTGAAGTGGATGAGGACCTAACTGCTGCTGGTCAAAAAAATCAAGGGGTTAGGGACATTGCTATTGCATTTTTAAGTGTTTTTGAACTGCGAGGAATGTGGGGGGTCCGGAAACCCTGTAATACCACCCCTTACACGGATCCGCCCCTGCAATAAACACACTCAAATGCACACTCAAAAAATTATCCCTTTCCCGCATTGTAAATTCACCACACCTCGCAAAAGATATATCCTCACGCGCCGCTGCAGTTGCGGGGGCTCATGCGAATCTATGCCTCTTGCTGACACTAATTTTAATCCATGTTCCTGGGGCTCTGGCGCTCTTTGGCATTGGACTTACGATGATTTCAAACCCACAATGTGTCCACTGTCAGTATTGTAATTGTGAGGCGGTTTCCAGTCCAAAAGATATAGCAGTCCAGGGGTCAGTTGCATGAGTGAGCTTAGTCCTGCGTCAGCCACTAAGTCTGGTGCTCCGCACCATGCTTAGTGGCTGGCTCAGTACTATGCAGGCCCACTCATGCAACTGGCCCGAGGTCTTTAGAACTTTGACAAGCAGCCATCCTCAGTCATGTTGTTTTTAGTATCATCTCTCAGTTTTTTTGTCCTGCATTCCCAGTAAGCAAAGGTCCTCGGGCTCACGACTGTGCGCGGGCCTACTGCAGCCGTCGTGGGGCCGACCGAAGACGTTTTGGTACTGGGGTTAGAACGGACACTGAGATCACTCGATGAAAATGCCGCCCAGTCCATCAAATGTGTCTGGTATGAATGTGGCGTAAGGTTAAAGGACAAATCGCTATCGAGTGCAGGTAGTTTGAGCTTAGTGTGAGTTTAGGTTCATTTAATGTTCATATCAAAATGCTAAAATATACCCTGTTTGAATCCACTCAGGTATAAATCTACCCAGTGTAAGTTGGGCTGACTGGGTCAGCTTTGCTATATTTAGGCATAAATTTACCGTCGCCCAGCCTGAATTACCAAGCAAAAATCAACCGAGCGCAAATATAATAAACACCCAATGTAAATTTGTGACACCGATGTTCTACCCAAATTCAGTCTCAGCTGGGTGGACTCACGGGTGGTTTCATGCCGGGTAAATTACGCTGGGTAGATTCACGCTATGACTAATTATGTACACATAGCAGCAAAGATATACACTAGGTCGGTTCACACTATCTGTAGTTATGTTTTAGAAAACTATGATAATATAAGTTATTGGTCCGAGGGGTTCGCTACACGGACCTTTGTAGGCCTGAGGGAGGTCAAAGGAATCATTGTACCCCGAAGGCCGAAGGCCTGACGGGTACAATGATTCCTTTGACCTCCCGATTGCCTACAAGGGTCCGTGCAGCGAACCCCTCCGACCAATAACGTATTTGCTTTCATTCCTCCACTATTTTCGTAAAAGAAATCAAAAAGTCATCTTCCGACCTGGATCACGCCAGACATGACTGACATCAAAGGAGTATACATTTATACATAATAGACTGATGACGTAATTTAAAATATTTCATGACGTTGCTGTCTCCAGTACTGAGTGCTTGTTGTTTCGAACAACACTATGCAACTTTTTACTTTAGAACGTTTTGGTGATCTTTTATAGAACAAAACTCGCATCCAAGATGCGTCATAGAGAGGGCTACCAAGATTCCACCATTTCAATTCAATTAAAAAAAAAAAAAAACACTTTATTGTGTCAGTCTAGCCGACAAATTTTCTTTCGTTGGGATCACATGCGCGCGTACGGTTTTAGCCACACTATGACAATGGTGAAAAAAAATAAATAATTTTTTTTTTTAATTTAAAAAAAAAAAAAACATGACCACAGTGTTAGTGAGTCTGCCACTTGCAAGATGCCACTGCGACATCTGAGGTGCAAGTTCTTCGACGGCGTCAACAAGGAGAGAGAGAGATACGCTAGTTAACACACTCTTCATTTAGGACATTTACATTTTCGCTACAGGGGTTATATCACGGTCACATGGTACGGTTTGCGCTAAAGTGACTGCCGGGTCGTGTGACGAAGGGAGGAAAACAAATATTCTTGACCCCTGCAGGCTTACCGAGCCTGTTGCCATTTTGGACGACAACCAAATTCAGGCAAATATATACACAGATCACAAACCCAATCAGTCAGAAGTTTGTCACCGAAACCGTTTTATATAACATCGCCCATGAAATCTGACATCTGGGCAAAATGTGTCCGGACATTATTATTTCAAGGAGCAGAAATCAACGTGTGCATCAGGGGAGATAATTTCAATCCCTTGACTGCTAGAGCAGCTAGAACAAACGCCATCAAATGCAAGAGGCAGAGATCCTAGGATATCTGCCTCTTGCCTCATTTATTCCTGCATGCCTAGCAAGACACACGTTTAAATAGCAATCAACCAGCAGTCTCAATTATGTCATTTCCATTAGTGGAAGGGTGAGTTTAAGTTACAATAGACGCAGTTAAAAAAATATTTTAAAAAATTTTAAAAATTAAAAATCTTCATCTTTTGACGTAAACCGCGATTTAAAAGCCTGAGAAAGATGTGATATTGCACGTTTGTGTCTGGGTTTGGAATCCACAGTTTTCGTCAAGACAGATGACATTTTTACCTGATTTCCAAACATCTATTAATTCATATGTTCCTGGTGAAGGCACATGGCAAAATGTTTCCTATTTGTGCCTGCATCTTAGTTACCGTTTCTCTACCCAAGTCATTAAGCTTGGTCCTTAACACATTATCCTCCAAGGTCGCCATCCTCAAATCTCCAGATAACACATTACAGTTTAGGAAACAGATCGTCCATATTTCAAGGGCGATGCAAGAATAGCTTCGGCACCTGCAGGCGCCAAGCTATTCTGGCACCACCCTTGAACTATCAGGGGCGACCCACACCATGGTGTAGAGTGTCAGGGGTGGATGGGTTAAATTTGAAAATGTCTGAGATATGAACCTTAACCCTTTTAGCCCCAAGGTCTCATTTCTCAAATTTTGGAGGTGTTGACCAATGACTATGTACCAGTTGCAGGAGACGGCTTGACCATGATAATTCAAGGGTAGTGCTAGATTAGCTTTGCGTCTTCAGGCGCCAAGCTAATCTGGCACTACCCTTGAATTATCATGGTCAAGCCATCTCCTGCTGTAGGGATTCAGGGCTAAAAGAGTTAAACCACTACCACTATTGTGTACACTGGTAGCATGCACTGAAACATATTTGGTGTTTCTAGTCTTAGTCTGAAAAACTCTTACAGGCCTGTGTAAATAATGTGGACTGCACCCTTTCATACATGTAACCACACTGCTCACAATTTGCTGTCAAGAGTTTATTTGACCAAACAATAACCACATACAATGGGTCTGAACCAACTGTACTGTCTGTACTGTATCAAATTCACAAGTGACATTCAAAATTGAGAAATGCATACAAGGAAGAAAAGCACTTTAAAACCGTAATCTCAAATGGTAAACAAAACAATGTAACAGACACTACAATTGCATAAGCAGAATCCAGTTAGAAAAGGCATGTATGTACCTGTTTGTACCAGAGTCAAGCATAACTGTAAAAAAAAGAATGCAAATACATATATATTTTCTGTAATATACAATTAATTAACTCTTTGCCTACAATGTAACTTGTCAGCAATGTTTTCTAGCTGCCTCTGAGTACTTCTGTTAACCCTTTTAGCCCCAAGGCCCCATTTCTCAAATTTTGGAGTTGTTGCCCAACGATTGTACCAGTTGCAGGAAATGGATTGACCATGATAATTCAAGGGTAGTGCCAGGTTAGCTTGGCGCCTAAAGGCGCCAAGCTAACCTGGCACTACCCTTGAATTATCATGGTCAGTCCATCGCCTGCTGTAGGGCGTCGGTGCTAAATGGGTGAAACGAGTTCATTTTTACTTTCTGGATCAGGTGTATCTATCTATATCCTGTAGTCGTGCAGACCGTTGGGGCACCACTGATGACTTGGCAACCAGCTCCCTCCATTCCTCTCTGTTCTCTGCTATTCTTAGCGTATCGCGCAGCTTCAGTCCTGTCCACTCTGAGATATAGTCCTCCCATCTTTTCCTCTGTCTTCCTCTCCTTCATCCTCCTTGCACAGTGCCTTGCAGGATTGTTTTGGCAAGCCCTGCTGAATGCGTGACATGCCCATACCACTTCAGTTTGCGTTTTTTCACAATGGCTAGTAGGTCTTCATATGACCCGATGGCTTGCCTGATTCTGCTTCCCACTTCCACGTTTGTAACGTGATCTCTGTATGAAATGCCAAGCAGCTTTCGAAAACATCTCATTTCAGTGGTTTGTATCCTCCTTTCAAGGTCTGCTGTGAGGGTCCATGACTCGCAGGCATACAAAAACACTGAGATAACTAAGGAGCGCATCAGTCTGATCTTGGAGCAGAGTGTGATGTTTCTGTCCTTCCATATGGTCTTTAATCTTGTCAGTGCTGTTGTTGTCTGCACAATCCCGGACAGTATTTCTGGTTTTGATCCCTCATCTGTCACAATGGCTCCTAAGTATTTGAATTTATTATTTATTTATTTCCTGTTTTTGGCTTCCAATCATGTCAGTGCCAATGCCACTGGTGTTATTGGTCATCAGTTTGGTCTTCTCTGCACTGATTTCCATCCCATACGCAATGCTGTACTGTCCAGCTTTTCCACCAGCTGAGCTATTTCCTTCTCTGTTCCTGCAAGGCCATCAATGTCGTCCGCAAAGCGCAAGTTCATGATTGTTCTGCCTCCAATACTGACAGATCCTTCATGATCTTTCAGAGCGTCTGTCATGATTCTTTCCAGGAAGATGTTGAAAGAGTAGGAGAGAGCAAGCACCCTTGTCTGACTCCGACTGTAGTCCTAAACCAGTTTCCTATTTTGTTGTTGAAGCAGACTGCGCTAGTGGCCTTGTTGTAAAGGTTTGCTACGACTTTGATCAGGTTGGCATTCATATTTTATAGCTTCATTGTGAACCAAAGGGCTGCATGCCACACCCTGTCAAACGCTTTCTTAAAATCCACAGACATGATAGAGATCTTGCTGGTGCTGGAGGTACCTCTCACATAGAACTCTCAGGTTGAAGATCTGCTCAGTTGTGCTGCGCCCTGGTCTGAAGCCTGCCTGTTCTTCAGCTATGATTTCCTCTGCCTGTGGCTTCAGCCTGTTCAGCAGGATCAGGTGTGCATGCCAAGTAATGGCTTGTAATGACACATTAGCGCCAACAGTAAGCCAAGCACATGCACTGCAAGGGAAACTTGGCTGGTGGGTCTCAAGACACTAGTGATCTAGTGGAAGTAATCTCGTGGCGGCTGAAGTTGACATCCACAGGCAAAGAGTTAAAGTTGCAAATAAATGCCTAATCTTTCAAATTGGGAATAAATGCTGGAGCCAGTAAATTACAATTCATACACAAAGATCCACACACACAAAAATCTAAGCTGTACTGGCAAATATAATACATCACTGAACTTTTCATTATGTTTAGAAAAAAGCATAACCAGTAGTCCAGAAAATGGAAAAAAAAAAAAAACTATACATCTGGCTTTTGTCACTTGTGCTTGTTAGCAATATGTTTTCTAGCTGCCACCGAGTAATTTTGTCAATCCTTTTAGCCCCAAGGTCCCATTTCTCAAATTTTGGAGGTGCTGCCTAACAACTTCCTACCAGTTGCAGGAGATGGATTGACCATGATAATTCAAGGGTAGTGCCAGATTAGCTTGGCAGGCGCCAAGCTAATCTGGCACTACCCTTTAATTATTAAGGTCAATCCATCTCAGAATCTCGCGGTGGCTGAAGCTGACATCCACATGCAAAGAGTTAAAGTTGCAAATAAATGCCTAATCTTTCAAATTGGGAATAAATGCTGGAGCCAGTAAATTACAATTCATACACAAAGATCCACACGCACAAAAATCTAAGCTGTACTTGCAAATATAATACATCACTGAACTTTTCATTATGTTTAAAACAAAGCATAACCAGTAGTCCAGGAAATGCAACAACAAAAAAACTATACATCTGGCTTCTGTCACTTGTGCTTGTTAGCAATATGTTCTCTAGCTGCCACCGAGTAATTTTGTCAATCCTTTTAACCCCAAGGTCCCATTTCTCAAATTTTTTAGGTGTTGCCTAACGACTATGTACCAGTTGCAGGAGATGGATTGACCATGATAATTCAAGGGTAGTGCCAGATTAGCTTGGCGCCTGCAGGCGCCAAGCTAATCTGGCACTACCCTTGAATTATCATGGTCAATCCATCTCCTGCTGTAGGGTTTCAGAGAAATGGGACGTTGGGGCAAAAAGGGTTAACAGAATTACTCAGTGGCAGCTGCGAAAATGTGTGCGAACAGGTGGAAGTGAAGCAGACATATTTATTGCATCTCACTGCAAGTCACTCCTGTCCAAAAACACAACTGAGGATATATATATATTTGGTTGCCTATCGTGTGCAAATGGGGGTATTTAATGTATTAGAGCCCTCAATAACGTAATAAAAATCTGCAAAAAGGGTGCGGATATGTAACAGGACTTGCGCAGGAGTTCTAAACACACAAATCAGTACGAAAGGATCTGAAAAATGTCAAAGATTTCCACCTGAGGGTTTTGCGATAACTAGCTGAGCCATTTCGAGTAGTAATTATAGTGACTCAAGTCAGCACAACAAATAAATTTTAATAAACACAGTACAGGTCCTGCTGTTTTAATAATTTGTGTTACTTTAGGAAAGAAACATTACACAACACATGCAAGGCAATAAATAGCGACTAAATAAATGACATGTAATTATAACAATAGCACAGTCACTATGGCACTCTCTTACAAGTGTGAGATTGTAAAACCCTCCTCAGTTTTGAAAATGGTACGAAAACCCTCTAAATTTGTCAGGTGGGGTGTGAAAACCCCTTCTCACTGAAGATGTGCAACCCTGATAACCAAACACGACAGTTAAAAGGAAGCGTCAAATTCGTTTGAGCCATGGAAGGATCGACCTTGCCCTGGATGGACAATTCAGGTATAGTGCTGATAGTGCTGATTAAACCATTCAGCCCCAACGCCCTACAGAAGGAGATGAATTGACCATAATTCAAGGGTAGTGCCAGATTAGCTTGGCACCTTCAGGCGCCAAGCTAATCTGGCACTACCCTTGAATTATCATGGTCAATCCATCTCCTACAACTGGTACAGTCGTTAAGAAACAAAAAAATAAGGGACATGCGCCTGTGGGGATGAATGGGTTACCTTGGCACCTGGCATATGGTCAATGCCACAGTACATAAGGGTAGCAGCAAAAAGTGCCTCCGAAATATAGCTCTCAGGCAGATCCACGCTTTCTCTTTTTAATTTTCACTCATTTCATTCTTGATCAAATAAAAATATGTTGTGGGTCCATGGCAGTGTGAAAAGCTCATTTGTAAAGCTCAGTCTTCTTTTAAAAATAAATACAAGTCAAGAATGTATATTTATATGTAAATCATGGGTCACAGTGCGAAAATTGAAATAACAGAAAAATGAATTTTTCATTAAAATGCATTTTTTAGAAAAATACTTACCGATGGTATTACATTGTGGAAAAGCCCTTAGCTAGCCTAATTTTAGCCAAAATTTGGTTGTGTCCGTATAAGGGAGTGTTGGCAGGAGTGGGGCGCCATAGACCAGGTCATGCCTGAACAGCCTCCCCTTATTCCCACCCGGTACGAGAATACCCGTCATCCCTCAGTTTAGTTCCTTAGCGCACTTGAGGCAAGCGGGGTAGGTGGGAGGGTCCTTCGAGTAATACCATCGGTAAGTATTTTTCTAAAAAATGCATTTTAATGAAAAATGCATTTTTCTTTAAAAGGTATTTTTTCGAAAAATACTTACCGATGACATGACCTTATGGGAGTGTCTACTACTTACTCAATTCTAGCCTAAGTACTCGTTGTGTTAACACACAACCCGGGAGGCACTCGGGGAACCCCGAGGGGGCCAAGAGTTGTCTCCCGATACTCCCCATCCGGAACAGAGTACCCATGATTCCTCAGTCAGGATACTTAGCTTACCAGCGGCAAGCGGGGCCGGTGGGAGGGTCGTCCGAGTCATGTCATCGGTAAGTATTTTTCGAAAAAATACCTTTTAAAGAAAAATGCATTTATTTCATCAAAAACATTACCGATGACATGACCTTATGGGAGAATCACGAATAGGAGGAGGGTGCCGCGCACTAGCACACCTTGGGGCCCCAAGGGCCGTCCTCCCAAACGCAAATTCCCGACGACCCTGGGGAGGTGTAACCTACGGCGCTGAAGCGCCAGGAGGAAGAGGAGCCCCGGAGCAGTTCCCCCACCAGAGCGAGTAGCCCCGCTGGACTGGGAAACTCTGTGAGCGAGAGAACATGCCCGCGAGCCCTACAGTAGCCACGAAGTGGAAGACAGCACAGTTCCTGACGACTGTGACGTTCGTGGCCCTGTACGTAGCTGATAGGACTTAATTAGCCTCTAAGCTCGCTGCGGGAGGGATCCTGGAATCGGATCGCATGACTGAGCGTCGTCAGGAAGATCATCTGACTTGTAGCTTCAGGGCTGTTATTCCTAGTGACGAGGAGAAGCTCGATCCTTGTTACGCTCGCGAGGGAGAGCGAGGGTGGCGGTCCGACTTCGAGCGAAGAGAGGATCCCGAAACGTGTCGTGACGTGGTGTGCGTGTGAGAATGTCTCCGCGAGCCGGACTCTGTGGCGAGGCGGGTTCGCAGCGGCCGAGGAGGATCCAAGGCCTTCCTAGGAGACGAGTGGGGACCGGTTGACCATGGAGGCGCGAAGCACGCCTCTCCGAACCGAGCTCTGTAGCGAGATGGGTTCTCTGCCTGGCATAAGGCTTGGTCCAAGCGCGTTCCCTCCTGGGAACCCGCGCCTCGAACTCCCGACTCCGCACACTACCTTGCTGTGTCCAACGTTGAGGCCTGCCGCCACCGACGAAGGCGAAGGAGGAGGGGCCCCATCAAAGCGAAACAGCGAGCGTCGCGGCTGCAGGAGCACCTTGCAGAAGCGGGAAGCAGTAGCGGGGGTCCGCGGCGAGGAGAGGTGTAAGAGGTACAGGACCGGAACCCAGTAACGGGGTGACGAACAGGAAGAGCGGAGCAACCGTCCCAGGCTAGGCCAGGGCGTCGATGTCTCGTCCAGGCGGGCGAATCCACAAAGGCAGGGCGAATCCTCAAGCACGGGGCACGCCAGTGAACCCACCTAGTGTCGAACAGGTCCGCGAAGCCATCTCGCCAGTGCGCCGGTCCTCCGAAGGCATCCTGGTGCAAACTGCGTGTAGCAACTGGATCCATCGGGGAAACAGGTTGGCGCAGCCGTCCCACGAGAAGGTGACCTACTAGTCTGCGTCAGCTCCAAGCCGTTCGCGCTCTTGACCGCGAGGTCCGAAGGCCAGGCTGGAGTTGGAGAAGAACCACGGTAGTAGGAGGCGTAGCAGAAGCAGCCGGGCTTAGAGACGACCAAAGGAGAGGAGATCCGACTTCCGAGTAGTGGCTGGGCCGTCCAACCGCCAGCACAGCCGCAGCAGTACCACGTGTTCGAAGCCCGGTGCCCTCCTGGGTGCCCAAGGGGAAGTCGAGTTGGTTAGACACCAGGGAGACGGAGCTGTGCCATAGTCCTACAGCGTAAGCGAAGCGAAGGTTCTAGAAGCCTCCACCGTTCTGCTCCCCGTAGCGAAGTCCAGGAACCCCCCAAGAAACTGCCTTGGTCGAGTCGTCAGCACAGAGGTTCCGTCAGCATCACACCGCCCCGCTCGGCGCCAGGAGTCGTCGACCTGGAGAACAAAGGATAGGGTAAGGAGCTCTACCATCTCACGACACGAAGGGAGGTACGTACGAGAGGGGTCGTCTAGTCCCAAGGAGAGGCAAGAGCGGATCCACCGCTGGAAGGGGAGGCAACTCCTGTGACCTCCCGAGCACCGTTCCGACCGAGGGAAGCCAACAGCCGGCAACTCCATGGGGGTGAAGAAGATCCGTGAACCGAGAGAAGAAGCGCAGGGTAGTCGAAGCGCCTGGCACGAAGTCCGGAAGCCGCTGCCAGCTCCGAGCTGCATCCGAGAGGGCACCAGGGGAGACAGAAGCCGACGCACTCGCAGACCCGTTTACCACCCGTGCGAAGTCAGAGTACTTCCACTAAGTCAATGGAACTCACGCGTAAGGCCACCAGCTAGTGAGTCGTCAGATCTGCAAGGAGTATTAGTGCACAACTGGGTCGAACCGAGTACTGTAACCGCAGGAGGAGGTAAACAAGTCCGAGCAAGGCGAAGGAACGACAGCATCCTCCCCGAGAACCACCGGAGGGGGTCGGATGTCCAGAAGAGGAGCGACTGCAGCCAGGCCGGAGCACGAAGAAGGGGAAGGGCTGAGTGCGGGGGAGAGGAAAGGGACGAACGGCAGCGGGGCGCGAAAGGGATCGACGAGCGAGGCAGGAGAGAATCCCTGGAGCGACGTGAAGAACGGCAACTCCTAAGCACGCCCGCAGCGGAGAGAAGCGGAGTGTAGACCTAGAGTGCCGGAAGGTTGACTCCAACGAGGGAAATTCGTAGATGGACGGGCATCCAAGGTGCAGAGTGGTCCCTCCTCGCGCGCAGGAGAGCAAGAGCGGAGATCCGATCCTGAGGGAAGTGGATTCCCAGTCGTGCCGCCTCTTCCTGCCCATACGACAGGGCAAGACTGATATCCCAGCCCAGACGATCTCCTCCTTGGCTGCGCTGGGTAATACGAACTGCATACATGGATCTCTCCCGACGGGTAGCGCAGAGACTGAAGATCCGCGCAGATGAAGTACGCGCCATGGCCACGAGCATCGCATACGACCGGAACTGCGCTGTCAAGGACATCGTGGCCGCTGTGGGCTGGTGAGCAGAATCTACCGTCGCTCGTTTCTACCGTCGGGAACTGGCGGGACAGCGTGACTCTGCGAACCGGGCACTGTATCGAGGTGGGTCTCCGCCTGACCGCAGGCTATGTCCAGGCGCGTACCCTCCTGTAACGCCCGCGTCGAGAACCCCTCTCCGCGCAGTAACTGAAGCGGTCCGCGTAGCCATCCCTCCACAAGATCGACAAGGACTCGGGCGGTAAGGAACGGAGACAGGCACCTCCGCCCTGCTGGCTGGCCACCAACAGTACCCTGCAACCACTAGCAGCCGGCCCGAGTTCGATCGAAGAGCAGATCCCGAACAAGTCGAGACGTGGTGTGCGTGTGAGATTGTCTCCGCGAGCCGGACTCTATGGCGAGGCGGGTTCGCAGCGGCCGAGGAGGATCCAAGGCCTTCCTAGGAGACGAGTGGGGATCGGTTGACCATGGACGGCACGAAGCACGTCTCTCCGAACCGAACTCTGTAGCGAGAAGGGTTCTCTGCCTGGCATAAGGCTTGGTCCAAGCGTGTTCCCTCCTGGGAATCAACGCCTCGAGCTCCCGACTCCGCACACTACCAAGCCGTGTCCGACGTGTCGATCCCCCGATGCTAGGGCCGTCGGAACTTGAGAGGCTGGAGAACCGGAACAGCTGGTACTTCCTCAGGACTGGAACAGTCACCGGTGTCAGGTGTTCGCGCCGGAAACCCCAAGTTGGTACCAGTGTGCTCTGTAGGGAGGCCGGTTGTCTGTCAGAAGGCTTTTTCCAAGCGCACTTCCTCCTGCACACTATACTGACGCGTCCGGCATGGTGATCTCACAGTCCACTCGTCGGAACTCGAGCAGTCGGAGTACCGGGAATATCCGCCGGTATCTCAGCAGGTCTGTAACCAGTCACAGGCGTCGGGCGCTCTCGCCGATAGAAGCTCCAAGGTGAGCCCAGCGCCGTCCAGGTCATGTGGCGCAGGCGTCACACCAAGGTTCGGAGGCACATGGTAGACAGACCTTGTATGAGTCCGACGGTCACTGTAACGTCCGCGCTGTGTGCAGGTCATCTAAGGCCCCTGCAACATACCAAAATCCGAAGGCACGCGGGCGTGGGCCTGAGGGACCCTGTCCTGGTAAGGTGAACTTCCGCAAGACAACGGCACAACCAGCGAGGAACCACCTGTCAGCAAGCGCGCGGACCTGCAATACATCCCCGCAAGGTAGAGAGTGCAGCCAGTAGGGTCCCGGTTAACCCCAGGTAAGCACCCCACCTGTGTGACCTACCTTCTGCGAAGAAGAGGAGTCGCGGCTAACGGCACTGTCTGTCCATCCTGCCAAGGCAACTCCCCCAACCACCAAGGTGTGTACCTGTCTTCCCAGCGTATACGTCCTACGCCGGGCACCTCCCGGCCCCTACAGGTGTGGAAGCCACCCTTGGTCTGGGAGGACCGCCAGGCTAAGTTGAGCCTACAACACATCCTGCACAACAAACTCAAGCATGTCATGACAAGTATAAGCCTGAAGCAAGCGGCAGGCCCAGAACCTTTGTCGGAGCGGAGCTGTACTATAGCGACGGCCTTCAGGTGCAGCTTTGATCATTGTCTTAAGTTGCCAGCAGGCAATTACCTTTCAACAGTAAAACGTTACTGTCGGCCATGTTAACTTGTATTCTTATGCATGTTGTTCATGTTAACTGGTAGTCACATGCCCAAGTAGGAATATAACCAAAGAGCAGAAACCAGTGCGTCCAGGAGACATAGGGCTGTCTGAGCCCTGTGGTTTTTTTTTTTTTTTTTTTCCTTTTCCCAGGGAGGTTCGGGCCGGGAGACAGTCACTGGCGCCTGCCATGAGATGCGTTGGCGACGGGCTCACCCGTACCAATCACCGTCCATCTGCAGCCTGTCATTGTAATATGTGGAATGAGCAAGTGAGGGTATGTGAGTAGCACCTGTGGTGGCAAGAGAAGTTATTGCAGCTTATGACCTTCCCCCATGACAGCAACAATAAGTCATCTAGGTGCCGTCAGTGTCCCCTCAACTGACGAATACTCTGCATCTCCCATGTATCTAATACGCCCCCGTATGTGGTAAACAGGTCTGCAGTATGCATAACAAAACAGGCATGACGGGACCGACTCAGTACCGAAGTAAGCGTCGGTTCTCGCCACATTCACCAACGTAATGCGTCAAGGGATGGCTGGAGCATACCACATTCCCCGAACCCAACCAGGGACAAGAGCATAGGTGAGGAAAAAGTGAGTAGGTAAGCGCCAGAAATAAGGTTAGACTTAGCTTCACCGATCTTGCACACCATTCCCCTTCCAGTAAAGGTTTTAACCGTGAGGAACACGGAGCTCTGCATCGTTAGACGCCATCTTGGAAAACGAAGCTGACCACCTGCGGATCTGCGCCGTTTAAGAATGACCGTTCCAGACTACAACGTCTCATTTCTTCCCTCACGCGTAAATGCCTTCCGTTAAAGCGCGGAACTTTCAACAACCACGCTGCTAACCACAGCGAAAAAGGGAGACTTGACCCTGTCAATAACAATACCACACCAACACGGAAGGAGAGGGGGAACGGGCGCGAGACCCGCCAAGCAAAAGTCAAGAATCTTGGCGCAAGCAACAACGCAAATGAAGACCGCGTTCGCGCCTTCTCAACCAGTGCCCAGCCCAGGAACCAGCCGAGGGCCAACCCAGTCACCTTACCTTTTCCCGGAGCGGGACCGGGGAAGGGGGGGGGGGGGGTGGGGAGAATCCAAACCAAGGCACGCGCGGCGAAGTCCCAGCGAAGTTCACAGCGTAGCCCAGGCACTTCAGGGAGCCAAGCGGGCAGCTGCCAACGAAGAAGGGATACCAGAGCCACCCGGTACAGGGGGGCCCGACGAAGAACAAGTCAAGAGAAGAACTAAGCCCGTCGAAGACCGGTGAACCGGTCGAAATCCCCAAAATCCGTAGGCTAGAGCAACACGTCTGAACAGCGTAAGCCTAAGTAGACTGACTGAGGAATCATGGGTACTCTGTTCCGGATGGGGAGTATCGGGAGACAACTCTTGGCCCCCTCGGGGTTCCCCGAGTGCCTCCCGGGTTGTGTGTTAACACAACGAGTACTTAGGCTAGAATTGAGTAAGTAGTAGACACTCCCATAAGGTCATGTCATCGGTAATGTTTTTGATGAAATAAATTCATTTGTTTTCTCAAAACACATTACCGATGGTATTACATTGTGGAATTCCGAAGAGGAGGTGGGTGCCGTTATAACGCCCCTACTGCCAACAGACCAACCCTCAGAGCCGCCCTTCCGGAGCAAACTCCCGATAATTTTAGTTAAGATACCTGCGGCGCCTAGGGCGCCGGGAGGGAGTGTTGCTCTGTAGTGATGTCTCCCACCAGCGAGAGGTTCTGCCGCTGGGTGGAGAGGTCCCTCAGGTAGAAGCGGGCGAAAGTGGTCTCCGCTCGCCATCTCACAGCCGCCCCAAAGTCCTTGACTGCACTGGTGCTGTCGAGGCGGGACTTGCGGCGAAGGTTCTGACCTCGTGCGCCTCGATGTTCAACACGTGGCTGCATCAGGTCGAGGTCCTGGAAGGCCGGGCGGATCACTCCCCGGAACCAGGAGGAGCAGGTCTGGGCCGAGATGTCACGTCTACCTGGGGACAAAGGGAAAAACAGGTGTGTGCGTCCTCTGCGCAAGCTTGGTCCGGCGCAGGCCCACACGTAAGGCTCTCACCAGTTCCTATTGTCTGGTCTACCGAGTGGAGTCTGCCACTCGTAAGGGCGGAAGTCATCAGCGGTATGACAGCCAAGGCGACCACTACTTGGCCCCGAAGGCTGGTAACGTTAGCAGTTGCACGGCGCCTTCTGTCCGTACCTGACAGCAACCCGTGTGTGACACCAGCGCGTACGTTCACTGACCCTGGAAGAGGTGGCTAGGCCACATGTAAGGTTCTCACCGGGGCCTTAAGTCTGTTCTCCCGGGTGGAGTCCGTACACGCGCAGGGCGAAACATCTGTCGCCGTCAGGGAGGCCGCCCCTTGTCCAGGAAGATGTTCAGGTAGCAGTAGCATGAAGCCGGTTGTCTGGCACTGCAAGCAATCTGGGTGTGTGGGCAGCGCGCGTAGTGTACTGACCCTGTAGGTTGAGTCAAGGACCGCCAGGAAGCACTTCTTCCTAGATAACTCCGTCAAGCGCGTCATGTGCCGGGTTCCCAGGACGGGGCTGAGACCACGTAAGCCCCCATGGTAGATCACTCTTGGCCCACGCGAAGCAGTGTTGGGCATCCAGACCGAAGAGAGCCTCCGAAATGCGAGGTCTTGCAGCCACCCGGGTCTGATGAGCGTAATCACCTGTAGGTGTCGGCGATCATGGTTAGATAGTCCCGAACAGTGAAAGGAGACCGTCCCTGGGCGTTGAATAGCCCGAGGAAGCATTCCGTCAGCTGGGGCTTCGCCAAGTCCGGAGGGAAGGAAGGCTGTCGTCAGTCCCGTCACCCAGCGCTCGTCGTCTTCCCTCGCAACTCGAACGGTTGAGGGTCTGCGGGTTGTCTCGGTAGCATCCATGGCCGCCCTAGGGAAGCCTCTGTGGTAGAGGGCTTGCTGCACAATCTCCAGGTGTGTCGGAAGAGTTCAGGGCCCGGCTGTTATGGCGGCTGTTCCAGTTGCTAGAGCCTCGTGCGAGTAGTGGAGAGCTGCAGAGGGGGGGCATGTGGTAATGAGCTGACCCCGACTGGGGAAGAGACAAGCACCCCAAGCCAGGAAAACGCCCACCTACCTCCGCAAACCTGCAACAAAGGGAATGTCAGACAACCACGCGTATAACGCAGCATTCAATCTCGATGGCGAGCAGTGAAGTTAAAAGATCTGGCCACAGCGACGCCTCCCCGCGCCGCCGGCCTCAAGCGCACTAGCATCTCCCATAATTACACCCTCCTTCTCCAAGCAGAAGAGGTGTCAGGTTGAACGGCGATCCCCTAGCATGTCATCAGTCCTAAGCGAACTGAAGAAGGTAATGATAGTCGCTGCTAGCCTGCCCTGCTCCCGTCCTACTGGGAGTCCCACTCGAACAGGACGACCACGCACTCCATCCTCGACGGGATCCATGCGAAGAAACACGTAGTACCTGTCCCGTAGCGTAGGCAGCCTAGTCGACGGCGAAGAGGGCAGAATCCCAGCCTACCGCCCGGCTTGCCAACTGGTTAGGACTTCAAACATCGAGTTGTCCCAAAGTCCTGGAGACGCACCGCTGCTCTCGCATCTGGCAAGATGTCGAGGCACTTGTGTCGAGTCGATAGAACGAAGATCGTGCACCATATCCACCGACAAGTGTACGAGAAGAGTCGACCATACTGCCGCGGAACTGAGCTCCAACCACCTCTCGGGAACTAATTTTTTTTTTTTTTTTTTTTTTCATGCTGTCGTCATGTCTAACTCCCGGTACTTGCGCCCCCGGCCGCAGGATCTCCAGTGCCGAGCGGGTAACTTCACAAGGAGCTATCGAGGGCAAGTCCATCCGCTCCAGTCAGGCGCCGCAGCATGCCGGAACTCCAAGTCGTCTCCACCCAGGCAAACGAACGCTTCCGCTAGGTCCCGAAGCTGTCATCTTAGAAGAATAAGACCGTAGTGCTTGGTCGCCGCTGACCACGGCCAGCCAATGCGAAGTGGAGGGTAGCACCCCGCCGGAAGAAGGATACGACGAGCCGAGAACTCGTCGCAGCAGGGGCTTAATCTGAACTGTGTGCGTTACCCCCGATGTAGACCGAAGTCGGCCCCTGCAGTGAGGTCGGTCGGACCAGTCCTCAACCCGCGCTGACCTCTATGAAGGTAGACTGCTACTTGGTAGTCATCAATCGCACGCCTGGAGAATGCTGCCACTGACGTTCCCGGGACTGCGTCGTCGGCGTCACAAAACGTCGCCTCCGTCCCTCGGATGTAAGCCACAAAATCCGGTGCAGCAGAAGAACTGCGCCTCCGCAGAAGAGTGGTCCCTGCCAAAACTGTCCGACGGTCTGCGATGACCGCGTGCCTGTCCTGCATCAATGTTCCTGGAAGACTGCTATATCCAGCGGTGTAAGCAGCGTGTATCGGCTGTGCCAGAGTCCTTGTTAGCCTCCTTGTCGGTCTGCCAGGGGGGCCAAGGAAGTTGTCCATCGCACGGTGCCCTGCGTGGCCGACTCTTCAACTCGGTCGGCCGCGAGAAAGTGTGCAGGACGGTATCTCGAATCATCAGATCACAGTCTGTAGCCGCAGCGAAGCGTTGACAGCGGAAGAGAAGTAGGATCACAAAGTTGAAGCCACCAGTGCCTCTCCCGGCGCCCTGAAGCGGAGACAGAAGCCGGCGACAAGAATCCGGCACCCGAACGGATGAGGAAGGGACTTGAAATGCTTGGACGCGATGAGGGGACCTGCTTCGTCTAAAGCCCGAGGAGGCTCCCTCCTCTATCTCCACGCAGAAGGCGGCGAATCCAAGACCTCTCGGAACCGCGAGCGTAGCGACGTGGAGTAGCTATCATCGCCCAGCCACGGCGAACGACGTCCTCTGGAATCAAGCGGAAAAGTCGTCTGTCCCGCACGCAGAAGAAGGGATGTCTAACTGCTCCGAAGTCCGGGGAACCCCGGGCGGCGGCGATCCAACGAAGGTGGACCCAGCACTTGGAAGGAACAGCGTAGCCTCAGAGGGCCGGTCCCACGAACTCGAACGGCGACGAAGATACTTCGGAGCGCCTGTCTTCCCGATGTGTAGAGACCCAACGGAACTGGGACATCGTCTCCTGTTCCTCTCGTACCCCTGGTCTCTGTGTAGTGAGCACATGCTTCCGAAGTCAGGCGAACTGAAAGATTGTGACCTATTGCCGGGAACGGAATCCCATCATGAAGTCGTCTCTCTGCACTGCATGTAGAGCGGGCTCTCGTCTGCACGGTCGGGGCGAGGCGTGGCCCAACATCACTGAGCCGGGATCTTGTGTGAAGTGCAGCGGTCCTGTAGCACTTGCGGTTGCCGCAAGCCGTAGAAAGTGCCGGTGTAACCACGACGGGAGATGGCGCCAACGCGTGTATAGCCCGGGCGAGGGCGCCCAAAATAATCATAATCATAATAATAAATTAATTAATTAATGCTTATTGAAAGAGTTTTATTTGATTGTAATTGCCCTTTCAGGGAGAAATCAAGGTATTTGCATTAAATTGAACTATGAGAGTCAGAATACCACTCTGTGTCTCATCTCCATTTTCTCAAAACTGAAGTAATCGGTTCAGTGGTTCCAGGGTTATAGCCCCTTTAAGGATAAGAGGTGTTGCGCCCCAGCGGTCTGGCGAAACCGCTGCGCAGCTGGGAATGCAACATTTTAACACCTGTGGCAAAAGGGTTAAAACGCCTAGCTTGAAAGAAAGGCACTAGGTGCCCTAAAACGACAACAAACGAACCCAATCTTGCACGCTACCGCGCAATATATGCTCTCACAACCCAGTCGTCACTGACCTGAGGCCGAGCTGTCGTCTCTAGGGCAGTAACCGCCGTCAGTGGGTCTGGGCGTGCCTCTCCGTTCGTCACAGTAAGGGGAACCGTAGGAGGGCCCTCCGCGTTAGTATGCGACTGTAGCTAACTGGCCCGTGACGTCATTGTCCCGGCGGGAGTGGACGAGTCTCGTGGCAAACCGTGCGACTCCCAGCACGTGGCCGCTTCTGCATGTCGCCTTGGCCCCACAGAACTGGTCCGCCGTAAGCAGTCTCTGCCTGTATCAGTGTAACCACTCGAGTCCGAAGGGTTACCCGCCTGAGAGCGGTAGCGGCGACCAGAAACCCAACGAGGCGACGGCCGTCGTCTCTCCGGGTTGCGTCTTGATTGTGGGCTGGGTCTACTGAACTAACACAGTGGAAGAGATCGGAATGTCTCCACTAACCTGTGATCTAGGCGAGGATCGAGCCCTGGCATCTGGTTCGTCTGTCCGTCGTGTTTCCACTCTGGGCTGTCGGAGGGTGGAAGAGTGGTCATCTCTCGAGGCCGTGTCCCGGTGAAACGAGTCTCGTGTGTTACCGCGTGACTACTTGTACGTGGTCGTTCCCGCCTGTCATGTCTGCGATCCGCCATGTGCGTCTGGACTGGTAGCGTCGTAGATTTGGTTGCCGACGCCAGTCCGGGGGAAGGATCATGTTGTCTGCCTCCTCCAGAGGCGTACAGACTGTAATCCCTTCCGCTGACAAGGGTTCAGGCTCCGGTCTCATGGTCGCCACGGTAAGGGTAACCTCAGTGGGGCCCTCCGCGATAGTATGCGACTTGCAAGCTTTCTTTGGTCGGGACGTCTTAGCCACTGGTACCGGCTTGGTTCCCGTCTCACAGTGGTACTCCGCACCGGGTCTGTCAGTCGTTCCCTGACAGGAGTCGGTCGCTCTCGGCGGTAAAAGCCCCACAGTTGCGACCATCTCTCGTCCAGCCATGGGGCGCACACCACACACGTATGGGTCGAATCGCAACCAGAACAGGGTAGGCAGACTGCATGCACGTCCGATGGCCACTGAAAGTCGCCACACAACGTGCAGGTACGCACCTGGTATCTGTAACAAGAGGGTACAATGAAGAAACGAGCGAGCGTGGCCTCCGAGGTCACGCAAAAATAAAACGCGCGCGATGACGAAACGAAGCTCATCGAATTCGAAAGAGTACAGCGCGTGCCTACGCTCGGCGCTCCTGCTCACCCTAGAGCGCCGGTCGAGGGCATTCACCGAGATATTACCTGTCCATGGCAGCAAAAGGTAGCAAACCCACGTCTCACCACCGAAGTGGACCCACTGTCAGCTGGTTGCAGAAACTCGTCGCCAGTCATGACCGGGCAGGCTCCGAAGTCTCGTCACCGCGACAGGTCGAGTGAGCTCGAAGTCCCAACAGCCAAACTCCGTCGGCAAAGTGAGTCCCCAAGTCGACGAAAGAGAACCGGCCCAGCAGAGCACAAGCAGTCCCAAAACGACTCAAGCTCCACAGTACACAAGTTCCAAGTTCCAAGCTCACAGTCAACCAAGGTCAGGACGACCGGTCCAAGTTCAAAAAACGCAGAGCACGAACAGACACAACCTTCCTAGTGCTAGCTAAGAACTAAACTGAGGGATGACGGGTATTCTCGTACCGGGTGGGAATAAGGGGAGGCTATTCAGGCATGACCTGGTCTATGGCGCCCCACTCCTGCCAACACTCCCTTATACGGACACAACCAAATTTTGGCTAAAATTAGGCTAGCTAAGGGCTTTTCCACAATGTAATANCATCGGTAATGTGTTTTGAGAAAACAAATAGTCCATGGGATACCCATGCCCCCACAAGACGGGGACAATCTGCATTTTAAGATGCTTACATATCATAGACACACAAGTGTTCTATTCTAATTCAGCTGTGGAGTTGAGCATGGATGAGAGATTCTACTGGCAGATGTAAATGTGGATGATCAATGCCAGCAAGAGACAAATTCTCATGGGCCCCTGCATCTGCAGGCACTCATGACAATCTATGACTCCTACTGATGGAACGGGCTGGCTGAAGGACTTTTACACGTATACATCTGAACCAAAAAGCTAAAATTTGGCTTATGGAATTGCAAAAAAGCTTCATCACGACTGAAGACTGTCACCCAATGGTAAATGACTGCAATGATTAAATGCGTTTACACTTCATTTTAGTCAACTACACTGTATCTGTCTTGGGAGAGGGGTATGTATGATAATGACTACAATGTATGAATTTCTGACCTGACTTTTGGCACAGGGGTAGACTGCAATATATAGGTTCTTTCAAAGCAGCTTTTAAATTGGCTGGCAATCAAAACTTCTAGAATAGATACATTTATTCACATGTCCTAGGATGTCTTTCTAGAATAGTTTCACACATTTCATGTACCGGTAATACCATTTTTCTGACCCAGCAGCATACTCAGCCCAAATAGCCCCCTCATCACTATCGACACTTAACCTGTACAGCGCCAGATGACGCAGACAATGTTTCTGCAGTCTTCGTTAATTCAAGAACCCCAAAACCTAGATGTCCCAGGAACATCGACTCAAAGTTGTGTCAGCAAGAGGCATAGATCCTCATGAGCCCCCGCAACTGCGGGGGCTCATGAGGATCTATATATCTTGCATTTGGGTGATGTTCACATTTTCTCGGCACTAAGCGAGTTAGGTACGGATATGCAAGCAAATGAAATTCCATTCACCATGGGACTCCTTGGGGCCAGCAAGATGCCTACATCCTCATAAGCCTAGTCTCACTGCCTGCAGGGGCCCATGAAGATGAATGCCTCTTGCACCTGGAACGGGGGCTGACTTCTGCACTGTACATTACCATACATACGCAGGAGTTATTCATGAATCAGGGGAGCTGGCTGGCTCGGCGGTAGAGCATTCGACCCTCGTCTGAAAAGTCCCGGGTTCAAATCCAGCTGGGGTAAAAAAAATTCTAGACCCTATTCTATGCCTCATCTCTGAAATCACCTATGTGGTGGACAAAAGATGTTAAGACCTAAACATTAAACGTTTATTCCTGAATCAGAATCAGGTCAAGGACACTAGGTTGTGCCCCTTGAACCTAAGGACATCCAGGGGGATACTACGTGTCCTCAAAACAGCTGTATATGTAAACAACGGATAAGTACATATATTTCACACAGGCTGGGATATAAATAACTCCTTGCAAGCAAGAGGCATAAAATCTCATGAGCCCCTGCAGTCACAGGGGCTCATGAGAATATATGCCTCTTGCAGATGGTGAGTGCTGATCAAATTTTAAAAGTTGGTGCACATTTTGACATACTTCCGAAACGGGGACAACCTCTACTAGCACTGTTTATTCTTGACATGTTTACGAGATACTGGCATGAATATTCTGATGTTCGATGTTCAAACATGCACCCTGACAGTGACAATGACCGCGGTATGAACAGAAAACATTAAATCCATAACTCACACATTCCAAAATTTTAGCATTTTCTGAGGACTATACATTAGACTTCAGGAGGCTGATCAAATATGACACTGTCGGTAGCTCAAGGGTGGTGCCCAAATAGCTTGTTGCATACAGGTGCTAATCTATTTGGCACTACCACTAAACTATCATGGTTGCTCTATTTTAGCAAGTTAGCGTAGTATGTTATGGGTCAACAAATAAACAAATTCAAAGGAAGTCAAATGAAACAAAAACAACAGTTTCAACAAAAACAGTAGGACTGTTAATCAATAAATGACTTGTTTAACCCTTTTAGCCCCAAGGTCACATTCCTCAAATTTTGAAGGTCTTGCCTAACGACTATGTACCAGTTGCAGGAGATGGATTGACCATAATTCAAGGGTAGTGCCAGATTAGCTTGGCGCCTGAAGGCGCCAAGCTAATCTGGCACTACCCTTGAATTATCATGGTCAATCCATATCCTGCTGTAGGGTGTCAGGGCTAAATGGGTTAAATTCTGCTAATATGACCAGCTAAATACCAGCATTATTTACAAGTACAATACACACACAGGCATAGGAATTTTTTTTTAATATTTCTTAAAAGCTGAGCACATGTTCTGGAAAGCAGGAGGAAAGGATTAAGGAAAAGTCGAGGAGAATGGGGTAAGCATGTTCTATAGATGGCAACACATTCACAGGGCTACATTCGCCATTGCTACAACTGTCCTATGTAATAAGTAATAAGATAGTAATAAGACATTTCATAACACCATGTCTGAAGAAAATGAACACAGACACCTGTCTGCTGACATCTTTATCATGCATCAAAGGAAAATTCCCACGCCTGACCAGATCAAATAACAATCAGATCAGTTCAAAAATAAACATAACCCTTTACTATTGATAATTCAAGGGCAGTGCCAAATTCGCTTAAGGCGCCAAGCGAATCCGGCACTACCCTTGAATTATCATGGTCAATCCACCATGTGCAAGATACATAGTAGTAAAATAACACTTCCAAAATCTGGGAAATGCATCCGTGGGGCTGAAAGGGTCAATTCAACGCCATAGAGCCCCAGTTGTCCCAAGAACATCTATCCAAAGTGGGGTCAAAAAGGGGCATCAATGATCATGAGCCCCCCGCACCTGCAGGGACTCACATGGATCTATGTCTCTTGCAGTTGATTGTATTGACTTTATCTCAGCAGTGAAGGGGTTGAATGCCTGATGACATCTACTTACCGAGGAAGACATGTCACACACAAAAAAAAAAAAAAAAACACCTGAGGAAACGTTCCACACTTGACAAGACCATTTTCTAGGCACAATGGCCACCACAGAGTCAATACAAATCCAGTGATATCCACCGACTAGGAAATATGTACACAATTAAGCCAGCAAGAGGCCTGTGTTCAGCTGCACAAGTGAGCTTTAATTCGCTAAGCAAGGTGAGCCTAGTGAAGCATCTTGCTTAGTGGCATGCACAGAATTAACCCATTCAGCCCCGACGCACTACACCAGGAGATGGATCAACTATAATTAAAAAATCATGCCACATTAACTTGGAGCCATCAGGCGCCATGCTAATCTGGCACTATTCTTGAATTATAACGGTTGATCTATCTTCTGCAACTAATACATAGTTGTTAGGTGACACCTCCAAAATATGGAAAATGTGGCCATGGGGTTAAATGGGTTGAAGCTCACTCAAGCAACTGAACCCAGGACTTCAAGATTCTGCGCCTCGGCCTGAAAACCACAGACATAAATGAGAGCCAGCAAAAGGCAAAGGGGTAGGCTGCAGGTAAGGTCTTACAGACAATAACTGAGATAACAGTCCCTCTGCACTGTGTATTCCACCAGCTGAGTTAACCCATTACATCCTGAGGCTGATTTTGTAAACTTTTCTTATTGTCCTATGAATCTCCATTACACATTAGGAGATAAATCAACTGTTTTAGTTCAAGGGTGATACCAGAATAGCTTGGCACCTTAGGCACCAAGCTATTCTGGCACCACCCTTGAACTATCAGTCAAATTTATTTCAAGCAATGTTTGTATCAGGATGAAAAGGGTTAAAGCAGCACCGGTCTGTTGCTCACAGTTACTGGCTATTCTAAGTTACCTGCATCTGTACGTACACCAATAATCATGAGGCCCTGATAACATAGTGGCTCGAAGGATATGTGCCTTTTGCAGATGGACTAGAAATAAATGTCAAATTCAGCCCCCAAGCTGAAATTCCCAGTTGTCCTCTGAAGACAATAGGACACTGATTGGTCATGGTAACACTAACAGTGTGTCTAAAAATGCCAAAACTGGCATATAATGTTTCAAACTTCCAGAATACTCTTTCACTGCCAAATATTTATAGAATCAGCAGTTGCCAGTGCCAAATATTTTTTAACTGTGTAAAGTGCTGCACAGTGGGCTCTTAAAAAATGCTTGCATCTAAGAAACTATTCTAGACGTGTACTTCAAATTGTGTGCATTGGGGACAGAACTTAATTTTATGAAAAAGTTCATATCTATAATTATAACTTTGACTGATTGTTATACAGACAACTTTTACAATACACACGGAATGCACGTGACATGCATATAGTCAGTTAAAAAAAGCGAAACACACTTTCCCAAATCTGTTTGAGGACTCTTGTTGGAATTGTCTGGTTCTGTCATCCAGACTTCATCAGCAGAATTATCAAGGGCCTTGTCATAATCATTTTCAGGCCCTTCCCTATCTTCATCGTTGAAAATAATGCCAAGAACCTCTTGTGCAGTGAAGCATATTTTCAATCTCACATACATACGCTTGATTCACTGTGAAGAGAAACCCCCACTGCTTCTGAGCTATACATTCGGTTGTACCATTCTAAAATGGGTCAGGGAGTGAAGGGTAGGATGCTGCGAGTTGCTGACATCAGTCAGTTATTCTAGTAGAAAACACTGTACTGTGGGAAATATGGTCCCTTTGACATGACCCCTCCGTGTCGACTAAAGTCAACCATGGCAGCCTACGTGTAGGTCAACAAAAAGTCAACAAGAGGGGTAAAAGAGTTCAGATCAAATCTTTGAAGTCCTATTATGCTTTCAGATTTAATAATCAGTGTACATGTACTCTGACAAATTTGGTTAGTTAGTTATTTGGGTTTAACGCCAAGCAGGCGACCAAGGCCGTCTCACGGCGGGATGGGTAAAAATCTGGTCAGCCAGACTAAAAGCAAGGTCTGAAGACAAGATGTAAATATAGCTTAAAAATGTCAGGCTAAAATGTCGCACAAGTCTTTAAAAGAAACGTATACAGACTCTCAAAAAGGGCAAATAAAAAATATTTACATAGTCTATGAATGCTCAGATCTTATTAAAAATATTGCATTCTCTCAAGTAATTGAAGATTTTGTCCGGGGGAACATCCCGTAACAAAACCTTCAAGGATCTGACAAATTTGGGACCTGCATGACAATCAGCTGGGAGGCTGAAGCGTAAGTTGGCCAAACATGCTTTCAGTTTGACCAGCGTCAAAACTGTGCATGTATACTTTCATGCGAGCTCCCTGGGGCCAGCTATCAGCTCTTGACAGCATTATCAATAGCATCACTTAGAAACGTAAGCATATCTATATCACCTATTTTCATTGGTTTAACTAATTACTCTTTCAAATCATTAAGTGGGAGTAATGCATGCTTTCAAAATATGCAAATGGAGTACTGGTATTTGGGCGTCAAAGAATACATGTAATCCAAGGATGGCACCAGAACCACTTAGGCGCCTATGTGGTTCTGGCGCCATCCTTGAATACATCTCTTGCTACACAAGGCCTGAATAAATTGATGTCATTACTCCTTATCCATGTAATTGAACACTAAGATATTGGCACGGCAAACAACCCAGAGCTTAGGGCCAGGACCCAGTGCCACAAGTGTTGGATCCCACATGTCCTTAGCAGTGCCAAGACCATGTTCCAGAATTGGACGTGCATCTTTACCATCATTTTCAAAACGAATAACGGCGTGGTTAGTGGGGTCAGCCACGATCAGACGTCCAAAGCTGTCATGGCAGATGCCCATGGGGGTGAAGTTCTTGTTTTTATCATCGCTTGTGTATGGGTTTCGAACCTGAAGTTTCTCTCGTAACTGTCCATCCAGAATACGCACTGAGCGGTCTTTGGCATCTGTGACACAAATGTCACCATTGATGTTCACAGTGACATACCTGCAACAGAAGGCAAACAAATGTCACCATTGATGTTCACTGTCACATATCTGAAACAGACGGCAAACAAATGTCACCTTGATGTTCACTGTCACATACCTGCCACTAGAATGCAAACAAATGCAGTTAATTAGCAAAATTGTGTTCAAATACAGTTAATATAAAAGCAATTAGCAAAAATTTGTTTATCACATTCACTTCAAAATTGTGTCACAGACGATAAACACTTCACGTACCAAAGAGCTAAGCAGCAAAGCAAATCAGCACTACTACTCAACCACTGTGGTTGGTGAAGTTCCAAATCATCTTGAAAGCAATTGTGTAAAATGCAGTAAACACCCCCCCCCCCCCCCCCCCCCCCCCCCATGGCAACAGCCACAAACAACTGGATTTACAGCTCTTGTTAACTCTCGCTACTTTTGGTATGGTCTGACTGGGCAGTCCATCTTAACCCTTTTTATTCGGAATACACCAGTGCGTGAAACAAGTTTGACTAAAATAGTTCAAGGGTAGTGCCAGAATAGCTTGGCACCTCTGGGCGCCAAACTATTCTGGCACCACCCTTGAACTAAAGCCATTGGTCTATATCCTTATCTGTAAGTATAATGTACAGTGGAGTCCGCTTAACACAAATTTCTGGGGACGTTTGTGTAAAATGAATTTTTCTCTAAAATGTATTTTTTCGAAAAATTCATTTTTCTTTAAAAGGTATTTTTTCGAAAAATACTTACCGATGACATGACTATAATGACATGACTATAAGGAGTGTCTACTCCTTGCTCAATTCTAGCCTAAGAACCGGTTGTGCCACACAACCCGGGAAGCACTCGGGGATCCCGTAGAGGGACCGAGAGTTGTCTCCCGCTCCTACCCATCAGGCCTGTTCACGTGTGAACTCCAGTCACGAAGTTAGGCTCACCCGCGGCAAGCGGGGCAGGTGGGAGGGTCCTTCGAGTCATGTCATCGGTAAGTATTTTTCGAAAAAATACCTTTTAAAGAAAAATGAATTTGTTTCTTCAAAAACATTACCGATGACATGACTATAAGGAGAATGCCGAACAGGAGGAGGGTGCCGCACGTCTAGAGTGTTTTCTAGGATCATGACCCCCTCCTCCCCTCGGACACTCTATAGTCCCCAAAAGGTGCATACCTACGGCGCCTGCGGCGCCGGGAGGGAGTGTTGTGCCGCCGTGATTCCTCCCAAGAGGGCGAGGTTGTCTCGCTGCCCGGCCAGATCCCGTAGGTAGAAGCGGGCGAAAGTGGATTCCGACCGCCAGCCCACTGCAGCCACGATGTCCTTGACAGCGCAGTTCCTGTCAAAGGCGACGCTTGTGGCCATAGCTCGTACTTCGTGCGCCCGAATTCGTAACCTCTTCGCTCCCTGTGGGGAGAGCTCGGCGTAGGCTGAGCGGATGACCCAGCGTAGCCATGAAGAGATTGTCTGGGCAGTAATGTCATTTCTGCCCGGTCGTAAGGGTAGGAACAGGCGTGAGCGTCCTCTCCTGACTGCTTTGGTGCGGCGCAAGTACACTCTCAGGGCTCGGACGGGATCTTGCTGCCTGGTCTCCTTGGGGAAGTGGATGTTCCGCAACGGTCTTAAGGTGATAACCTGTGGTGCCGTCAGCGGAGACCTTGTCTTGGCAATAAATGCAGGGTCCGTCACCAGCTGGACGGAACCATCCGCTCGAAACTGTAGGCAGGACGGGCGGGCTGACAGGGCGTGGAGCTCGCTGACTCGAGCCGCGGTGGCGAGCGCTAGCAGGAAGCATGTCTTCCGTGTCAGGTCTGCGAGGTTGGCTAGTGGTAGGGGTTCGAAGCGTGGCGAGTTAAGCCAGGTAAGCACCCAAGGCAAATCCCAGCGGGGCAGTAGCGAACGCGAGGCAGGTCGTTGTAGGCCAAGGTGCGACATAAGGTTCGCTAGGTCCTTGCAAGCGCCGGGATCCGCGCGGCCGAGATGCCGGTAGGTATCGGCGATCATCGAGAGGTATCCCCTGATGGTAATAGGGGCCAGTCCTTGGTCTCCGAAGAGCCAGAGGAAGAAGTCCGCAAGCTGGGGAATTGTCAAATCGGTGGGGGAGAGACCACGTCCACTGCACCAGGCACAGAGAACCCTCCACTTTCCCTCGTATACATGCCTAGTCGAGGGTTTGCGGGCTGTAGCGATCGCTTCCACTGCAGCACCCGAGAAGCCTCGAGCGGAGAGGGCTTGCCGCACAATCTCCAGGCGTGTAGCAGCAGGCGTTCCGGGCAAGGGTGGAACAGCGCCTGACGCGGCTGCTTGAGCATGGTGCGGGGGGTGAGGAGCAGTAGAGGAGGGTGCGTGGCGAGGCTGATCAGGTCGGTGGACCAGGAGCGGGTCCAAGCGAACGGGGCGACCAGGAGTAAGATCGCATTCGTCCCTCGAAGCTTCTGGAGGACTTTGGGGACAAGGACCGTCGGGGGGAATGCGTAGGCGATGAGCCCCTCCCAAGTGATGGACAAGGCGTCGACAGCCCAGGCCAGGGGATCCGGGACTGGAGACACGAAGAGGGGAAGTTGGTGATTCCACCTCGTGGCGAAAAGGTCCACCACGGGGGTCTCCCAGTGCGAGCAAATCAAACGGAAAATGTCCTGGCGAAGGGTCCATTCCGTGTGAATCATCTGTCCCCGCCGGGACAACGAGTCCGCCAACACATTCAGGCGTCCGGGAATGTGGCGTGCGCCGAGTGTAAGGTCGTGGTCCTCGCACCAGCGCATCAAGCGATAAAGAAGCATGCACAGCTCGGGTGAGTGGGTTCCTCCCTGTTTCTGTATGTACGCCACCACCGTCGAGTTGTCGGAAAGGACGAGGAGATGCTGGTGCCGCAGTTGGTCCTTCCAAACGATGATGGCCTGCCACACTGCTTGTAACTCCAGCCAGTTGCTGTGCTTGTCCGCAAACTCCGGGGGCCAGAGGCCGGACGTTGTGGAGAACTGTGGGAGCAGGTGGGCGCCCCAACCAGCCCGACTCGCGTCGACACAGAGGGAGAGGGTCGGGGGAGGGGAAGAGAGGGGAACTCCCTGGGCCAACCACGTCCTGTCGGACCATCTTAAGAGATGGGGGAGGACCAGCGGTGAGACGGGGACCAAGGTGGTCAGGTCGCCCGAGGAGGGACGCCAGAGGAGTAGGAGATGGAGCTGCAGCGGCCGGGAGTACAGGCGACCGAGGGGGATAAGGTCCGCCGCTGCGTTGATCAGGCCAAGGAGCTGTAGCCAGACCCTGGCGGGTGCTGTCGTCTGCTGCCCGACCCACGCGGCGAGGGAGGATAACTTGACAATCCGCGCTTCTGGTAAGAGCACCCTGTTGCTGTCCGTGACAAATTCCATGCCGAGATGGATGAAGTGGCGCGTCGGGGAGAGGTCGGACTTCCCCGTGTTGACCAGGAACCCCAACTGGTGCAGTAACCTCATCAGGGCGTCTCTGTCCGCGGCAAGGGCGGCTTCCACTTGATTCCTCAAGAGCAGGTCGTCGAGGTAATTCGACGTCGGGCTGGAAGACGACTGCCTTGCCTTGGCGACTACTGCGTCCATGATGCGGGTGAAAACCCAGGGGCTGAGGTTGAGGCCAAACGGCAGGGCGCAGAACTGGTAAACCACTCCCTCGAACGCGAAGCGCAGGTACTTCCTGGCGGTCGTGTGCATGGGAACATGCAGGTAGGCGTCGGCCAGGTCTAGACTGACCGCAAAGTCCATGGGTTGGACCGCCGCGCGGAGAGCTCTGGTTGTCTCCATCCGAAAGGAGGGGGCCGCGATGAAGGCGTTCAGCGCCGACAGGTCTATGACAGGGCGCCACCTGCCGCCGGGTTTGGGGACCACAAACAGTCGGCTGTAAAAGGCGGGCGAGTCCGGGCGCTGCACCACCTCCGTGGCTTGTTTCTCCAGGAGAGCCGCAACTTCTCCGCGTAGGGCGGCGGCCTTGAGGTCGTCGTATGGTACCTCCGTCCACAGCGGGGCGGAGCGCAAGGGCGGGGGAGATTGGAAAGAGATCCGCAAACCTCTGGTGACGACGTCCAAAACCCAGGGCTCTTCTCGAAACAGCAAGTGCCACTGCTTGCTGAATCTCGCTAGCCTCCCGCCGACCGGAGCCCCGAAGACAGTCGGCGGAGGCGGCACCGGGGATCCGTCAGGCGGCCCTCCCGCGCCCAGGGCGGCGGGAGGGCCGGGGCCAGGAGGGGGTAGGGGCGCTAGACGGACCAGGGCGGCCGAAAAGAGGGCGTCGGCGTCGTGCAGCTCGTGGAGGGGCAGCCGGGTCCGAGGGGACAGGTCTACGGGAGCGTAAGGAGCGGCCCAGGGCCGCACGAGCGGTGGGGAGACGAAGCTTGACGGACTTGCGAGGCCAACGGTCGGGGTTGGAGTCCTTCACCGCCTGCCATGTCTCACCAAACAGCAGCGATCCTCCCAGGGGGGCCCGACGAAGCTGCGTACACAGGTCGGACGGCATACCAGTGCAGGACTGTAAGACAGCGTCTCGTCGCAAAAGGTCGCAGTTGGACGCGGCGGCCATCGCGTTAACCGACGAGTGGTAAGCTGCTCGATTCCCAGCCTCAGCCATGACCAGTAGGTCTCCCAGGAGGGGAGAAAGGTCAGGCTGCCAAGCTTCCTCTAGACGCCGGATGAATGCCTGGGTCAGCAAATCCAGGAACCCCGAGCAGGCGAGCGTGTTCCGCACCAGGGTCGCCGTCCTATCCAAACCACGCGGGAAGGACCGCTTGAGTAGGGAACCACCTCCAGCTTGGAGCAGAGCGGCAGGGTCCACGGGGGGAAGCGGGCAGAGGAACGACTGTGAATGACCGGCGTACCAACTCTGCTGAAAGGCAATGTCGAGAGCGGGGGGCCATCTCCCTTCCGTGAAGAAGTCCGAGTTCCGCGTCTCTGACAGGAGGTGAGACGAGAAGGCGTCCCGCAGGTCCAAAAAACTAGGAGGCTGGGGAAGGGACTTGAATCTCTTGACGGTCCGATCCGCATCCACAAAGGCGGAGATCCTCCTCTTCACCGGAGGCGAAGCTGGGCAGACCTCAACCGGCAGGGCGGCGGCGATGAGTCTGGAAGCCTCGTCCAGTGCCAGCCGGGTGTCCATCCGGGCCGAAGCAGGTCCGGGAGCAGCGGAGACATAGGAAGCCGCGGACGAGGAGGCCGGCGAGCGGCTGCGACGTCCCAGCAGCCAGTCCGCGGGATCATCTGCCACCAAACTCAGCGTATCACCGTCCGCTTGTCTGGCCACCGGTGACCGAGGCGGGTGACGAGGGCTCCTAGAGCGGGAAACCGGTTGACGGCGAACGGAAGAGGACGACGACCCCCTCCGCAGGGGGAGCGGAGCGAGGAAGGCCGTGGCGAAGGTCTCCTGCGCGACGAAGGAGGGCTCCGGCGAGGTGAACGGCTGCGACGAGACGGAGCGGGACGGCGAGGCAGAGGCCAGGGGGAAGGGGGCGGCCGACGGGAAGAGGAACGGGACGAGCGGGAATCGGCACGGGAACGGGAACGACGAGAGTGAGAACCGCGTCCACCACGCGGGGAATCCTGACCTGTCGAACGGTGAGAGTCGGAGGTCCTCCTACGAACCCGAGAAGGCGAACGACCGCGACGAGTAGAGTCCCGGTGCGTGTGTACTTCTGTAGCATGGGGCTCCGGACGAGCGCGCGCGGGTCTCTGTGAAGGCGAACGATAGCGACGAGTAGAGTCCCGGTGCGTGCGTACTTCGGTAGCAGGCTCCGGACGAGTGCGCGTGGATCTCTGTGAAGGCGAACGAAAACGGCGAGCAGGGTCCCGGTGCGTGCGAAGTTCGTCCGCCGGAGGCTCCGGACGACAGTGCGTAGGTCTCTGTGAACCAGGCTCTAAGGAGAGGCGGGTTTCTAGCCGGCAGGGGGACCCCTGCGGCTTCCTCAGAGACACGTGGGGAACGAAGGTAGACGAAGGGCGCCAAGGGCGCTTCTGTAAACCAGGCTCTAGGGAGAGGCGGGTTCTTTGCTTCGTCAACGTATGCGTCCTGGCGTGCTTACTCGCTGTGGCGGACCTGCCGGACGAGTTCCCACCTTGAGCAGCCGTCCGTTGCCAAGTCAGTGGCGTCAGTCGCGTCGGATCGAGAAGGGCTTGTTCGTCCGGTGCCGGTGGCACGTCGGAGGGCGTCTCCGGGATCTTCACCGCACCCGACAGCTTAGGGGGCTCTCTAGTATAGAAGCTCCAGAGATCGGACCAGCGCTGCTCCGGCCAGGTAGCACAGACGTCACATGCGTGGTCAGAAGCACACCCAGCGCAGAGGAGGCAGACTGCATGGGTATCCGACGGCCACTGAAATCCTCCACATTGTGTGCAGGTCCCCAGCAGGCCACTGCAACACACAAACACAAAGGCACTCGGCGGGTGTCTTCAAGGGCCCACCCTAAGGATGGAGAGGGCCCGCCTGACCCACAAAACATACAGAACGTTGTATCGGGGCCGACCGTAGCGGGAGCGTAGTACCAGCCTGGTAACCGCTCCGCTTAGGCCACCCTGGCGAAAGCACACAATCAACAAAGCATGTAACGATTGCCCAAGTACAACCGGCATGGCCCCGCGACTCACTCACCGCCACTGGTCATGGCGCGACATCCCGCTCAAACCAGGGCGGTAAAATTCTTCAGCCAACCAGGCGAAGCGAAGCAGAGGGCCCACCGCTAGGACGACCCAACCGCCAGCGACGCGGAAGCAAGAAAGGTACGCTGCTCAAGCCTGTGCCCCGCCCGGGCAACGGGCCGAAGCCCTCTAACTACCTTACCTCTCTGGCGGCGCGGAACGAGTTGGAGAAGGTTCCATGGCAAGCACTGCACGAGCGGCGCCGTCAGGAAGCGAAGCCTTCACCAAAAGCGTAGTACCACCGAAGGGTAGAAGAACCAAGGGCCAGAGGCCAGTGAACAACGAAGCACGGTAGAGTAGGACCGGTCGAAAAACTCCAAGTGTAGAGGCTAGAGAAAAACACGTCTGAGCGCGTGAGCCTAAGAAGCGTGACTGGAGTTCACACGTGAACAGGCCTGATGGGTAGGAGCGGGAGACAACTCTCGGTCCCTCTACGGGATCCCCGAGTGCTTCCCGGGTTGTGTGGCACAACCGGTTCTTAGGCTAGAATTGAGCAAGGAGTAGACACTCCTTATAGTCATGTCATTATAGTCATGTCATCGGTAATGTTTTTGAAGAAACAAATACTTACCGATGACATTACTGTTAGGAATCGTGTCTTAGCTAGCATAACTTCAGCCAAAATTGTTGTGTACCTACATGGCAGGGGAGGCAACAAGAGGCGCTATAACCTAGCCAGTAACCCAAGTAGCCTCCCTTCCATCCCCATCCGGTCACGCGCCCACCGGATTCCCGCCAGTCTGTTTGCTTAGCTCACCAGGTGGGAGGGTCATTCGAGTAATGTCATCGGTAAGTATTTTTCGAAAAAATACATTTTAGAGAAAATATTTTTTGTTTCCTCAAAACACATTACCGATGACATTACTGTTAGGAAGAATAGCGAAGAAAAGGTGGGTGCCGCTTATAACGCCCCTACCCGTAAATACTGCCAACGAGACACGCCCTCCCTAGAGCAACCTCGCAATAATTTCAACTAAGAATTACCGATGGCACCTGGGGTGCCGGGAGGGAGTGTTGCACCGCTGCGATGTCTCCCACCAGCGATAGGTTCTCGAGCTGGCTGGAGAGGTCTCTCAGGTAGAATTGGGCGAAAGTCGACTCTGCTCGCCAGCCCACGGCCGCCACAAAGTCTTTGACAGCGCAGTTGCGGTCAAATGCGAGGCTTGCGGCCATGCCTCTGACCTCGTGCACCCTGATGTTCATTCGTTTGGCTGCATCAGGGGAGAGGTCCTGGTAGGCGGAGCGTATCACCCATCAGAGCCAGGAGGATCTCGTCTGGGCTGAGATGTCATTTCTACCTGGGGACAGAGGGAGGAATAGGCGGGTGCGTCCCTTTCGTGCGGCTTGGTCCAGCGCAGGTACACACGTAAGGCTCTCACTGGGTCCTGCTGCTTGGTATCTCGGGCAGAGCCTGAATCCCTCAAAAGTCAAAAGGTGACCATCTGTGGGGCGGCCAATTGAGACCGGGTCTTGGCTAGGAAGGCTGGGTCAGGCAGCAGTTGTACAGAGCCATCCGTCCGGAACTGCAAGCATGAGGGACGTGCTGATAGAGCGTGCAGCTCGCTGACCCTGGAAGCAGTGGCGAAGGCCAGTAGGAAGCAGCACCCAGGGTAGGTCCCATCACAGCACCAGCGAGCGAAGGGCAAGTCATCGTAGACCGAAATAGGCCAAAGATCGGCGAGGTTTTTGCAGTCACCCGGGTCGGGTCGGCCCAAATGCTGTACGTGTCAGCGATCATGGCCAGGTAGCCCCAAATGGTGATTGGCGCCAAAAGCTGGTTGGTGAAGAGCCAGAGAAAGAACTCCGCCAGCTGGGGAACCATCAGATCCGTGGGGGAGAGGCGCTTGTCATCACACTAGTCGCACAGGACTCACCACTTTCCCTCATAAACTCGTCTGGTCGAGGGTCTGCGGGCTATAGCGATAGCTTCCACTGCTGCACTTGAGATGCCTCTAGCGACGAGGGCTTGCCGCACAACCTCCAGGCGTGGAAGAGGAGTCGCTCAGGGCACCGATGGTACAGTGCCTGCCACTGTTGCTTGAGCATCGTGTGTGGGGTGGGGAGCTGCAGAGGAGGGCCTGTGGCGAGGTTCAGGAGATCGGTGGTCCACGACTTGGTCCAGCAGCATGAAGCCACCAGGAACAGGACTGCGTTGCAACCTCTGAGCTTGAGCAGGACCTTGGGGATGAGTACCGTAGGCGTACACGACGAGGCCGTCCCATGGGATGGAGAGAGCGTCGCCTGTCCAGGCAAGTGGGTCTGGAAATGGGGAGAAGAAGAGGGGAAGCTGGCAATTCCACCTCGCCGTGAAGAGGTCGATCATTGGGGTTACCCATTTTGCGCCGATCATCCGAAAGATGTCCGGACGGAGCACCCACTCGGTGTGGAGAAGCTGGCCACGTCATGAGAGGGAGTCGGCTAGGACATTCGGATGTCCTGAGATGTGTCTCAGTGATGGGTGACACTTGCCCCTCTCTCGAGCAAATGTAAACAATACTGCAAGCGTGGGCCCTGACTACGTACACGGTCCAACATGATGCAAAACGCCTTCTGCCTGTAAGAGGCACACATCTTCATCAGTCCCCACGGCTGCATTAACTCTAGTCTAAGTCTCTTGTTGGTCTCATTGACACTGATTTTGATCCTCGGAGTCGGTCTGAGTGTGCGGCAGCGGACTGGGTCTAGATGTCTGTAGCCAGGTTTTTTTTTCACGCAGTTCAGCAGCAAAGGAAATGGCTTAACTGTTGTCAGTGCTGCCGGTTCGTAATTTTTGCACAGATATGCGTATTTTTACATGATGTTCAAAATGTTGTAATGTAATATGTTGCAATTGATGTACCAGTAGTCTCTCGTGCTCGCACATATAACCGTCGTTCTTATTTCATGGTTACACAATCAGTAACTCAATCTTGCTTTGTTCGCGTCTTGTAGTTGAAGTCCACATCATGTAATTAGTTGTACACTGATAGTCCATAAGCTAGCAGGATAATAATAATAATAATAATACTGTTATTATATAGGTGCTTTTTCTCAATTTTGGGGAAATCGACTCAAAGCGCCGCGCCTGAAACCCTCACACACTCACGAAACAGACATGGATTTTACGCCATTTAAGACAAACACAGTACAAGACAAACGAAGGGCCAGTCAGCTACTGAAGTTACAGAGATTTTTGATCGCTTGTATTTGAAATGTGTAAAGTGGCCTGAGACCGGTACCAAAGTGTGGGGGGTAGGGGGGATCTACCGTGCACCCCCCCCCCCCCACCCCAGTACTCAATAAGATGGGTTTCAACGTGTACCTTAGTATGTCATCCTGAGATGTTTACGCCATGTTCCCCCGAAAATCCTTAGGAACACACCAGAGATATAGCCGATGGCGCAAGGGTACCCCCATTCACGCTCTTTGCGGATGCTAAAATGAGGTTGAGAAACATTTTCCTCTAAATAAATATGAGTTCATTCAAAAAGCCCAAATCAGACACTATTATGTTAAGGCACACCTTCTGCATCCTCTGCAAAAAAAAGAATGAAAAAATATTGAATCTCTGGCTCACAGCGAAGGTATGTGTGCACCCAGTAAACGTCCATTTCCGCAAAAAAAGACAAAAATAATGTATCAGATGCCTTCAGACATTTTTTATAGCACTGGCAGTCCATTTTCAGGCTTACATCATTTAAACAGGATGTCACAATTATTATAAACTTGACTAGGTGAACTGATTCTATGATCACTGTGAGTGCCACAGTGGTTGATTTTGTATCCCTACCCCGAAGTTGTAAAAATAAACAAAATTAGAAAAAATTACTAAATTTATTCCATTTCATTTTGACCTCTCCTTACCTATTAAGTTTCAATAATGTGAGCGTAAAGTGCAAGAAAATAAGGAAAGTCGGCATCCTTTACAGTAAATTCATGGTGAATGATAGCTTTTTCCCATTTTAAATTGCTGAATTGGGGAACATACGTTGTTTCTGATGCCCTCAAAAATTCTTTATACAACTGATAGGTCTTTCTTAGGTTTTATTGGTTAGGATAGAGTACCACAGTTACTCCCAACCTGATTTTATGATGCTGTGATGCATTTAGGGGCCACAGTGGCTAAATCTGCTGCCCTACCCCCATTTTACCAGTACACAAAAGAACGCAAAATGACCATAACAATTGCTTCTGTCATATTCCTCTGTTTAAATATTTTTGTTGCCAGTTTTCATAACAAATTATGCATATTGAACATAACAATTTGTGATCATTTCATTAATTTCAATGTGACCCATCAATTTAATTGTAACTATTTTTAAGTGGCTGGTCTTTTAGGTGATATTTTACCTAGCGTAAGGCGGGTCTAGTAAGGTATCCCCTTTTCTTTTCCTTTAATTTTATCTAGAAATGTGTAAATATGAATATATGCATAATAAAGTTTCATGGTTCCTAACAGCCTAAACAATGTTATCAAAATACTTAGTTTCCACATGTCCACCATGAGATCATCACTTCCACCTCCATTTTTTGCCTTCTTTTTCTGCAACGTTCAATTACTTAATGGCCATCTTTAAATCTTATATTGTTCTGGCTGCCAATGAGTGAGCTGTCAAGAGGTCAGCAGCAGGAAAATGTTTCTCAACCTCATTTTAGCATCCACGAAGAGCATGAATGGGGTACCCTTGCGCCATCGGTTATATCTCTGGTGTGTTCCTAAGGATTTTCAGGGAACATGGCTTAAACATCTCAGGACATACTAAGGTACACTTTGAAACCCATCTTATCGAGTACTTGATGGGGGGGGGGGGGGGGGGGGGGTGCACGGTAAATTCTGCTAGCTTATGGACTATGACAACCACAATCTGTTTCTTGCTTTGTTGTTTTCTAGGAGAGGGCGGAGGGTTGGGGTGTCTATCTATGACAATTTGACAAAAATGTGTTGTGGTTGGTGTCCTGGATAATAAAGCTTGAATCAGTACTGCCAGAAAACTGGCTCTTGTTGCTGAGAACCATTGTGCTCTTCACTGTAGCACAGTAATTCAGTGCTTGCAGTTGCACACATGTTTCCTGAAAAAAAGCATACTAAAAATATATGTAATGGAAGTCATTGAAACGCAAACCTGATTACATTAGATTGCAAAATAGCAAAAACTAAATAAAAATCCGAAATTGCCAAATATACTTGCGTTTGGTATTTTATACACCAAGTATAACACCTACAGTTGGCTGAGTGATGAATGTAACCAGTGCAAGAGTGAGTTTCTAAAGTCTGCAAGAGGCATAGAGTCATAGACGTTCGAAAGTCCTCGCCACCTAAGGGTTGTTATGAGAATCTATGCATATTGCTCGAGATTTTATCTGATAGTGTTACTCAAACTGAGGAAGTAGATGCGGACTAAGTAACGATTATAATCCACATCTGCAAGAGGCACAGATCCTCATGAGTCGCCTCTGCCCGTGGGTTCATGAAAATCTACGCCTCTGACTGGTTCCATTCATGCTCATGTTTCTCAAATTGAGTCTAACTGAAAACAGCCATGACTGTAACCAAATGGCAGGCCAGCACCGCGAAAACGTAAAACAGAGAGAGAGTCTGTGGGCCAAGTTACCAAGAATGAAGATGTGTTGACAAGTTTTACATCGAAAATGCCGAAAAATATATATTTTTTTTTTTTGACTTATGGATTTTCAAAATGACCTATTGATTTTATGTTCCTCCGGTCATATGACTTATTGACTGCAAAACTCAACCTAATCACTGGTGGAGAAGCAGGTGCAGCTGAAGCGGGCGGTAGTAGAGATGGCCGAGGGGAAGTAGGTCCGCTGCTGCACTCATCAGGCCCAGAAGCTGAAGCCACCCTCTGGCGGGGATCGCCTCCTCTTGAGACACCTGGCGCGATAGGTTCACCAACTTCTGAATCCGTTGCTCCGGAACTCTCACCTCGTTGAGATCGGTACGAAATTCCATCCCTAAGTGAACGAAGCAGCGAGACGGCGCGAGGTCAGACTTTTTCAAGGAAGCCGAGCCTGTCGAGGAGATCTAGTAGCGCATCCCGGTCCTTATCCAAGAGGCCTCTGACTGGTTCCGCAAGAGAAGGTTGTCCAGGTAGTTCGACGTGGGGCTCGAAGACGTCCATCTGGCCCTGGCGACGACTGTGTCCATGATGCGGGTGAACACCCAGGGGCTGAGGTTGAGGCCGAAGGGAAGCGTGCGAAACAGGTACACCACACCGCCGAAGGCGAAGCGCAGGTAACATCTGGAGGCGGGGTGCATGGGTACATGCATATACCCATCCGACAGATCTAGGTTGACACCAAAGTCCATGGGCTGCACTGCGGCTCGAAGAGCTCAGGCGGTCTCCATGCGAAAGGACGGGGCGGTGATGAACTTGTTCAGCGCGGAGAGGTCGATGACGGGGCGCCACTTGCCGCCAGGCTTGGGGACCACAAAGAGACGGCTGTAGAAGGCTGGGGAGTCGTGTCGCACCACCACCTCCGTGGCGGCCTTCTGAAGCAAGGCGGCGACCTCGTCACACAGAGCGTCGGCTCTGAGCTGGTCCGTCAGCACTGAGGTCCACAGGGGAGAGTGGCGCAGGGGGGGGGGAGGCGACTGAAAGGAGATCCGCAGTCCCTCAGAGTCGGTGTTGAGGATCCATGGGTCGTCTGGCAGCAGAGAATGCCACACGTCGTTGCGGAGAGCAACTTACTTACTTATGCCTGTCACCCCTACCCGGGTATAGGCCGTCGACGAGAGACCTCCAGCAACTCCTGTCCTGTGCTTCTCCTTCGATTCTACTCCAGGTGGTTCCCAGTCTCTTGATGTCTGCTTGGAGGTCTCGACGCCAGGAGTTTCTCGGCCTACCTCTTTTCTTCTTTCTCTGGGGGTTCCATGACAATGCCTGCCTAGTGATACTGGAAGCTGGCTTTCTCAGGCTGTGACCGATCCATCCCCATCTTCTTCGCCCAATTTCATTCTCTGCTGTTATCTGCTCTGTTCTGTCCCAGAGTCTGACGTTGCTGATCTTCTCTGGCCAGTGGATTTTCAAAATTCTTCTAAGGCAACTGTTCATGAAGGTCTGTACTCTGTTGACTGTGGTTTTTGTCAATCTCCAAGTCTCTGCTCCATATAGGAGAACTGCTTTTACATTGGAGTTGAAAATCCGGACTTTGGTGTGTTGTGACAGCTCTCTGGAACTCCACACTTTTTTTAACTGGAGAAAGGCTGCTCTGGCTTTACCGATTCGTGTTCTGACATCTGCATCAGTGCCGCCTTTTTTGTCTACGATGCTCCTGAGATAGGTGAAGGACTCCACCTCCTCCAACGGGGTGCCAGCAAGCAAGATTGGTTCTTCCCTGGTTGTGTTCAGCCTCATTGTCTTTGTTTTCTGTTTGTGAATGGTGAGGCCCACTTGGGACGAGATGTCAGCAAGCCTTGTGGTCTTGTCCTGCATTTGTTGATGAGTGTGGGACAGTAATGCCAAGTCGTCTGCAAAATCAAGGTCGTCAAGCTGTGTCCACAGTGTCCACTGTATTCCACTTCGTCTGTGCTCTGTGGTCATCTTCATGACCCAGTCTATGGCCAGTAGGAAGAGGAACGGAGACAGCAGACACCCCTGCCTGACACCAGTTCTGACCTGGAGCTCCCTGGTGAACTGCCCTTCGTGGATCACGCGACATGTCATGCCATCGTAGCTGCTCTTGATCAGGCGGACGAGCTTTGTGGGTACACCGTAGTGTCGTAGGAGTTTCCACAGAGTCTCTCGGTCCACACTGTCAAATGCTTTCTCATAATCCACAAAGTTGACGTACAGCGGGAAGCTCCACTCCAGAGACTGTTCCACGATGATGCGGAGAGTGGCGATCTGGTCTGTACATGATCGGTTCTTCCTGAATCCTGCTTGCTGGTCTCTCAGCTGGGGGTCAACGGAGCTCTTCATTCTCTCTAGGATGATCCTGTTGAAGACCTTTCCTGGTACTGACAGCAAGGTGATTCCTCTGTAGTTGGAACACTTGCTGAGGTCGCCTTTCTTGGGAAGCTTGATTAGGTACCCCTCCTTCCAGTCAGCCGGCATCACCTCCTCTTCCCAGATCTTTCCAAACAGTGGGTACAGCATCTCCACTGTTGTCTCTAGGTCTGCTTTCAGAGACTCCGCTGGGATGCCATCTGGCCCTGCTGCTTTGCCATTCTTCAAAAATGCCACTGCTCTTCTGATCTCTTCCCGGCTGGGTCTGTCACAGCTGATGGGTAGGTCGGTCTCTGCCGGCTGGATGTCGGGGGGGGGTCGGGTGGGCTAGGTCTGTTCAGTAACTCTTCAAAATACTCGGCCCATCTGTCGAGTTGGTCTGCTCTGTCTGCAATAGGCTTGCCTTCTTTGTCTTTTACTGGTCTTTCTGTATGGCCATACTTACCCGACAATCTCCTGGTAATGTCGTAGAGCTGTTTCATGTTGCCGCTGCCTGCTGCCTTTACTGCCTCTGCTGCCAGGCTGTCTGTGTAGGCCCTCTTGTCTGCCCTGATACTCCTCTTCACCTCGCGGTTGGCTTCCGAGTATTCCTCCTGTGCCCTTACTTTGGCTGCTCTCGTGCGACTGTTGTTGACCGCTGCTTTCTTCTGCTTCCTCGCTTTTATCTTCTTCAAGGTCTGTGCCGACAGCCAGTCCTTGTGGTGGTGTTTCCTGAACCCTACAGTGTCTTTGCAGGTTGAGTTCAGCGCCTCTCTAACTGCCTTCCACTGCTGCTCTGTGGTGACCGCCTCCTCTTCATTTACTAGCTCCTGTAGCGCTTGAAACCGGTTGGACAGCACCAGTTTGAACTCTTCTCTAACTCCAGTTTCTCTCAGGAGGCCTACATTATAGCGCTGTCTTCTTGTTGTCTCTGTGCGGCTTTTCTTTAGCTTGAGCTTCATTCTTAAGGTAAGCAGATGGTGGTCTGAGGCGACATCTGCTCCCCTCCTCACTCGAACATCTTGAAGGGATCTTCTAAATTTCTTGCTAATGCAGATATGGTCTATTTGGTTCTCTGTTGTATGGTCAGGTGAGACCCAAGTTGCTTTGTGTATTCTTCTGTGTGGGAAGATGCTGCCTCCAATGACAAGTCGGTTTAGAGCACAAAAGTCTACAAACCTCTCCCCGTTCTCACTCATCTCTGAGCCTAGTCCCTGTCTCCCCATCACCTCTTCGTATCCGGTGTTGTCCTCCCCTATTTTGGCATTAAAATCGCCCATGACGATGGTGATGTCTCGCTCCGCACATTTGTCCACGGCACTCTGGAGTCGGTCGGAGAACTCTTGTTTCTCTTCCTCGTCACTGTCATTGGTGGGCGCATAACACTGGATGACGTTCAGCTTGAGCTTTTTCTTGGTTCTAAAGGCTGCTGTGATAATTCTTGGCTCAAGAGGTTCCCAGCCCATCAGCGCTCTCTGTGCCACTGGTGACAGCATGAATGCTACTCCTTCTGTATGGGGGGCATTCTCCTCTTCATGACCTGAATACAGAATCATCTCCCCACTTAACAGCTTTTTTTGGCCAGACTGCGTCCATCTGGCTTCACTGATACCTAGCAGGGAAAGGTTGTACTTTTGCATTTCCGCTGCTATCTGGGCGGCCTTGCCGCTCTGGTACATGGTCTTGACGTTCCATGTGCCCATGGTTGTGTCCCTGGATAGAGAGAGGTGGCTCGGTCCTGTGGCTTCCGAAGACTTCCGGCTTTCACCACAGGACGTCATAAGTCTTCTGGTAGAAGAACCTTCCTCCTCCAGGAAAGGAATTACTGTTAGTCTTTTCGTCGGCGTTTTTGTAGCTATTTCCTTTTTTGCAGGGTGGGGAAGCTACCCCCACGCCCAACCCCCTTACTAGGAGGACCAGGGGTTTTCTGTCGGGGTCACCTTCCCTTAGACCATGTTGGTTCACGGCACCTTATTTCATTCGGTGCACCCCTCTCACGAGGGACCCCCTATCCACCACCCAGGGGACGCGCCTCAACGCCATATGGTCCCAGCGCAAGGTGCGGAGAGCAAGCCTCCCGCCAACAGGAGACCCGGAAACGGTCGGCGGGGGCCGAGGAGGAATAAAGTCAGTGAGGGAGGAATGAAGTCAGTGGGCCCAGGCCGCCTAGGGCGGGCCTGGGCCAGGCGGGGGCGGAGTCGGGTCGGGGGTGAGAGCGGCCAAAGGCCGGGGCTCGGGGGGGGGGGGGGGGGGGGGGGGGGGCAGACGGCCTCGAGAGGTAAAGGGGCGAGCGGCGGGTCTAGAGGACCGCAGGGCGTGACCCACAGCCTTTGCAGGCTGCCTGAAAGTGGATGGGGGTGGTGCGACTGGGAAAGAGATCCTTGTTGGCGTCCTCACCTCCTGCCAAGTAGGGCTGAAAAGGAGCTCTCCGCCGAGCGGTGCCTGTCGTAGCTGCTTCTTTAACTCGATTGGCAGGTTGCAGGTGCTTAGTACGGCATCCTGACGCAACAGGTCACAATTCGCAGCAGCTGTTGACGGCGGTGTGGTATGCCGTGCGGTTGCCAGCGACTGCGAGAGCCAGAATGTCCACCAACATCAGAGAGATCGAAGGGTGCCAAGCCTCCTCGATGCGTCGAACAATAGCCTGCGTTACCAGGTCCAAGAACCCCGCCGAGGCGAGGGCATTACGAACGAGGCTGACCATCTTGTCCAGGCCGGAGACGACAACACTCAGACGAGAGGTACCTGCTAACGACAGTGCAGGAGAATCCACCGCCGGAAGAGGGCAGGAGAAGGCTTGCGAGTGACCAGCGTTACCAATGCTGACGGAAGGCAATATGTAAGTCCGTGCCAAATAGCGTCGGAGAAGAATCCTGCATTGCCGAAGGAGCCTTGCCGCAGATGATCGGAAAACACGTTGCGCAGGCCCCAGAATCCAGGAGGCTGGCGAAGCGACTTAAACCTCTTGGTCAGGAGATCGGCATCCACGAAGGGGGACGCTTTCCTCTTGAGCGGAGGGGAAGGTTGGCAGTCCTCCCAGGGAAGACAAAAAGAGATGAGGCCTGCCGCCTCGTCCAAGGACCGGAGCGTCTCCATCCTATGACTCAGAGTAGTCTGCTGCTACACAGGGTCATCCAGAGAGCGCGAGCCCCTGGAAGCTTCGGAGTCGTCATCACGCAGCAACGCCGAGACAGAATCTTCCGGGGCCAAGCTAAGGGCGTCCTCATTCGCTGACCTCGCAGGAGAGCGGCGGGGAAGCCGCTCCTCTCATCGTCTGTGAGCAGAAGTCTTGCTAGTGGCGTCCTGTTGAGGGGCCTTGTCACCTGTGAGCGGTGCCGTGAGTCGTGCGCCGAGGCGGAGTCCCTAGAAGATGTCTGCCACGAAACCACACTGTAATGCGAAGACCGGCGGTCACGCGGAGAGCGGCTGCATCGGGGAGCGCACAGTACCCTGGAGTAGGAGAACTGCCGGGAGTGGTGTCGAGTCGTGGAAAACGAACGACTATGCCGACGAGGCGCGGCACGCCGCGGTGAACAAGGGAAGGGTCCAGGCTTCGAGTGAGGCGGCGAGGAACGACGGAAGCAGCGTCAACATTGGAAGAAGGCCTAGGGAGTCGACGAGCATCCAAGTCCCGGGCAGAAGTCCGCAGGCATGGAGGCCTGTCCCTTGAGCGTGAACGTGGTCGGAGCACGGGTGTCCCCCCAAACGTCTTACCCGCTGCATTCTGTCTGATCGGGAGGTTCATTTGTATGAGCGATGTCGCTGTGGGCCCGTCTCGTCTCTATCTAACGAGCGGGGACACGACGATCCAGCAAATGCGTCCAGACGAGGGCACTTGTCTTTGTCACTGACCTCCGGGCAGGATGCTGTATGCCTGTGCAGGACTTATCCCAAGCGCTTGGCCGTGTGGCGAGTTGTACAATCACATTGTTGGCCAAGCTCGGTGTTCACTTTATCAGTGAGCTGGCGAACAAAGCGGCTGATGTCCTAGGCTCAGCAAGGACTAGAGCCGCCCCTGCAGTCCGAGTCTCCACATCCGAGAGGGTCCGAGCTGTCACATCCACGGAGGTGGTCGGGGCGGTGGCAGGAGCCTTTTCTCGGACTGGTGTCAGCCTTTCATGTCGATAGAACCCCCAGAGCTGAGACCACTGCTCTTCCAGTCAGGGGGCGCAGACCACGCATCGGTGAGTGGAGGCACAGCCGGAACAGGGCAGGCATATGGCATGCACGTCACTCAGCCATAGGAAGTCCCCACATCGCGTGCAGGTGCAGACTTGCAAACTGCAAAACCTGATCAACAGTGAGAGGCGAGCGAGCGTGGCTCCCCGAGGAAACGCAACTAGCGTATGTGCGCGAAGGCTAAATCGAATATAATGCCAATCCAGGGCCAGTGCCGACGGCCGGCGCTCCTCCCTTTTCCCCTGAGCGCCGGTCGTGGGCAATAACCGAGGTTTTACCTTGCCATGGTGGAGAAGTTGGCGAAGCAGGCTGTAGGGACCAATCGTGTTGCCGAGGCGAAGCTCCGAACCACCCATCGGTAGAGTCTGCCAGTAACCAAGTCCCACAAGCACCACAAGTCCAGTTACACAGGGAAACTCCGCCGCAGGTAAATCCGAATAAGAAAATCCAGAACCACAGTAATCCTAGGAAGCACAGTGGAAAAATCCAAGCTAGCACAGTGAACACCGTAATCCCAAGCTAGCACAGTGAACACCGTAATCCCAGGCTAGCACAGAGCACACGGTAACAAGTCCAAGGTCAAAGACGACCGGTCACACCGTACACAGCGCAGTAGAGTAGGTACACAACTGTTCACAGCTAGCTAAGAAACAGACTGGCGGGAATCCGGTGGGCGGGTGACCAGATGGGGATAGAAGGGAGGCTACTCGGGTTACTGGCTAGGTTATAGCACCCCTTCTTGCCTCCCCTGCCATGTAGGTACACAACAATTTTGGCTGAAATTATGCTAGCTAAGACACTATTCCTAACAGTAATGTCATCGGTAATGTGTTTTGAGGAAACAAACAAATTTTGTATTAACCAACTTGACTAAAACTTGTTCACAGTCTGAAACAAGAGAGTGTGTGGGAGATGTGTATCTGAGTGTGCCCTGCCCTGGAGATTAAACGTGCACAGTACCATACTTTACTTGCTTACTCTCATCTCAATAGGACAACAGACTACATGCACACAGCCCGTGGATTTAATGTACAATTCATCAGGAAAACAACAATCCATCTGATAAAACAGCTCCGTAACCACATGCAGTGTAGGAGCTAGTGTGCTATTTTTAGCCGTGTACCAATGTGTACAGGCAATACGGCTATGAACGCTTCACGTTGATCAGTGTTACGATCCTTGGAACTGCTGTTTTCACCATCTGTAGCACCTTGCGTCTATTGCTTACAAATCAGATCTGTATGTGTTTTATTATGCTCGTATTGAGGAATGAAAAATCAAGCGCTGAAAATAACTGACGTGGATGAATGAATACATGTACAAAATCGGCAGAATACAGAAACACTATCAGTTACTATCAGCTGAGATGACAGTTCCCCCATCGCACTCACCCCCACTGCACAGCACATGGTCAGTCTCTGTCTTTGGTTGAATAAGGAATGGGAAAGGAAGAATTTCATCTAGACTAACTTGCTATGCTTGCCACCAACCGATCATTTTCAGAAACAGGGCTCTATGTAAAAAAACGTGCAGCCCTCTCGTCCATCCTCTCTCCCTCACCCACCACTCTACCCCCACTCCCCCTTGCTAGGCAGTGTGTGTACGCAACCTGCGGCCGATGTGTGTTCATCAGCATCCTCTGTCACTTGTGTACCGATGCACGTGTTGAGCATTAGTGCTTGAAAACAATAGATCTATAGCCTCGGCCATTGGCGATGCAGATCGGACCAAGGTGTGAAAGCTAACATAACATTCAGGCGTATTAGCTATTGCGTAACGGAGTTCGCGGGTACTTCTGTAAACAAAGCTTCCCATCGCAGCGTGTGAAGTGTTATACGGAGGACGGAATCGTCTCAGTCCTTGGGATGGTTGTTTGTGTAAAACAGGTGAAAATACTATAAAATGTTCTGTTGGGGAAACAAAATCTTTGTGTTAAGCAGGAATTTCATGTTAACCATGAAATTTTAATAGAGAACAAGAGGGCTCTCAGCCGGGAATTCAAAAACGTTTCGTGTTAATAAGAAATTCGTGTAAAGCGTGTTCGTGTTAACTGGACTCCACTGTAGCTTGCGTATGGCAGTGTAAAAGTTTGAAGCTTTTAGCCTCAGTATGATATGGGTTAAATGGTTCAAAGAGCCTGCTGACCGAAAAAGGGTTAAACAGCTGCTTACCTAGGAAAGTACCTGCCACCTGTTGTGCGACCTGTTACCGCAGACGGCATCCGTCTCAGCACATCCCCCTTGAGCGTCATCAGCAACACATCGCTCTGTCTATAACGCACGTCCCCTGATCCACCTGCTGGATCATCAGCCATGCAGATGACCAGGTGGTTTTCCCTTGTCACAGCAATGCCACGGGGAGGTAGTGGTGTCTGAGCAAAAGGCTTCAGCTCTCTGCCAGCCCCCCGCTTTTCAAGCTCCTCCATACTCCAATCCAAAGCTTGGTCCCAAAACAGCACCTGACCATAAAACCATCTGATATGATTTGACAGTTGTAAAGTGAGAAAGACAGCTAAATGAAATGGCACCTGATGTGAGGGCAATACCAATCAGTAACTTTCTATTAGTTTCACAAACTTCACGAGCATTTTTTGACAGAAAGGCTTCACACAAAATCTAGGAGCAATTAACTTTATTTTGGAACAGATGAATACCTGCCTAGTCTGATGACTTCACAGGCACTTCAGACACTATTGTTGAACCATTTCCAAATGCAAGAGCTGACTGCATTCAAATAAAATTGACTGATTTTGGCACCACCCTTGAACAGAAATGGCTGGCCTTTCTCCTACTCTGTAATGCAACATTCATAGGACAATAAGCAACTTTCAAAAAGTAAGCCTCAGGATGTAATGGGTTAATATCCCCACCTCCTTTTTTGTCTGTGAACTGCATGCTCCTTTTGACTGATAATGAGTCGCAACAACACCATTTCCTGGTACATCCACGAGACAGTACTGCCCTTCCTCTTCAAGGATCACACTGAAGTATGGTTTACCTCCCCGCAGATTGTCGTAGCCGACTACCACACTCTTGCAGGCCTCAGTCTGACAGGCCACCAAAGCCAACGTATCTGTCAGGGGCAGGATGCTGTAAAACATCAGCAGTTCCTCTTCTGCCTGCAATGAAGAAAAACAATGTACCAATGTTAAACTAAACACATTTTTTTTTTATAAATGTGATTGCTCCTGCTGTATATAAAATACATACTCTACCTACTTTTATCTCCTAATTATACACATAAATATTCTCTCATTCTCTCTCTCTCTTTCTCAAACACACACTTGTTCATTATAATGAACAACACTGCAAAAAAACAGACATGACACAAAAAAGCTGCAGTGAACACCTATCACTTTCTTACCTTCAATGTGAAGGAAAGCTCCATAACTTTGCCCTCCACACCGATTTTCTCCAGAATGCTAAGGTCAGGTGTCATACAATTAGTTGCTGGCAGAACCAGCCGCTTCTCTTTTATCTCCTGCGGGAGAACAGCATCCATAACCTTCGCATTCTTCTTCTCCGACACTCCTCCCATTGACTCGTGGATGAAGTCAAGGCCCTTCCATATTCGTACAACCTCCACATCAGTTGTTCCTTGTTTGGACGCTAGCTCTGCCAGACGCAGTGTAGCTTGCAGAAACTGTTTCTCAGCATTCATTTCTGAAAGTTGGCGGGAAAGCTCAGCTACCTTCTGGCCTGTTTGTTCAATGATACTGTACGCTGCATTAAATGCATGTTCTACTTCTGTCTGCACTTTCCCCTTGCGTGCGATCATTTCTCTCTGGATGTCAGTCATGTGATCTTGAAAATCAACCTGAGCACCCTCTGCAGAATGGACTGCATCTTTGAAAATACTCTCACGTTCGTCTAGGGCAACCTTCAGTGTCTTGAGCTTGTACAGCTTGTCTGCTCTGGCATCCTCAATGTTGACAGTCTTGTGGTCCCTGTGAACAATGGAACTGCAGTTGATGCAGACCGGCTCCTCACATTCTTCACAGTATGCGATCAGCTTGCTGTTGCCGGTGTCAACGTGGGAAGGAATTGGACAATGGTCTACTTTGCGTACATCTTCCTGCAAAAGATCTGTAACTGCCTTCAGGTGCTCGCACTCGGCTGTGTTCCTGCAGACTGGGCACTGGTAATTGTCAGCACCTTCAGCATCCAGCTCATCCCTGGGTGGAAACAACATCTCTCTCCTGCCTGTGGCAACCGTCATTGTCGCTGGGCTCTGGAACAGGCGAAGACAGTGGTGGCTATTGAAGCTCTCGTTGCCATCATGGTTACTCCTGCATTCCTCACAGAAGTTCCTCCCACACTGCAAGCAGAAGACAGCAGCAGCTACTGGTGAGGTATGCACAGAATCACTACACTTGACGCCACCAGACTCAGCATAGACACTCACATAGCCCTGGAAGGCATGGAGGTAAGTGTCTGAGTCCAACCATGCATCCACTTCATTTGGGCACGATGAGGTTTTGTCACAAGTTGGACATTTGATGGTTCCATTGCAAGTACTGATATCTCCTAGTATTTCCTTTAGGCATTCTGCACAAAAAATGTGGAAGCATGTCTCCAGCTGCTTGGGCCTCTTGATGTCTTGCAGGCACTGGGGACAGATCAGGCGAAACTGGCTAGTGAGTGTAGGGACGTCAGGGGACAGTACTTGTGGAGGTGTGTTGCCACGTGAGCCCCTATCTGACACCTGTCGAATCACCTGGTGCTGGTAAAGAGAAGTGCCACCACTCTGTGCAGGGTCTTCCATCCTAGTACAAATGTACTTAGTCAGTCAGCCTGGAAACACAAGGCGAAGTCAAACCATGAAATAATGCACTTCAAGCAACAAGCAAACATGAGCATGCACATACATGAGACACAAAGGAAACATGAACAATCACAAGTTTACATGACATATTCACAGAACACTGTATGATAACAATTATTATGAAGCAAAATCAATAAAGGAGCAAATGATCACTAATGAAACAAAATCAGTACTAAAAGTTTACCATTAAGTTAATACTTATGATAATCTTCTGTCAAATCCCTTTCCAATGGCAAAACAATCTCCTGAAAATATGACTTGGATGAATCACCCCAAAATGTCACAGTGGATCAGCAAATATATACCACTACTATTTTTATATAATATATACACTGGTATTGCCTTATATATAGTATTGCCAAGTAAGTGCACGAATACACATCATACTCCAACAAATGTCAGTACCAGACTGCCTAATTATTAACCCATTCAGCCCTGACGCACTACAGCAGGAGATGGATCAACCATAATTCAAGGGTAGTGCCAGATTAGCTTGGCGCCTGTTGGCGCCAAGCTAATCTGGCACTACCCTTGAATTATCATGGTCGATCCATCTCCTGCAACAGGTGCATAGTCGTTAGATCACGCCTCCAAAATTTTGGAAATATGTGTGTTGCGCTAAATGAGTTAACGAGTCTAAACGGATCTGATAATTTGTGAGCCTGTTCAGATTTTAACAAAAAATGTGAACACATGTAATGGCAACTACCTTCTCACACAGGAAATACTGGAAATTACCATTCCCACACAATATTATGGACATCCTCATTCTTTCGATCAAGTGCAGATAGCAGGTCAATGTCATTCCTAGTAGTTCATACACTAACTCAATCCATCTATACCAAAGCCAGGCAAACATTCTCATGAGCCTGCGGAGCTTCATCCTATCCCCATCTGCAAGATATATATATCTTTCATGCGCCGCTGTTGCCACAGTGGCTCATGAGAATCTATGCCTCTTGCTGGAAGGAATTTGTTTCCGCTGTGTGTCAAACTGAGGGTGTCCTCTGGCGTCATGTGTAAGCCTCTATTTCAGTGTAACGTTCTAACAGGAAGTCCTGACTAGACTACAGCTCTAAATAATTCTCTTAGTACAGTTACACCAATAAGCAGCTGGCTCATATAAATTTAACCCCCATCTACATGCTGCCACCAGCTCCGACGCGATAGGAGGCAGCCATTAGCAAAAGTGCTATGCAGAACATGTGAATGAAAGTGGATTCAGCCTGGCATCTCAAAAATGATGTTTATCAGTTGATAATTTATTGAGATGTGAATTAAACTCTTTGCCTACAAAGTATTTTTTTCTGTATTATGTACTCTGTCACTAAGTAATTCTTTTAATCCACATTATACCGAGGATAAAAGCTTCAAATTTGTACACTGCCTAATATATATATATATATATATATATATATATATATATATATATATATATATATATATATATATATATATATATATATATATATATATATATATATATATATATATATATACACAGTATAGTACTTACAGATCGCTTTAGTTCAAGGGTGGTGCCAAAATATAGCTTGGTGCCTAGAGGCACCAAGCTATTCTGGCACAACCCTTGATTCCGAATGGTAAGGGTTAAGGGTTCATTTCTGGATACAGTGTGCATGCCAAGTAATGGCCTTAAGTCACACATTCTGCACTCAAAATAACCCAGCACACGGACTGCCAGCAAACTTTAGCCGGACAGATCTTGCTGCCCAGAGTGTGCTAAGGGAAGCTGTCTTACGACTGGAGCCGTCAGCCCTAAGCAAAGAGCTATAGCTGATCAGTATGTGATACATCTGAGCTATCATCATAATGTGGAATATCATTTAACCAATTACATCCTGAGGCTGATTTTCTATTTTAAATTTGCTTCATGTCCTATGAAGGCTAAATTACTGATCAGACGATAGATCAAGCATTTTAGTTCAAGGATGATGCCAGAATAGCTTGGCGCCTCAGGTGCCAAGCTATTCTGGCAGCACCCTTGAACTATCATAGTAAAATGTACTTCAAGCTCAAGCAATGGGTGTATCAGGCTGAAAGGGTAAACACAGTGATTACTACATAAAATTATTCTGATGATGATGGATTAATCTATTGGACCCTTTGGAACACTACTTTTTATATTTTTTTAAAGAAAATACATCCAGTGGCACAAAGGCAACTGCAAATTAATGTAAGATTCTTGGACGGAAAGATACATTTTTAAGCTTCAAACTGTTTTGGTATTTTAAATGGTGTTGGAAACAGATTCATTTTCATACGCTCAAGAATAGATCTAGAATTATAACCCTCTTGTGCATGCAGCCACTAGTACTGTCAACAAGAGGGTTAAGTTACCTACTCTAGGTACTAAAGGGTTAACAGCTATAGCTCACAATATCTCCTGTACTTAATGTGCTTAGTATGTCTTACAATAAATGAATAATGCTGGAACTATTCATTTTGACTGGTGTAAAATGAACTACGGAAGACCAAGACATACTGAAGAGATGGACAGAGTACTGCTCAGATTTGTACAACCACCGAGCTACAGGGGACCCAGGCATACTTGTCAACCCACCCGTGACCAACAATGGCAACTATCCCATCCTCCGAGAAGAAGTAGAGGCTGCAGTGAAGTCGCTGAAAAAAGGGAAGGCAGCAGGAGCAGACAACATCCCTGCAGAGCTAGTCCAAGAAGGGGGAGAAGACATGATAAGCACCTTACTAACAATCTGCAATAAGATCTGGCAGTCAGGGGATTGGCCCACACCATGGACCCAATCACTTATAATAACTCTCCCCCAAAAAGGCAACTTACATGAATGCCAGAATTATCGCACTATCAGTCTTATGTGCCACCCAAGCAAAGTCATGTTAAATCCTACTGAACAGGCTGAAGCCACAGGCAGAGGAAATCATAGCTGAGGAACAGGCAGGCTTCAGACTAGGGCGCAGCACAACTCAGCAGATCTTCAACCTGAGAGTTCTATGTGAGAGGTACCTCCACCATCAGCAAGACCTCTATCATGTCTTTGTGGATTTTAAGAAAGCGATTGACAGGGTGTGGCATGCAGCCCTTTATACAACATCAATGCCAACCTGATCAAAGTCATAGCAAACCTTTACAACAAGGCCACTAGCGCAGTCTGCTTAAACGGCAAAATAGGAAACTGGTTTAGGACTACTGTCGGAGTCAGACAAGGCTGCTTGCTCTCACCTACTCTTTTCAACATCTTCCTGAAAGAATCATGACAGACGCTCTGAAAGATCATGAAGGATCTGTCAGTATTGGAGGCAGAACAATCATGAACTTGCGCTTTGCAGATGACATTGATGGCCTTGCAGGAACAGAGAAGGAGCTAGCTCAGCTGGTAGAAAAGCTGGACAGTACAGCCATTGCGTATGGGATGGAAATCAGTGCAGAGAAGACCAAACCGATGACCAATAACACCAGTGGCATTGGCACTGACATCATGATTGGAAGCCAAAAACTGGAAACTGTTAATAAATTCAAATACTTAGGAGCCATTGTGACAAATGAGGGATCAAAACCAGAAATGCTGTCCAGGATTGCGCAGACAACAACAGCACTGACAAGATTAAAGACCATATGGAAGGACAGAAACATCACTCTGCTCCAAGATCAGACTGATGCGCTCCTTAGTCATCTCAGTGTTTTTGTATGCCTGCGAGTCATGGACCCTCACAGCAGACCTTGAAAGGATACAAGCCACTGAATTGAGATGTTTTTGAAGGCTGCTTGGCATTTCATACAGAGATCACATCACGAACATGGAAGTGGGAAGCAGAATCAGGCAAGACATCGGGCCCTATGAAGACCTATTAGCCATTGTGAAGAAAAGGCAAACTGAAGTGGTATGGGCATGTCACGCGTTCAGCAGGGCTTGTCAAAACAATCCTGCAAGGCACTGTGCAAGGAGGACGAAGGAGAGGAAGACAGAGGAAAAGATGGGAGGACAATATCTCAGAGTGGACAGAACTGAAGCTGGGCGATACGCTAAGAATGGCAGAGAACAGAGAGGAATGGAGGGAGCTGGTTACCAAGTCATCAGTGGTGCCCCAACGGTCGGCAAGACTACGGGATATAGACAGATAGATAGATGAGAAAATGAACTAATTGTCTTTTCCTTTGTAAGGAGGAGAGTTCCTTCGGTTGCACTCAAAAGGCAGTGGAAAACATCTGGTACATGTGTTCATGCCTACCCCTGGATTGTGGAAAATGGGTAGAAAATTCTTTGTTGAGGCAAGACAACATTGATAACTAGTTCAGTAGTCAAGTATCAGCGAATCTTTCAGCAATCAAAGACGCTGCCATGGAGCAGAATTGCTTTAAGTGAACAAACTAATAATACCACTGTAGAGCAATGTAGACAATTACAAATTTTAAAAGTACTTACAAACACATTATTAGAGCATGCACACACACAGAACTGATCTTTCATCATGTCTTCATAATGACGCCTTAATAACTGACCACAAATGCCATGGCATTACTAATGTATTATTTTCCCGCCTATTACCTCTCCGCCAAGTCATACAGCATGCTTCGTTCGTCGAACAGACTGCAAACTAACCACAGATGTACACATGTACACCGACAAACAAAGCATCTTTACTTAGAGTCTATCGGATCAGTGTGATTACTATCCGCAATAATGGCGCAAAAACACATTTACTGTTCAACGGATAAATAATTTCTAACACACACACATATATATATATGCATTGTTTGTATTTATAAGCACAGGAGACTTACGATTTCGTCTAAAAAATAAATGCGTCCAAAACAGCGTGCAAAATCCACAGCAATTGCCAAGTTGCGGATGATGATGTCACAATTCGCGATTATGGAGAGATAACTCTATTTGTCTAAATAGACAAAAGCGAAAGTAGGACAAATGCTACGTCGCTTATATCGCCGTTTGCTATTAATATATTTTGTATTCATCCATTTTACATACAACTCAATACATACATTTTCTCGGAACACACAAGTCAAGATAAATTTGTGCAATAACGTAATTTGTTATGCTAGAAATGCAAACCTGGCACTGTACCAGTCACTTTGTCATGTATAGTAGTAGTAGTACTAGTAGTGTGAGGACAAAATAGGCCGTGAGGCCTTTGCAAATGTCCTTTCTTTCTTTAGTTACTTTATGGGTCTGCTATTCATGCAATTTTCCTATAAATCATTCATCATAGGAATAGAAATATCTTAAAATTTTGGTAATTCGTCCAGCTGGTTTTTAAAAGAATTTATGTTAGGTGCTTTTTTTAATGAAACTGGTAACTCATTCCAAACAGTGGCAACTCTGTTAAAAAAACAAAACTTTCGCAGGTTAGTGTTGCAGTGCCTCACAAAGATTTTACCTTCAGAGTTTCGGGTTCTGTCACAAACTGGTGCTGCAAAAAAGTCATTCCAATTTAGGTCGTCGATGCCATTACTTGAATTAAGTATCCACGTATTCTACGTCCACGTAAGGAGTGTAGTCCAAAGTATTTGAGTCTGTCTAAGTAAGTCATATTTCTACATTCTTTAACCAGCTTTGTTGCTCGTCTCTGTACCCTTTCGAGTGCATCTGATTGTCTCTTTAAACCTGGGTACCATACAGTGTTTGCGTATTCTAAATGTGGTCTGACTAGTGATTTATACAGTTTACTAAAAATATCCTTGTCCAAATAATTAAAGGCTTTCTTAATTACTCCAACCATTTTGTTGGATTTATTTATACAGTTCTGAATATGGGGGTCAAAAGATAGAGCTTTATCAAAAACAACACCTAAGTCTCTTTCCTCCTCACAAGATACCACCTTTCTGATGTCGCTGTTAACTTTTCATCAAGTAATCATGTTCAGGATTGTTCCTTCCAGCATGCAAGACCTTGCATTTCTCTACATTAAAATGCAAGTCCCATGTGTCTGACCACTCTTGTAACTGATCCAAATCATTATGCAACACGTCTTTATTACTCGATTCATTATGGATTTTAGTATCGTCTGCGAATATTTTGCACATGCTATTGACACAGTCTGGCAAGTCATTTATAAATATCGTAAATAATATAGGTCCTAGGATGCTTCCTTGAGGTATACCGCTCAGCACCTTTATTTTATCTGATTTTGCATTTCCAACTTTTACCACTTGTTCTCCATCATGTAGAAAACTTCTTATCCAATTGGAAATGTTTCCACATACACCATAGGCCAATATCTTCTGAAGAAGCCTTTCATGGGGAACAGTGTCAAATGCTTTTCTAAAGTCTAAGCATATGATGTCAACCGTTTTTTTTTTTTTTTTTGTCAATCAAGGAAGTTATATCATCCATAACCTGTAGTAATGATCGTTTCTTTCTAAAACCATGTTGGCATTCAGTGTACATATTATTCAGAGTAAAATGATTAACGATCTTGTCTCGGACTATAGACTCCAAACTTTACATACTATACACGTTAAACTTACTGGTCTGTAGTTTCCTGCATCTGACCTAGGAACCTTTTTTTTTTTTAAATAGCACTTACCTCTGCGGTACGCCAGTCTTGCGGTACAGTACCCGACTTAAGGGAAAGTGTAAATAGTGAGCAAAGTGGTTCTGCCAACTCATAACACAACTCTTGTAAAACTCTGGGGGGGGGGGGATGCAGTCTGGACCTTGAGCTTTAGAATGATTTAATTCTTTTAATTTTTTCTTGATAATATCAGGAGTTATTACGATATCTGTTACAGTGCACCCATTCGATTTTGAGCCTCTACCAAGCAATGGAACATTGCTCAAATTTTCTTCCACAAATACACTTTAGAAAAATGTATTCAAGGTTGCTGCCTTTTCATGATCTGCTACAGCAAGTGTGCCATCTTCTTTTTTAAGTGCATTTATTCCAGAATTATATTTAGTTTGTTCCTGTACATACTTCCAAAATATTTTGGGGTTCTTAGTTACTTACTTACGCCTGTCACCCCTACCCGGGTATAGGCCGTCGACGAGAGACCTCCAGCAACTCCTGTCCTGTGCTTCTCCTTCGATTCTACTCCAGGTGGTTCCCAGTCTCTTGATGTCTGCTTGGAGGTCTCGACGCCAGGAGTTTCTCGGCCTACCTCTTTTCCTCTTTCCCTGGGGGTTCCATGACAATGCCTGCCTAGTGATACTGGAAGCTGGCTTTCTCAGACTGTGACCGATCCATCCCCATCTTATTCGCCCAATTTCATTCTCTGCTGTTATCTGCTCTGTTCTCTCCCAGAGTCTGACGCTGCTGATCTTCTCTGGCCAGTGGATTTTCAAAATTCTTCTAAGGCAACTGTTCATGAAGGTCTGTACTCTGTTGACTGTGGTTTTTGTCAATCTCCAAGTCTCTGCTCCATATAGGAGAACTGCTTTTACATTGGAGTTGAAGATCCGGACTTTGGTGTGTTGTGACAGCTCTCTGGAACTCCACACTTTTTTCAGCTGGAGAAAGGCTGCTCTGGCTTTACCGATTCGTGCTCTGACATCTGCATCAGTGCCGCCTTTTTTGTCTATGATGCTCCCGAGATAGGTGAAGGACTCCACCTCCTCCAACGGGGTGCCAGCAAGCAAGACTGGTTCCTCCCTGGTTGCGTTTAGCCTCATTGTCTTTGTTTTCTGTTTGTGAATGGTGAGGCCCACTTGGGACGAGATGTCAGCAAGCCTCGTGGTCTTGTCCTGCATTTGTTGATGAGTGTGGGACAGTAATGCCAAGTCGTCTGCAAAATCGAGGTCGTCAAGCTGTGTCCACAGTGTCCACTGTATTCCACTTCGTCTGTGCTCTGTGGTCATCTTCATGACCCAGTCTATGGCCAGTAGGAAGAGGAACGGAGACAGCAGACACCCCTGCCTGACACCCGAGTTCTGACCTGGAGCTCCCTGGTGAACTGCCCTTCGTGAATCACGCGACATGTCATACCATCGTAGCTGCTCTTGATCAGGCGGACGAGCTTTGTGGGTACACCGTAGTGTCGTAGGAGTTTCCACAGAGTCTCTCGGTCCACACTGTCAAATGCTTTCTCATAATCCACAAAGTTGACGTACAGCGGGGAGCTCCACTCCAGAGACTGTTCCACGATGATGCGGAGAGTGGCGATCTGGTCTGTACATGATCGGTTCTTCCTGAATCCTGCTTGCTGGTCTCTCAGCTGGGGGTCAACGGAGCTCTTCATTCTCTCCAGGATGATCCTGTTGAAGACCTTTCCTGGTACTGACAGCAAGGTGATTCCTCTGTAGTTGGAACACTTGCTGAGGTCACCTTTCTTGGGAAGCTTGATTAGGTACCCCTCCTTCCAGTCAGCCGGCATCACCTCCTCTTCCCAGATCTTTCCAAACAGTGGGTACAGCATCTCCACTGTTGTCTCTGGGTCTGCTTTCAGAGACTCCGCTGGGATACCATCTGGGCCTGCTGCTTTGCCGTTCTTCAAAAATGCCACTGCTCTTCTGATCTCTTCCCGGCTGGGTCTGTCACAGCTGATGGGTAGATCGGTCTCTGCCGGCTGGATGTCTGGGGGGTCGGGTGGGCTAGGTCTGTTCAGTAACGAGTCTTCTTTGGGGTTCATTTTACATTTATTTGCAATATTTCTTTCATGTAATTTTTTTTTATTACGTTTTATTAATTTATTACAATCGTTTCTTAAGGTAATATATCTTTGGTAATCCCTACCTTCTTTAGTTTGAAGATATCTTTTATATAACTTATGCTTCTTTTTAATCATTTTTAAAGCTTCATCCAAGATGGTGTGGTTCTTTTATGTGATTTACTCATAACTTTTGGGATGTGCAGCTCCATACCTTTCAAAATCGAAGACTTAATTAATGCCCAGAGTTTTTCCACTCTGCGATTTTCAGGTTCACTAGTCATTGTAAAGTCTATAATTATTTGCGATATGTGCTCTCAGACTATCATAGTCTCCCTTTCCAAGGTTAAAGGGATATTTATTACTCTGCGTCACCTTTACCTTAGGTACATACAGCTGGAAGAGTAAAACATCGTGGTCACTCTTGCCAATGGGATCCAAGTGTTGAATATCTGAAGTTAGCAACTCGTCATTTACTAATTAGGTCATCTAATGTTGACCTCTGTCCTTGCCTATGTCTTGTTGGATTTTTCACCATCTGAATCAGGAAGGCATCCCTTATCAATTTGATTATTTTTCTCACCTGTCCAGGAGCCATCCCATCCTGCATACGGGAAATTAAAATCTCCGAAAATGCAAATTTTGGCATATGTTTTATCTCCTTGGATCGTAAAAGTTGTAATAGTAAATCTGTGTTTTCAGTTGTCGAACTAGGGCTTCTATACACACAACCAAAAAGAATTTTTTCACCAGAAGCACTCAAAAAACAGCACCACAAGCTCTCTTCAAACTTACTATTGTTCAATATTTCACATTCTTGAGCATTTAACTTTTTGTTAAAGTAAAGGGCAACTCCTCTCTTAGGATTTGTGTTAAGAAACATATCATAATTTGGTAACGTGTATTCTGAATCCAGGGGGGTATAGATTTGGTTTTTAGCTTTTACTTCAGTAAGACCAATGATGTCAGGCTTTATATCATCAATCCTTTTTAAAAGTTCACTTTTTATTTAACAGAAAATCGACATTACTGTATAAGACTGTGCAAAATTTGGAATCAGTTGGAGATCTTATTTTCTTTTGAAATTCAATGAACAGTGAAGATGTGGACTGCGTCCAAAGAACATGTCAATAGTATGGTATGTATATAATATCTTGGAATTTGTTATGGCTAATAAAACTTATGTAATACTGGTGGGGGGAGGTGGGGGTGTATATTATTATTGTACGGTGATTCAGCTTGATTTACCCATTGGTTTTCAAAGGGGGGTCAGCTCAGCAAGTCCTCATGTAGATGGTCTCATCCCTCCACCTACCTTTTTTTTATTTTTTTATTTTTTTTTGCAGCAGGAATTGACCACAACAGGCAAACAATCGTTTTCTTGGTGTAGGTTATGTATGGGTGCGGGTCAGGGGTGCTTGGGTGGGGGGAGGGTAATGGGCCTGCTGCGGTTAAGTGCCTGCTGCAAAGCATATTCAGTTTCAAATTTTGTTAGTAGTTAGGCCAACTTATTTGCGCATAAAACAGCATAGCTGGGATCCGTTAACTTGGGGATCTATCAACATGGACCCCTCAAAAGTGTACAAAGAACACACCCCAACAAAATATTTTTAGTATAAACACTTTATTGCACACGGAGTTGGACCACACACACACACACACACACACACACAGAAAACACTCAATTACTGACAAAATCAGCAACATATCTATATAATGTTTGCTATACAAAAGTTTCATGGTTTACAGAGGTGTAATTTCAGTATGTAAATGCAATTCCATTACCCGGTATTCCAACACACCTGAGCATAGTGCTCCTAAGAGCTATTCATGTCGGACATCATCTTGTTCAAGGCGTCCCACAAAAATGTTATATATCAATGCTGGCGGTAACACTACACAACACTTCCACAGCTACAGATGTGTGACACCTTGAATGAGTTAACCCTCTTGTGCTTTCAGGCAACAGTACTGTTTACAATACCAAAGACTGCATGCGCAAGAGGCTTAATTATGAGATTCCATCTCCAAATATATATATGATGTCACAATTACAAATATATATATATATATATATATATATATATATATATATATATATATATATATATATATATATATATATATATATATATATATATATATACAGTCCCATACACTTAAGTTAAACACGGATAACAACACTTAAGTCAAACACATTTTCTTTCGCCGGCCAAAAGCTGTTCTTTCTAGAACTAATTTTACAATGGTTAACTCGAACTCCCTTCCTTCGAACGTGTTTCTTTGCTCAAAAGTTGGAGAAGTAAAAAAAAAAAAATTTTTTTAAATGCAATTCCATACGCCGCTGCAGGGCTTCTTCTAGGATTAATTTCGTTGGTGTCCCCAGGACCTATTTATCAATATTTTAAGGGGTCCCAGGCTACAATAGACGAACATTCAGTGCGTCCCATTGATTTTCAATGCGTACCTTACGCGTTTTTTTGCGTTATCAGAAGCCCTGCCGCTGTCACAGACGTCTTGGTCAAAAAACGTTCAAGTCGAATCAGTGTTTTTGCCTGTCCAAAGCTGCTCTTGTAGGACTCATTTTACAACGTATTTATTAAATGGTCCTACTTTGGCCAGTAAGTCGAATGCGTTTCTCGTTTTCCAAACTTGGATAAGTTGAACCATTTTTTCCCGTGGCCAAGGCTGCCCTTTCTACGATTAATATTTAACTTTAAACGGCTCCGTTACTGAAGTCGAACCGAACTCAGGTTAAGTCAAAATGAAATATTTATGATCTTTTGAACAAACAGCAACATATTCACACCGGCACCTTTTGATTATGTTTCGTTGTCGATTGCTGCAGACTTTGAACTTCGGGCCCATCGAACGTGGTCGTCATTAAACAAAATTGTGTGTGTGTGTGTGCGTGCAAGCAGCAACCTGTTCCTGACAATAGAGGATCAATAGTTGGCAATACCTGATTTGTATTCAAATGTTCCCAGTGTGTTTTACAGTAATGCTGAACAAAGAAGCTAACAGATATTATAGTCTAGAATTCTCTGTTCTCCTCAGTTCTGGTTTGCGTAGCCTCAGTTCTCCTTTGTGCCTAGGCGAGTTCCGGCGACATTAATGGATTGTGAAAAGAGTAGAAAAGACTCCGCTGAGGCAAGACATTGAGATTATATTTTATGAAGAAAGTCCTTGAGTCATGGATTTGAAATAATTGCCACAGGGAAAACTAACATCCTGAATTATCTCTGCTTACAGAAGTGGCTGGGAACGTTCCGCGTATTACGCTTTCTGTCTGTCCATCTGTCTCAATCTCTTTCCCCGGCATCTGAGAGATTCATTTCAGGTGTCAGTGTCACGACACGCCTGACGGAGTCAGGGCGCCGTGGACAATATGAGTGCAGACACTCGAGAAAAACCCACCCACTCTAAATAAATAACGCAACGCCAGTGATAAACAACAAACAAATCCTTTAATACCTACCCTTACTCTAACCCCCACCCCAACCCACTAACGCCCCACACACTCACACATACCCACACATGCACTCATAACGTATTAACACATAAAAAAGATTAACATATAAAAAATGACTAACAAGTGAAAAATGACTAACAGGTGAATATGACTAACAGGTGAATATGACTAACAGACGAAAATGACTAACAGGTGAATATGACTAACAGGTGAATATGACTAACAGGTGATAATGACTAATATGGCCAACGGCTATACAAGGCGGGTAACTTTGTCTCTGTACAGTGTCCTCTGTCCCACACTAGACAGGGTGGCTCGTAAAGTAAGAGTACTACCCCTACACCACAGAGCACCGTAGCCGCGCTTGCCCACGCACGCCTGTGACCGACGCTCAGAACGTAGAATCAGCCTGCTGTAGCCCAACGTACTTGTCCAACAGGACCGGCTAGCGAAGGCGTTCCGACTCCCGATGATGCGTCACCGTTGGTCGTGGATGAGATCGAAGAACGACGAAATCTTCGAAGCCAATCTTCGAAGCCAGTCTTCGAAGCCAATCTTCGACGCCAATCTTCGAAGCCAATCTTCGAAGCCAATGATCGAAGCCAGTGCACTGGAAAAGGGCGCATTGTCAGTCAAAGTGCTAACACAGTTAATTCTGGCCTATTTGACACGCACCTACTCACAAACCACGTGAGTTGTGTCTCGTCTCACCCTAATATCCGCCTTGGCCATATTAAATATACAATCATGGATATGAAAGATTCCTATGTACATTCAACATTCGCCAGGTCTGCACTATTCCATTACACTAACATTAAGCTAGCACAACCACTTTTGTATAATAACATTGCCACTGCTAAAACCAACATTATCAAAATATCCCGATGTACATACAAAGATATGAAATAATCACCAGCAACCACCCAACGTGACAATCTTATTACATTACATCTAGGACTTAATACCAATATATTTGAAAGGATACCCACTTTAATTCGTTTTACAACATGGCCCTTTAAATATACTCACTCGGCGACAGCCGAATATAAACAACTAAATCCGACACCCACCACATTACAACCCAACCTAAAAAAACATGGTTAAAGCCTCAATTAAAACATCACTAAAAAACTAGACGAACATACCCTTCCGAACCTATGTACACATTCAAACACCCGAGAGCACAGCAGCTAACTGAGGAAATGGCATGAATTTACCTGTCACTGGTGAGTCCTCCGGCAGGACGAGACAAACAAGACGAAGACGAACCGGAGGGGTCTTCTGATGAGTAGCAGCCGTGGTCACAAGTCTCTCGGACACCCACACCCAGGAACACTGGCCGTGGTCTTGCAGGGAGGGTAAAACAACCCTCACACAGCTTGTCAAGGGCTCCAAACGAGGCCGCACCCTGACCCAGACTCTCACTTCGCTGGCTAACTCCGCTGACCGACTGTAATATCCTTCTGCTACCTTGCAGTTTAACTTTACTTCTGAACACTGTTCTGTTAAAGCTACTTGACGAAAGCGTGCAACCGCTGTACTCGCTCACCGTTAAGCTTGCTGCACGGGCTTTACGATTACGCTCACACTACATTTATTAACTTCCCTAAACTAAGGCTATTTACAGAAGTCGGCGACCTACACTTATTGACAAAAAAACGACTTGGCGAAAAAATGAAACAACATGTCACATCCGTTACGTGACAGTCAGTAAATTCTGACGTGCTTTTGTCAAAAACCTTCTATCAGTTCTTTTTGTCTGTTTCAACATAATTTTTCATATTTTATTCTTATCCTAGAAGAATATTGTGTGTTGTGAAAATAATTTTGGTCCATAGAAAAACAACCCTGAAGTCAAACAACTCTGTGAAAAATTTGACTTAACCGTCAAACGGGTAAGTAGAACTTTTCCCCTGCAGTTTTGACTTAAGCATCGTCGACTGTGTGTGTGGGTCTAAATATATGTACCAAAGATATGCCTCACAAAACCTCCTGATAGGATTGAGGGAAGGTGGGGTGAGAAAGGGGGGTGGGAAATGCAAAATAAACAATATGCTGTATCCATAACATTTACTGTTGTGTGCCATGAGGAAAACACAAATTATGTCAAAGGTTCCCTTCCAGCTGCAAACGTTTACAAATGTTTCATTTTAATTACCAGTATTATTGTTTTCATTATTCAAAGAGTGAAATGACCCACATACTGTACTGAATGGTTTATATAAGACATGGGTTATAAGCGAGACCTGATGCATCCTTTTTAGGGATGTAGATGATCGTCTTGTTCTATACCTGCGTATTTCTCTGTGGGCTGGCGAATGTGTGCCTGATAGGCGGGGGCAGGGATTCTAACTGTTCGTCTGTCCAGCGCTGAGTAATTCCCCTTGGTTTGTTGTACAATTCTGCCAGCGCTAGCCTCACCTATCTGGTTTGTGAGTGTACTGAATGGGCTTCTTACTTACTTTACTTACTTACGCCTGTCACCCCTACCCGGGTATAGGCCGTCGACGAGAGACCTCCAGCAACTCCTGTCCTGTGCTTCTCCTTCGATTCTACTCCAGGTGGTTTCCAGTCTCTTGATGTCTGCTTGGAGGTCTCGACGCCAGGTGTTTCTCGGCCTACCTCTTTTCCTCTTTCCCTGGGGGTTCCATGACAATGCCTGCCTAGTGATACTGGAAGCTGGCTTTCTCAGACTGTGACCGATCCATCCCCATCTTAATGGGCTTCTCAAGAATTTGTTTAAGCTGTGGGAGTTGGACGGATCATGACAATTCGAGGATAGTGCCTCAATTATCAGCTTGACACCTTTCTATGTACATGTACCAAGTTAACCATTTTCATCCTGAAATAAATTAACTTTGATAGTTCAAGGGTGGTGCCAGAATACCTAGACGCCTCAGACGCAAGCTATTCTGGCACCACCCTTGAACTAAAATGCTTGATCTATCTCCTAATCTGCAATGTGGCCTTCATAGGACATTAAGTACATTTTTAAAAAAACAGTCTCAGGATGTGATGGGTTAATAAACCCCTTCCCTAGACTGGATGTGTATTTTCTTCTTAAACTCATTTGAGACGTGCTGCCTCCGGATACGCGGCTTATGCCGCGTATCCGGAGGCGGCACGTCTCGAATGAGTTAAAAATATGTTGCTCACTTTACAATCGAAAGCCACAACTGTCCAGTGGATGTAGATACAGTGAGGTTCCAGCAAGAGGCATAGATCTTCATGAGCCCCTGCAACTGCAAGGGTTCATGAGAGTCTATGCCTCTTGCAGTTGGATCGTGTTCACTTTTTCTTGGCAGTGAAGGTATTAAACACCTCCCTTGAGATTCACACAGAATGAAAACAGTGGCAATATCTAAATATACATCTTAGCTCCTAACTTCGAGCCGCAAATACTAGTACCACTATTCTGCCAGTATGCCGATTAGGATGAAAACAGGTGTGTATTTGGATCTACCTTAACTGATTTAACCCCATGGCTGCATTTCCCAAATTTTGGAGGTGTGACCACACACTATGTATCAGTTACAGGAGATGGATTGACTCTGATAATTCAAGGGTAGTGCCAGATTAGCTTGGCACCATAATCTGGTATACCTTTGAATTATCACGGCTGATCCACCTTCTGCTGTAGTGTGTCAGGGTTAAATGGCTTAAACTCTTTGTGTATGCAAAAACGGTTACTGTCAACAGCACCAGTGGCTGCATGCAATGGGGGGTTAACCCATAAAGCCCTGAAAGACTAAGGCAGGACATTGATCGACCTTGATATTTCAAGGTTGGTCTCAGAATAGCTTGGCGCCTCTAGGCGCCAAGCTATTCTGACACCAACCTTGAAATATCATGGTCGATCTGTCTCTACAACTGTGATATTAACCTCGGAGGATATCTTCAAAAATTTGATAATTTCATCCTCGGGGTGTAAGGAGCTAATGTACATGTAAAAGAGTTAAGAAGGTTGCTCAGCCGGCCACCAGCCTGGCCGGATGGATGACAGTCGAATTTCCTGGCCATCTGACAAGTGGACAGACAAAGACTCCCCGTGGTGCTGCAGCCGCAGAAGACCTAGGCCATACTTCCCTACCGCACCACGAAGTTTCCCAGCGCTCTTTCCCTTTTCTGAGTTGATCTGTGTTTCGGCAGCCATCAGTGGAGGTGGGCTAGGACAGACACAGACAAAAGTAAATCAAAGCAAATTAAAGCAATATAAACCTGATTATGAATAACATACATTAACAAATGTAGCTCTGAGTCTGACATTCCAAATATTTGAAATTGTCCTCTGAAGATTCTATTGCAGTGCAAAAGACAAATCAACCATAATTCCATAATGCTTCAAGGACAGTGCCAGAATAGCCTGGTGCCTACAGGCATCAAGCAATTCTGGCACAGCCCTTGAACTATCATGACTGATGGCTTAATTAAACATAAATCACTGTGTCATATATCAGTGGCACATACCAGCAGCTGACATACTGATAGCACACATAAAACACATATCGTTAGTCAGCATTGTCTCAGTGTCTGCCACTGTAGCATAAGCCCTACACTAAATCGGCAATGGTGCAGTTAGTTCGCTGTCACCAGGAATAAACAAAAGAGAAAAGCTATTCATGTTCAAGTATTACTTTTGTTATCTGCTCCAGACATATACCAAAAGGCATGTCCACTGGCAAAACATCAATGATTAAATACAGCATACTCTTATAAACAGTGTTAACATGTTTCATGTTTATACCTGTCAAAAACAAGCGGTACAAGTCTTTTCCTGATAACACCAGTATGGTGGGTGCGGGCAGTCAACTCCTGTCCAATGTAGCAGCCCTTCAGAAAGCTAACTGGACAATATTAACATAATTATTCATCCAGTCCTGATGCTACAAGCAGATGTAGAAAAAGCTGATCGTGATGGTTGATAGGCAGTGCCAGAACAGCTTGGTGCCTCCAGACACCAAGCTAATCTGGCACCACACTTTAACTCTCACTGTTGATAATGTGTCTCCTGAACTGTAATTATGGTCTTCAGGTTTTTCTGCAGGAATCATCACAACAAACAGCATTATGAATAGCAAAGGGCTCAACCAATAACTTAAGTTTAAAACAAAACAAAGGCAGGACATGATATATAAATCTATTATTGTCACCTGCACTAATACAAGAACACAATAATACATTTTTACTTTTGGAGAAAAAAAATATGGCATACATTATGTAACACCCTGGTTCTCTGCTAAAGCTAAAAAAAATAGCTACTCACCACCGTTCATATAAGCCAGGTTGCTTTCCAGGGGCAGACAATTTCCAGGTGGCAGGTCCACAGGACCCTCTGGAATCCCCCATCTGTAGCGCAACTCCTGATACTTGTCTCCTTTATTGCTGCAGGTCAATGACTCTAGGTTGGAAAGAATAATAGTTTGCACTTCTGTCCAAAGCGCTTGTATTTTACAAAAATCAGATCCCATGACCACAGTAATGTGAAGAAAACAGTACATGTACATTGTGCAATCATCCCCATCTACCAGGAATGCAAAATAGCACAATCTTTTTGACTAATTCAGCTCTAGCTGACATGCCACAGGAGATGGGATAGCTATGGTTGTTCAAGAGCAGCGCAGTTATGGCTTGTTGTCCCACAAAAATTGGTATATCCAAATATAATACCAGCATATGAAAATTTATTAAAGCAGAACCTGTTTTGAGCAAACACATCTTTTAACCCTTATCATTCGGAATACACCAGTGTGTGAAATAAGTTTGATTAAAATAGTTCAAGGGTGGTGCCAGAATAGCTTGGCGCCTTTAGGCGCCAAGCTATTCTGGCACCACCCTTGAACTAAAGCCATTGGTCTATATCCTTATCTGTAAGTACTATATTGTAGCTTGCATACGGCAGTGTATAAATTTAAAGCTTTTAGCCTCAGTATGATATGGGTTAAAAAGAAAAGTGGTCTTAAAAAATAGGTGCTCTCTCAAAAGAAATCCTGAAGGACAAAGAGTGTCACCTGTCATGAAAGACCATTATTTGGTTACCTAAATGATGGTCTTTTAGTGTTAAAACTACCATAACTAAATTATTTCCATTCTATTCAATGGAAGTCATTTAGTTCTGTGAGTTTAAGAGTTAATGTCAAAAGAGGTTCTGTCCTATGCGCAAAGTTTATACCTTCTCCATCTCTAAATATGATCCTGAAGCCAAAGTGTGGGACCCTAGGGTCTGGAAGACAAAACGCAGCTTTTGGTAAATCAATGGTCTGTTCACCACCTTCAGAGGCAGGGGTCAAGGGCTTTGTGGGGTCAAGGCCACCCACAATGGACCACACTTGATACTCACTGCTGACATCAGCAATATCAACCTGAAAAAGACATAGCTATCTAGTATACATGCATGCCTAATCGTTTGTACTGAAAACAACCAACACAACAACCAACCAACAAAGCTTGCCAGATGGTGGCAGTTAACTATCTAAGTATTTTGTTCAACGTCCTCTGGCACAAAATGTGATCAAGGACGGTCGATGGCAGTGGGAGATGAACACCACAAAGCATATCAGGCACAAACCTTAACTCAATCGAGACGTGCCGCCTTCAGATTCGCGGCATAAGCCGCGTATCCGGAGGCAGCACATCTCGAAAGAGTTAAGCTGCCATGACATGGACATGGCTCTTGATTTTAAAAAAAGTCACTGCAAAGCAAGCAAAAGGATTAGGAAAAGAAATGATCTGCACTCTGGGAAACAGATGTAAAAGTATTTAAAGAATCAAGGTTGTGAAAGTGTGCCTTCAACTAAAGCCACAGAGCAGGCGGCGCTATGCTTTCACGCTGACAGCCAGGACTCAAATGACTCATCAGGAGCCAGCTGCATAAGTAAGCATATTCCTTCACCAGCCACTAAGAAGGTGATCTGCTATAGCGGAGCAGCATGCTTAGTGGCTGATACAGGACTAAGCACACTCATGCAACTGGCACCAAGACTGCACATGCATTATAAATGCTGGCCAATGGTTTAAAGTAAATGAGCAAAATGCATTATTACTCCTGTGCCATTTACTACAGCGTGAGAATTTATGCCTCCTCCACATGAACTGTTTTTTGCTGCAGAAGTTACATCATACATATGCTGGCGACCCTATGGCTCAAGATTGTAAGGTCCAAAATCACATTCTAGCACAAAAATAATTACCAGGGTATGGTAAGTTTTGTCACCTTTTTGCGAATCCTGTAGCGCTTTATAGTCTTGATGAAGTCATCCTTCAATGTGTTATCACACTCAATCAGAAAGCAGGACTCCATCAGTTTTGAGTTGTTGTACAGGATAAGGTCATAGAGAACTCTACCCTGTGAACACATATTTTTCCAGCAGCCTATCTGTATACACACAATACAAAAAATGAAATATAGTTTACAAAGTGACAACCTAAACCTATTGATCTTGTAGCCACTGGCACTGGAAACAGTACTGACATAATATATGCATGAACAATTAAGGCAGTTAAAAGATGTGGAACAACAGACTTAATATGGGCTTAAAGATGTGGAACTATACAATTAACTCATTTAATTTGACTATTATAGTTCAAGGGTGGTGCTAGAATAGCTTGGCGCCTGAGGCGCCAAGCTATTCTGGCACCACCTTTGAACTAAAACGGTTGATCTATGTCCTAATCTATAATGTAGCCTCATAGGACAATAAACAAATTTTACAAAATTAGCTTCAGGATGTAATTGGTTAAGACAGGCTTGTTCTGCAGCACATCTGTTGACAGGTCCTGGTAAAGCAAAGTGTCACAGCTGCAGTGCATCTAACAGATCAATGTTAAGGTTGTACTCCATAGGCAATAGCTGTATCCCTGTCCCCCATAATCCACCCCTTAGGGCCAGCACTGTCACTTTTGTGGTGAAACCCTTAGTAAAGCAACCAAGCAACAAAACTCAATGACTCTGATGACAATACAATGAAAATATGTCATGTGATATAATGCACACATTATGACCAAGCCAACAGTCTTAACTCAAGCCCAAACAGTTCAGTTGACAGAACAACCATGATATGCAAGTTCACGCATGGGGTCATGCTGAGTGTTAATACAGCAGGAACTGTTTCGAGTGACCATCCTTATGATGGATCACCTGTCAATTAAGATCATCATTTCAGTGGTTGTAACCACCTAAATGATGGTCTTTAATGATAGGGGGCACATGGCACACTTTGCATTCTAAAACTTCTCTTGAGAGAGCATATAAATTAATTTTGTATGTACTTTCAGGACCACCTTTTTCCTGCAAAGTTGGCTGCTCAAGGCAGGTTCTATTGTACTGGTTAACTTGTGTTTTGTCAGCACACCCACCTGGACATTAAGCATCATGGAAAACTGGGCAGCAGCAGTTTCCATCTGAGTGAGCTCAGTGACATCACTGGTGATCAGTCCCTGTAGTAGGTCCACAGTGTCTTGGCCACACACCTGAACCACACCGCGGTTGTTAAGATGGTAAGCAGGGGTATCCTTTAATGACATTGGTGCACTTTCTTTTGAAAACATCACTACACCTAATTTGTGCAGCTTTGACAGTCTCCGGCTCCATAGGTTTACTCCAGACATTAGGCATTGTCTAACACCATAGGTTGCCATTTTGTTGATTGGCACAGTGTGTTTTAATCCATATAAATTATAAAAATAAGACAAACACTACTGTGACATCCTTTCATGTGTCCATTGTTCTATACAGTAATTGTAAAATAGTCGACAGAAACTTGTCACAGAATTTTGTTTTGATTTAGAATGACAACTGTACGCAATTTCTTCTCATTGCCAAATTGTCAACATTTGTCGAATGGCTGGATAGGCCTACTCCTTGCTGAAACAAAGCAAAGGGAAACGATAGTTTTGTTAGTCACAGACGCAGTTTAGATCATCAATAGCAAATTGAATTCCAACGTGGGGCAATTAACCCATTCAGCCCAGACATGTTAAGGCTAGATGTATGGTGATCGACCATGTTAGCTCAAGAGTTGTGTCAGAATAGCTTGGCGCCTGTAGGCGCCAAACTATTCTGACACCGCCCTTTAACAGTTTAACTATCATGGTCGATCTGTCTCCAAAACTGACGTAGACCTCAGAGGATATCTCCAAAATTTGTCATTTCGTCCTCGGGGCCTGATGAGTTTTAAAAAAAAAAAAACTACCACGGCAATGTCAATCATTATGTAACACTGACCCAACAAAATTTACATCTGGACCATTACCCAGAAATAAAGCACGATACGTAATGCAGATTTTATCTGATACAATGAACAAACTGGAGCAGAGAAATAAAAAGGAAAGTTTTACCGTCCCCGATATTGTAATGTCCACTTTACCCACACTGGGACCGAAAGTGAAGACCATAGATCCTGTCTATGACTGTATGGTCTATGTGCAGACGAAGCCATTATCTAAGGGAAAGCAATGTTGTGTCTCCGCTTGCGCCGGAATTCCACGATCGCTCACTGGGCGATAGCGGCGGCTTCGGGCGCAGGAAAAGCTGACTCAGTGACTAGCCTGACCGGCTCGGACTCGAGGTAAAATGTAAATAGACTAAAATGCAGACTGAGGAAACTTGAATAACTAACAGACACGCTTGGAAAGACAGCTACAACACAATTGTTCTTTCTAAGCGTGTTTCTTTGTTAGTTTGGGTTCTCTTCTCCAGTCAAATCGGGCACCTGAGCCTGAGTGATGTAGTGGGTCAGGCGGGGCCGGCTTTTTTTTTTTTTTTTAAACCGCCGCCCCGCCGCCTGACCCAGTACATCATTCTCAGTTTTGGGCCGGGTTTCAGCCGGTCAGTCTGGCAAACTGCCGCGCGCGTTACGCCAATCGTCTCTATTTCATACCTAATTTAAGAGTTGATGAATATCTCCGCTGTTCATGCCGGATCACTGATAGATCAACGGTTGTTCACGGCCGGCACTGAGTTTGACTCGAAGTCAGTAGCATAGGCTGTGACTGGCACTGCGGCCAGCCTCAGTCATCACGAGTATGCAAAAAGTTACAGTACGTAATTTAAGCCTTTTTTTAGTACAAGCTATCAATTTAAAAGCGCTCTAATCGAACAGGTATAACAGGCCAACTAAAAAATATTAAAAAAAACAATTCATTGACGATCAGTCATCGCCCCGGCACTCACCCGGGGCCGCCGCTCCGGCGGCAGTCGGCACTACTGACGTCAGTCTTCGGAATATCATACGGCGGGGTAGTTGTAGTTCTTTAAGTCACTTTCACTGAGTAGTTTCACTTCTTCAGTTAGCACAATACAACTAACATTTGAAACATGAACTAGCAGGCTGAAATTCAGTGATGAAATAGAGTTGGCAGCCGGTCACATTCCGAGACGGCCTGTCAGTGCAAAACTCTTGACTCGGGTCGCTGGACCAGGCTATTATAGTGTCGGTTCAGTTGCGGTCTTGCTGCCGTTTGGACTGATCCCCCCCCCCCCCCCCCCTGCCATCAAAAAGGGCTTTCAACTGATCATTTGGATAACATTGTCCTCGTTAGAGTCCAGCTGCACTGACGAAACAAAGGGGTTAACTCAGTCTTTCGAGACGTGCCGCACTACTTGTTATGGCATGACTCGGCTTCCGGGATTCGCGGCATAAAGCCGGTCGCGAATCCGGATGCGGCACGTCTCGTCGGAAGCCGGGGAGTTAACCCATTCACTGCCGAGACAAAATGAACAGCTCACAACTGCAAGAGGTATAGATCCTCATGCGCCCCAGCAGGTGCGGGGGCTCATGAGGTTATGTGCTTCTTGCTGAGGTCAGTATGTATCCATAATCCTTGCCGGGACGGTAGTTGTGGCTTGACTGAGGTCGTTAAACGTAGAAAGATTCCAGAAATGAAAATATGCGTCCAGTGACATGGGACGGGGGTTAACGATAAACTAGACATATGCCAAAGGGTTGGCTGCCGGTGCTTGTAATATCACAATAGTAAAAGAAACTACCAAGTATTAGGAAAAAGCACTGATCAGGGGAGAGAATTGTGCATTATTAGATCTAGTTTGGTCAGAGCACACACACACACAAAGTACTTTGCGGCCGGAGTGGACAGCTGTTTCGGTCGAGGCGACCACTCAGTTCAGCACACAATCGGCTTGGAAGGAACTTCTGCCGGCCTACCTGCGTTAATGCCACAGCAAACGTTATGTCTTCGGGCCCACAACAGCCGCAATGGGCCCGCGTACTGCGGCCGTCGCGGGCCCAAGGACCTTTGTGTACTGTGAAGAAGTGCATAGTTCTGGGTCAAGGTGACGAGTGCGAATATACTCGTCACAGTCTGGGTACATGACACATAACGAACCCTTGCACTCTCTGTAACTCGGAGCCTGTACTGAGTAGCAGGTATGCCCTAAAACAGTGACTGATGCGTGAGACACACACACGCACCCCCCCCCCACCCCACCCCACCCACACATACACACACACACACACTGGCACACACCCCTCCCTCTGTGATTTTGTGGACAGACTACGTCGGCCCGATGGCCTTTTATGCATTGGGTACATGGCGGGGGGAGGGGAGATGGAGTCAGAGTACGTAGGCCGCCTGCATTTCAGTTGAGACATTGAAAATGACAGAGCCTACATCACGTTGGTCTGAATATCTTCTGCTGTCTGTAGTTCGTACCGGATGTCTTGGAGCATTAACATTCCGGCTGTCGGCATCATTTTTCTCGCGATAATTCCTGAGCGGGAATCATCGCGACAAAAATCGCTACCACTGAACAGCCAAAACGTCAACCTCCTTGTGCATGCCGGCATCCACACGACATACACACACACACACACACACACACACACACCACACACACACACACACACACACACACACACACACACACACACACACGCGCGCGCGCGCACTGTACAGTGTGAGAGTTGATCACACGCCATATCACATTCACTTTTGAACGCCCAATAACTGGAACAAAAATAGGGCACACAGCCGTGAACCTGATTTCACATGATCATGATGATGGTGTGGACTGACTTGAAACGATCTGTTATGGTACAAGCGATCGACTTTAGAGATCGTGCTAACAGGCTGGGTTAGACTAAGATAGTCGTTTTCACACTGCCGCGTATTAACGCCCCGGTGCCGCGAATATCAAGTGTATTTCCTCCGTTCACTGAAGGGGGGGGGGGGGGGGGGGAATCTTCTTCGAACATTTTTTTTTTTTTGTTTTTTGTTTTGGCATCCTGTCTCGGAAGACAATAGAGTATGCGCTTGCTGGGTCAGTCACTGGAGTGACCTCTCCAGGGCGCAAGCCTGGGCGAAGTGTATGGAGATCCTGGGGTGCCCAGTCGTCAAGATCCCCCTCTCGGCCTCGATGATGTATCCAAAGGAATGCAAAGCAGTACGTTTGGCACCAGTTTGGCTGCAGCGGGAGCTGCCAGAACAGTGCGTGAATACAGGCAGCTGTCTGCCTTCGGGGCTCCACTCCTGATTTGAAGGGTTTACTCCCCCACATTTGGCCGTTGGATCCAACCTGATCTCCTCCGTCCTCTAGCCGTTGGCTGTCAGAAACAGCTCATCCGCCTAGTGGTGCAAACATTAGAAACACCTGAATACATACTGTACGCTTATACACGGCATTGCGAAAATGCATTTCTATACTAATCGCTTTCTCTTGACTGGCACGCGAGACTATACTAATGGTCAAAACTTAAGGGCCACCACACTTTTTTGTGTCATTGCTTATCGTCGCAAGTACGCTCATAAAATACAATGTTCTTTCGATCCAAACGGGTTAAACGTTGACCTTACACAGTCCACTGTACAGGGAACAATATACAACAATTCATCAATTTCCACGAACGTGTCAAATGCTGTGCGATATTGGCAAGCGTACCAAAGGCAGGCAGGTGGGAAAACTCGGTAAAGTCGTGATGCACGTGCTAAAGGGGTCAGTCGTGAACACTGAGCACTTCTGTTTTGCTACAAATACCGGTACAGTAGGGGCATAATTGTCACTTTCCTAACTATGCCACCACGACGAAGCCTAACGCCAGTAGATCAAGGCTGGGCGCTAGCATGGCTGCAGGATGGAATTTCCGGACGAAAACTTGGAAAACGTCTTGGGGTGTCCCATTCAGTGATCCAGAGGCTGCTGGCACGATTCCAAGAAACTGGAAGGGCAGAACGACGACCCTGCTCAGGACGCCCGCGCTGCACCAGCAGAAGGGAGGACAGATACCTCTGTGTGGCAGCTCTGCGCGACCGAACTGTCATATCAACCACTCTGCGACGTCAACTGATGCAAGCTGCAAACTTTAACGTCAGCAGAAGCACAGTCTGCCGACGTCTGCGCGAAATTGGCCTGGCTTTATGCAGAGCAGCAGTGAGAGTACCCCTCACTCCAGCTCATCGCAGAGCCCGGGTTGCCTGGTGTCGTCAAAATGTGAGGTGGAACAGACTCCAGTGGACTCAGTGAACCGTGACTCACCAGTAAACAGAACCTGTGTCCTTGAACGACGGCAGGGTGAGGGTCTGGAGACGCCAGGGCGAGCGATTCACGGATGGATGCGTCCAAGAGGTGGATCGCTATGGAGGAGGCTCAGTCATGGTCTGGGCAGGGAAGGCAGGACCCCCCACCCCCACCCCACCCCCTCCACGTCATCCGATGCACCCTGACAGGACTGCGCTATTGGGACAAGATTGTGCAGCCCCTCATCCAGCCAGCTCCAGTCTCCAAGCCATAGGCGACAATGCTGTTCTGCAGGACGACAACGCTCGACCTCATCGCGCCCGTGTGGTGGATGAGTGTACCTTGAGCAACGGGGCATCATGAGTGTAACGTCAGTGTTTTTCGTGTCGTACTGAACTAAATTGTTACATATATAAACGTTTATGGAATGAGTGTGTGCGTGGGCTTTCTGCCAATCTGTATAAAGGTGGGTGTTCTATCTCTGTTTACTAGACTCTTTCATCCACCACACACGCGCTTACAAACAAGGACAAAGGCCACACAGTTATATCTCTTTGCCCTCTGTTTAACTATTAACATGCACTCATAACATACATTAAACCACACAATTCACATCATATAAACCAATCTACACCAATAACAATTTACATCATATAAACCAATCTACACCAATAACAATTCACATCATATAAACCAATCTGCACAAATAACTAACAAGTGGCATATAGGTTATTCACACCTTCAGCGCTCACACATTCACTCGCTACCGTAGAGGTCGTTGTCTCTCTCGAGAGACGTCACTCGACTCCTCTTTATACTAGTGTCGACACAGTCAATATCACATTGACGACTTGACGGAGATTCCCGAACTGAATATTACTATTCAATGACTACTCACAGATTTAGAACATTCCTAGGCGTGTAATTAACGGCGCTAGGCTACAATAGCTACACTGACGGAACACTGCATGTGGTCCTGTAGCACGAATCTGTGGCTTACTTCGCTACCGTTGCTGCTCGTAGTACCAGTGATGGTAGGACGAAGGAGAGATGAAGGCTTGATGTCCGCACCTGGTCACGTACGTGATGCCTTCAGGACAGCTTCATCGGCCCTACACCAGGGGTGTCCGCTCCGTACCGGCCCCGCTGTACACAACATTTATACACTCATAAATGTTCGCTCTCATACCCAAAAGTCTGAATGTGTCTTCGACACATTATTATACTTCAGAGTGCTCTAGATCATTACCTCTGAAAAATGTCTTTTTTATGCCACCATACTACAATCACTATTGTCATAATTCTTATGACAATTCCTATAGCCACTTTAACACAGTGCACACAATTCCTATAGCCACTTTAACACTGTACACACATTTTACGTACCTACACCCAATGGATTATGAGCCAAATATTACAATCACAGCTCACCTTCAATTCGTAACATATTACTGCACATTTCATCATTAGATCACTAAATATATACTGAATTCTATTGCTATTTCAGTTCCACATCTTCACATATGAATGAATACAACATGACATCCTGGTTATAAACTATATCACATAATTACATGACTAAACAAGTATTGACACGAGCCATCGCATTTCCTACAAACATGGCTCTTCTGCACTCTAATAATAATTCATAAAACAATACAGTCTTTTTCATCTGAATAGCGTTACAGGTCATTATAAATACCGGTAATAAAGAATAAATACCTGTATTCAATATACAGCTATCGAATTCTCTAGCCAGAATTCTTCCTCAGAGCCCTAGCGAAAACGACCGCTCGACTCGACTGGTATAGCATCTCTAACCGGCAATTATTCCCGATACCACACTGTCACTCCCACACGTGACACGTGAACATCGCTCACCTACATTACCGCACGTGAACATGGCTTATCTGTACATTACCGCTCGTGAACAATGCTTATCTCTACATTATTCGCATGTGTACATTCGGTCCAACTGCTAACGACGTCACACCATCGTCCGACCTAAACCTGCCCCAAAGGCGTTCGTTGCAATGAGGATGGAGTGGCCAGCTCGTTCACCTGACCTGGCTCCCATCGAGCACCTCTGAGACGTGCTGGGGCAACGTGTAGCCATCAACCACCCCCCACCTCAAGGCTTCCCCAAGCTGACTCAGTTCTTGCATCAAGAGTGGGAAGCGATCTCACATGTTTTCCGAACCCTGGTAAACTCCATGCGTCAACGCTGCATTGAATGCTTGGCTGCAAACGGTGGGTACACTCACTCGCTACTGACTGGACCAGTTTTGTGTGACTTTTCAAATGAGGGGTGGGTGAACATTCTAACGTACTGCTGTTGTTACAATTGCTTGATTTACTCAAAACTTAAATGAAATTGTTACTGAATAAATTAGCAAAGTACTGACTTCAAGTATTGTTACATTATTTGTGTGGTGTTGTCAGTGCGTCTGCGATAAAAAAAAGTGGCCCTTAAGTTTTGACCATTAGTATCTACATGTTATCGGTCTATCCTCAACAGCACAAGATCTTCGGGCCGATGACGGCCGCATCTGGCCCGCGCACAGCTCTGCGCGGGCCAACTGCGACTGTCATCGGCCCGAGTACCTTTGCGCGCTGGGCATTCCTCTCGTGTAATCATATTCCGGCGACATCTCAACTGAAACAAGTACCTTTTGTCGTATATCTATCTAATCAGTCAACTACGAGAGCAAGGTCACACTATAACAGGACTTCTGACAGTCCCCACCTGCCGCACCAGGCGTCAGTTGCATGAGTGAGTTTATCCCTGCACCTTGCTTAGTGGCTGGCGCAGGATTAAGCTCACTCATGCAACTGGCTCCTGAAGCTGTAACTTGTAAGAACACATGTTCTCCGCAGTGGCGGATCCAGGGGGGAAGGGGGGGCCTCCCCCCCCCTCCTTCGTCAGCCCTGGCAATTATTTTTATTATTATTATTATTATTTGTGGTGGATGGTTGGTTAGGAAGGGTGTTTTTATTTTTATTTTATTTTTATTTTTGTTAGTGCCGGTTATTATTTATTTATTTTTTAAATATTTTTTATACTGGCGGCTGGTTGCTTGAGATTTTCTTTTTATCACGGTACGCAGTCTTCTTAACCTTTCTTGTCCTCTCTTTCGTACTGAATCAGTGGTGGGCCTAATGTGTCGAGACTAGTCAAATAACCTCAGTTCGCACTAAATGCGTGCACCCCGTCATAGCCTTTCAGCCAGACACAGCGTGTCGAGTGCCCCCGCAGTCAAAGGCTCATGAAAAGTAGTATCTCTCACTGTGTGATGTCATCAGCATCCTCACTCCGAGTTGGCCATAACCATTTATGATGTAAGTCCCTGTAATTGTGGGTGAGAATTCAGTCCCTGCTGACAGAGGGCTCCTCTGTAGAACCATAGAGTTCTAATGCGGTCCTGCAGGCAAAGATGCTCTTGAAAAGCCATACCTTTTGATATGCTATACACATGTACCATCTGCAGACTAATAAGAATAAGAGTACTTTATTATATCGAAAAGAGAAATTCGGTTGTGGTACATTTATAACAAATAGTACAAACAAGACATGAAAACATTATAACATAATTATGAACATTTTCTCCCTGCACTTGCGCAGCTATAAATTCCAAATGGACATAAGTGAACACCACAAAATCTTTACACATTTTTCTTACACATCTCACACATAAACATCTTTTATGGACTGAACTGAGCGGCACTTATACATTCACACCCACCTCTACACATGCATTCATAATACGCGTGTTTCAACCTAATCCTAACCCTCACTACTTATTATACAAACGTCCCAATACATTATTACATTTATTGCACAAGCTGCGTAATTAAGATCTACCTTAGTAAAATAATTAGTGGGTAAACACTCAGTAACAACAATCCCAATATATCCATGTTCACCACCAAATAAGACTGAGGCACTGAGTCATCTGCTGATATGCCTACGACTGAGGACACGCCCGGTTGAGGCAATTATCCAATCAGAAAGCGAAGGGTCGGCTTTGTGGATGTGGTAGACCATCCGGTGTCACCTGTTAATCGGATAATTGCCCCTGACTACTGATACAGAGGAGTACGGTTAAGGATCATTGAACTTCACCAGCCGTCTCTTTGTCCGCGGCGAGGATATAGTAACGGATGCCTTACGCAACAGTAACACGTCTTTATGTTAGTTAAGTTAGTTTAGCCATTTGATGCCAGCGTGAATCTTCTCTAGCTTTGACAATCACATTTTAACCCTATTACTGCAATGAATAGGCTCATATGTAGCAACGATCGCAGTTTATCCGAAGAAATAAAACATAGCTGTGTAGTGCCATTCAATCCCCGGCCATTGTTTCTTTACAACTTCGTCACTGAAGACAACCCGTCCGTCTGATTTCGCATACATCACCTGTCACCGCCGCACGATAAGCTTCCACGATTCTGTGCGTTATTATTGACAAAAGGCACTTGTTTAGATTTACCAGTCATGTGTTCAACGGTTGTCTTTCTACTCAGTAATGCGATATGCAAGGGACTTTGCTGTCAAGCAGCCCCGCAAGATTTTTCGCACCCTTTTTTGCTTGCGGCAGGAAAATAGTAGATTGGCATACTTCTCTGACTGGCAACAGACTGTGACTGTGACCTGATTGGCATACTTCTCTGACTGGCAACAGACTGTGACTCTGACCTGATTGTCATACTTCTCTGACTGGCAACAGACTGTGACTGTGACCTGTCAGAAAAGACACAATATCACTGACGATGTTGCATGTAAACAGCATTGATGTGCGGACCCGGCCGCCTAGTTTTCGATACCGGGTTTCGGCGTCGGATTTTTCTCCTCTAGTGTCACCGTTAATTCGGGCGGACCGTCGGGGGTTCTTTCTCCGGGTACTCCGGTTCTTCCACCCCCTCCATTTTGGTACCGGTTTCAGGCCACTTTATAAATTTCAAATACAAGCGATCAAAATTTCCGAAACCTCAGTAGCTGAGCTGACCCTTCGCACCACGTGAATGTCCTGTGTCTGTCTTGCACTGTGTTTATCTTCAGAGTGAATGTGTGTGTGTCACGTGAGCGTGCGTGTTGGGTTCAGTTCGCGGCGCTTTGAGCCCATTCGCCGAATTGGGGAAAAGCGCCTATATAATAACCGGTAAAATAATAATAATAATAATAATTACGGTATATATCTTATCTTATAATAATTCTAACTCTAAGCGCGCACTCACAACTCACGCACGCATGGGCACGCTTTTGACAATGACTCACGTACCACAAATACATTACGACAGTCAGCTTGGGATGGGGAGTGAGGTGGCGTTATAGTGCTAGAAAGAGGTGAGTTTTGAGGGCGGACGGGAAGGCCGGACTGAGGAGTGAGAGTGTTTCTGATGGAGAGAGAGTGGGAGAGTGTTCCAGGTGGATGGACCGTCAGAGAAGGAGCGGGGGCGGGGTGTGTGGAGGCGGAGAGGATCGGAGGCAGAGTTCAGTTCAAGTCTTAGGTCTAGACATATGTCGACTGTGATAGTTCAAAGGTAGGGCCTATGTGCACCAAGCTATTCTTACCGTGGCACCCCCCCCCCCCCACCCCCCTTCCCCGCAGACTAGGCCCAGTACACTTATCTCTCTTGGCTTGACTTCGCGAACGAAGATTCTATAGGGCTTGCCCACGTCGTCTGCAGGCATTTTCGTGGCTGCGGAGGCCAATCCGGGACAGGCAGGTTCGACCGCAGTGGCTGCAGGGGAAGGTCTGGTCAGGGTTCTGAGTTACGACAACTCTGCCGTTTTTTCTTCTAAGCCGCTTGTCCTTAAGGGTTAGCTCTGCGAGAGTCCTCAAAGGAGACGGCTGCCTTGTGAATGGTGGAGCGCCAGGTGTCACGGTCCGCAGCAAGCGAAGACCACTGGCGGTGGTCGATTTGGCAGGCACTAAGCGACTTCTTGAGACCGTCTTTGTATCTCTTCTTTGGTGCCCCTCTGTCTCGGTGTCCAGTGGCGAGCTCGCCGAACAGAGTGATCTTGGGTAGGCGATGATCCTCCATCCTGGAGACGTGCCCCGCCCAGCGAAGCTGTGTCCGCAGCAGCAAAGCCTCGATGCTCACAGTTTCCGCCTGTTCAAGGACCTCGACGTTGGTGACATAGTCACTCCAGTGAATGCTGAGGATGGTACGCAGGCAGCGCTGGTGAAAGCGTTCGAGGAGTCGTAGTTGGCTGCGGTAGAGGGCCCAGGACTCGGAACCGTACAGCAGGGTGGTGAGGACGACAGCTCTGTACACGCTGATCTTGGTGCCTTTTTTCAGCTGTTGATTGTGCCACACCCGCTTGAATAGTCGCCCGAAAGCACTGTTCGCTTTTGCCAGCCTGTTGTCCAGCTCCTTGTCCAGCTTGGCGTCTGACGTGATGATGCAGCCAAGGTAGGTAAACTGGTGTACAGACTTCAGTTCGGACTCGCCGATGGTGATGTGGGGAGGGCGATGCTCTTCCTTGGGTGCCGGCTGATGAAGGACCTCTGTCTTTTTCAGACTGACCTCAAGTCCAAAGAGCTGGGCAGCATCTGCGAAGCAGGACGTAATGCGCTGCAAGGCTCTCTCTGTGAGGGCAGCGTCATCAGCGAAGAGCAGCTCACGAATCAGTTGGTCTAGGGTTTTCGTGTGGGCCTGCAGTCGTCTGAGGTTGAACAGGCTGCCATCGAGACGATACCTGATGTACACTGCGTCGTCATCGTCGAGGTCCACTGTGGCCTGCTTCAACATCATGCTGAAGAAGATGGTGAAGAGGGTCGGTGCCAGCACGCAGCCTTGCTTCACGCCGTTGCGAATGGGGAATGGTTCTGAGAGGTCACTGTTTAGTCTGACCTGGCCATGCTGGTCCTCGTGGAGCTGGACGATCATGTTGAGGAACTTTGGGGGACAACCTAGTCGCTCCAGGATCTGCCACATACCTTGCCTGCTCACAGTGTCAAACGCTTTTGTTAGGTCGACAAACGTTACGTACAGCCCTTTGTTCTGCTCGCGGCACTTCTCCTGAAGCTGTCTCAGCACAAAGACCATGTACACTTATAACACTGCTGAAGTAAGCCTGGGGGTGTTGGCAGGGATAAATCCCCTGGTAGCTCCAAACAAGCCAAACTCGCCCAAGCAATAGACCTGAAAATCAGCACTGTATGCCTTTTGCGCATTGGGTACCTATCTCCCTTTTCTTTTTTTAACCCCTGCAGCCGTACCACTGCCGCGCACACCTGGTCAATGACAGTAATGACCAAACCCTTGATAGTTGGTCTTCACCCCAAAAACCTGAGATCAGAATGAAAAAGAAGGAGATGACTGACTGGCAATCGTCCGCCGGTCTGCGCACATTTCCTGTCAAGTGCCTGTGGCCGGTTCGGCTCAACTGTTCTTACGGTGTCACACGTCATTGCACTTCAAATTTACATGAATCATAGAAGGCCGCGAGTACGCAACGAGCCGCTTTGACGACGGTGACACATTTCGCCTATTGCACTGTCGGAACGTGTGCTTGATTTACCGAGTGACAGGTAGAGTGACAAGATTACCACTCGTGTACATGTCATGTGGTGCCCCTGACACACGGAAGTTCCACTCGCCTAGTTCGGGTTTGGATGCCGCCGGGTGCGGCCAATGTATCTATATACATGAGTACACCGCTATGATACACGCAATTATACCAGGCCACATCTAAAGCCGGCACCGAGGTAAGAGTTTAGCCTAGTTTACCCCCACCCGGCTGTCTCTCTCGAGTCGCTACGCCGCTGATCACTATTGTGCCGGATGTCAATGAAGTATTTATAAATCACGCCGCTTGCTCAGTTGTTCCGTGTGAGTCTTCGTAAACCATTTCAAATACGACCGTCCCCAGTCGGAAAGCACCTTTAGGCTCTGATAACTTATCAGCCCCACATAAGCCATAAGGAAGACATTATCAAACTGATACTGGAGCTCAGGTCTGCCTCGTTGGTTTGGAGAGAGATCGACCATGATAGTTCAAAGGTGGTACGTCAGAATAGCTTGGCGCCTGAAGGCGCCAAGCTATTCTGACACCACCCTTGAACTATCATGGTCGATACACATCCTGTTAAAACGTGTCAGGGCCGGTCAGTTGTACGGTCTAATAACCTTAACTGCGGCCACCTGAAATGAGCGAGTACTTGCACTCAGTGTTTTTTGGTTGTTGTTTTTTGTTTGTTTTTGTTTTTGTTTTTTATTCCGGCACAGGGTGTTTGATTGCAGACTTTACTAATATACTGACGGACATTGCTCAAGTCCCGGCTCCGCCCCTTCCTCCACTACGTAGGTTGTATAAGTAGTCACACAATCCTACGCGTCGATGCGGGATATATACCCCATTGCGCAGATCATCAAGCCGACGTCGGCCGTTGTTGGTCCGTGCACGCCTATGCGCGGGCATTAAACAGCGGCTGACGTCGGCCCGATGATTTTTTGCGCATTGGAACCTTTCTTTTAGGCTACTCTGATACACCGTAAAAGCCTCCCGCCGGATCTGCGTGCAGTGACACACCATCTCAGTCATCCAGGCATGAAAAGACGGCCGGGCTTGTTCTACAGCTTGTCAGTTGAAAAGGTCCTGGTAAATCAGAGGGGCACAGCTGCAATGCGCCTGAATTGATTAGTGTTCAGGGCGGGTCCTCCAAGGGCAATAGCTGTGCCTGTTCCCCATAACTGACTGGTTAGGGCCGTCCGTTATCACTCCCGGCGCCGTGCGTGTTAACCCCTGTCAGCCTGTCAGTGCCAGCTGACGCACTCAACTGTGTTTCTACAATCGTCGTTAATTCAAGACCAAGAAAACACTGGATGTCACTGGCAGTCCCAGGAACACGGATTTAAAATGCTGTCAGCAAGAGGCATAGATCCTCATGAGCCCCCGCAACTGCGGGGGCTCATGAGGATCTATACCTCTTGCAGTTGACTAGTGTTCAAATTTGTCTTGGTACTGAACGGGTTAAACTGGGCCGAACTACTCAATCGGTCAACCACTGACCACCGGCCCTAACGCAACCCTCCCCCCCCGGCCCCCCCCCCCCCCAACCCCCACATACACACACACACACACACACACACACACACTTCCTTACCTAGCACACACACATACACACACGTCAGTGTAAACACACACACACGCACATCAGTATTCACCGTAGGGACCTGCATTGACTACACTGGCTTCAGTTATGATAATACCCCTACAATGACTGCCTATCATTTACTAACGAAGTAAATTGGAGTACTAGAGCTGCGGCCTGGTCACACTGGTTGCTTCACTCGATTCACTGCCGGCTGATCATGCATAGGCGCAGCGAATCGTGGGAGACAACCAGTGTGACCGCAGGTCAAGGGGACTGCTTATACGTCCAGTCAAGTGACGTCATAATGAGAGGCTTGTGTCAGTTGGTCCGACAGGTGGTTTGAGTCACGCTGCCGCGCGGCTTACTCTTATTAGTCTAGTACTGACCATGCAGTGGGCAGATGTTCACATCCGCACTACGGGACATAGACGACCCCGCCCTCCCGACGAGAGCCCCTGCTGCCTTGCAGGTTAGGTTTTGGATAACCAAAGGCTAGGGTGCTGACACGGTACCTGATTGGGTGTATGAACTTCAGTCCCTTCCGCCGCAAGTGCGCAACTGACTAGGCCATCGGGCCGATAACGGCCGCTGTCAGTTGGCCCGCGCACGGTCGTGCGCGGGCCAACAGCGGCTAATGTCGGCCCGATGGCCTTTGCGCACTGGATTCATGTTGCACGATGAGTTTGTCAGTCAGTTGGATTCGCTTTTTTTTTTCCCCCCGGCAGTGAGTGAGCCCTTGCGCGGCGTACGGCCGGTACACATGCACTCAACAGCACTCAATATGACTGTGCCGCGTATCGCTCGCAGAACTTTGAACTGAATCATTGTTGACAGGTCATGTTACATATTCAAATGAGGTTAGGTGAGACAGTTCAAGTGTGTTTTGTTGTTGTTGTTGTTGTTGTTTTTTGTTTTTTTTGTTTTTTTTTAATCTTCTGGCGGCCTTCTTTGGCATTTTGTACAGAGGTAGCACTGCTGGAATTTGCAAAATCTCTTGATAGATGGGACATGATTCTGTACCAACCCTACACTGATCACACAGTCCAAGTGCAGCCGGCAAAACTGGTACACACCTCAAATCACCATCCGCTTGGGAACTCAATCTAGGCCGCCAAATCAAAGCACCAAACATGTCTCTTCTCATCTATCAAGAGATTTTAAGCAAATTCCAGCATTCTGCCTCCTTACTAAATGCCCAAATGAAGACAGAAGTTTTTTTTTTTAGAAACACCGGTCCTCCTACTGCCTCATTTGAATATCAGTGTAACATGACCTCAAGCGCCCGGTCCGGCCTTTTGTAAACACACACTGACGAATAAGTCAATGCCACTGCCGGCGGTCATTTTACACCATGTGACTAGCTGGCCCAGCCGCTTAGCTGACTTAACACAATAAGGCCGCCCAGCCCGTGCGCGTGACTGCCTGTCAGTTGACGTACAAATGCCGTATTAATTTTGACTACAAGTCGCTCGTTCTATTCCCCAAGATATTCAGTGTAAACCCGAGTGATATAGACCCTTCAGTGCTAGAGAATGTAAGCGGTGAGCCACCGCCAGGAATCGCAGCAGACTCGGACTCCAGGCCGCAAAGCCGCTTCTTTTGGAGACTGTTCGCCGGAACTCAGTACGGCGTGTGAGACGCTATATTGTTCTCTGCTGTTCGCTGGCAACAAAGAGGAACCCTGGACTGAACTTGTGACCTTCAGTTCAAGGCGGGGTGAAAGGCTATAGTATTCGTATTAAATGCCCCGGATCACCTCTGGACTGCGACACGCCGGACATCGTGAGTCAATGAATATGTTAACCCTTATCATTCGGAATACACCATTGTGTGAAATAAGTTTGACTAAAAAAGTTCAAGGGTAGTGCCAGAATAGCTTGGCGCCTCTAGGCGCCAAGCTATTCTGGCACCACCCTTAAACTAAAGCCATTGGTCTATATCCTTATCTGTAAGTACTGTAACGTAGCCTGCATATGGCAGTCAGTGTACACATTTGAAGCTTTTAGCCTCAGTATGATGTGGGTTAAATTCAAACTTGAGTACTGACGAGCAAACGAAGTCAGTGCGACATCACTATGCGATGGCTTGATGTGACTAGCCGCATTATCATGAGTCAGTCAGTAGTCGTCAGTCTGAAACACAGCATTGATTCCGTTGACTAGAATTGATGTCGCCCGTTTCTTTTGCCGTCTTCAGTATATTTTCTGCGGCTGCGATAACCGCATAACGTTTCGTGTCCATTATCAGTACGTCTCTCTCGGCCGCCGACTCCAGTCACGTTGTACCCTATCCGGCAGCCCGGCTGTGTCGATAAATACAGTTACTTTCGCAAATTCAGTATCAGAAACTGATGTGTTAGTACTGAAGTAGGGCATATTAACCCTTATCATTCGGAAAACACCAGTGTGTAAAATGCGTTTGACTAAAATAGTTCAAGAGTAGTCGTGCCAGAATTGGCCTGGGGCTTGGCGGCGCCGGCCGGGGCCGTTAGGCGCCAAGCTATCAGTCTGGCACTACTGACTCTTGGACTGTCGCTGAGTTGGGGGGCGGGGGGGGGGGGGGGAGTCTTGTTGTGGCTTGGTTAGATTTACTTAACTAGTGGGTGTTTGTTAAGTAGGTGTATCGTGTACTTGGTAGTGGTGGACCATGTTTTCGGGTCGGTGTTTACGAGGCCTTCTAGGGCCGCGTTAGTGGTGTGTTTAATTTATCTGCTAGCAGGGTTCTGGTTTGGTCAATATTCGGACAATCCAGCAGTACGTGTTCTGTCGTGAGTATTTGGCCACATGTGCATACTATTGGGTTGGGGTGGACTAGGTATCTCTCGCCCCCCAAACGAATTCTTGCTAGTCTTGACTGATCTTTTCTCTTGCCTAGGAGGAGGGTAGGTGTGTTGTTAAGTATCCTCGTGAGGTTTTTGCGTCTACCTCTTTTGGAGTGGTGGAATTCTTGGGGCGGCGGCGTAATACATTATACCTAATAGCTATCAATGCCGGATTGGCGGCGGCCAGCCGTCTATTCTCCTACTGGTCCCTCTGTTTGTGTTCGAACCCCTCCTCTTGCCCCCAAACCACGGCATCCGAGTCCCTGGACTGAATGACCTAATCAGAGTAAAGTGTGCCTTTTTGGCGGGAAGACCTTTGTACTCAGAGTTCAGGGGCGGATCCTAGGGGCTCCGGACTCCCCCCCCCCCTCTCCCCCATGACCCAAACTTGCTTAAAATGCCATAACAAAGTCCCTTTTTGTGGAGTCACTCGGAACACACACACACCCTCCCATTCCCCCTTTCATTTTTGGCGTTTCGACACACACACTGACGTGAGCGTTAACTGACACACGCACCTTCTTCCTCTACCCCCCCCCCTCCCACCCCCTTTCGTTGTTTGATTTTTCGGCCACTGGAAGACGGTCTAGCGTCGGGGAGGCCTTTTGTGTCGGATTGAAGGTCCCAAACAAAAAGTTGGAACCACTGACCCGCCCCCCCCCCCTCCTCGCCAACTAACTGATCCGCCCTTGGAGTTGTACCGTTCCTCTAAAAGTCAGTACTAAAGTGAACCAGCCACGCCCGAGTGATCGTGACCAGCTGCATAGTTGAGACAGCTACGGCCAGTTTCTGGCCAGACTGAACTTGATAAAGGCCCAGTGCCAAACACGAACGTGTGGCGTGCCGTGAGTACTGAAATTAACCCATTTAACCCCACTCACATAAAGACAATGTACCACCGAGTCAGTTGCAGGAAATGCCGCCATCGATCATGATAATTCAAGCGGGTAGTGCCAGCCGGATTAACTTGGCGCCTCAGTGATGGGCCAAGCTAAATCTGGCACTACCGTTGAAATTTTTAGTCATGGTCGGGCCATCTCCTGTTGTAGGGCGTCGGGGCTAAATGGGTTAAACGCTAGGCCAGTTAGTACGATGCTTTTAAATCTCACCCGGTACAGCCTGAGCCAAATGATCTGTACGGTCTACGCCGGCACTCGCCATCGCAGAGGTTTAGAGAAAGGCGGCGCCAGGACCCCAATGCACAAAAGGCTATCGGGCCGATGTCGGCCACCAATGTCCCGCGCACGACCGTGCGTGGGCCAACGGCGCCCGACGTTGACTTGATGGCCTGTTGCGCATTGGGACCTAGTACCGACCTAATAGGACCGTGAGAGATCCATTTATGCTGAGTAGTAATATTCGGTTGGCACGACTCTGAAAAGACTTTTGGTGGATGGGATGTTTGTACACGTATGAGCCTTTCTTAGCGCAGAGGTCGGCCCCGGCATTATTTAGACAGAGCTAAACTAAATTGAATGCTAACCCTTTTAGCCCCAAGGTCCCATTTCCTCAAATTTTGGAGGTGTTGCCTAAATTGTAGGAGATGGCTTGATCATGATAATTCAAGGGTAGTGCCAGATTAGTTTCAGGCGCCAAGCTCATCTGGCACTACCCTTGAATTAGCATGATCAGTCCATCTCCTGCTGCAGGGTCCCGAGGCTGAAAGGGTTAACAAGTGATGTGATTGTGATGTTATGACTGAGTATCTTGTTCATTTAATGCAGCGTTGTTTTAATGACGCGACGATGACTCAGCCTTTCCGCCGCCCTGTTTTTCGTGTGCTGCGCGCTAGTGTGTGAAGTGTTTACTATGTGAGTCTGTTTGCCACCCGTGGTTGCATCTGTTGCTTGGTTGTTGTAAACTCGTTCGTGTTCCTACCGTTATATAGGTTTACGTGTGCTCTCCCGTCGACATCTCGCCCTCCCCACTTTCGGCGCCATTGCACGATCTCGCCGCTGACCGACCGGAAATCAGGTCGCTCCCCTACCACACCGCTCACACCGCGAAAGAGAGGCCGCAGGGGCGGAATTAGCAAAAGGCGGGACTCATCACAACAAACACAACCACACACTTCTTCCCCTTTTCCTATGCCCTTCCACCCCTTCCGCCTCCCCCCCCCCCCCCCCCCCCCCCCCGCCTCCTCGATTTCTCCACACCGGCACACACACACACACACCGGCACACACACACACACACACACACACACACACACACACACACACACACACACACACACACACACACACCACACCACACACACACCACACACCCCCCCTCCTCCCTACTGAACCCTCTTTTCGTCTTCGTCTTTCTTGTCCTCACAAACAATCATGCTCATCAGAAACACACGCCAACAACTGCTATCTCTACGTCTCCACGCCACCTACTGCGCTGCCGGTGCCGCTGACAGTGTTGCAGATGCCTTACGCGGTATCCGATTGCGAAAGAGAATTGATTGTACATTGCTTAACGTCCCGACAGCAACAAGGCTTTCTCAGGACGTGCCGGCACTGCTTGTGAAAAAAAAAATAAACAGAACATTGAATGTATGTCGCCTGCAGGTCAAATACATTAAATAAACCTAACACATGGGGCCTAAATAAAGCTAAGACCATTTAGCAACACACATCCAATATCAAGAGCTACAGGCAGTGCAGACAGTAAAGAGAGTTTTAAAAAGGCAAATACAGGTGAATGGACAAAGGGTAGACAGAAACACATGCCCCAGAATAGAGAGAAAAACCCACCCTGTGGGGCTGACCAGGGTGACCCTGGGAACTAAAAAATACCTAACCCCACCCAAGTCCCCCAGGGCACACCCGGGTGGGGTGATTGCGAAAGAGAGGCCGCAGGGGCGGAATTAGCAAACGGCGGGACTCGCCACAACAAACACAACCACACACTTCTTCCCTTTTCCTATGCCCTTCCATGCCTTCCGCTTCCCCCCCGCCTCCTCGATTTCTCCACCTCCCTTCCTTCTTCTCCCATTTCTTTTCCTCTCTTCATCTACCGCTCCTCGCTCTCCTCGGCCGCCCCCTCCCACCCCGCCCTCCTCCCTCCCCCTTCCTCCCCTCACCCCCTCCTCCTTCGCCTGCTTTTTCCTCCTCGTCCCCTCTCCCCCCTTTCTCATCCTCTTCGCCCTCCCCCACCCTCTACCTCAGCTTTTCCTACTCATCTTCCTCCTCCTCACCCCTCCCCTCCTCTCGCATCCTCTTTCTTGCCCGGTTCTTCTTCCCTGTCTTTTTCTCCTCCCCCCTCTCCCCCTCCCCCCTCCTTTCCCCCTCCATCCTCTTTGCCCCCTCCCCACCCTCCTCTTCCTTTGTCCTCTTCTTCCTCTTCTGGCTCATCCAACCTAAAACTGTGTCTGTTTAATGCACAGTCTGTCTGCAAAGATGGCAAAGCCGACGTGATTTCAGATTTCATTCTAGACAATGACCTAGATGTTGTCTTGATCATCGAAACGTGGCTCCGCTCAGCTGGCGGTGAACCCGTCATCGCCAGCGTCACTCCGAGTGGTTACCGCCTGGCCTCCTTCCCGCGTGCTTCCAGAGGAGGTGGCATTGCCATCATCTACAGGGACTGTCTTTCTGCTCACTTCTCCTTCTCTCAGTCTCTACCTTTTGCTCATCCCTCCTTTGAATCTGTCGAGGTCGTAGCAACACTCCCTGGCCGGTCCCTGATATTCTCATGTATATATCGCCCCCCTCCAAGCTCTCAAAACAAACTCACAAACTCCAATGTTCCTCACCGAGTTCGACCTCCTCCTTGACCACTACAGCACACGACCCGGAAAACATCCTTCTTGGCGACTTCAACTTCCACTTCGACAAACCCGACCACCCTGACACAAAACGCCTTTGCACGTCACTTTTAAACCACAATCTTACACAACACATCACTAAACCCACCCACCGACTGGGCCACACCCTCGACTGGATCATCACCCGCACCTCCGATCAACTCTTCCTCGACTCTGACACCTCTTCTGTGCTTCCCTCTGACCACCTCGCTATTCTCGTCTCCCTCAACCTACCTCCCCCGAAAAAAACAAACAAGCTCTTTGTCTCTCGTCGAAAACTAAAATCTGTCAACAGAGAGAGAGCTTCTTCGACGAAGCTGTTGACCTTCTCTTGGACCCCGCCGCCTCTCCCGATCTTGCATCCCATTTCGATTCCTCCCTTCGAAAACTTCTAGACATCCACGCCCCTGTCACCACCTGCTCCATACCCAACCGACTCCCCTCCCCCTTGCTCACTGACGACATAGCTGAGGCCAAGCGCGAGCGCCGACAAGCGGAACGCCGCTGGCGCTCATCCGACCTCACCGTTCACAGACAGATCTTTCAAACCACCAGATCCAAAGTCTGCAGAATGATCTCCGACTCCAAACGTAAACATCTTCAAAATAAAATCCTGGAATCCACTTCATCCAAAACCCTCTACGCTACCATGAACACACTCCTAGGCACTTCTAAAGACTTTCCTCTTCCCAACACACACAGCAAAGAAGAACTCCCATCCGCTTTTTCCACCTATTTCTCCGACAAAATCCAAACTCTGCGCAACACACTCGACACTCTGCCTTCTCCACCTTGCCTTCCTGAACCCCCCTTTTCCGGTACTCCCCTCTCATCCTTCCGCCCCGTCTCTCAGGATGAAGTCCCCAAGACAATAAAGTCCATGCCTTTCAAAACCTGCGAACTGGACCCCCTCCCAGCTTCCAAAACTTTTGCCCTTCATCACCGACATCATCAACACATCTCTAGAGAATGGCTCCGTCCCCGATATCTTCAAGTCCGCCATTGTCCGTCCTCTCCTAAAAAAACACAACCTCGACCCAAACGAACTCAAGAACTACCGCCCAGTCTCGAATCTCTCTTTCCTGTCCAAGCTTCTTGAGAAGGTTGTCCTCAACCAGCTCAACCTCCACCTCGCCGACAACAACCTCCTCAGTCCCTTCCAGTCTGCCTATCGCAAACATCACAGCACTGAAACAGCCCTTCTACATATCCTAAACGACCTGCTTCTCTCCACCGACTCGGGCAACATCTCCCTTCTTACGCTACTCGATCTCTCTGCCGCCTTCGACACCATCCTCCTCCACCGCCTTCACCACTCCTTTGGCATCACTGACTCTGCTCACTCCTGGTTTCTCTCCTACCTCTCTCCCCCCCCCCCCCCCCCTCGCGCTGGGACCATATGGCGTTGAGGCGCGTCCCCTGGGTGGTGGATAGGGGGTCCCTCGTGAGAGGGGTGCACCGAATGAAATAAGGTGCCGTGAACCAACATGGTCTAAGGGAAGGTGACCCCGACAGAAAACCCCTGGTCCTCCTAGTAAGGGGGTTGGGCGTGGGGGTAGCTTCCCCACCCTGCAAAAAAGGAAATAGCTACAAAAACGCCGACGAAAACTTCCCAAGAAAGGCGACCTCAGCAAGTGTTCCAACTACAGAGGAATCACCTTGCTGTCAGTACCAGGAAAGGTCTTCAACGGGATCATCCTGGAGAGAATGAAGAGCTCCGTTGACCCCCAGCTGAGAGACCAGCAAGCAGGATTCAGGAAGAACCGATCATGTACAGACCAGATCGCCACTCTCCGCATCATCGTGGAACAGTCTCTGGAGTGGAGCTCCCCGCTGTACGTCAACTTTGTGGATTATGAGAAAGCATTTGACAGTGTGGACCGAGAGACTCTGTGGAAACTCCTACCACACTACGGTGTACCCACAAAGCTCGTCCGCCTGATCAAGAGCAGCTACGATGGCATGACATGTCGCGTGATCCACGAAGGGCAGTTCACCAGGGAGCTCCAGGTCAGAACCGGTGTTAGGCAGGGGTGTCTGCTGTCTCCGTTCCTCTTCCTACTGGCCATAGACTGGGTCATGAAGATGACCACAGAGCACAGACGAAGTGGAATACAGTGGACACTGTAGACACAGCTTGACGACCTCGATTTTGCAGACGACTTGGCATTACTGTCCCACACTCATCAACAAATGCAGGACAAGACCACGAGGCTTTCTGACATCTCGTCCCAAGTGGGCCTCTCCATTCACAAACAGAAAACAAAGACAATGAGGCTGAACGCAACCAGGGAAGAACCAGTCTTGCTTGCTGGCACCCCGTTGGAGGAGGTGGAGTCCTTCACCTATCTCGGGAGCATCATAGACAAAAAAGGCGGCACTGATGCAGATGTCAGAGCACGAATCGGTAAAGCCAGAGCAGCCTTTCTTCAGTTGAAAAAGTGTGGAGCTCCAGAGAGCTGTCACAACACACCAAAGTCCGGATTTTCAACTCCAATGTAAAAGCAGTTCTCTTATATGGAGCAGAGACTTGGAGATTGACAAAAACCACAGTCAACAGAGTACAGACCTTCATGAACAGTTGCCTTAGAAGAATTTTGAAAATCCACTGGCCAGAGAAGATCAGCAACGTCAGACTCTGGGAGAGAACAGAACAGATAACAGCAGAGAATGAAATTGGGCGAAGATGATGGGGATGGATCGGTCACAGTCTGAGAAAGCCAGCTTCCAGTATCACTAGGCAGGCATTGTCATGGAACCCCCAGGGAAAGAGGAAAAGAGGTAGGCCGAGAAACTCCTGGCGTCGAGACCTCCAAGCAGACATCAAGAGACTGGGAACCACCTGGAGTAGAATCGAAGGAGAAGCACAGGACAGGAGTTGCTGGAGGTCTGTCGTCGACGGCCTATACCCGGGTAGGGGTGACAGGCGTAAGTAAGTAAGTCTCCCCCCCCCCCTCCCCCCCCCCCCCCCCCGGGTCTGCCCTAGGGGACCTTGGTGGGGTTGTCTACTTTTTAGTTCCTAGGGTCACCTTGTCTAAACCCTGCAAGGTGGGTTCTACTCTTTTGGGGGTTTGTATTTCTGTCTTTCTGGTCCATTCATCTGTATTTTTCTTTTGAAATTCTCCCTCCTGTCTGCGCTTCTTGCAGTTCTTTTCTTCATTTAGCGCAGGCACGTCCTGAGAAGGCCTTTGTCGCTTGCGGGACGTAAAGCAATCTATACTCACTCACTCACTCACTCCTACCTTTCCGACAGACAGCAGTCTGTCACCATCGACGGCGTCTCCTCCAATCCAGTCAGGCTCTCCTGCGGAGTTCCACAGAAGTCCGTCCTGGGTCCGGTCCTTTTCACACTCTACACCTCTCCCCTGTCCAACATCATCCAGTCTCACCACATACACCATCACCTCTACGCTGACGACTCACAACTACTAGACAAAGACAAACTCGACAACACTCAGTCACTACTGACTCGCACGGCTGACTGCTACGAAGTCGTGAAAAACTGGATGACAGCAAACAAGCTCAAACTGAACGACGACAAAACAGAAGCCATGCTGGTAGGCACTCGCCAGAAACTTTCCCAGCTCCCTCCCTCTCTCCACCTTCAACTCGACAGCACCCCCATCTCCCTCTCTGACTCGGTCAAGAACCTCGGCGTCATCCTCGATTCCTCTCTTTCCATGACCAGCTTCGTCACCGCCACGGCCCAGGCATGTTATTTCCACCTCCGCCGCATCAGTCAGATCAGAAAATACCTCACTACCGAAGCGGCCACCAAACTCGCAGTCTCTTTCATCTTATCTCGCATCGACTACTGCAACTCTCACCTTTCCGGCCTTCCTCATTCTACCACTCTCACTCTCCAGCGCGTCCAGAACAATGCTGCCCGCCTCATCCTCAGAAAGAAAAAATCCGACCACATCACTCCCCTGCTCAAGCTCCTTCACTGGCTCCCCATCCCCCAACGCATCCAATACAAGATTCTGTCTCTCTGCTACAAATCCCTGAACAACTACGCTCCTACCTATCTCTCCAACTTACTTCACCCATACACTCCTTCCCACTCCCTCCGCTCCGCCTCCGACCCTCTCCGCCTCCTCATCCCCCGCACCAAACTCAGCACTTTCGGCCCCCGCTCTTTCTCCGTCTACGGTCCAACTGTTGAAAGAGGTGAGTTTTGAGGGCGGACTGGAAGGAGGAGAGAGAGTGTTTCTGACGGAGAGAGAGTGTTCCAGGTGGATGGACCGTAGACGGAGAAAGAGCGGGGGCCGAAAGTGCTGAGTTTGGTGCGGGGGATGAGGAGGCGGAGAGGGTCGGAGGCGGAGCGGAGGGAGTGGGAAGGAGTGTAGGGGTGAAGTAAGTTGAAGAGATAGGTAGGAGCGTAGTTGTTCAGGGATTTGTAGCAGAGAGACAGAATCTATATCACCACACTCCCCACCCCAAGCTGACCGTCGTATTTTTCACTATTTGTGGTACGTGAGTCATTGTCTAAAGCGTGCGCATGCGTGTGCGAGTTGTGAGTGCGCGCTTAGAATGATTGATTGATTGATTGTACATTGCGTAACGTCCCGACAGCAACAAGGCTTTCTCAGGACGTGCCTGCACTGCTTGTGAAAAAAAAACAACTAAACAGAACATTGAATGTATGTCGCCAGCCGGTCAAATACATTAAATAAACCTAACACATGGGGCCTAAATAAAGCTAAGACCATTTAGCAACACACATCCAATATCAAGAGCTACAGGCAGTGCAGACAGTAGGGAGAGTTTTAATAAGGAAAATACAGGTGAATGGACCAAGGGTAGACAGAAACACATGCCCCAGAGTAGAAGGGAAACCCACCCTGTGGGGCTGACCAGGGTGACCCTGGGAACTAAAAAGTAGTTAACCCCACCCAAGTCCCCCAGGGCAGACCCGGGTGGGGGACGGTATTTATAATGCGCTTAATCTTATAATAATTATAACTCTAAGCGCGCACTCCCCCACCCGGGTCTGCCCTGGGGGACTTGGGTGGGGTTAGGTACTTTTTAGTTCCCAGGGTCACCCTGGTCAGCCCCACAGGGCGAGTTTTTCTCTCTATTCTGGGGCATGTGTTTCTGTCTACCCGAGGTCCATTCACCTGTATTTGCCTTTTTAAAACTCTCCCTACTGTCTGCACTGCCTGTAGCTCTTGATATTGGATGTGTGTTGCTAAATGGTCTTGGCTTTATTTAGGCCCCATGTTGTAGGTTTATTTAACGTATTTGACCGGCTGGCGACATACATTCATTTTTCTGTTTAGTTTTTTTCACAAGCAGTGCAGGCACGTCCTGAGAAAGTCTTGTTGCTGTCGGGACGTTAAGCAATGTACAATCAATCAATCAATCATATAAATACCGTTATTATTATTATTATTATTATATTATACATGCATGCACTATGGCACTGATACAAATGCAATTCAAATGCCGCCGGCCTTGCACTATCAGCGGTGATCGGTCATAAATTACCTGTCGTGTGAAAACAATGGCGGTTAAGCTAAACTATGCGTCCGTCCGCGGCGATCAGTACTAAACCTGTTGCGTTGATTTCCGGGCACAGCTGCATATTTGACGCACCGCCGGCAGTCAGATTAATTGTTAAGACACCTGACTGTCATATAGCCCCATCGTAAGGTCGTTATATCTGACAGCCTTTCGTCAGTTTTATCAAAGACAATACATTATAAGACAAATCACTCGCCCCGAGAGTGCGAGGACGTGCTTTGAGAGTTTTCTCCCTTGTAATCGTGGTTGAATCATGGCTGACCGAATGAGGCAAGGGCTGACTTTTGCAGCGCAATTTCTTGTTTGAACGCCCGCTACAAGCCAAGTTTCACCGGCATGTCAGTTTTCCTTTTTCACAAATGAAGAAACAAGGTAAGCTGATTACTCTGTGGTCTTATCTTTGCATAAATTTACGACCGGATAATAATTTCATGGCGCAGAGAATGTCTATCTCGAAAATTTTCGATTCTGAATTAGAGTTGCCAGGGCGATACTCAGGTATAGGTCCCTCGTGTGATATGTATCTTTGGGCTTAAATCTGGGAGAGTGGAAAACTGATCCAACTGCAAACAGACCCTAGCCGGCTCTCCACGCCGTGAATTCCGAGAAATGTCAGTGGGAAAGTGATCTAACGACCACTTTAGATCCAGAGTAATTATACGTTTCTAGTAATTTTGTTTTCAAATGTAGAAGAGGGCAGTATGTACATAGACCAGTTTTCCTGTCCCATTGTATCCACTTTATGGTGGACTAACTCAAGTTAGATCTAGTCATTTGTGCCACACGTGCTTAACTTGGGCGAGAAAAAGTATTCTTTAGGCTACACGGACCTTTCCCTTTCGTTCAAGGCAATACGACTGATAGGGAGAATCCTGTGTAAGTTTCACGTTCTTAATCGAGTTGTTTTAAAACCGATGTTCCGATCAAAAAGAGGAAAGTACTGGTGAGAAATTAAGCAAAGAAACCTTGAGTTGTAAGGTCGTTGATAAAATTCAGTCGTTGCAAAGTTACTTCGCTTTCATTGTCTATCAAGACTTAAAATACAAAAGTATAAAAGGTCATGCAGAACTCTGTCCGCTGTACTGTTCTCACGAACTACGCCTACAGACTACAGTATTTAGCTGGTGGTGTTTTAGTACTTGTATTTCAGTCTTTGTTATTCTCCCAACAGATGTCCGGGTGCAGAATTCGCGCAGAGAAGATCTGTTGGGACTTTTACCTGCTGAGCTGCGTTCACGTTCCTACAGGCTGTGCAGTGCCCATTTTGAAAACAGCCAGTTCACGTGCGCCGACTGTGTTTTCGGTGCCCAACCCACCCCCACAACTAACAACAGAGACTGACGAGGGATACTGCTACACATTCAGAAGCGCCGCCTCACAAGCAGGCACGCATGTCACTGCAACCAGGTATTTTCAATGAATAAATATAATTTGGTTTATAATTTGTAAGCTGAAATTTTTAATGTATAAAAAATTACCAAACAATGACAGCACAAAAGATTAGTTGTGTGAGTTGTTTTCACAACTGGGGTCGTAAAATCTGTTGACTATTAAAATCAGACAAGCAGATTTTAAATTTGGATGAATTTTCGATGGCCTTTTTGTGTGTGTTCGCGCCCGCATGTGTGTGTGAAAATACATTTTTTTTTGTCAGATATGAAATGTGAATTAATTTTTTTGATCTGAGTAAATATGCTGTGGATTATAATGTTATCATTAATGATTTAATGCATGGTTGCTTGTGTGTGTGCAGATGAGTCCAGTGGAGAAACTGGTGTGGGGGGAACTGCAGCAACAGGACTGGTGGTCAGGACAGCGATTCACCAAGAAAGCAGACTTTGAAGAAAAGTCTCAAAACTGTGCGCAACAGATTGTACTGCTTTCAGAAGAAATGTAATTACGACAGAAAGACGGCAAACAAGGAAAGAAAAGACATTAACACTCAAAGAGAAGAAGGATGCAGCAGCGAAGAGCCGCTTGGCCTTACGGAAAACTATGCGAAAGGTTTCAGTCTGCCCCGGCTTTAGTGCCAAAATTCTGAAAGCACTTCAGATTAAAGTGTCTGTACTGCCGCCAAAGTCAGATCTGTGTGCAATAGTACTAGACGAAATGCAATAAAAGAACAAGTCACCTACAAAAAAAAAAAAAAAAAAAAAAAAACGTGATCAAATAGACTAAGGGGCAGAGAATTTTGGGGAGGACGAGAGGACAAAGCTTGTGGCAAACCATGCGACTGCCTTTGTTGTAAGGGGTTTAGTTTCCCACTGGAAGCAGAAAGACATTAACATTCAAAGAGAAGAAGGATGCAGCAGCGAAGAGCCGCTTTGCTCATTTTTTTGCCTGATTCGTTGTTAAGTTTATTTCAGCACAGTTGCGTGAAATACACAAAAAGAAACAAGGCCGGAGATGGACGGAGACAGAAAAAACAACAGCTTTATCTTTGTTTCATGCAAGCCCCAAGGCATATCGTATGCTTGCAAAATTCTTTGTCCTCCTGTCAGTTTCAACCTTACGGAAAACTATGCGAAAGGTTTCAGTCTGCCCGGCTTTAGTGCCAAAATTCTGAAAGCACTTCCGTGTCTGTACTGCCGCCAAAGTCAGATCTGTGTGCAATAGTACTAGACGAAATGACAATAAAAGAACAAGTCACCTGCAACAAAAAAAAAAACAAAAAAAAAAAAAAAAAAAACGTGATCAAATAGAAGGGGCAGAGAATTTTGGGGAGGACGAGAGGACAAAGCTTGTGGCAAACCATGCGACTGCCTTTGTTGTAAGGGGTTTAGTTTCCCACTGGAAGCAGCCCAAGGTCTGGTGGGGGAGGAGGGAGTTGTTGGAGAACATAATTCTGATCGGTGATGACATGTTTATCTGTTTACCTGGTAATGACTTTTAGATCTAAAGGCGGTGGGCATGTGACTGATGGCATTGTCTGTTGTACGTCTTATGATAATTCAGCCTATTACGTATATTCATGTTGGCCTGCTATTTTGTGTATGGTGAATAATTTTGTCATACATTTACATGTGTTAGGTGGATGGATGAATTGAGAGGAGGAGACAGAACAGGTAATCAGTGATCATTTCTTATTAATCTCTTTGTGCATACTATCGAAGGTACTGTTTACAGTTTCTAACGGGTGTATGCATAAGGTGGTTAGCGTGGCCTGTGTATAATCACTATTTGGTTTTCTTGATAATACCTGCTGTAAGTTGAACCTGTATTAATAAACTGATCTTTTTGTGAGATTGTTCAAAACAACTGATATTTGCTGTAAATTATTTCTTATTTAGTCCTGTGTTGGTGGTTTGTTTGTATGTGTGTTCGTTTGTGTGCATGTGTGTTTGTTTGCGTGCACGTGTGTGTGTGTGTGTGTGTGTGTGTGTGCGCGCGCGCGCGTGTGTGTGTGCGTGTGTACTAGACATCAACTCACACTCACGGCAACAATGAAATGCCTGATTTATTTATTTTTTCTTTTACACTTTCCGTGCTAATTACCACTTTTCCGAAAAATCTTTTGATTAGGAATAGAAAAAATATCTTAGAAGCAGAGCTCATGTGATTTTAAAACAGTTTTCCGCAATGCACACACAAAAAGCACGTGTTACCCTTCAAAAAGCCTCGCGTCAGAGCTCGAGCCCATTACCCAATAGTGATAGACGTATGGCCACAACACGATTACACCATGGGACGCAACTGCTACACTGACCTCGCTTTTTTCAGTAAGCCATATGAAGGAGTGATCTGTCTTATAATATATTGTCTTTGGTTTTATGCAGTGTTGAGAATGCTCCAGGAGCGCTAGGAAGTTATATCTGATAGCCTTTCGTCAGTTTTATGCAGTGTTGAGAATGCTCCAGGAGCGCTAGGAAGTTAGCCCGTACCGGCAGCCATGACACGTTTTAACAGGATGTGTCCGTTAACCATTTTCGTTCAAGAGTGGTGTCAGAATAGCTTGGCGCCTCCAGGCGCCAAGCTATTCTGACACCACCCTTGAACTATCATGGTCGATCTCTCAGAAAAGGATAGAACCAGAATTTTTGGGGAAAGCGAGATTATGACTTTAAAAAATGGACTTCAGTTAATGTCTTTTGTCTTAATGATGCTGGTTAGCTGGCTTCTTGTAGCTTCAGCTTCGTCCAGGGCTTGGTCTGTCCAACCCACAAGTGGAGAAAACTGATATTATAGCAAGAATATACTAACTCAGTACCTTTGACGCCGGCTTCGAGTCAGGGCACAACTTTTCACATGCCGACTGCCATACTTGAAGTTGAACATCGGTTTTCTCTCTCTCTCTCCCCCCCCCCCCCCCCCCCCCACACACACACACACCCCATCCCTCCAGCCGGCAAGCCTGAGAGTCAAACTACGTAAATGATATAGATATATGGGGTCAGTTACTTGCGAGAGAGCCTAAATCCTGCACAAGCCATTAAGCGAAGTGTTCTGCTATAGCGGAGCACATGGCTTAGTGACTCGCGAAGGATTTATGCCGTCTAATGCGGGCAACTCACACGGATGCATGGTTCACCTGACACGTGCAGGGTGACAGAGGAACTTGACGGTCCACGGATTCAGCCACAAGCGTGTCGCAGTTACTGGTGGAACTGTGGGTCACCACAGCTGCTTGCCGTCTGATCCTCGCCAAGAGGTCTTCAACGCCACTACTGAGCACAACTGCTATAACGTTTCATCTTATCAGCCCTCAACTGTCATGGAAAGGCCCATCAACGAGGTAAGCGATTTAACCCATCTCAGCCTGATACACCCATGGCTTGACAAATTTGACCATTTTCTTCAAAGCATGGGTGGTGTCATAATACCTGGGCGCCTCAGGCGCCAAGCTATTCTGGCACCACCCTTGAACGAAAATGGTTGATCTGTCTCCTAATCTCTAATGTAGCCTCATCCATAGGACAACGAGGTAAGTGACTTAACCCTTTTTATCCTGATACACCCATGGCTTGAAATAAATTTGACCATTTTCGTTAAAGGCTGGTGCCAGAATAGCTTGGCGCCAAGCTATTCTGGCACCACCCTTGAACGAAAATGGTTGATCTGTCGCATAACCTCTTATGTAGTCTTGATAGGACAATAAGCATTTTTTAAAATTATCCTCAGGATTTGCTCTCCGTTGTGGTGTCTGTCTGACCGGGTGACGCGAGACTGAGAGGACTGTCGTTATATAAAAGCAAAATGGACTGTTATACTACAATGAAAATCTGGCTTTTCGCAAATACATACCGGCTTTTGCCATATAATTGCATAGGGTTCCTGGGTCGAAATAAATCAGTGTTATTATCATTATGTGTGTGTGTGTGTGTGTGCTCGATAAGCACTTCCGTGAAATCAGTGGAGGTCCGGTGAACTTCACTAAAGTCCGTCGTCGGCCCCGTGAAATTTTTTATCGCAGTTTATGACAAGTTTGTATGCGTTCGCGCGCAAGCGATTCATCGTTTCCCGAACAGTAATGCAGTTGCAGCCCAGACGTTGTCACACTGACAAAAATTGTAATAATACTTATACAAAATTTGTAACCTTTGCTAGATTATTACGTAGTTTGATGCGTGTGTTTGTGTGGGTTTTGTTTTTTTAAATGTTATATCGCGATTCAGTAGTGTTGCTAAATTGCTAATAGCCGTTTCCAGCTGTCGTATATATTGCAAAAATTCATGATGCGTGTTGCTTTTCCGATTCCGAGTGCTGCATTATTATTATCGGTTTCACAAACTGTGTCTATCCATTTGATAATACCCCACCAATCTGTCGCCTTCATGACACAATCATCATCGTTTCGTTTGGGGGGGGGGGGGGGGGGGGGGAGGGGAGAGAGAGAGAGAGAGCCGTACGAGAGAGAGATTGTAAATTTGTGATTAATGTATCTTCTTTAACCCTTTGCCTGTCGATAGCGGTTTTTGTCGAGGTGATTCCAGTCCTGCAGGAATCGCATCGATAAAAACTGCTACCGACGGCCAAAGGGTTAATAAAGCAGGAGGTCCCCCCCCCCCCACACACACACCATCACCCACCCTTGTCACGGTTTGACCTAAAATTGACGATTTAATTATGAGGATGCCTGTATGAGGAGGGGGAGGGGAGGATCACTCCCCCTACCTCTTCTCATATAGACCTATATATTCCGTTGCCAATAGGCCTATATTTCTAGATTCCCCCTCAGGGGGTATGCAGCGGTACCTGTTCTCTTTGTCGTCTCTCTGTCCAGTTGTGACTAACGTGAATCATTAAAGCTGAGAAACAGTCAAAAAAACTCCGCCCCGCACGTGTTTTAAAAAAACTTTGCAGGACCCAGCGAGGGCCCTGTCTTCGTGAACGTTCGGCTAACTTCGGCAAACCGGTTTGCAACTGACTCAGTTGACTGAGTTTTCAACTGCGTTTGTCGTGCTGGCAAAACTCCCGTGAAAAAGACAGGCCACTTCCTGTTTGCAGCGAGTGGGCACAGCGATCACTGATCTAAACCAGCGATATTTGTACTGATATCAACAGTAGCAGACGACACTCGACCACCCGACGGACAGAGCAGGCCATTTGTGCCTTGCCTGGACGCACACTGGATATGGACCAGGCCGAGCTATCCGTAAGTTACACAGTACAGCCTGAAGCTTATTTGATATCGGAAGGGTGAGGAAGGAGGGGTTATTTGTCGTTTAGTGTTTGTTGTTATATCTTTTCATCTGGAGTGGCGCCTACAGCAAATATTTTCTCCATACGAAGGGCAGCTACTAAAAATCAGCTTGACCCATGGCGACCGTGTATCTTTTGGCATCTATGTAAACAGTCGATTCTCTCTCTCTCTCTCTCCCTCTCTCTCTCATCCAATTTACTGTATTGGTTGTACATCACAATGCTTCTTTATTTATTTATATTAGCCTATATTGGACTGGAGTTGAAATAATTCGTTCACAACTACAAAGTGTCAGGAGTCATACTTACAGCATGTACAGCCGTACATTCTGCCATCATAGTCCCCAGCGCGTAAAATCCGTGGCTGTCGGTCAGTTTCAAAGTGTCACAGAATCGTCTGCTGTTGTCCGATCTGCTAATCGCGATGATTTCCGTGCAACAGGAAGTGGTCTGTCGTTTTCCGAGAGTTTTGCAAGCTCGGGATACGCAGTTGCCAACTCCGTCAACTGTGTTACGAACCGATTTGACCCACTTAGGGGCGCAGGGCCCAAGCTGGGTCCTGTAGTCTTTTTAAAACACGCGCTGGGCGGGTTTTTCTCATTGCACCTCAGCTTTAAGTGTCGCTCAGTATTTTGGGATTTGTGAATCGCAAAATAAATCGGAGTAAATCCCCCCCAGCCCCCCCCCCCCCCTTCTCGCCACACATTTATATTCTCACGGTTCTCTCTCCGTCCATTACAATCTGCATGATGTAGTTTCTTGCTCATATAACTGCCCGACCATTACTTCTGTTGCTTGTGAGGTTGACCTGCTCAGGTTTTTCTACCACTGACCGTGCCAGCAAGAGGTATAGATTCTCATGAGCCCCTGTAGCTTAAGTCTGTAGGGGCTCTTGAGAATCGATGCCTCTTGTAGAATATGGGGGCTGGTGATGGCCGCTGAGGGACTGCTTGGGCGATGGTCTCAGTCGTTGCGGACTCTGATGAGATTTCTCCATCCGACATGACGAGTCTTAGTGTTGATTTCCCCATCGTGTTCTGACTTCCGACCTCAGCGTGTTGTATGTTTTATCACTGCAGGAGGAGCAGGGCCTGCTGGGCCACCACCCGCACGGTCTGACCATCCTGACATGCGCCGTCTTCATGGTGGGCGAGATGGCGGGCTCCGGGGTTCTGGCTCTGCCCGACGCACTGGAGAACGCAGGTTATTAACTGTTAACTCGTCATTGGAGACGCGCCGTATCCGTATACGGCACGTCTCCAATGAGTTAAATGTATAATCAGATGATAGAAAGAAACAGGCCAGTGGGGACTGAGAAATTAATTTTTCTCTAAAATGTATTTTTTCGAAAAATACTTACCGATGACATGACTGTCAGGAAATAGTCTACTTGCTTACCAATTTTAGCCTAAGACCCAAAGGGTCCCCCCAGGAGGCTCTCGGGGATCCCTAACAGGGGCGAGAGTAGCCTCCCCTGCCCATCCGGTCACGTGCCCGGTGGTGTCTCCTTTAGCCAGTTGTCTACGGAGTTACCAGCGGCAAGCGGGAAGGAGGGAGGGACCTCCGAGTCATGTCATCGGTAAGTATTTTTCGAAAAAATACATTTTAGAGAAAAATTAATTTGTTTCCTCAAAACACATTACCGATGACATGACTTTCAGGAAGAATGCCAAAAAGGAGGAGGGTGCCGCACAATCCCTTTAAGAAACCTCTTCAGGGACGAAGACGGCCCGTCACTCCTGATCACACACTCCCGACAATTTTAGCGAAGTGCCACCTAAAGCGCCGAGGGCGCCTGGAGGGAGTGTTGCGCCGCAGGAGTTGCCCACCAGCGTAAGGTTGTCGCGCTGGACTGTCAGGGTGCGGAAGTAGAAGCGGGCGATGGTAGATTCGTCCTGCCACCCCACCGCAGCCACAATGTCCTTGACCACACAGGCGCGGCGAAGGCGAGACGTGCGGCCCTAGCGCGCACTCCATGGGCGCGGTTCCTCAGTGCCTCGGCTCCCTGTGGGGAGAGGTCGCAATAGGCGGACCGTAATACCCAGCGGAGCGAGGAGGAGAACGTTTGGGCTGAGAAGCCGGTTCTGCCGGCGGTTGGCGGCAAAAGACGAGTCCGTCCCCTCCGCACGGATTTGGAGCGACGCAGGTAGATACGAAGAGCCTGCACCGGATCTTGCTGCGGAGTCCCCCGAGGAAGCCGGGTCGTGTAAGCGGCCGAGTGGCGATGACCGGAGGCGCCGTCAAGGGAGACCTAGGCTGAGCGAGAAGGAAGGATCCGGGAGTAGCCGAACGGAACCATCCACTCGGAACTGCAGGCCGGCGGGGCGAGACGAGAGCGTGTGGAGCTCGCTGACGCGGGCGCCGTGGCGAGGGCCATCAGGAAGCAGGTCGCCGAGTCACGTCAGCAAAGTGGGCCAGATGGAGCAGTTCAATGGTCCGAAGTCAGCCAGGGGAGGACCAGGGAGGTCCCAGCGCGGGACAAGGGAGCGGGAGAACGGACGCTGCACGCCGAAACGCGCCATAAGGTCGGGCAGGTCCTTGCAGGCGCTGGGTCGGGACGGCCGAGGTGACGGTAGGCGTCGGCGATCAAGAGGTGTAGCTGCTGCACCAGAGGGGAGCCAACCTTGGTCTTGGACGAGCCAGCGAAGAAGTCCGCGAGCTGAGGAGTCGTCAGGCCGACGGTGGAGAGGCGGCGGTCAGAGCACCAGGCACGAAGCACGCCACTTTCCCTCGTAGACACGTCTGGTAGAAGGTCTGCGGGCTGAAGCGATAGCGTCCGCAGTCGCACTCGAGAAGCCTCCAGCAGAGAGAGCTTGCCGCACAATCGCCAGGCGTGTAGGAGAAGTCGCTCGGGGCAGGGGTGGAAGAGCGGCTGTCGGCGCTGCTCGAGCATCGTGCGCGGGGTGGGAAGAGGGAGGGTGAGCCCGAGGCGAGACTGAGAAGGTCGGAAGTCCACAATCCGGTCCAGGAGAACGGCCACCAGGAGAAGGACTGCGTTGCATCCCCGGAGGCTGAGCAGGACTTGAGGACCAGGACCGCCGGAGGGTAGGTGTAAGCGACCAGTCTGTCCCAAGGGAACGAAGCGCAGAACCAGCGATGGATGTCCCAGCGTAGGGCGCAATCCGTGTGAAGAAGCTGCCTCCGTTGCAAGAGGTAGGCAGCCAGGACGAACAGGTGACCTGGAGTGTGACGGGCTGGGCGGGAGAAGTCGCTGTCCTCGCACCAGCGAAGGGGCGATAGAGGAGGAAGCAGAGGTCAGGAGAGCGGGTTCCTCCTGCGTCTGAAGGCAAGCCACGAATGAGGGGTTGTCGGAAGGACGAGGAGGTCCTGAGTCCGAAGATCGTAACGCCAAGCGCCGAGGGCCTGCCGACTGCAACCAGTCCCAGCGGGTTGACGTGCCGCGAAGTCAGGTCGTGGGCCAGCGGCCGGCCGACGAGCGAAATTCGGAAGAGGGAGAGCGCCCCAATCGTCGAGACCGGCAACGACGCAGCGAGAGACGGGCAGTGGCGGGGTCAGGGGGAATCCGGGAGCCGAGCCAAGAATGTCCGTCTAGCGAAGCCGATGGGCCGCAGCACAGGAGAGATCGGCACCAGGGTAGAGAGATCGCCGGAGGACGGCCTCCAGAGGTGGAGTACAGAAGACCGAGGGAAGGAGATCAGCCGCCGCACTCATCAGGAGGAGGAGCTGGAGCCGCAGTCAGGTGGGGACCGCCTCGTCCGCAGCTACCCGCGGGCTAGAAAGGCACAAACTGGATCCGAGGCTCGGGAAGACGCACCAAGTTGCGGTCGGTCACCAAATCCATCCCCAGGTGAACAAGTGGCGAGAGGGCGAGAGGTCGGACTGTTGGCGCTGACCAGGGCGACCAGGCGAGCAAACCGGAGGAGGAGAGCATCCCTGCCCTACGAAGAGGGACCACTGACTGATACCGCAGAAGCAGGTCGACCAAGGAGGAGAACGGCTGGCGGAAGATCGAAGGTCTCGGGCAACCAAGGCATCCATGATCCACGGAAGGACCCAGGGCTGAGGGGGAGACCACACCGGAAGGCCGAGCTGGAAACGGTCCCGTCGACGGCAAGCGAAGACAACGGGGGGGGGGGGGGGGGGGGGGGGGGCGGGAGGCATGGGGACGCATAGAAGCAACGGGTAGGTCCAGGCTGGCGGCGACGACCCAGGGCTGAAGGCGACGCGAAGGGTCCGAGGCGGGGGAGCCGTGGCGAGCGACGAGCAGCATCGCAACTTCCCAAGGAAGAGCGGAGACTGCGCGCGAAGGGCGAGGGCCTTGGTCCGAAGGGGCGGGAACTTAATCCACAAGGGTGGCGCTGGGCCCACAGGCCTAGAAGGGTTCCTTCAGAGACTGCCAGGCAGGGCCGAAGGGCGCGGGTACCCACAGGAGCACGGTAGAGCTGCGACGTCGCATCAGGGGAGATGGTCAGGAAGGAGCCAGGCCGCCACGAACGAAGGAAGGCAAGGAGCGGAGGGTTCGAAGCCACGCGGAAGATCCGCTAGAGCTGGGAAGGGTTGCCGCAAGCACGAGCGCCGGCGGAACCACCGGAGGCAGCGAGAACGAAGGGGAGCGAGTGGACAGCGAACCGGGGAGCCGAAGGCTAGGACGCCAGCAGGCCAGCGGCGAACGCAGGACGCCGAGTCATCCACCGGAGAGGGTCGGGGAGACGCGGAGGCGAAGGGTGCAGGGAGCGGGGAAGAGGATGTCCCGAGGAGAACAACAGCGCCGAGCACAAGGCGAAGGTCGACAGGGACACCGGAGGGAGTCGAGCGGGCAGGCGACGAACGTCGGGGGCCGCAACTATCCAGGCGACGAGGGCGAAGACGTCGATCCCCACTGCATTGGGTGTACCCCAGGGGGCACCCATCCAAGTGCCAACAGAGCGCGACGAAGCTTCACTTCGGTGAACAGACGAGAACCGGTGAAAACGTGGAAGGCCGTAGGCGCCAGGGGAAACGGCCCGAAGTCCCGAGGTACGTGAAGGACGAACCAGACGCAGAGCGCGAGGCTCAAGGAGGGGGCACGTAGCTGGCTGGGGGACTCGACGGAAGAGTCAGCGGGTTGGAAGGAGAGACATAAGGCCGACTAGGGTACCAACAGGCGATAAGGGTCGCGGTGCCCGGGGCTCAAGGAGGGGCACAAGCGGCTTGGCGACTCGCCGTAGGAGTCAGCGGGCCCAGAGACTGAGGCCGAAGTGCCGAAGTGAGAACGAAGGCGACAAGGTCGCGGTGCCCGGCTCAAGGAGGGGGGCACATAGTCGGCTAGACGACTCGCCGTAGGAGTCAGCGGACTTAAGGCTGGGGCCGAAGGCCGACGCGTGAACGAATTGGCGACGAGGTCGCGGTGCCCAGGGCTCAAGGCGGGGGCACATAGCGGCTCGGCGACTCTCCGGAGGAGTCCGCAGGCTTAGGAGGGGCCGCAAGGCCAACGCGTCTACAATAGGCGACAAGGTCGCAGTGCCCGGGGCTCAAGGAGGGGGGCACGTAGCCGGCTTGGCGACTCGCCGGAGGAGTCAGCGGGCTGAGCAGGTCCGAAGGCCGACGCGTAGACTAGTTAGCGACAAAGTCGCGGTGCCCGGGGCTCAAGGAGGGGGGCACGTAGTCGGCTAGGCGACTCGCCGGCGGAGTCAGCGGGCTTGCCGACGCATAAGCTAATAAGCGACAAAGGTCGCGTTGCCCGGGGCTCAAGGAGGGGGGCACGTAGCCGGCTTGGCGACTCGCCGGAGGAGTCAGCGGGCTCAGGAGGGCCTCGAGGCCAAGTGTCAACTTTTTTTTTTTTTTTTTTTTTTTTGTAACAGGCGACAAGGTCGCGGTGCCCGGGGCTCAAGGAGGGGGGCACGTAGCCAGCTAGGCGACTCGCCGGAGGAGTCAGCGGGCTTAGAAGGGCCGAAGGCCGACGCTTAATTAGCGACAAGGGTCGCGGTGCCCGGGGCTCAAGGAGGGGGGCACGTAGCCGGCTTGGCGACTCGCCGGAGGAGTCAGCGGGCTTGAGGTTTGGCCGAAGGCCGACGCGTGAACTAAAGGCGACAAGGTCGCGGTGCCCGGGGCTCCTTTGTTAAGGAAGGGGGCACGTAGCCGGCTTGGCGACTCGCCGGAGGAGTCAGCGGGCTTAACGCGTCTACGAAGAAGCTACAAACTTACCAGGGACGTGAGGCGTGGGGTATCCCAAGTCCGAGGGAGCTTGAACAATCCCACCGTGCTGCAGGAGGTCCCCAGGAAGGCGGAAAGTCGTGGGTCGCTCGGCGGTGGAACCAGAGTAGAGACCGAGAACCTCCAGTCAAGAGGGGCAGCCAGCGCAGCCGATGACAGAGGAGCAGGCGGCACCCGGTCGACAGACTGTGTGGCGGACACCAGATGCGCACTTGGTACTGCAACATATACCCATACATGAAAGGTGACAGGCGGCGGGCAACTAACGCCGCCAGTTAAAGGCCCGAAGTAAGGAACGAGCGAAACTCACCGTGAAACGCAGAGAGAAAACAAACAGAAGTCCGAGCCAAGCACGACGTCCGGCCCCACAGGGCGAGACGTAGGAAGCGGCCGAGACTGTACCTTGTCATGGCGGAACGGCAGAGTGACGAAGCACAAGCACCGGACACTAGGTCACTGGAAGTCGCCGTACTGGGGAGAGGCGCATTTGGTAACTGCAACCCAAACCCAAACATGAAAAGCGACCGGCGGCGTGTAACAACGCCGCCATTTAAAGCTTCGAAATTTAAGAAACACGTGAAACTGACAGTGAAATGCAATGAGAAAACAACAGTAGCTCGAGCGAAGCCCGACGTCCGGCCCAGCCAGGCGAGACGTAGGAAGCGGCCGAGACTTTACCTTTCCATGGCGGAACGGCCGAGTGACGAAGCACAAAGTACCGGACAGTAGGTCACTGAAGTCGCCGTACTGGGGAGAGGCGCACTTGGTAACTGCAACCCATACCCAAACATGAAAGGCGACCGGCGGCGGGAAACGAACCCCGCCATTTAAAGCTTCGAAATCAAGAAACACTCGAAACCTACCGTGAAATGCGGAGAGAAAACAACAGTAGCTCGAGCGAAGCCCGACGTCCGGCCCAGCCAGGCGAGACGTAGGAAACGGCCGAGACTTTACCTGTCCATGGCGGAATGGCAGGGTAACGAAGCACAACCACCGCGCGACGGAAGCCTGAGGTTCCAGGGCCAGCCAAGTGCACGAGGCACAGACGAGGGCTAACAGAGAAGACGGAGGCCACGCCAGAAGCAGTAGACGAGGACTAGGCGAAGGCAGGCCAGTAAGGGACGGTCGAACCGTACACAGTCTTTCCAAGGATCAGAGGCTCAGGCGTCCGAACGCTAACAGCGAAGTAGACAACTGGCTAAAGGAGACACCACCGGGCACGTGACCGGATGGGCAGGGGAGGCTACTCTCGCCCCTGTTAGGGATCCCCGAGAGCCTCCTGGGGGGACCCTTTGGGTCTTAGGCTAAAATTGGTAAGCAAGTAGACTATTTCCTGACAGTCATGTCATCGGTAATGTGTTTTGAGGAAACAAATGTGTGCGTGGGAGGGAGGGGGCAGACCCCATGAGTCATGTGCGAAAGTGCCGGCGGCTGGAAGACGGCGGAAGACGGTAGCCGTAAGACAGCTGAGACTGCCAGTGTATGATTGTAGGAATTCCTATCTCAGTGGCGTAGCCGATGAATGGTGTGTGTGTGGGGGGGGGGGGGGGGGGGAGAAGAGGGTGGGATGGAGTGGGTAGGAGTACACCCTGGCACCTCAGTATATTTTGTAGAAACATGCTTTTGGGAGCACAAATATTTCTTTTGATTTTATATTTGAGGACCAATTATTTTTTTTTTTTTTTTTTTTTTTTTTTGCAAAGGCAAATATCTTTGATTTTAAAGTTGTTTTGTTTGATTTTTACGAGGAAAGACTGTCACTTGCAACCCTTGCCCCCCCCACCCCCCCCCCCCCCCCCCCCCCGTCCAAACAAAAATAATAATAATAAATAAATAAAGATAAATAGGTTCCTACGCCACAAGTGGTGTCAGTTAAGTGTTATAGAACGTCCGCTCGAGCGTAACACAAATGATAACACAAAGATCCTCGGGCCCACGACAGCCGCCTCGGCGTCGACCCAACCTCGGGCAGAGTGACATAAAATGCTCAAAGTTGACATTAACTTTTCAGCTTGAATTAGGCCTACTAAAAGTTCTCAGAATGGGTATAATAACGGTTATATTAGTGATTAGCCATCCCATTGCCTACATTTTCAAAACATTGGTGTGACATATAGTGCTCACAAAAGTAAGGGACGCCATAATTTCAGCTTTAATTACTAAAATGTCGGCAAACACCTTCCATCTGCAAACTGCAGTCACCTTTTTGGTCTGATTCATAGTAATGTTTAAACTTTTTGGGACAAGAATAATTCAAGCTAGAAGTAATACGTCCTATAATTTTTGTGAGCACTATATATTATGTCACACCAATGTGGTGAAATTTGTAGACCAGTAGGATGGCTAATCACTGATATACCCGTGATTATACCGATTCAGATGACTTTAAGTAATCCAAGCTGAAAAGTTAGTATACCGGCCTTACTATTTGTGACCAGTATATGTCACTTTGACCGAGATTGGGACCCAACAGGCCCGTGCGCGGATCCCTGCGGCCGTCGTGGGCCCGAGGACGTTTTGCCGCTACTGGCGTTTCGACTTCCCGGCTCAATAAATGGCGCGAAAACATGAAATAGCTCACCGGCTCCCCTCGCGCCTCAGGGTCCACGGCAGTTGCATGAGCGAGCTTAGTCCTGCACCAGCCACTAAGCAAGGTGCGCCGCTATAGCGGCGCACCTTGCTTAGTGGCTGGTGCAGGACTAAGCTCGTTAATGCAACTGAGTGACCTCTGGTATCCGTGCAGGTTGGATCGGCGTGGTGTTGATAGTTCTGTGCTGCTTCATCTCGGCCTACACGGGCCACATCTTGGGGCGGTGTTGGTCCATCGTGCAGGAGCGCTACCCAGAGCTTCGCGGACCTGTGCGCTACCCCTACCCCGCCATTGGACAGTGCTGCTATGGCACTCCGGGCAGGTAAGTGTCTAGCCTACCTTACTTGGTTGCATGATTACTGGTAGGGGGGGGGGGGGGGTGTAACGTCCACGGCGACACCCGAGTGATAATAGACAGCCCTAACCGGGGCGGGGGGGGGGGGGGGGGGGGGGGACAGGGACAGTTGCTGCTGCCTATGGAGTGCGACCTGAACTGACTACTGATCAATTCGGCCGCACTGCAACTGTGCCACTTTGATTTACCAGGACTGTTCAGTAACGGACACGCTATCTGAACAAGCCTACCGCGCATTTCAGTGGTTGTTTTATGTCTCCGTCGATTCGCTACCGCCGATGAGCTGTCCATGACACGACTGCCGCACACTGACCGACATTGGCGTGAAGAACACAGATGTAAATAAGACAAGATAGGCATAAGGATCGACAAGAGACATAAATCCTCATGAGCCCCCGCGACCGCGGGGGCTCATGAGGATTTATGTCTCTTGCAGTTGGGTTGTGTTCGCCTTGCTCTGGCACTGAGTAAGGGGTTCAGAAGGCCGGCAACCCAGGCCTCCGTCAACTTCTAAAACGACACTGCTGTCGAAGCGAACAGCCTCCTACCATGGCAATCCGGCCATCAGCAAGAGGCGCAGATTCTCACAAGCGCCTGCCTCTGCTCGGTGCGGACTGACGTGCACTGGCATCTACGTCATGCTGGCAGCACTGGTGCCGAGGGTGCCCCTCCAAAATAAAAATAAATAAATAATTTAAAAAGAAATAAAATAAATAAATATAAATAAATAAATAAAAATATAAATTAATTAAAAACAAATAATAAAAAAATCCACAGTCAGCCTGAAAGAAAGAAAGCTAGAGACAGGTTGGTTTAAGTCAACTTGAAGTGCCGCCTAAAACTATTTAGTCAGTGGTAGTCCGTGTTACCCCCCCCCCCCCCCCCCCCAGCCTTATTCACTTAACTCTTAAACTCCCAGAACTAAATGACTTCCATTCTGTAGAATGGATGTCATTTAGTTCTGGGAGTTTACGAGTTAATGAGTAATGTGTTTTGCGATAGTAAAACGAGGGTATCCCTGAGTTCATTTTATTTGGTTGTAAAATGAACTGCCCGAGTTGACCAGCGTTTCTAACCTGCGGTGTTGTAGCGTTCTTGTGTTTACAGGTTGACAATTTCCCTGTGCATCAATTTCACGCTGTTCGGAGTGTCAGTCGTGTTCCTCTTGCTAGCTGCCCAGAACATGCACATGATATTCAAACAGGTGAGATATATACATGTATTTGCATGTTCCCATTCAGCCTATGTAATTGTGAACAGGTCTGTGATTTTTGACCTTATGACTGCATTTGTTAAGTCCAAAATCAAAGACCAGCACCCATTTGTACAATTTTATGTGCTAGAAATGATGACATTTATTGTATGGTGTGTGTGCATGCAAGTGCCTGTGTATGTGTGTGTGTGTGCAAAGTTACCATTTTCAAACCATCAGTCACTTTTGTTGTAATACAGTAAAACCAGTTTCGAGGGACCACCTTTAGGAGAGATCACCTATCATTAATTAAAGACCATCATTTAGGTGGCTATAGCTGTGACTGTGGCTATAGCCACCTAAATGATGGTCTTTAATGACAGGTGACACTTTCTGCCCTTCAAGACGTCCCTTGTGAGAGCACCCGTCGTTTGAGACCACTTTTTTCTTGCAACACAGATTCTACTGTAATCCTAATCCTGACTCATGCTCTATGGTCTTTTATATGCGTATTGGCCTGTGATTTTGGACATTACAGCTATAGATGTAGGATGCAGAATCATAGGCCTGGCAGCACACATTATTATTTACATATGTCTGTTTGTAGGTGGCCCACGTGGACCTGAGCTTCTGTTACTGGCTGCTGATTGTTGGAACTGTTCTCATACCCTGCAGCTGGCCTGGCACACCAAAGGACTTCTGGTCAGTTCTGTCTGGTGGTGGGGGTGGGTGGTGTGTGTGTGTGTGTGTGTGTGTGTGTTTTGAGACCAAGTGGGTCAAGCATGTAAGATTCATGGAAATTACCAACAAAAACTATTAACTCATTCAGCCTGACACGTATTTCCCAAATTTTGGAGGCGTCATCTAACGACTATGCACCTGTTGCAGGAGATGGATCGACCATCTCCTGCTGTAGTGTGTCAGGGCTAAATGGCTTAATAAAAAGCTTCAAAAAATAAGGACAGATATGTAGTTTTGTCCATGTTTTACAAAGCATGTTTTGTTTATTCATTTATTTCCTTGTTGTATTGTCTGCAAGGGCACACTGACCTGGGTTTTGTCACATATATCCCATTCCCTAACTGGTCAGAGTATTTCTGAAATATTTAGTTCAACACCAATGAACCTCATCTATCTGAGGAACATGGGTTCAAAGTCGTGTCAGCAAGAGGCACAGATCCACATGGGCCCCTGCAATTGCAAGGTGCATGAGGATCTATGATGGATATATTTGGGTTTTGCTTACATTTCATCAGTGATGCGGTTTAAAATACACAATGAGAAGTATGATCAAAAGTGAAGGACAGCACTGCTGTATCCATTTACAAAGCAAATGTCATGATTATACAGTTACACAATGAATTTTATTTGTTTGTTCAAAACATGTGTGGGTAAATGGTGAATAATACCGACTGTCATAAATTGCAGAATAAATTAAGATGTTTTGACACCATGTTATGTTTATCACGCTGTTACCTTTTTTTCTTCATGTGCTTATTCATGTGTCACCAAATGCTGAATTTCTATATTATTAGTATTAGCATTGACCCTTTTCATCCTGATACACTATTGCTTGAAATAAAATTGACTATGACAGTTCATGGGTTGTGCCAGAATAGCTTGGTGCCTCAGGCACCATGCTATTCTGGCACCACCCATGAACTAAAATGGTTGATCTATCTCCTAATCTGTAAGCCTTCATAGGACAAAAAGCAAATTTTAAAAAATTCATCCTCAGGATATAATGGGTTAACTGTTTTAATGTTGGTAGTGCGGCTTTTTGTTGAGGTGATTCCTGCAGGACCTAGCCCTTTTAACCCCCTGAAATATTCTTAAATTTGCCATTTAAAAACTTTTTGTAAAAATTTTAACAATTTTGGAAATTAAACAGCTAAAGCTAACTCTTGCTATCTGAGAAAGACAAATTGCATGTGAAGACTAAGATTTAAATCTGAAAAAAATACTTTTTACAATTTCAAGTATAAGGAATTCACCAAAAAGGGGGCTTTCGATATCAGGAGTTCCTGATTTCCAGCAGTCTTCACCCACGTATACTGATGAGCAAAAGATATGCAACATTTTTTGAATCATCAGAAACACTTCATTGGTTTCCGATGATTCCAAATATGTCACATCTCATTTTGCTCGTCAATATAGATCTGTTCATTTGTGTGTGTTTGCCATCAGGCCTGTGGCTCTGGGAGCAACAGTGGCCACAAGCTTGGCCTGCATCATCCTGGTGGTAACCATGGGCATTGACTCCAAAACAGCGCCACCTCTTGTCCACAGAGAAGTCGACATACTGTCCTTCGCTGGTGCATTCGGCACCATTTGCTTCGCTTTTGGCGGACACCCCACCTTCCCCACATTCCAAACAGACATGAGAGAACCGCGGAAGTTTGGCAAAGCATGTCTGCTGGCTTACCTGGGTAAATATGTGTGATGGTTTGTGTTTTGTACCTGAATCCCCTTGTGCCCCGACACTACAGCAGGAGATGGATCGCTTGGTGCCATCAGGTGCCAAGCTAATCTGGCACTACTCTTGAATTATCATGGTCGATCAATCTCCTGCAATTGGTACATAGTCCATTTCCATTCCACCGGCCTTAACGGGCCTACCCTTTTTGAATATTGGAGATAGGATTTTTAATGTGCGCACTTGATGATGTGTGTTGTACACACGAAGGTGAGACAGGCACCATAAACAGTCTTTACATAAATTTGACTTGATGGGAATGAGGAAAAATACACACATTCCTGTCCACCAGGGGATTTGAACCTGGGATCTTGACTGCCAGTGCAGATTTTTACCCTTCCCGCAGTGAGACGGCCTTAGTCACCTGCTCGGCGTTATACCCAACTAACTAACCGACTGGTGCTGTTGAAATAAAACTCTGTGACTGTACAGTAATCTGTGACTGTTTTCTGCTTGCAGTGGTGCTGAATGTACTTGTTTTCTGCTTGCAGTGGTGCTCCTAATGTACTTGCCTGTGGCGACGACAGGTTATTATGTGTATGGACGTGACGTAGCAGAGAACGTGCTGAGCTCAGTGAAATCAGGCGTGGGGCTTCACATTGTGGAATTTCTGATCACCGGCCATCTCATCTGCAGCTTCATCATCGTCATCAACCCATTCTGTCAAGAAGTTGAAGAGGTGCTCCGCATTGAACATCGTAAGTCATAAATCAGCAGTTACTTTATGCTCACCTCTTGGGGTTTGTTGAGGGGTGGAGTGTGTGAGTTGGTGGGGATGGGGGACAATAAGGTATTGGGTTTAATATAGATGGGCAAATCTGCAATTGCAGGGGCTCATGAGGATCTATACTTCTTGCTGACAACACTTTGAATCCATGTCCCTGGGACAGCTAGGTTTTTTTGGGGTTGAATCAGCAAAGATTGCAGAAACACAATATCCATCAGCTGGCACTGAACGGGTTCAATGTATATTATATTGCAGATTTCACATGGAAGCGGGTTGTTTGTCGCACAGTGCTATGTGCTTTAGTGATGTTTGTTGCGGAAAGCATCCCCCATTTTGGCGCCATCCTGGCACTTATCGGGGGATCATCAACGACAGTTCTGGCCTACGTTGCTCCGCCGATCTTCTACCTGAAACTGGCCAGAATGACAGGAGAATGGCCGCCTTTGTGAGTATACATTTCAAGCACCATTCTGCTTAACCCCCTTGTACATGCAGCCACCAGTGCTGTTTACAGTACCGGTTGCTGCATGGGAATTGACATCTCCAGCCCAAAAACTGATCATGAGTCTTTTATGGTTTTTTCTCTATCAACCTAACACCATTGATGGATAATTATTATACTGTGATAATTAAATATCAGAGCACAGGGTTAGATTTGTTTCAGAAGATATTTGTTTACACACTGCAGCAATTCTGTGCTACCTAAATCTAGACTTTGTGTATTTTGACTGTTATAATCTATTCAATACATTTGCAGATGCATAGATATACTTAAAAATTAATTTTTCTCTAAAAGGTATTTTTTCGAAAAATACTTACCGATGACATGACTACATGGAAATGTCTACTACTGGCTCAATTTTAGCCTACTTACCCGTTGTGTGCCCACACAACCCGGGAGGCACTCGGGGAACCCCCCAGAGGGGCCGAGAGTTATCTCCCCATTCCTGCCTTACCGGATCCGGTCACAAGACCAGCCAGTCTGATACTTCGCTCGAAAGCGGCAAGCGGGGCAGGTGGGAGGGTCCTCCGAGTCATGTCATCGGTAAGTATTTTTCGAAAAAATACCTTTAAGTTAAGAAAAATGAATTTGTTTCCTCAAAAACATTACCGATGACATGACTACATGGAAGAATTGCGATGAGGAGGAGGGTGCTGCATAACAACTCCCTAGGAGGGAACAGAGCCGTCCTCCCAGTCACAAACTCCCGACAATTTTAGCGAAGTGCATACCAACGGCGCCGGTGGCGCCGGGAGGGAGTGTTGCGCCGCGGCGATGTCCCCCACCAGTGCGAGATTCTCTCGCTGGCCCGCCAGGTCCCTGAGGTAGAAGCGGGTGCATACAGATTCAGTCTTCCCGCCCACGGTAGCCACGATGTCCTTGACAGCGCAGTTTCGATCAACGCAGCGATCGTGGCCATGGCTTATACCTCGTGTGCGCGTATGTGCAGCCTCTTCGCTCCCTGCGGGGAGATATCTTGATAGGCGGAGCGTATGACTTAGTGGAGCCAGGAATAGATCGTCTGGGCTGTTATGTCATTCCACCAGTCTCAGAGGTAGGGAGAGGCGCGAATGCCCTCTGCAGAAGGCTTTAGATTGTCGCAGATAAGTCCAAGGGCGCGCACGGGATCCTGATACCTGGTTTCCTGTGACAGTGGGTTGTTTCGTAGCGGCCGTAAGGTGATAACCTGAGGCACGGTCAGAGGAGACCTGTTTGGCGAGGAAGGCAGGGGGAGTGAGTAGTTGCACGGACCCGTCCGCTCAGGACCGTAAGCCGATAGGACGCGCCTATAGCGCGTGTAGCTCGCTCCCCCGTGAGGCGGTAGCACGGGCCCGCAGGAAGCACGTCTTGCGTGTCACATCTGTGGAAGGGCCGGCGTAAGGGTTCGAATCTGGCAGAATTCAACCACGTTAGCGCCCAGGGTAGGTCCCAGCAGGGGAGGAGCGAGTGGTAGGACGGGCGCAGGCTGCCGAAGTGTCCCATAAGGTCGGCGAGGTCTTTGCAGGCGCCCGGGTCTGGGAGTCCGAGGTGTGAAAGTGTAAGTGAACATGGACCGGTAACCCCTCACCGTGAAGGGGCTGGGTCTAGGTCTCGGCAGGGCCACATAGACGTCCACCAGCTGAGGATTCGTCAAATCCATGGGGGTCAGGCCGTGTTCGGAGCACCAGGAACACAGGAACTCACCACTTCCCTCTTAGACTCGAATGGTCGAAGGTCTGCGGGCCACAGCGATCGCCTCCACTGCTGCACCCGAGTATCCTCTAGCACCGAGGGCTTGCCGTACAACCTCCAGGCGTGAAAGAGGAGCCGCTCCGGGCAGGGGTGGAACAGCGGCTGGAGCGGTTGCTTAAGCATGGTGCGAGGAGCGGGAAGCTGCAGGGGGTGGGGTGGGGGGGGGGGGTGGGGGGCCGTGGCGAGGCTGAGAAGGTCGGTGTTCCAGGGGCGGTTCCAGGCGGACAGTGCGACTAACAGGAGGACCGCCGAGCAGCCCCGAAGGTTGAGGAGGACTTAGGGTACGAGGACCGCCGGGATGCAAGCGTAGGCCACAAAGCCGTCCCAGGGAATGGAGAGCGTATCAACAGCCCGAGCAAGGGGATCGGGAATCGGGGAGACGCCGAGGGGAAGCTGATGGTTCCACCTTGTGGCGAACAAGCCGACCTGAGGAGACTCCCAACCGGCGCGGATCAATCGATAGATGTCCTGTCGAAGGGTCCATTCCGTGTGTAAGAGCTGGCCGCGGCGAGATAGCGAGTCGGCCCAGACGTTCAGGCGTCCGGGAATGTGCCGGGCTCACAGGGAAATGTCCGGGTCCTCGCACCAACACATCATCTGGTAGATAAGCATACCAAGTTCGGGAGAGCGTGTGCCACCTTGTTTCCAGATGTAAGCCACCACCGTAGTGTTGTCCGAGAGGACGAGCAGCTCCTGGTGTCTGAGGAGGGCCTCCCAGCACTGACGGGCTTGCCACCCGGCCTGCATCTCCAGCCAGTTGATGCGAGTGTGCGCTAAATCTGAGGGCCAAGGGCCGGAAGACGAGCGGAACCGAGGCCGGAGAAGCGCACGCGACCCAGGGAGGCTCGCGTCGACCGAGGAGAGGTCAGGGGTGGCGAAAGGCCAGGGGAACACCCGACTCTAGGCCAAGAGGCGTAGGTCCACCGACGAAGGCGGTGACGCAGCATCTGGGGTACCGGAACCATCGCCGTTAAGTCGCCGGAAGCCGGGCGCCGATGGGGTAGGAGATGCAGCTGAATCGGCCGGGGGTAGAGACGACCTAGGGGCCGAAGGTCCGCTGTGGCGATCAACAAGCCCAGAAGCTGAAGCCCGACTCTGGTGGGGGCTGCGTCCTCCCATACTAACTGACCGGCTAGATCCGCGATCATCTGTATCCGGGGCACCGGAAGGCACACCATGTAGCGGTCGGTCGCCAAGTCCATGCCCAGGTGCACAAAGCGGCGGGAAGGAGAGAGATCTGACTCGCCCTCGTTTACAAGGAAGCCCAAGTGCGCCAGGAGGTGCATCAGCGCATCCCTGTCTGTCGCGAGCGTGGTCTCAGACTGGTGGCGTAAGCGGAGGTCGTCTAGGTCTAGGACGATGGCGGCAACAAGGCGAACACGCCGAGCGGCGGGGAGGTGAGCACGAACGCGCCCGTGAAGAGGATGGGCGGCGACGATCCCGATGAGGGGACGGATTCCTCCGTAGGCGCTCAAGAGAAGAGTGCAAGTGTCCCGAACTAGGGTGGAACGGGAAGAGTCTGGAGGGGGGGGGGGGGTGGCGACTGCGTCACGCAGGCAGGGGCTGACGTCTCTCCTGACCAGATTCAGCGAGCAGGGCGCTAAGCCGGCGCTCATATCCTCCGGAAGGAACAGCGGGCTTACAATTGAGAGACTGGAGAGGAAGGCCGGTCAACGTGGGACGGCTCCTGGCGACTGCTGCAGGCCACGCTCAGTGAGACGGGCGCTCTGCCGGCAAACAGACCCTCCGGAAGGGTCAGCGGGCGTGGCAGCAGTGGCGGTCCTCTGGTCAGCCGAACGCCGAACCCCCGACGAGGATTCCGTTCCGTGAGGTCAGGGCGGGAAGGCCGGCCGAATGCCGTAAGGGAGGCCGAGATAGCCACTGGAGCCGGACGTGAGGCTAGCGGCTCCGACGGCGATCCAGAGGCCGGCTGAGACTGTGTCGCAATCCAGGGGTCGTCTGGGAAGAGCGCGAGCCAATTTCCACGGAAGGCTAGCCTCCCGCCGACCGGACCGGAGACCCCAAGGAGGTCGGCGCGGGCAAGATCGAGGGACAGCCAGGAGGCCTGCCCGCGAACCGGAAGCCGGGCGGGACGGGGCCAAACGGGGCACGGGACCTCGAGGGTCTAGGACAGCCAAAGCGGGGACCTGCCCAGGGCCGGCTCTGAGGACCAGGAAACGCCGCACGGCAGGGGCCCACCCAGCGGAGCAAGACGACGCTGCGCACACCGGGCAGGAGGCAACCCCCGGTAGGCAAGCAGTAGGGCGTCTCGAGGCATTAGGGCACAAGGCAGAGGCAGCCCTAGCGATGACTGACGAGTGGAGGCGGCGCGGTTGGCGACTTCCGCTACGAAGAGCAAATCCCCCAGGAGAGGCGTGACGGAAGGGTGCCAGGGGGCCTCCACACGACGAACCATGGCTTGAGAGATCCAGGAACCGGTGCAGGCCAAAGCGTTCCGGAAGAGGGACGCTGTCGAATCCCGACCACAAGGAAGGGAACGTCTAAGAAGGGCGGGGCCACCTTGAGACCAGGTAGGGGGTCCAGCGAAGGAAGAGGGAAGCGAAGCCTGGGAAAGGCCGGCAAACCAGTCCCGACGGGAGGCGAAGTCCAGGCCAGCCGGTCAGCGACGATCGGAGAAGAACACCGGTGCGCGCGGCGAGGCAAGCCGCAGGAGCGCGAGACAGCATCTCGCAGTTCCTCAAGCCGTGCGACTGGGGGAGCGACCCGAACCTCCAGCCCTGACACCCGGCCCCCACGAAGGCGGAGACCCTCCTCCCCCCTGGGAGGGAGGCAAGCGCCAGCCAGCAAGTCGCTGCGATAATCCTGGCACCTTCAAGGCCAAGAGGGGCTCCGCCCGCGATGATGACGGCAGAGCCGAAGGGGCAGCATCCCCGAAGTCCGTGGGCGAAGGGAGCGACCCACCCGGTCCAAACGGCCGAGACGGAGTCCTCGGGCAGCAAGCTAAGGGCCTCTTCGTCCAGGGAGCGGCGAAGGGGCGGGCAAGACACCGAAAGCCGAAGACCAACGCGTGGGCAGGGAACTGTCTTGAACATCGCGGGACGCCCAGGGACGAGCCGGCCGCGACAAAGGCGGCAGCGAACGAGGCGAACGCGTTCTTTTATTGTGTAAACAGCACTTGGTGTTCCCAGGCGGTCACCCATCCGAGTACTAACCGAGCCCGACGTTGCTTAACTTCGGTGATCAGACGACAACCAGAGTATTCAACATGGTATGGCCGGCCGGTGTGAGGGAAGCGAAGCGGAGGGGAGGGAGGGGCAGCGCCGATCCCGGAGGGAGGAACGATCCTTCCGGTGGCGCTCGAGCGACGAGCGCGAGTGCCTTGAACTGAAGGTGGAACGGTAGGAGTCGGGGGCGCGACTGTGTCGCGCGGGCTGGGCTGACGTCTCTCCTGGCCCGACTCAGTGAGCAGGGCGCTATGCCGGCGTACAGATCCTGCGGAAGGATCAGCGGGCTTATCGGGGAGAGAATAGTGAGGAAGGCCAGTCGAGGCGGGATGGCTCATGGCGACTGCTGCAGGCCACAAGGCTCAGTGAGCGGGTGCTCTGCCGGCAAACAGACCCTCCGGAAGGGTCAGCGGGCGTGGCAGCAGTGGCGGCCCTCTGGTCAGCCAGCAACGCAGAGTCCCGATGGGAATACCGTTCCGTGAGGCCAGGGCGGTAATGGGCGGTACTTACCTTAAGGGCGGCAGCAGAGTCAACCGGAGCCGGACGTGAGGTAGCAGGCAGAGGCCGCTCTCGTTGGAAAAGTTCCAGAGGTCCGACCAAGCAAGTCCGGCCAGGTCGCACAGACATCCCAAAGGTGGTCCGATGAGCCACCCGTACAAGGGAGGCAGACCGCAGGCCAACCATCAGCCACAGGAAGTCGCCACAATGGGAGCACTTAAGCATTTGGGTTCTGTAACAGACAAAGGGCAAAGCAAAGACGTACATGCAGGCAAGAGGGCGCCGAGCCCCAAACAAAGGTACTGCAAGCGCCGTGACCACCGGCGTGTGAAACAGCGGTTACACTCTCCCAGGGCTAAAGGGCCTTTAAGCTAGACGAACGGACCGTGGGTGCCACCTGGCGCTACGAAAAACCAGCGTCAAAAAGGCAAAGTCTACTCGTAAGCTAACGAGGTAGAAGCAGGAGAGAAAAAGGCGAACGTCCCGCTAGGGGACTCGCAAGAAGGCTGTGGAAGGCGCCAGAAAATTAGCTCAATAGTTGGTGCCCATACTTCGTAACCACAACGAAGGACCAGTTCAACGGCAGCCGGCTCTCGACCTGAGGGCCTGAGAGCAGTGGAAACCCGGAACGGCGCCCAGCAGAAGAAGCAGGCAGCGCTAGAAGGCGGCCGGCCCAGGAGAGAAGTCGGCAACGAGCGTAGGCAAGACGAAGACCGGTCGAGGCAGATTGATTGATTGATTGTACATTGCTTAACGTCCCGACAGCAACAAGGCTTTCTCAGGACGTGCCTGCACTGCTTGTGAAAAAAAAATAAACAGAACATTGAATGTATGTCGCCAGCCGGTCAAATACATTAAATAAACCTAACACATGGGGCATAAATAAAGCTAAGACCATTTAGCAACACACATCCAATATCAAGAGCTACAGGCAGTGCAGACAGTAGGGAGAGTTTTAAAAAGGCAAATACAGGTGAATGGACAAAGGGTAGACAGAAACAAATGCCCCAGAATAGAGAGAAAAACCCACCCTGTGGGGCTGACCAGGGTGACCCTGGGAACTAAAAAATACCTAACCCCACCCAAGTCCCCCAGGGCAGACCCGGGTGGGGTGGTCGAGGCAGAGCGGGAGCAAAGCCAGACACGTCTTCTCTGTACGAGCGAAGTAGCAAGACTGGCTGGTCTTGTGACTGGATCCGGTAAGGCAGGAATGGGGAGATAACTCTCGGCCCCTCTCGGGGGTTCCCCGAGTGCCTCCCGGGTTGTGTGGGCACACAACGGGTAAGTAGGCTAAAATTGAGCCAGTAGTAGACATTTCCATGTAGTCATGTCATCGGTAATGTTTTTGAGGAAACAGTGTAGATAGGCTGGGTGATTTGTCCTGGGTGATTTGGTGAGTTTTTTAAAGTTCAAAAGTTAAAAAAAAAAAAAGGATGCTGCCAACTAAACACTTTTTCTTTGTTCCAGCTGAAGTTTTCTGCAAAGTTTTGCAAGCATAAAAAAGTAATGCGTCATTGCTAGAAAATAACCAGTGAAAACAGAAATGTTTAATAATAAATAATAATGGCTATTTATATAGCGCTTATCCTAAAATAAGCTCAAGCACTTTACAAATAAAGGGTGGGATTAGAGGGGGTCATAAAGCCAGAAAAACAAAGGATTCTGCAATACTCAAACACACAGGTACATAATCACGAAGAACTGAGCTACATTGGGGTATCGAACAGGTGGGTCTTAAGGGCAGATTTAAAGGCAGTGAATGAAAGAATGTCTAATGTCAATGGGTAGAGAGTTCCAGACAACAGGTCCAACGAAAAGATGGACAACACAGCTGACTAAATCAGTAAATGTAGTTTTACTCGCATCCTGATACACTACTGATTGAAACAGATTTGACTATGATAGTTCAAGGGTGGTGCCAGAATAGCTTGGCGCCTGAGGCGCCACCCTTGAACTATCATAGTTGATCTATCTTGTAATCTATATTGTAGCCTTCAGAGGACAAAAGGCAATTTTTAAAAAAAAATCAGCCTCAGGATGTAATGGGTTAACAAATATTAAGCTATGAACATTTAGTCGGTTGTTTCCTTGTGTCAAAGTACATGTAGTCAAAGAAAAATGAGCAGCACATTTTGTTTATGTGTTGCAGCACCGTGTCCCTGTTTGAAAAAGTTGTGAATGGGGAGATCATGGTTGTTGGAACATTGGCAGGCCTTGCAGCCTCCTACTCAGCTATACGTGACCTGTCATCACCTCACTCCTTCACACCACCTTGCTACATGAATATCACAGCCGCTAGTGGTTGAAAGACAAACTAATTTCCCAGACTACTTTATGTCTCACAAGGAAACAAACAAACAACTGTATGGGCCTGTGGGGGGTGCTACAGAAAACCATAATTTCATTTTGAGAGCCAAACTCCAAATGTGATGACGTTCGAGAAGAACAAGAAAACAAACAGGATTACCTCCCATACAGGGAATACACTGGCCACAGGAGCAGCACAGCATTTTATTTTTTGCACCTTTTTTGCCTTTGATCCTACAGTTGTGCAATAACCCCAACAGTCTTTCACACTATGTTTTATTCCCAATGCGCAAAAGGCCATCAAGCCCACGTCAGCTGCTGCTGGCCCACGCAATGACGGCCGACGTCAGCCCGATGGCCTTTGCGCTCAGGGTTGTGCCTTGACAGACTGAAAGAGGTTATGGGTTGACCATGATAGTATCTTGGTGTGTCCAGTCGCTGACACACAACAGGACAAGGATCATCCAGTTTACTGAATTCAGAGGTTGTGCAAGAAACCTTTTAACTATGTACGTTTGGAGCAGCCATATTCTTCACAAGAAAACAATGGTCTTGACCCATTTAACGACTATGTACCAGTTGCAGAAGATGGATCAACCATGATAATTCAAGTGTAGTGCCAGATTAGCTTGGCACATGAAGGCGCAAAGCTAATCTGGCACTACCCTTGAATTATCATGGTCAATCAACCTCCTGCTGTAGGGATCTGGGGCTAAAAGGGTTAACTGTGCAACCTCAGAGGATAACGTCTAAATTTGCAGATTCTGAGCTCAGGGCTCTGATGATAATTTATTTTGTCAACAGTTTTAGGGCACATTTACAATAACATGTGATACCTACATGACAAATTGGGGCCAGGTGACCAAATAATGAGCTGTTGAAGAGACATGGTTGTAAGGTTACTGATGTATTTTCTTATACAACTCACTTTTTAACCCCTTAATTGCTACCATTACCATTCAGCGGAAAAGACCTGTAACTACATCTTTTCCACCGGACTGTTGTCAGTAGCAGTCAAAGGGTGAATGGCTTTGGCATCACTTTAACCCATTTTGCCCCATCTTGCAGCAGGAGATGGCTCGACCATGATAATTCAAGAGTAGCGCCAGATTAGCTAGGCACCTTCAGGCGCCAAGCTAATCTGGCACTACCCTTGAATTATCATGGTTGAGCCATCTCCTGCAACTGGTACATAGTCGTTAGATGATATATACCTAAAAAAAATCTGGAAATGCATTCTTGGGGTTTAAAGGGTTAACTGTGGCAAAACCATTAACTTGCTGCTTGTTCATGTATGCTGTTCTGTGATTGTGGATCTTGCTGCCTAGTCCAAAATCAGACTAGCACACATTTCAACCCATTTAACCTCGCGGCCAGACTTCCCATATTTTGGAGGTATCACCTATGTACCAGGTGCAGGAGATGATCGACCATGACAATTCAAGGGTAGTAACAGATTAGCCTGGCACCTGAGGCACCAAGCTAATATGTCACTACCCTTCAATTATCAGTCCATCTCCTGCTGTACAGCATTAGGGGTAGATGTATCTACATAGCAAAAATATATTCTGCTTATTGTTTTTACGTTATTTAACCCTTTTCATCCTGATACACCCATTGCTTAAAATAAATTTGACCGATAGTTCAAGGGTGATTGAACTAAAATAGTTTATCTATATCCTAATCAGTAATGTAGCCTTTGTAGGACAATAAGCAAATTTTACAAAATCAGCCCGAGGATGTAATGGGTTAAAAAAATCAGAGTATGGTCAAAAATGTAATAGACAAGCTCACATTGTAACTTATTGTCATTATCTTGATCGTATAAAGCACTTGCAGCAAAATATTTTCCTGCAATATTTTAGTTTATTGCTGCAATTGCAGAACAGGTGTGAATTTTCCTCCCTCTTATGAATTGCAACTTTTTTTTTTAATCATCAAACACTGAAGGGTATCCGATGATTAAAAAAATGTCACATTTCTTTTGCTCTTCAGTATACGTATGCTTGTTCTTCTGGGATATGTGATGCCGAGGCAGAAAAATGTTAGGTTTTAAATTTGTGCTCTCTGGTGTATTTTGAGAGTACAAATTTTCAGTAATTTTGTTACTTCTTTGAATAATGATGAAGATTATCTCGACTGAAATTCCATGGACGATGCATTTTTCCACACTAGGTTTCTATGCATTGCTCCTAGCATCCGGCTAAAACATTTGTATTCCAAGTCATGTCCACGAATTTGTTTTGGGTGCACAGTGTTTTCTTTTAGGATATGCATTTTTCATGTATGTCTTTGTGGTTTTTGGCGCAGCACTATTTTTTTCTTAGCTTAAACATGTATACTGGTAGTCAATCTTTTCAAGGCTTCAGCTTGTATAAGGCGACCACCCTTCTACTAGGCAGACCTGTTTTGGTCTTCAGTGACCAATTTTTTTACCCCTTAACTGCAGAAGCAGGGTCAACAATACCCAGCTGCACGAGACATAAACCCTCGTGAGCCCCCGCAGTTGCGGGGGCTCATGAGGGTTTATGTCTCTTGCTAGTCCTGTGATCTTGATGCCGATCTCCGTCCCATTTTACTTGTGTTTTTACGCGAATGTCGGTCAATGTGCAGTGGTTTTGGTCTTCTATAAAGTACCTGTCTTCGGTGACCAATTTTTTTACCCCTTAACTGCAGAGGCAGGGTCAACAATACCCAGCTGCACGAGACATAAACCCTCGTGAGCCCCCGCAGTTGCGGGGGCTCACGAGGGTTTATGTCTCTTGCTAGTCCTGTGATCTTGATGCCGATCTCGGTCCCATTTTACTTGTGCTTTTTCATGCGAATGTCGGTCAATGTGCAGTGGTTTCAGATGCCAAATCGGTGATCACTGGCAGTGAAGGGGTTAATAGTCCGTTGGGTGTTTGCCATACTCAGGTTCGACTGTATCACTACACAACTGTTCTCTACATAACCCTTTGTGTGTTGGTAGCGGTTTTAGTCGCAATTAAAACCGCTACCAACAGGCAAAGGGATAATTATGGACATATGACTTTGTAAATATTGCACCTCCTTCAACAGAGTAGGGTTGCCACATTGCAGCTATCTTTAGGTCACTAACCCCCCCCCCCCCCCCCCCCCCACATGCACGCAGCCATCGGTACTGTGAACAGTAAGGTTGGCTGAATGCACAAGGGGTTTATAGTCATCACAGTGTTAGCGTATTCAGCAGTTGCTGTGCAGTCAACCACTGCAAGAATATATACATAATTATAAATATATATGCATATCATTTAGAAGAATGAACCACAAATCGGAAAGCTGAAAGATATGCCTGGAAATGCTTGACAATTGCCATCTCATTTTAACCACATGATGTTAAATGGAATGCATGTTAGTACATGCTCATTTTGTACTTCGTGAGATGTAAATATTCATGTTTGTTTTCAAGATATTTATCACAATATGGTTACTTATCAATAGTTATCGAACAATAGTATAATGACAGCAATGTATAATTCAATGAAGCAGCTCAGGAGAACCGTTTCGCTCATTAGTAATTGGCGCTAAGCACTGCAATCACGGATTACCTATTTACGTCTTTTTGGGGGGTGTTTAACGGAATGCAGCACTTTGTCATTGGTATGCACTGTTTTTTTCTTTCAGATTTTTTAATATCATAATTTTTGGGCAAACAAATAATTTTGGGGGCCTTTATTTTAATAAAAAAAATGTATGAACAAAAATCTGCAAAATATTTCTTTATTCAGCATCAACATGAGTAGACATTGCGTCATGATGTGCTGGCCATTTTTGCTTGGTCTATGAAACGCCACTCCCTCTCTCTCACACACTCTCCACCTATCTCTTGGCGCACGCACACACACACTCCACCTCTCTTTGGCGCATGCACACAAACTGTCACTGGGCGCACACAAACTTGCCAGAATGAATCTCGCGTCAGGGGTCGATCTGGGATCACTTTGGCGTCGGCCAAAGTAATCCCCCAGATCCACCCCTGACAGCTCACAACTCCCCATACATACACAGAACACTACAGTACGCACATTACACACGATCATGCACGCTCTCCCACTAACATAACATTCTTCTGTCGCTCTCTTCAGTCGTATCACAGCTGGGACTACTAAAATCATTCTGCAACACGCCTCGTTTTCTTGGATGTGGGAGAGGAGTCATTGTCATTGTCTGTTGTTGCAGCTGATTCTGACTTGCGTTTCTTCAGAGCCTTGACCTTGCGAGTCTGTAGCTTTCCAAGGTCTTGTGACTGCATGTGGATACGACCAAGCTTCGAGCCAAACGGATCGTGTGAAATGTTCTTGATTTTTCTTGGCTGCAAAAGAATGAGATGTGTCGGGCAAACATGCAGAGTATAATAACACAGAATTCCCTACTGCTTGTCTATTTCTAAAGAATGAACATAATTACAGTTTCATGGGTGATGGTCAACAATTTTGAAGACTGAAAGTAAACTAGCATTAAGATGAGGGAGCATAATTACAGTCAACTCGCTTATAACAAGGTCAGATATAACAAAAGTTAAGTTGGGTAAAACAATGCTTTTACAGAGGCCACTCATAATAGTGTGATGTGACAAAAGACAATATTCACTTTTTCAAAACAACCACAAAGAATACATAATTTTTTGTTTTACATCTGTCGATATGAAAAATATGTATCAGCGGCTGTATTTTTGGGTGATAAAAACGTTTTCTCCACAGAATTAAATATGTGAACATATATATAAAGCTATCACAGACCTTGGCTGTCTTGGGTTGTTTGAGGGCTCGTGAGAACAGATCATCTGATGCCAGTTTTGTCCGTCGCATGACGAGATCCAGAGAGGGCCCCATGTTCTCCAGTTCAACACGTGGTGTACGACTGCCAGATTTCTTCAACAGTACCCTGGGACAAATCATAAACATTTACTTCACCATTTGTCTTACAATAATATTCAGCCCTTCAATGTTGGGGCACAGCATACAAGCAAATGCAAGAGGCACAGGTAAGTCTGTGAAAATGTCATGTCACTTCACCACTTGATAATTTAAGTGACATGTGGAAAAGGTCATGATAAAAGATGGTCAGAGAAAATTAAGTGCATTGGACTCGTACACATGCCAAGACAAACTGCCACTCTTGTTTAACCCTTTTAGCCCCAAGGTCCCATTTCTCAAATTTATGGAGGTGTTGCTTAACGACTATGTACCAGTTGCAGGAAATTGTTGAACATGATAATTCAAGGGTAGTGCCAGATTAGCTTGGCACCTGAAGGCGCGAAGCTAATCTGGCACTACCCTTGAATTATCACGGTCAATCTATATCCTGCTGTTGGGACTTGGGGCTAAATGGGTTAATCCTACTGCATGCAGCCACCGGTCTTGTGAAAAATACCTTTGCTGAACGTTCAAATGGGGTTAAAATGGATGGAAGAGGAAGGGTGTGTGAAAGGGAGAATGCTAGAGAGGGGACTGCTATAGAAGATCTATTTGAAAGAATGAGTTAACCCCTTTAATGCCAAGAAAACGAGCACCATCCAACTGCAAAAGACAGATCCTCATGTGCCCTCACATTCGTGGGGTCTCATAAGGATCCATGCCACTCGCCGACACTTTGTATCCATTTTCCACGGATGGCAGGGGTTCTGGTGCTAAATTAACCCTTATCATTCAGAATACACAGGCGTGTGAAATAAGTTTAACTAAAATAGTTCAAGGGTAGTGCCAGAATAGCTTGGCACCTCTAGGCGCCAAGCTATTCTGGCACCAACCTTAAACTAAAGCCATTGGTCTATATCCTTACCTGTAAGTACTATAATGTAGCTTGCATAATATGGCAGTATACAAATTTGAAGCTTTCACTCAATATAATATAGGTTAACAATGGTTTCACAAACACCATCTGCTACCATTGGCAGTAAAGGTTTTCACAGTGACTGCAATCATCCTAGTATCATAAACCTACACAGAACTTAGACATTGATTACCTGAAATTGCGGATGTAGATCTTTCCATCAACCGCAGATACTGAAACCACATGCTCTAGACCTGCTAGGCGGACATTTGTAACTACAGGACCACGGAAAAAATCTGAAAAAGCAACATCATAATGACTTCTCTATAATCGTCTCCCCCCCCCCCCCCCCCCCCCCAAATCTAATTACATAATTTTGCACAAGACAATGATGTAGTGTTAAAAATTTCTGCGCAATCTTCCCATGATGACAGCCTGCTTCTTCTTCTATGAAAGTCTGTGTACTTGTTCATTACATCATTACAGTAACTTTCAGCCAGGGTGATCAAACTTTTCGTGTTAAAGTTACAACATGTTACTACATACAAAGAATATGTGCTGCTTACTTATTATTTAGTAATAGACTTATGCTACCACTTATAAGCAGCAGCGCGTGAAGTGAAGGTTATTTGAATTGTGTCATTGCTAAGATAAGATCAGATAGAACTTTACTGAGATATGTAAAACTACATTAGGAAAACGTTAATGATACCTACCAATCAGTAAGTTTTTCACTCGTTTGTATTCTGTATCTTGTTCAAAGGCATCGCCTGAGAAAATCAAACATGGTTTGACACCAGAGGAACATTTTGGACCCTGCAAAATGATAATGGAAATTTATGTCGCTAAAAAGAAAATGATAATCAACCTATTACATCCTGAAACTTTAATTAAGCTTTAATTTGATTATTGTCATATGATGGCTGTATTACAGATTAAGAGATAGATCAACCATTTTAGTTCAAGGGTGGTGTCAGAATAGCTTGGCGCCTCGGGTGCCAAGCTATTCTGGCAGCACCCTTGAACTGTCATAGTCCTAACTTACATTACTGCCACATTTATAATGAATCAGTATGAGAAGGATGGTTCCCTGAGTTGAAAACATGACACATAATACAAAGGCTTGAAACTGTTATTAGGCATGTGATTGCGAGCTGCATGTACCAGCACACAAACAGACTCACCAATCAAACTATTCCTTTACTGCTTAACCCTTTGTGTTGGTAGTGGTTTTTGTTGCGATGATTCCTTTTGGAATCATCTTGACAAAAAAAGCTACCGACATGCAAAGGGTTAACTGTACCTACCTCTACTTCCTGCATGGAGACAAACTTCTCCACACCAAACTCCACCATATCCAGAACATGGCTGTCAAACAACCGACCTGCAAACCATGGAACATATGTCTCTTGAGTCGTAAGAGGTAAGACATATCAGTTACAAGCCCATGACATTTTATTCTGTTTCTCACCCCTGCCAGTTTTTAGACAAGGCAGTCATAAGACTAATTTAACCCTTTTAGCCCTGGGGCCCTGCAGCAGATGGATTGGTGATAATTCAAAGGTAGTGCCAGATGGCACTACCCTTTGATTATCATGATCAATCCATCTCCTACAATAGGTACATAGTCACTAGGCCACACCTCCAAAATTTGAGAAACGGGACCTTGGAGCTAAAACTGATTGGATGACAAACAAAATGAAGATCAAAACTACAATTGTCAAAATTAACAGAAACAGCTATTTTGTTTGCTGTTGAATTATCTTCTCTGAAAAAGAAATAAAAACTTACATAAAATATTTTGTATGTAAAGCACTCAGACAAGGGATAGCATCACAAAATATCAGATATATGCTTGTCTTTGTTGAAATCATCATCGTGCTCCGCATACAGTTCTTTGGTTACCAGGCATGAGTTGCATTTACTATGACAAAGAAATTAAATAAGTATATGACCAGGCTCTGGTAAAAGAAAGTTACAAGAAACAAGTTAAATGTGTACCTATGACAAGATTGTTTGGCCTCTTCTTCGAATGGCTGCCAAAAGCAAACAGTGAAGCATCTGCCTTGTCAGAGAAAAACTCCTGAAAATCAAAATCGGCTAGTTTCTCAATCTCAGCATATCACTTTGTGACCCAAAACCACCCCATGTTCATACAACATGTTTGCAAAATCACTTTACATTTTTTTTTACATGACAATGTGAAAGATTGAAAAGACTGAAAATGGTGCATGTAAACACAATGTCCCAAACTCCATGGCCAGCAAGAGACATAAATTATCTTGAGCATCTTCATGGGCTTAGGAGAATTTACATCTATTGCTGACATTGGAACAGGCTGGCTGAAGGGCTGTTCTGTCTGAACCAAAAAGATGAAATTCAACCTTTTGGGACTTTGAATCAGTCTCCAGGACTGAAGACTGTCCCCCAAAACATTTACTGTTGTAAAGCAAAGTAACATTGCTATCATATGTCACCGCGATACATGTCTGTTACTTACACGCAAAAGAACCCCTCGAGTAAAACTCAACAATTTGATTTTCTTGCTATGCAATTGGGACATTTATTTTTCAAATGACAACTTTTAGATGAAAGGTATCTTTGAAATATTTCACTCAATATGGTCAGAGGCCATGGAATAATCAACCCCTTTAACTGCTACTGGTGATACCACCTGGGAAAAAAAGACCCATAACAACACGTCTTTTCTTCTGAATGGCATCATCAGTATCAGTGAAGGAGTTAACCCTTTTAGCCCCACGGGTGCTTTTCCCAAATTTGGGAAGTGTTACCGAACGACTATGTACCAGTTGCAGGAGGTGGGTTGATCATAATTCAAGGATAGTGCCAGATGAGCTTGGCACCTGAAGGTGCCAAGCTCATCTGGCACTACCCTTGAATTATCATGATCAATAATAATAATAATAATGTTATTATATAGGCGCTTTTTCTCAATTTTTGGGCGAATCGACTCAAAGCGCCATGAACTGAAACCCAACACACACATTCACGTAACAGACACGGATTTACGCCATTTAAGACAAACACAGTACAAGACAGACGAAGGGCCAGTTCAGCTACTGATGTTACAGAGATTTTTGATCGCTTGTATTTGAAATTTGTAAAGTGGCCTGAAACCGGTACCAAAGTGTGGTGGTGGGGGGGGGGGGGGGGGGTGGAAGAACCGGAGTACCAGGAGAAAGAACCCCTGACGGTTCGCCCGAATTAACGGTGACACTTACCAGAGAAGAAAAGTCTGACGCCGGAACCCGGTATCGAACCTTGCACCTTTGGCATTGGTGGCAGGTGCCTTAACCACTGCGCCACGGACCACCCCGCAATCCGTCTCCTGGGTCCTGGGGTTAAATGGGTTAACCCCTAAGCACTTTTCATCATGGTGATTCCCACAGGAATCATTGTGATAAAAACCACCACTAACAGTCGAAGGATTAATGCACTCAGTTTGCTGAATTCTTCAAAGAGATTTCAGATATATGCTTGTCTGTTTTCTTCATCACAGTGCTATCAACAATGGCCTCAGACAGAAACATTTCACACAAAAACATTTACAATTTAAAATGATAACAAAATTTACCAGTGATGTCTGATCCTCAAAAGGTCTTGTGATGTTCTTCCTGAAAAACAAAGGCTAACCATTAGTGCCAGTATATAACAATGGACCTATTTTTCATAAGGTCATCTTTTCCATTCTCACAAACCAGATAGGTGAGGCTAGCGCTAGCAGAATTGTACTCAAACCAAGGGGAATCACAGCGCTGGACAGACAAACAGTTAGATCCACTGCAGGGGCAGGGGATCTAACTGTTTGTCTGTCCAGCACTGTGATTCCCCTTGGTTTGAGTACATCTTTTCCATTGTAGAGTGGTAACCCCTTTGTGCAGAGGACTCTCCCACTGTCTACATGCACGAAAGCTTCTTCAGGTTCATATGCAAACAAATACTTTATCAGCCAGTTCTGAAAATGTTATTCACATAAACGCATAATTTGTACATTACACACATTAAAAACACAAATAAATAAATGAACCAAATGATGACACAAAATAATGACTACATGCACAACTTATTAAATAATAAATGTACCACCTGACTGACGATTTGATACAGTTTTCCAAAGGGTACTTCATTAAAAAAAAATTGTTAATGTTAATCTTCAATGGTTTCACCTTAAAATGTAATAATTGTTTTCCTTCAAGTCATTGTTAGATTTAAACTTACTTTCTGAACAGAACTGCATCTGGTTTCTTCAACATGTGCTGGAGAAAAAAAATCAGACTAAAAAATTAAGTGTCTAAAAGAAAATAATAATGAGCTGAAAGTTGCATGGTGCTGCAGCCTAATTAAGGACAACTTGAAAATGAGCTAATCTGCTTTTACACTGTTAAAGAACTGAACAACCTCAACAGATCAAAAGTGACACCAGGATAGTTTGTACATGCCAAACTACTCTTGCATCACCCCTGAACTACAGCAGAACCTTATAACAGATCACCTGGCTATACTCACATAAATGATGGTAATTTAATGACAGGTGGTAATTTGCCCAACAAGACTTCTCTTGAGAGAGCACTTCTCTCTTAAGACGCCGCCACACATGCCGATTTTGAGGCCGATTCCCGAGCAGTTTCCAGAACCGTTTCAATCGGAGTGTGATCGGGCCGGACTACAAAAATGTGTGCACTGCCACATGTTCCCAATTTAGCCGACCGGTTTGAACTGGAAGGTCAAGGTCACTAACAGCTTCCTGTTCTGCAAAATGGCTGCTAGTTTTGACGTGATGAGGTGCTTGCATTAGCAGCAGTTTTGCATCATATTCGGAAGAGAAGGGTGAAACATCGGCAACAAAGGTGGTATCTTCCGCCATTTTCACACTGAAACGTGCTTTGTGAGACGCGCTCTGATTGGTTGAAGCTTACAATCGGGGCCGATTCGTGTTGCAAAATTAAAGCAGGCTCTAAACACAAGATTCCCAGCCGATTAGGATCAGATCGGATGCAAAGAGGCATTCTGACATCATCCAATTGCAACCGGATTGGAATCTGCTACAAAATCAGGGCACAATCGGCATGTGTGGCGGCGCCTTTAACACCACTTTTACCTAAGATTAAACACAGGAACTGAGATAGTCACTTTTCCCATAATCACAGGGAAAGATAAAATCTCTTTAACAATTCAGCATCATTACTGAAAACATCATTATCAAAAATGAGACAAACGTGTGTGCTCGCATGACAGCCTCTTAATCTTATCCACATAAATGCAATGATATAGTGTGACTTTTTGCAGGGTATTGGGGCTTATGACAATATCTGCATCTTGCTGGCACACTGACACAAACATTGATCCTCCAGGACTGCTACCGTAACTCACCAGTTCTTTCAAAACCTGTGTGACCAACAGACTGGTGTTTCCTCCCTTGACCAGCATGCATTTCTTGTTGTTTTCATGGATCTTCGGCTCCTTGTGCACCAATGCCCGCTTCCCTCTCTGGGTCTTGGGCTTACTGAAAAATAAAACACCCAGTGACAGAGAGAGCCGTTTACTTTTCATTTCCCAAATCCATGGCAAGTCCCTGTTGCACATAACATTAAAAAAAGTAAGTATAAATTCATAAACTATTACAACAGCAATAGAAATGTAAAAAATGAAGATGTTTTAATAGTGTACTTCATTTCTTGTCTACAAATGAATGTTGTCATAAGGTAAAACAAGATGGGATGAACCACAAGATAACCCACAAACTGACAAAGACCCTTCTATATGAGAGCTGTCCTCGCTGTCAATGGTCTCTACCTTTTGTCTTTGACCTGATTCTGATGTTGAATTATCTCCTATTGAAAAAGTCTCGCAGATCTGCCAATGCGTCAGTGAGTTCTATAAGGGGCGCAGGACATACGCGTCATTGATTTGTCAAACGTCATTTGTCATGATGTAAGAGGCAGGGCACACACTACCACAAATACCTATTGCCGGGCGCAATATGTTGCTGCCACATTGCGGGGCACCAGCAATATTGCCACCACAAATTGCCACCCGATTCAATCCGAGTCTATTTTCTTGTGGTAGCCCGCAAAGCTAGAGCAATGTTGCCGCCTCTCGGCCAATCAGCGGTGTCCTTGCGTCACTTCCCGTTTCTTCATCTTCCGAGTCATACAAAATGGCAGAGAAGCTGAATGACGGCTTTGAGACTGTTAACTCATTGGATACGAACTGCAAGTGGAAACACTGCGAAATAGCTGCATATCTGTATGCGGCACGTCTCCAGTGAGTAAATTGATCAACCTTGTCCGAGAGTTCCCATGCATATGGAACTCCCGCACCTCTGAATATTTCAACCGCGCGCGTGAGCGCTGTTCCATAATGGCAGGTCAGTCAGTACAAACACATTGCGTGCACATTGAAACATGTGCCATGAAGCCAATGTGGCAGGTGGCAAATTTTTGCTTACTAAACATTGCCAAAAGCAAATCCTGGTAGCGTGTGCCCAGCCTCTAAGTTTTAGTTTTTACATAATTTTATATTTTACGTGATACGAGTTTCACTTTCGCTTCATAGGTTTGAGAAAATGGTGACAAAACTAGAACTTCACGGTACAATTTCAGTCTTGCTTTAAATATAATTTGTGTGAAAGCAGGTTGACTTTACCTAGCTACATCAGTACATGACATACTAAGTACACGGGTCACCTGCATGCTCTTCAGTCTTCTGAAAGCACGTCGTGTGTGTATACGTATTAGTGCGTGCGTGCGCACACTCCAAACATCTCCAAGAGGCATAGATCCTCATAGGCCTGGAGGACACATGAGGATCTATTCCTCCTGGAGATGCGAACATATACTGTGATCGAGAGAGAGAGAGACCCGCACACACAAGAGAGAATGGCGTCATATTTAGAGTATTATGTCATGTCAGTGTCTGCGTGGTGACGGAGTTGCCTCTTTTTACATCACAGCCACTGTCTGACTTTCCCCAATAAGTAAAAGTTTTTTAGTGTTTTAATTCTTTTCTGAAAAGAATTAATTTTTACAAAAGAAGTTGAAAGGATACAAAGCTGGCTAACGAACTCATCCAATGTCTTTCTCCAAACTAGCTATATACAAAAGTTCAAGTAAATATGACAAAAGTTACAGACTCTAATGTGGGTCAACCGACTTCTATAAACGGTTGTTTAATATATTAATGTCTTCAATGAGACATTCAATTACAACATGCTCGGAGGCTCTCTTAGTTTTAGCCCTCGAGTAATAAAGTATTTCAAGTTTCAAGCTTGTGTGTACAGAAATATCGGAGATTCTCTTGTTTACAAACATATGCACACACATACATACATACACAAATACCGCTCTTCGCACCAAATGTTAGCAGCGAGGTTAGCGTAACTAGACATGACGTAATTTTTATCTTGTTACTTCAATTGTTCAAAGGTCTGAATTGACTTTGAAAAAAAAAGCGGAAATTAAAAAGGCGCAAGAAATTATACACGGAAACAGTAGTAGTATAGTAGTTTGAGGAGCGGAAAATCGGCGGAAATCAGCGAGATTACCGAGGAAATCCTCGAAACAGCGGAACAATTCAGACCTTTGATTGTTAGAGGTTTAGCCTGCCCACCTTTGACATCATGGACATACTATTAAATTCGCCCCACCAAGACCCATCCTAAAAAGTGTCTTCTATAATTAGATGGGACTTTTAAAAAAATAATATCTCTTAAACAAACATCCCATCATTGCAATGTTTTCAATTCAATTCAATAACTGTATGTTTGTGATTAACCTGCACACCAAGGTTACACTGCAGTGAAGTTATGTCAATCCATTCATGGATTGTCCTAGTGATGGCATGACCACTGAAAGTACCATGACAATAATGATCAAACGCTCGATCGGTGGTCATTGCATAAAAAAGGAGTGTGATCAACTCATCAAGCTGCTGTAGCACTAGCAGATTGCACAAA